>CM062514.1:11332848-12532848 GCA_031439585.1 Pterocarpus macrocarpus
CAAACCATGGATCCTTACCTCGCAGCTCTAAAAGCTGCTCATCTGGGAAGGTCTCATGGATGGGTAGAGGCTCCAAGGTTCGTTGAATTTGGCCCAAGTGGTCCGCCACTAGGTTCTCAGCTCCACCCTTATCCTTGATCTCAATATCAAATTCCTGCAACAACAACATCCACCTGATGAGTCTAGGCTTTGCATCTGGCTTTTTTAGTAGGAACTTCAAGGCTGCATGATTAGAAAAAATAGTTACTTTAGTTCCTAACAGATAAGCATGAAATTTATCTAAAGCAAAAATAATGGCTAAAAACTCTTTTTCAGTAGTGGTATAGTTAGCTTGTGTAGAATCTAGAGTTTGGTAAGCATATGCTATGACATGGGGAATCTTCCCAACCCTCTGGAAAAGGATAGCTCCAACTGCAAGGTTCAATGCGTCACACATGAGCTCGAACGGGTACTCCCAGTTTGGCGACTGAAGAACAGGAGCAGAAATTAGGTGCGGCTTCAATTGGTCAAAAGCTCTCCTACAGTCATCATCAAACTAGAAATCTATATCTTTCTACAGCAGCTTGGAAAGTGGAAGGGCAATTTTGCTAAAGTCCTGGATAAATCGCCTGTAAAAACCTGCATGTCCAAGAAAAGAACTCACTTCGCGCATGCAAGTGGGTAAGGTAAAGAAGCAATAACATCAATCTTGGACCTATCAACAACAATACCCTCACTAGAAATAACATGTCCTAAGACTACACCTTGCCTGACCATAAAATGACACTTTTCATAATTCAAAATAAGGTGAGACTTAACATATCTATGTAATATCCTAGCAAGGCTATGCAAGCATGCATCAAATGAAGTGCCATAAACAGTAGAATCATCCATAAATACTTCTATACAATTTTCTAGAAAATCCGAAAAGACACTCACCATGCACGTCCGAAATGTACCTGGGGAGTTGCACAAACTGAAAGGCATCCTCTAATATGCAAATGTGCCAAATGGGCATGTAAAGGTGGTCTTCTCCTGATCTTCTGGTGCAATATGGATCTGAAAATAACTAGAAAACCCATCAAGAAAATAGTAGTATGACTGACCTACCAATCTCTCCAGCATCTGATCAATAAAGGGCAATGGGAAGTGGTCCTTCCTGGTGGCTTGGTTCAGCTTCCTATAATCTATGCAGACTCTCTAGCTGTTCTGCACTCTTGTAGGCACCAACTCCTCCTGGGAGTTTTTCACTACTGTTATTCTAGTCTTCTTGGGAACCACTTGCACCAGACTCACCCATTTGCTATCTGAAATTGGGTAGATAATTCTTGCAGCCAGCAACTTGCTCACTTCTTTCTTCACCACATCCAAGATAAGCAGGTTGAGCCTTTTCTGAGGTTGCCTCACTGGTTTCACTCCCTCCTCTAACTGAATTCTGTGCATGCACGTAAAGGGGCTAATCCTAGGTATGTCTGTTATTGTCTAGCCTATAGCCTTCATGTTCTGCCTCAGGATGTTCAGCAACTTCTCTTCTTGTTCTGGTTGTAGATCTTTGTCTATAATAACTGGCAGCTTCTCATTTGGTGCCAGAAATGTATACTTCAAATTTTCTGGTGGTGGCTTCAGTTTCAAGGTGGGTGGTTCTTGTATGGAAGGTGCTAGTATTGGTTTTTCTTCAGCTAGTTTGGCTTCCACACCTGAAATCTGTGAAAACTTTTGCACAACAATATCATCATATCCTTTAGGAGCAAAATCAACAGAAGTAGGTGCAGAAATTACATATTCAAAAAATGCCATATCAAAATGTGAAATGTCAGAATCAGCATCAACACATGCAGAAATTTCAGAATCAGTGTAAATGAAACTGGAATTGGCACTAGTAGAATTTACAAAATTAATAGAATGAATAGTATTTGCAGGATTCTCAAGGAATTCATAATTTTCAGCAAGTGCAGAATTTTTAGATTGTGCAGAAACAGCATAATTTACACAATCAGCTGCAGGTTTAACAATTTCAAAACCTACAAAAATTACATTAGAACCTGCAAAGTTCAATTCAGCAAAAATAGAAACTAAAACTGCAGAATCAGTTTTTAGAGCAGTAGAATTTTCTGTTGGCTCAAAAACTACAAAAACAGAATCAGAATTTTCAAAAGTAGAAATTTCAGAATTTATAATATTTTCAGAATGTGTAGAAATTAAATCAGAATCTACAGAATTTACACAATCAGAAATTTTAGAAACAACACTTTCAGCAGAAATAGTAGAACCATTAGAATCAGCAAATTCTGGTTTTATAGCCGCAGCAAAATCTTCAGATCTATTTAAGCAGGTAGCAATCTCAACACACACAGCACATAATTCATGGATACCATCACAATCAGAACATTGGAATTCATCACTAATTCCTACTATTTTAGGGAATTCATCTAACAAACTCTCATGTACGTCATCAACCAATGAATCAATAATATCTAAGTGAAAGGCAGAATGCTTTTCTAGAGGGTATCTCATGGCATCAAACAAATTAAATTGGACTTTGTTATCACCAAATTCCATGGATAAGGTACTAGAATGCACATCAATCTTGATTTTAGTAGTTTTCAAAAATGGGCTACCTAAGGTCAATGACGGTTGATTTGCATGCATGTCATCTTCCATGTTTAGCACATAAAAATCAGCAAGAAAAAATAAGGTCATTTACTCTTACCAACACATCTCCTAAAACTCCTTTAGGGTGAGTTATGCTTTGGTTGGCAAGTTAGATGACCACTCCTGTTGGCTTGAGCTCTCCAATGCACAATGACTGGTAAACTGATTTTGGCATGATATTTATTGAAGCTCCAAGATCCAACATAGCTTGACTAAACTGCTTACTTCCTATGATGCATGGAATGGTGAAAGTTCCTAGATCCTTGCATTTTTGAGGAATGCTTGGCTGAATGATGGCAGAAACATTTTTGCCCATGCTCACCTTTTCATTTCCCTTTAGCCTCCTTCTATGAGTGCACAAATCTTTGAGAAATTTAGCATACTTGGGAATCTGCTTGATTGCTTCTAGGAGTAGAATATTGACTTCCACTTTCCTAAAAGTCTCCATGATCTCCTTATCCAATTCTGCTTCTGCCAGCTTCCTATTTTGTGTCATTCTATTTGGAAAAGGTAGAGGGATGCTTGGTTTAGATGTCTTAGTTAGTTCTGCATTATTTCTCTTTGTTTTTGCAGAATCAGAATTTTTCTACTACCTCTGGTTGTTCTACAAAATCTGCTTGGTTGTTCTTTTCTGCAGCATCAGGAACCTTAAGCTCCTTGCCACTTCTCAAAGTGATGGAACTCACATTCTTTGGATTGGTCACGGATTGGGAGGGAAGGTTGCCAGAACCTTGAGACTTTAGCTTATTTCCTATTGTAGCCAACTGACCAATCTGTGTTTGCAAATTCTGGATGCTGACTTCTATTCTCTATTGAAACTGAACACTGTTGGTTGCCATTTGCTTTACCAATTCTGCCAAGCTTGATTCTAAGTTGTTGCTTTGTGGTTGGTTCTGCGGATTCTGCTATCTCATATATTGTCCTATAGCATTGTCCTCAAATTGATATTGAGGTTACTGCTGCTACTGGAACTGATTAGAACTATTACCATACCTCAGGTTTGGGTTGTCTCTCCATCCAGGATTGTATGTATTAGAGAAAGGGTCATAATTCCCTTGCTGCTGCTGCTGAAAAGGTTTGCCAAGAAAAATTCCAACAACTATTTTGTTGGTTTCTTGCAGCTATGGACATTGATCTGTTGAATGACCTGGTATATAACAAATTCCACAAATGCTTGCTGTTGGTGGTATGGATTGCTGAGGCTGCTGTGTCTGGCTGAGTGCCAATTGCCTTACCAAGGTTATCAACTCATTTATTCTGTTCTCTATCCTCTGCTGGTTTGTATCAGAGGTTTGCACTTCATTCACTTCTCTTGTTGGCGCTATGGCTCGGGTACCAAACTGATGTGCATTGGCAGCCATGTTTGCAATCAATTCACGAGCTGCAGTGGGAGTTTTGTCTACCAAAGCTCCTCCAGAGGCAGCATCTACCATGCTTCAGTCCATTGGTAAGAGGCCTTCATAGAAGTATTGGATTATAAGCTGGTCACTTATCTGATGGTGTGGACAACTTGCACATGGCTTCTTAAATCTCTCCCAATATTCATGCAAGGTCTCACCAATAATCTATCTTATGCCACAAATTTCTTTCCTGATGGAAGCAACTCTTGAGGTAGGGAAGAATTTCTCCAAGAACATCCTCTTCATGTCTTGCTAGCTTGTGATGGAACCTGGATACAAGTAGTACAACCAATCCTTGGCAAATCCATCCAGAGAGAAAGGAAATGCCCTCAGCTTGATATGGTCTTCCTATACTCCATGTGGTTTCATGGTCGAACATAGCACATGGAATTCCTTTAAGTGCTTGTGTTGATCCTCCGCAGCTTGACCATGGAATTTGGGCAGCAGATGAATCAATCTGGATTTGAGCTCAAAGTTTGCATCCAAATTCAGGTATTGGATGGCGAAAGCTTGATAATTAACATCAGGTGCTACAAGCTCCTTCAAAGTTCTGTTGGCCATATTTTCTGCAAAATCAGAATTGTTAGCAAACTTTGGTCTAGTCTTAAAAACAGAATTGTATGTAGAACTGGTCTCAAATAATCTCCTTCTAGACTTCCTAATTTGTCTAAGGGCCCTCTCTATTTCAGGACCAAATGTAACTAGATTAGAATTCGAGTCAGACCTAGTCATGCACTAACAAGGCAACAAATAGAACCATGTGTCACCTCCTAACACAAAGCACTAAAAATTGCAAACAAACACTAAAAAATAATCAAAATAAATTTAAAAACACTACCAAATGATTTTTAAAAATTTTGGGACCACCACACCTCAAATATTTGACCCTCAAAGCGTCCAAAAATACAAAGAAAAATCTTATAAGATTAAAAAAATTGGCCAAGATGAAGGAATTTGGCTTTCAAATGAAAAGTTTTCGACAAAGCTAAAAATCTTGCTTAGAAGGCCATTTTCCTTCAACTGACCAAAAATCAGATCAATCCGAGCACAAAATCTTTTAGAAAAATACCGGTGACGTCCCGAAAAACCTCAAAAACTCTATCTAAACGATTGATTTTGGCAAAAATAGGGATGGGCTCAATTCTTTTAAGAATTGAGTCTTTCTCAAAATGTGGTTTGCTTATAGGATTAAGTCTCCTAAGATTGATCCAAAAAGGTTTTGTAACATCCTCAATTTCATGTCGTGCTAAATTACCTCAGTAACCCTGAGTAATTAGACACTTAATGAGAAATTATGAGATTAGGGATCAATTAAGGAGTTGACTCGGATGAGAAGAGTCAAGAGAATGCTTAATCAAGATTAGATAATCTCTAATTAAGCAAGTCAGAGCCTTATAGCTTAATTAAGCACTAATCGCCCTTAATTAGCTTACTTAAGTTTAATTAAGGTTAAGTAAGCTTAATCGTAAGATTAAGTTTTGTTAATCGTGTTCTTGTGTATTAATCACTAATTCTTGCTTAATCACCTTAATTAAGTTGTATGAGCACTTAATCACATGATTAAATTCAAATTTAGTCAACTAGACAATAAAGTAGAGAGTGATGTTATTAAAGCATAAAGCATTAGACAAGACTACTTTATGTAAGAGTTTGACCATGCTTTGTCTCCCTATCATCCCATTTGTCCCCTTAAACCTTAATTAACACAAAATTAAGAAAATATCTCCCTCCTCCCCTTTGGATAAGTGGACGCCACTTTCTCTCTCTTTCTCCCTCATCCATTTTCATTTTCACTCATCTTATTCTCTCTCTTCAAGCCAAATTCTCCAACTTCTCTCTAAACACTTCTTCATCTTCCTCTTTCTTTCTCCACCACCACCACCCTAAACCACTCACTTAGCCCTTCAAAGACCTCATCTTTGGGTCTTTGGAGACAAGATCAAAACACTACAACCTTTATTTTCACAAGATCTCAAGAGCTTCTCCTTCCTTCTTGCAAACCGCCACCATCATCATCAAGAGGAGCCATCATCTTCTTCTTCCTCCTCTCTTATTTTTGCGCCATCTTCAAGAAAGGTAGTGATCTTCATCTTTTTCATTTTGTTTACTCAAGAAAGCTTGGAGCTTGGTTCTTTCATGACCAAGATTTCTAAGTGAAAGCTTGAGAAGATCCTTCATGCTCTTCAAGAGCCAAAGTTTTCATTTTTAGTAAAATATGTTCTTGATGTTCTTCATGTGTTCTTAAGTTTCCTCTTTTAGAAAAATATGTTCTTGTTGGTATCTTGCTTAAAGTTGTTCCTTTCTTTTTATGATGAGTTAATGATTAGAAAAGCTTCACCTTTTTATGTTTTCATGATTTGATAAGACTATGAATATTCTAAAAGCTTTAAACTTTAAAAAGTTTGCTTCTTGATGCACAAAAAGTGGCGCAAGTTTTAGTGCCATCATAAAGTCTTTTTTTGTTTTATTTTGAAGGCAAAGATACATGAAAAAGTCTAAGCTTTTTAGAATAACAAGCCTTTTGAGTTATAAAATGATATTTTGTTACTTTATGTCTTAAAAATCAAACCTTAAAGAAAAGACCTTTCATAAAGTTTCAAACTTTAATCAAGAATGAAACCTTTAAGTCATACAAGTGTTGTTTTGTAACATTTAATTCATGAAGTTTAGACCTTGAAACAAAACAATGCAAAAAGGTGTTAACTTTTATAGAGAACAAGACTTTTTATTTAAAAAGCTAATAACTTGTATCATTATTTCATAAAGATCCAATCTTAAGATAAGAACTTGATGTCAAAGGCACTCATTTTCATAAAGAATAAAACTTTATGACTACTTTATAAAGAATGATAACTTTAATAATGTTTGAGGTAAAACCTTGGTATGTTTTTAGTAAAGTTTAAAACTTTGTAACTTGAATAAGTTAAAAATCACCCTGGGTGATTAGTGAACATTGGTGTTGTTGGGTTCATGATGTGGTTATGCGTTGTCATGACCCAAGGATTAGAGGGATCTCGAACTCCTTGGGAATAGAAATATGATTAGGGCCTCTGAGCATACCATGAACCTAGGAATCACTAAGTGCACTATCCCAAGGAAAGGAAACAATCACTTAACTTAATTAATTCGAACGAATGTTCCATAAGACATGTACTCAAGTAAAGGATACTTTCATACGAGGACTAAGTAACTAAAAGGCCACAAACACATATTCTAACTATGTGATTCTCTCATGGGTAACCACGGGAAATCATATAATGATTCATAATATTCTTCGCAAAGAAAAACACTACTATAAACCCCTTTAGGGTATGAATGGGTGATGCCATTCGGCATGGTGAATGATGAGTTTGATTGAGCTTTGTCTCATGATTGAATGATGAGTGTGATGATATGATATAAATTTGATGAACTGATGGTTGAAAGTTTATGATTGACATTTTGGGGAAGCTCTGGTCTAGTTGTTATGCTGCCGGATTTTCGTCAAAATTATGGACTTAGTCATATCATTTCATGTGTTTAGTCAAAGAAGTATTATGCATGTAAAGTATAATGATAAGCAAAGAATTAATGGGACATGACCCTTCAATCACTTCGGTAAGGAAAGTGAGAGACGGTGATCCACAAAGACTCAAGAAACCTCTGTGAGGGAGGCAAGGGTGACACGGAGGACCCTCCAACTTAGAGGTAACCAATATCGGCTTAGTCTGATTTGGTTAGTACTGCGTGACGACGGTCACGGAATAAGCTCATGTCCAAAAGCAGTCTATTTCAAAGGAAAGTAAAGAATGTTAAGCAGGTGCTAAAAATGAAAGTAAAGTCAAAAGTATAACCATGGTTAAGTCTATGATGATGCATGTCCTTGCATGTACTTATGTGCCCATTTGCATTATGAATGTTTACTCTATCTTTCAATATGTATGTTAGATTATGATGATGTAGTTATGATGTTAAGTTTAAAAGCAACCCGCTTCGGAGTTTAAGTTTTCAAAATCATTAAAATTGAACGTATATCTGTCCACTGCTTTTATAATTAAACCCGAAGTGGCTGGGATGATGACGATGACACTGTGTTTGTCTAGTCACGATCCTACTAAGAAATTTAGTATTTCTCACTCCTATATTTCCGTGTTGTCTTTAGAGGATGCCGGCATCGGGCATGGTGGTGATTTTCATTGAGTTTCCGGTGATGCATTAGGACTTCGACCCGGTGCTAAATGCATCTGTCTTGACCGCTCAAGCAGCGATGCGGGTCTACATGTTCCATAGCCACCAGTTCCATGCACCCGTGATGAGTCCATTTTTCTGCCCTCATGAGCCGTTCGAGGATATCACTATGGATGACGTTCGCCCGCCCTTCCATCCTCCGAGGTACCCCACTGATGTAGATTCCGATTCGGACACCCGCTTGACACCGACAGTTTCGTTGGATTCCGATCCTTCGGAGCTTTCTTATCCGAGCTATCATATGGAGACGAACCCGTCTGAGGCTTCCTACCCGTCTGTGATCCGTCTGTCATCCGACTCATCTTCTTCTTCTGCAGCCCCTCATCACACACCACCCTTGGTTGGCGGTCGTAGGTATATCCGTACTCGTGCCGTGCCTCGTGGGCGTGGCTGTGCTCGAGGAGGAGGATGTGGTGATATTCCTCTCGGTGGATTCGGGAATGGCTACCTTCCACCAGATAAGTGAGGTGTTGATTTACATGCGGAGCCAAGCATGAAGATAGCCCCTTTTGGTTGTAGCTAGGGTTATCATTTTCCTTGTGGCATGTATGGGTGTATGGGATTGCTTATGTATTTCCTTTTATCATGTATTTCGTTAGGTTATTTTGTAGGGTCAACAGTAATTATCGGACCCATTGTTATCATTGTCTATGACTGCTACTATTACCACTGTTATACTAATTATGTGATGGCTATGGAATGAATGTTATCTTTATCTGAGATTATGATTATTCTCAGTGTGTCTGTTTGTTTTTAATGCGATGTATGTATGAGATAGCAACATTTGTATTATATGTTCACGATGCGCTCATGGCTCTCGATTTTCAAAAAATGGTTTACTTGTTTTATTCAAAAAAAAATTTACTCCTATTTTTGTTAAAAAGTAATTTATAAAAGGTAATGTAAGTTCTGCGAGCAAAGGTAACAACTAGTAATTCCACAATATGACTTAAGCATAGAATGGAACTACTAGGGTGTTATAGGTTCAGTGGCCAAAAACCATAAAACCGAACTACTAACACAATAACTTGAAACTAAAATTGATAACCTACGCAAACACACATGCAAACAGAATTAACAACGATATTAAAATATATTCACAAGACCAAATAATATCAATCATCCAACAATGGCGCCAAAATTTGGCTCGAGTGCCGAGCTCGGTCAAATTACAATAAACAGAATTACACTAGTTGGCAATAAAGGGTGCAACTCAGGTCGTCTCACAAGGATGACAATGTTATATGATTAGAGTATTTGGGGGTTTTGTTGTGTAGATTAAAGAAAACGAAATAGAAGCAAAGATATGAATAGAATTTGAAACATCTAATCCAAGAATCAAAATAAAACAATTTTCATTCAATCATCAAGTTCTAAACGTATATCAACAACCAGTCACTAATTAATGTTAAGTTCGAATGAAACCTCAATTCGACCCTAGCATTACACATGAAAAACTTCACGCATTCGATTAACACCTAAATGATTATAGCTCTCACAAGGCTAAGTGAGGCTCACTTTGGAAGATGGAGAGTTAAGAAGAAGAAGAATGAAAATGATGAAGAAGTTGAGAGAGTTTTTCTTACTTGAAGATAAGAGAGTTTTTGGTAAGAACTTGAAGAGTGAGAAGTGAGTGAAATAAAATGTGAATGGATGTGTTTTGGGGGTGTTGGCTGTGAGCTTTTCTTTAGGATTAGGGAAAGATATTTTTCTTTTTGCTGTAATTAAGGGGACAAAATGGATCATTAACGGGTTTACTTTAGACAAACCCTAATACTTTTCTTATATAAAGCAACTTTGTCTTCTACTTTTTCACTTTATTGATGCCATCATTGTTTTGTTGTACAGTTGACTTAAATTTGAATTTGAATTTGATGATGAGATTAAGTGTTCTTGATACTTAAATGACTTAATTCATCATAAATTACTGATTAACTCATGTTTTCATTATTAGTGAAATTAAATTTTTAATTATGCTTAATTACTCTTAATTAAACTCGATTAAGCCAATTATTGGTGATTAGTACTTAATTCAATATTCTCTAACTTTAATTAAGTATTTTCTCAATTTTTCTCTTCTTAATTACCCTTTTTATCCCTTAATTAAGTCTTTATCCTTTAATGCTTCACTAAGTGCCTAGTTACTCAGAGTCACTGAGATAATTTAGCATAATGGAAAATTGGGGATATTACTGTTCCCGAGTTCCGAGTTCAAATAGAACAAGCGGTATCAAGTTCCAAGCTCCAAGTTCAAGTAGAACAGGCGGTTTCAGGTTCTAACCTCCATGTTCAAGCAGAATAGGGCGGTATCAGGTTCCTAGATCCAAGCTCAAGCAGAATAGCGATAACAGGTTTCAAGCTCCATGTTTAAGAAGAATAGGGCGGTATTAGGTTCCGAGTTCTAAGCTCAAGCAGAACAACAATAATAGGTTCTGAGTTCCGAGTTTAAGCAGAACAATGATAACAGGTTCTAAGCTCGGAGTTAAAGCAGAACAGGTGGTATGAGGTTTTGAGTTGCGAGTTCAAGTAGAATAGGCAGTCTCAGATTTTGAGTTTCGGGTTCAAGCTGAACAGGAGGTAATTTAGCATAAGGAAATCGGGGATGTTATAGTTATTGTTGTTTTGATGAAAATCCCCCTTGTTTCTGATTGACTAGCCCCTGAAATCCTTGAGAAATAATCTATTGTGTTCATTATGCTACAAGCTTAGTTGAAACCGATTTTTAATTTGAATGAGCTCGCCAATTCACATCAACCACAAATAATTACCATTGACCTCAATGTGTACTAGTTTCACACAACCCCATTCGACCATTTAACATGGCTCCACCTAATTTGAAACTTCAAGCCAATAAACATATGTAGCCTTGCAATCCATCATCAAACTAGATCAAGAAAATACTCTTTCTACTCAGTGTCTATCATATTCTTCACCTTCTCATCCTTTCCTTTCGAGGCTTTTATTGAACCTTGTTGAATCAGGATGCCTTTGCCATAGAGTAAAGCTTCCCTTTCCATTAAATGTCTCTACGGAAAAACAGCTAAGACTGGTCCTTGTGCTAGACATATTTATTGGACCGTATCAAGCTAAGATAAGTTCCTATATTAGTTGCTGGGATGCTCAGTGGAATAGATTCCACTAACACTCTTGCATGAATCCAACAAACTAGATTAAAACACAAAATATTAAGAGAAGGAAATTAACAAAATGACAATGAGTGTAGAGATATAAGAATTTATATGGTTTGGAAAATCCCTTACTTACATCCACCGTAGAGGATAAGCACTTTCACTATGAGAAGAAAGAGTGTCACTTTGTTCTCAAATCCAAAACCCCTTGTATACCCTCTCTCATAACCTAAAGTACCCCTTTTTCACTTCTTTTCTCTTTATTACACATCTACATCATTAATTTTACTTATTATTTAACTTATAATTTTTGGCTAGCCGCTTGTTTAGTCAATTAAAAGGTGTACCAAGAAACTACTCCAAGATTAAATCAATGGGCTTGGCTAATAAAAAAGACTAACGATCCTATGTTTTAGGGAATTTCACAAAGAAAGGGACTTTATTTCTGTCACGACCCAAATCTGGGTCGTGACCGGCACATAGAGACAAGTTCCCAAGCAAATCTTCCACCACAAAATTTTTATGAAAAATTTGACAAAGTCCCTTTTGTATTTAGGATATTTCCCAATTACAAAAGGTCATCCTGCAAAATTAACAAACACACTCTTCCATGGGGGATCCAAGTATTCTCAGAATGTACCCCTCAACACACAATATAACAGTGAAATATATAATTACAATTATTCATCCAAAATACATAACTTTAATTCAAACACCTAATTCCAATCCTTTAGAAAATCCAACAATTTTGATATACATAAATAAAATACAACAACAACAAGCCAGACCTTGCCTATAATACCATGGAGCTACACTACTCTAAGGATACAACAATAAAAACTTAAAATTTCAAATGCCCTTGATCATAAGGGCTCAACAAAGAAGCAGACCCAGCTACAAGGAACAGGGAAATTGAATTCCAAAATGGTACCTGTATCTGAAAAGAAAGGAAAAATAACGGGAGAGTTTTACAATTTAGTGAGAGATAAGCTATCCCTAATCCACATGAGACAATGTACAACTTTTAAATATTAAACTAAATCATATAGATAAAAACCAATTAGAAATCTTAGTTTCAATTATTAATTATCATTTATTTTTCTAAAACTCATGGTAAACTATCTATTCCAAGATAATCACACTTAGGTGGCCCTCCCTTCATGTGACCCTGTAATCCGTCATGCACCACTTTCTAGAGTGGTCGTGTAATTTTCGTCATGCACCACACTATATGTGTGGTTGTGTAATACTTATTCCTAGGTGCACCCAGGGCTAATGCCTGTTGTCGTTAGCCTATAGATTCTGGCCTAGACTTTCCCAAGTCTTTCCTTTCCATTATACATAATATTTAATAAGAATTCTCATAAAATATACCAACATATCTTAATACTTCGAAAATAAATAAAGTCCATAGCTTTCTCCAGAAAACCTTTTAATCCAGTCTCATATAAAATCCTCAAGAAATTACTTTCTTTCTTTTCAAACAAGGACAATTCGAAAACTCATTAGAAAACCAATATAATTAACATTTACCATACTTTTTCAGAAATCAAGTCATTGTCTCAAGTGGTAAATTTTTTGGAATTAACATGCTACCAAGATCAAATTATAAATCCATGATATACCAACTTATTTGCACATATACTACATAAATACACTAATAAATAAGCTAAGGATAGGCTATCTACTTACAGACTGAACCCTAATTGCGGAACCATTAATGCCACGGGACATGGAACCAAGAACTGGACCTCTAGCAATATATCTCACCATAATTATGACAATCTAATTCAATATTAATCATTAAGACCAAAGATTAACCCAAATTTATTCTCAAATACAAAATTCCCAATTCTTCTAACCTAGGATTTTTCAGGAACTCACTATTGGAGAAATAATCCATAATTCATAGGAAAGGAAGAGGAAATGAGTTTAAAGATTACCTTTTAGAAAGGAAGAAGGAAGAAGAAAGTTTTGGGAGCCTTGGTATCACCTCCTCTAAGTTCCAAGACCAAATTGTTGATTTTTGGATGAAGACATGATTTGAGATCCAAGAAAGAAATTAAGATTAGGTGAGTAGAAAGGGTGAAATTTGATGGAACGATTTGAAGATTAGGTTAAAGAATGAAGGAGGAGGTGTTTTAGAGGGAAGGAAGAGAGTTTGAGGGGTAGAGAGAGAGTGAAATTTGAAAAATGAGGGAGGGAGACGCATCCCGAACTATATATAGTGCTGTGGTAATTGATTACCATGAGCCCAGATCCTTTAATCAATTACTATAAGTGGTAATCGATTACCAAAATGAAAAATTTTAGTCCGTGGCATATAGAGAGGACTGTAATTGATTACAGGTCCTATTCAATCGATTATCAACTTCAAAAACTTGGTTCCCTCTTTCTACAGTCCTTCCCAGGTCCAGAATATTACACATACTTATTTACATTTCTTAATTTTAAGTTAATGTCTATTAACTTTAAAACATAAATGTAAATAAGAGAATAATCCTCATTTGGATTCAATAAAAATATCTAAAAATTCAAAATCCTTAGGAATCGAAATCCAACTTTTGAGTTTTAGTATAATTTTTCAAAACTTTGCATTTTAATAAACTCTTGCATTAAAAATGAAGGGGTTTCTCATTCTCTAAAATTCATTAAAAATCCCTCTTCAACTCATTGATGTCTAGGAAACCATTACTGAGACTTTAAATCTTAGGAAAATACCTCAATCCTATAGCCTTCTAAGGTAGCATAGGGTTCAAACTCAGAATTTTTCAGGTTCTGGTATTGACGGGTAACTGCAACTCAAGCTGGGGTATTACAATTTCTCAATTGTAGGTTCCCTGCTACTCCAAAGAGCATTTTGTAGGCAGATTAGCGAATTAGATCACTAGAAAGAATATTGACGAAAAATTGAAGGCTAATAAAATATATTGGAAATTGAAAGGACTGAAAGTAAATGAGAGACTGTAAAGGAAATACGATAAATAAAGATTATAAAGTGCTGAAATGTAAAGACAATGAATGTAAAAGGCAAGAAAATAAAGGTTAGAAGGTAAAGGATGAAATGTAAATGCTAAAATGTAAAGTGATGAATATGTAAAGACAAATGTAAAGAAGGACTTATGTTTGATTAATATGTTCAGGGCCTCTATACAAGTTGCCTAAACTCAGTATATATACAAGTCCAAAAATCTAGACAATCATCCAAAAGAATCCCATTAATCATTTTGATTTAAATCAACACACGCTCTACCATGGTCACAACACTCGACCCAATTGGTAACAACTCTGGAAATGGCTCTCACATTGTGTCTGACATGGACGTTTCTCTCTCAGCATAGTGATAACCGCTTTGCAACCACATACGATGGTATTTCAATAATTTCCCCTACTTTTTGACACAACAAGAAAATATACTATTGTCAAGGGTTATTTGTGTTGAAAAAAATATCCCAAGTCGTCAAGAATACAATTTCCAACACTAATTTAATTGTCAAAAGTGTCAAAAAAAAAAGTATCATTAAGAAAAAAATATTTTGACATGAAATGGCCATCGAAAATACTTGAGCTTTTTTTTTAACAATTATTGACTATCAAAAATACTCTATTAAAAATTCTTGAGTGTTTTTCTTTTTTTTTTTCTTTTTACAATTATTGATTGTTAAAAATACTTCATTGATAATACTGAGAAACTATTTTTTGACAATTATTGATCGTAAAAAATACTCATAAGTTTTTATCAACCAAAACCAAATCCAAACTCTTATTTTTTTTAAAATAATTATAAAAGTTGATAATTTGACCATTGACAACTTTTTAAAAGTAGATATTTATAATATATTATTCTTGACACACAAATATAAAAGATAATTGCTATTTCGTAAACCACCAAATGTTAATTTACAACACATTATCAATTTATATCAGAAGCATAATTTCCATAACAAAAGTAGAATCAATGATTTTCTTTTAATATGGTGAAAATGAAATAAAAGAGATCCTTGACCATCATTTGAGCTACCCATCCTAGAGATAATTGGTACACTGAAGGTATAAAATTTGAAAGATTCAAATTCACCAAACACAAAGGGAGACAATGGAGAAAATAAAAAGAATTAGTTCAAATTAAATAATTGAACTATGGAGTATCCTCACATACTTGACTTTTTGGTCTGGAGACTCTTTTATAAAAAAAAGAGTTAGTCAGTTGTATACCTAACAATTTGTCATAACCAGTTGCTCATAAAAGGAAAATTCATCAAAAAAATTACTGGCCTAATAATTATGGATTGATTAACTTCATCTGGAGAACAAAGCAAGAGCCAGAGTAAGAAGTTCTTGCTTAAAACAAATGGAAGTAGTCTTAACCTCTAAAAGTTCAAGGTTCACCAGATCATAGATTCCATTACTCTTGGTCAAGCAATCTTTGTTTTCAATCATTAAAAAAGAAAAAGAAAAATCATAATTAGTCATGACCAAAAATCACCAAAAAATGAATAGAAAGGAATTTCAAAGCAAAGAAAATTCGTAGAACACCAAAACATAGAGTATTCTAGCTTTTCTATATCTATAGAGGAATAATCAAAATGTTATCTGCCTCTATTTAATTGAGCCAAAATGAATTCCCATGAATTCACCAACTAAATCAACCAAACCTCTTCTCATTGTCCCTTTATTTATCTCTCATGGTCAAAACTTTCCAAATAGTGATCGAAATCACATTAAGAAGAATAATAAGAAAAAAATTAAAATTTAATCAAATACGTAAAATAAAACATTACAGAACCAAAATACAATTAATCTAACATGACTTAAAAGTTTTCAGAGTGCCAACAATCAAAATTCTTCATGATAGTGAATTAGAAGCACAATCACACAAGAGAATATAATTAAAATGAAAAAAAAAAAACTATATGTAAAATGAGAAACTTGCTTTTTGCTCTATTGATTGCTTGGTATCCTATCTGAAATTGCTTGTCTATCTTGAAATAAATAATCCAACTATCTATTATGTTAAAAAGCCTGAAATTAGTAGCTTCTTTTTTAATGCCAAACTCAATATTTTGAAGAAGTTTGACAATGGGAGCAATCAGACCAGCTTCAACAATAGCCTACATCATATTTAAAATGTGTAAAGTCCAGAGAGCATTTTCCATTGAATAAACCAATTGAAAATCTAATCCTTAGCATTGAAAAGCAAAAAAATACATAGGCTATATACAAAGTTAGGCAAGCATGCCTTCATAATGCACAGCACGTAATATGTGTGTCTTGAGTCTTGACAACAAAATGTAATTGGATAAAGATCAACAGAATACAAAATATAGTTGATAGGGATAAAGTGGCTTTAGAAGAGAGCAACTTAAAACTAACCATATCAAATATAATTAAATGCCACACTGCATATAACATATGATTTCAAACAAATTTTGCTTCCTAAAGTGAATTTGTCTTAGATAGTTTACATTCTTGCATCCAAAGATTTAGATAGTTAGCTATTCACTTTCAAAACTGCCTATTACTTTCTACGGTGAATTTGAATGTCCCATTTGTAAGCCAAAAAGACTTATTCTCAAAAAGTGCTACTCAAAAAATTGGTATAAAATTTAAATTAAGATAAAATTTTGTGTGAATGAATCCCCAACTTGCTAAAAATATACCTTTTTAAAACCAAGAAATTTTGAGTAAGATATTTCATCAAAAGATATTATATACACAACTTTCGACATTGTTAAATGAAAGTTGAAAGTAACTCATTTCTGACAATGAAGTAAAAGGATGATACATCAAAGTAGTCTGAAAAAATATCATTAATTTGTTTTTAGCAAAAGAAATGCATTCATGCCTATCAAATTCTAGGAAGGATCTTTAACAAGGCTTCTTTTCTTTCCAAAGACATTTGCAAACCATAGGACTTGAAAACATCAATGTGAAGAGGAGTCTAAGATCCTGCTAAAAGAATGTAAATAAGAGAAATCAAAATAATAACACAGCACTTATATATAATTCATCACTTTGTTCAACTTCCTCCTTCCATACAATACCATTCTAACAACAACAATGTACAATACCTTACCGGATAAAATACTATACTTAAGTCATAATATATTACCTGATAAGTTATTATGTGTGGCTGTCCACTTAAATTTCACTTCTGATTCAATTTTAATTACCCATATGGAGTTAGCTATTTATTTATTTATTTCTTTTGGCTGTAGAATAAATAATGGGTTAATATTGTAACAGAAAGAAACTTGTGGAATATATAGAAACTAACGAACCTCGTCATATATATATGTACATAGATGTCTATTGCAAAGTTTGCAAAAAGATATATAAATAGTATAGGGTATATAAAAGATGAGGCTGCTAAAACAAAATAATCCAGCCTGTCTCTATGAACTAAAACCATATGTGGTTCCCATGGGACATTTCATATGTTACCCATCTATGTACCATATCCACTAAACCTCTACCTATGACCCAAATTACCAAAAGAGGGCTACTCTGTACATCTCTTCCTACTGCACTACATAAGCTCTCTAGATGGATTCCGAGGATAGGAATCCATTCGCTATGCCGACGTCAGCTGGTGTATAATCCACACTCGGTACAGAGGACAAGGAAGATGAGCTCGTCACCTTTGACGGATCCTCCTCCTCAAACAGTGAAGCAGAGAAGATCTGCTGAGGTGGTGAAGCTGGCGGATCCATGGGAGCTGCTGCTACTGCTACGGCTGGAGGTGGGAATGGATGTGCCATGTAGAGAGGGATGGCAATATAAGGTGCGGCAGGGTCAAATAGTGGATGTATAAGTGGAACGGCAAAGTCTCTATGGAAAAGGAAATAAAGGCGAAACTAGCAACTACCAGATATATATATGGAATCTAGGAACCGATTGAGGTGGATGTGGATGTTAGGGAACTCAATGAAGAGGATGCCTGTTGGTACATTTGCCATGATCTGAGAATGACGCAGAAATATATAGTAGTGTGAGAATTTAAAGAAATGCTCAGTAGGAATTCTAATTCTATGCATATCTGTCATCGCCGTCATTCCCAATTGTTTCGGTTTTTCTTAATTTTTAAATGATACAATATAATAGTAATATTCAGCTTAATTTGACTTGTAGAAAATGTAACCCGACCAAAACTTGATTTTAAATTAGAGTAATGCAAGTATATTTGAGTAGGCATGTGAACATAGCATGAAATAGCAACTATAGATAAACAGTAATATAACACGAGGAATATACAAGTAACTATGTTTTTAACTTAGAAACTAATAAACAGAGCATATATACGTGAAATGGAATATGCATGTTGTCTTTGGAAGCTTTCAACTTATGCAACTTATATTTTTCACTTTTGGTCCCCTGGAAATCTTTGGCCATATACTCCTGGGTAATAGTCTACTTTTCATGACCGAGCTCATTCCTATATAGGATTGCCGGGGTTACTTTCCCCGACTTTTCCACTGATCTATTCCCTTTAAACTTATTCAGAGGCTGGCCCAAGTAATATGGAATCCTTTGTAATCTTCATAAATTTCATGCACAATTAATATTATCTTACTTAAGCATCATATGTTCACACAAATATCTCGCATAGTATGTGAATTTCCTTGCTAAAATTTTGGCAGCATAACGGATCTGGTCTGCTTCCTCGTGAATAGTGCTGGGCTACTAGTAAAATCAATCAAGCATTTCAAATCAAGATAGAATGGCAAGTTTATAGCAGCAATATCAATCATGTGGTGTGCCAAATTCAATAGAAATATCAACAAAGTTTTCTGCTTACTCTTCTCTCTTCTACCCAAGTTTTGTAAAATTCACCATTATTTCTATTCAACTCATTTAGATCTAAATTTTGGATATGTTATAGTTCTATGTGTCTAGTTTCCAACCCTTTTAATCCTATCTCATTTTGACTTGTGTAACTCAAGTTATTTAAATTTTACCTTAGTCTGTCCTACTCTTGGCCATAATTGCACCCTTAAAAGTAGAAAATTACCAAAAATAGAAACCTAGGTGAAATTATATGAAACTTAAATCAAATTAAAGCTAATAGGACAAGATTTTTAATGAAATAAGTTTCACCTCATTTGTATAAGTATTGCTTGAGTTATAAACCTTGCAAGTTGACCCTTCTGGATTACCCTGTTCTAGTCCGATTTAGACTTAGATCAACTTCATCGAATTACTGGGAATAATGGTAATGAATCTAATTTTGAAATTTTCATGAGATGTTTCTCTACATGTTATCTTTCAAACAGAGTTAGTTTCACTCAATTTAGAGTTATATAGTGTGAGTTACACTCTTCTCAACTCATATTGCCCATGAGAGTATTCAGAATTTCAGGCTAAATTTCAAAAATTCATAAATAATTCTATACTAATCCAATGGTCTTATATTTTACATGATTGGAAATCCTAAGTATCTAGTTTCATGTAAAAATAGATTTATCAAGTTTTCATAGCTAGATTTTGGTCCGTACAAGACGAACTTATGAACGCTGTAGGGTTTTCACCTAACAGCACCTTGCTTCTTTCTATCTTCAAGTTCTTCCATTCCAACTTCAATTCAAATCATATCATACATACAAGATCAACCCTAACTCATCATCTCTACTCAAGATAACATCAGATTCATGAAAGAAAGTGGAGCCCTAATAAGTCCCAATCCAAAGAAAATAAGAAAAGAAATGGAATTCCTACCTTTCCTAGGTGTAATCTTGCTAGCTTTGTGTCTTGGATTGAAGGAAGTTGCTAAAACTTGAGAGATTGTAGGAGATGAAGTGCAAATGAGGTGAGGAAGAAAGAAAAAGGAGAGGGGTCAGCATGTTATAGTGGCCGAAATGTCCAAGGGATTAAGAAGGAAATAATTAGAAACTTTTGAAGGAAGGTAGCACATGATTGGTGGATGTGTATCAATGTTTCAATTTAATGTGGCTACCCTCTTTAGGGCTGATTGTTGCGCCACATATGAGGGTGTGTTGGCTGAATCTTGGCCATCCATCCTAGGGTTTGCACAATATAATTTCTATCGATTCAATACCAACAGTTTAAAATACCGAAATCTTATTGATTTCCATTAAATCGGTAAATCAGTTTTGAAAAAAAATCCTATGAGGTTTCTTATGTTCCTAATCTAATTTCCTTACATCTAATCTCTCTAAATGATACTTAATTGGCTTTAACTAAATACTTAATCGAATTCTAATTAATCTCAATCATTCGATAAAAACTGAACAACTTGGTTAAAAACAATAAGATTTTTTAGACATTACACAATGTCATTCAAAAATGAAATTAAGGCATAGCATTGAAACTACAATTCACCAATCAACCATACTTACCAATTAATCATGAGATTGAAATCCAAACCCTCATGAATCTGAAGCAACAAATAACTATTTCCTAGTATAATTGGATTGAATATACATCACCATAATTGTTTAGATTAATTGAACTGAAAGGGCTTTTATAATCCACACTAACCTTCCAACATTCATGGTTTACAATATAACATCCCCATATAACGTAATAGGAAGTAATAAAAATAAACTTTTGTTATTCACCACTTTGCCCCTAAACTTTTTAGAAAATGACATTTAGGTCCCTATGTCAATAGAATTAGCAGAATAAGGTTTTAAACGAAGCAGAATCACGTAGCGAAAACGTAGAAACCTAAACCTTGGCCGATTGAGCCACAGAGGTATCCATGCATGAAATGACATGGGATGCCCCTAGACTTACCCATAATTACGAAAATGCCATTAGCCTTGAAAAACAGAAACAGAAGACCCTAAAATTCGCGAAACGTTTAATGTACACTATTAATCGATTTACTCGATTTTATTGAGTTTGTAGAGTTAATTAAAAAGTTAATTAGAGGTTAACTAGAAGTTGATTAGAGGTTAAAATTAGACAAATTAGAATTAAGATAGAAACTTATAAAAAAACCTCACAAAATTCTTCAAAAGCGTTTTACCGATTTAAAGGAAATCGGTAAGATTACGGTATTTTAAACTGTCGGAAACGGAACAATAAAATTTTTCTATGAGTGCCCTAGAATCAACGGCTAAGATTTAGCCAAATAGCTCCCTCAAGTGGCACCTTGGCAGCCCTTGATGATGGGAAGCTCAACCAAAATCAAGACTAAAGTTGGATCCACAAATTACATGCACTCCACCTTCAAATATCTCACTTCTTTCTCTCTTTTTCCTATCAGCAAATTTCGACCAGCCAGCCAGCCTCTTCTAGTGTTGAAGCTCTTTTCTTTCTCTCTTCCTTACTCTCATTTCTACTCCATTCTCATCCATTTTCAAGTCCCATCCTAAGCCACCACCATCAAAGACACAAAATCAGCATAAATTACACAAGACAAGGTAGGAAATCCTACTTCTTCTCTTGGTTTCTCTGATTTGGGGCTACATGGTGGGCATGCCTAATCTGAAATATTGATGTTTTGTATAGTGATGATGATGTTTTATGACTGGTTTTGTATGTATGTTGTGATTAGAATTGGAATTGAGGGCAAATAGCTTGAAGAAGGAAGGCAAATCTAGAAGCTATTAGGGTTTTCCCTCGGCGGTCCGTACGGCGGAGCGTACGGCTCTGTCTACTGCTGTTTAATTGGATGAAACTATTTTTAAATGAAACTAGACATCTAGAGCTTTCCATACATATATAATATAAGGCCATTGGATTAGTATAGAATTAGTTATGAATTTTTAAAGTTAGACCTAGAAATCTAGGTTCTTACCCAAGCAGCATCAGTTGAGAAGGGTGTAACTTACCCTATACAACTCCAAATTGAGTGCAACTAAAGTTGTTTGAAATATAATATATAGGAGAACATTCCATGAAAATTTCAGAATTAAATTCGTTGTCATTTGTTCCCAGCACATCAATGAAGTTGGCTTAGAGTTAAACTGGCCTAGAACAGGGCAGCCCAGTAAGGTAATATTTCAAGACTCATAACTCATAATCTACTTAGGCAAGTGACATGAAACTTAAATCATTTTAAAGCTTGTTGTGTTAGCTTCATTTTGATATAAAATTCGCATGATTTCATCCAGTTTTCGATATTTAGTGAATTTTCTTCTATAGGAACCCAATTCTATCTAAGAACAGGACATACTGAGATAAATTGTTTATATCTAGAGTTATACACATCAAAATGAGATGGGACTAAAAGGATTATAAACTAGACACATGAGGCTGTGACATATCCAAAAATTAGATTTAAATGAGTTGAATTGAATAAAAATTGGGGCATGCCAAATTCGGGCAGAATAGAGAGGAACAAACTGAAACCTTATTGATGCTTGATTTGAAATTGTTGAATGATGCTATGAATGTATATATGTAATTGTTGGTCTATTCTGAAATTACAAGTTGTACAAATGTACTGTTTGTCTAGAATTACTCACGGGGAAGCGAACTCGATCCGTTATGCTGCCGAATTTCCGGCAGAAGTTAGTGATAGTTCTAAAGGTTGTTGTGTTAATATTGTTATGTGACGTGTATGAATACTAAGCAATTATTATTGTGTGAGATTAAGGTACGAAGCCTATGTATTTATGATTTTATGATAAAAGATATGATGATGAGTCCATATTCCGAAGGAACGTGACATGGCGATCACGCTCTGATAGGGTATGACACGGCGATTATACTCCGGAATGTGGCATAAGGATCCCACCCCTAAGGAATGTGACATAGTGATCACATCCTGAGGGAGTATGACATGGCGATCATACTCTGGGACGTGGCAAGATGAATATATTTTAAGGAGTGTGACATGGTGATTACACCCCGATGGGGTATGACATGACGATCATATTCTGGAATATGGCATGATAACTACATCCTAAGGAATGTGACATGGCGATCACACTCCGATGGAGTATGACATAGCGATCATACTCTGGAATGTGCATGACAAGTAAAGAAAGAGCAAGAAAGAAAAGAAAATTATGTATACCTGCATAAATTCAAGTACAAGTGAAGGCAGATGCAAATTTCAAGTTTCCAGTATGTTAGTGTTATTATATTTTAATATGTTATAGTTATTATTCGTAATATGCTTCATGACTTTTTTGTGTATTGGATCTCCCAAATGACAAGTGCATGAATAAAATGAATGCTGCTTCGGACAAGGTATTTTTCGAGCTATAAAACTGAACAGTCTAGTAAACATGCTCACATGTTTCATAATAAATCGAAGCAGTGGAGATAATAATGATGACACCGTACAAAATTTCTTAGCGGACCCTACTGAGAATTTAAAATTCTCACTCTTATTTCCGTGTTATCTCCAGATAGTTCGAGAAGATTTTAAGACGGCTGAAGTTGCTGTTGAGTAAGGTCCGTCAGGTAACAGTAACAACTCTAGAGTGGGGTATTATGACTTAAGCATAGAACTGTATAGAGGAGGATGTTACATACAAGATCATAGATTCCATGACTTTTAACCATGCAATTTTTGTTTTCTGTAACATCCCCTACTTTGAGAGTAGCTCGGTATGGAAGGAGGCCCGGTCCTAAGGTAGTGGCAATATAGGAAATAGCTGAGTTACAACTGTCAAGTGGCAAAATTGTAATTATTAGCCTATGGTGTCAGAAGGGGCAATTAGAGTAAAATCCCGATTTTAGGAAATATGGGGTCCTAGGACATTATTAGGTAAATAAAATACTTGTAATAAACATTACTAATGATATCTTATGCACATTATTTTAAATATAAGTGTGAAAATACTCATTTACATGAATAATATCTCAAGTAACCTCGAGTGCCGGGAATAATCACCGGACACCTTGAATTAATCCTCAAGTGTCCTGTATTGTTTGAGATGGATTCTAAGAGTGTCATTTTATTCCTTTGGGCATTGATAAATCAAAGGAAATAATCATTCATAGAATTATGAAGCATGAAGGTCCCATGCATCTGAAGGTCCCATGCATGCTTGTATGCCACTCCCATGCATGGCCACCTTTATAATCACTTCATTAGTTACTCTACTCCTCATAACACACCACCACAATTCTCTTATTCTCTTATTCCCTCATTCTCCATGGCATACACCCCATCTCCATCACCAACTTTTCCTTCTCCAAACCTCCATGATCGACACCTCATGGCCTTGCATGGTGGCCATTGAATCTCCAAACCACCATAATCCTTTAGTAGAAATTGACCTTCACCTTCATTCTACCAAACCCACAACACAATTTGAAGATCAAGCTTCAACTTGAAACATTTCACTTCCGTGAAACCCATGGCCACAAGTGAGCTAGAGTGGAAATAGTTGCTCTTGGCTTCTTTTGATTTCCTAGCTTCAAAATCTTGAGGTAAGTAACTCAAATCCTAGGCTTATTGTTCCAATCTTTTGTGCCATGGTTACTACTGAAAACTGTAGGTTCTCCACTGATTTATGATGATGGCTTGGCTGGATTTGGCATGATTCTTAACTTGTGAGATTGTATGGACTTAGTTATGTGTTTATTTGATTAAGTTTTTATGTGAATAGGCTGTGGCCATGGTGGGGCAGAATTTAAGTGTAAGGGTTTGAGTTTTATGAGTGATTAAATATGGTGAATAAGAGCAAAGTTTGAGTATTAGGATAAAAAGGAAAAAGAATCAATTATAGGGCAACTCATGGAGCCATGAACTAATTTGGAATTCAAGTCTTTGCCAAACTGAGTTAGAAACTTAAATAAGTTAGATTAAGGGTTTATTTTAGTATAAATGAGTATTTAAAGTCATTAAGGAAGGTATAAAATGAATGAATTTCATAGGATATGAGTTAGAGAGCTTCGAAGTAACATGGTATGAAAGTATGGACAATTAAACTATACCCTAAACTTTCTGTGTTGCATGATTTGTTTCTAGACCTGTGGTGACTGGATTTGAGTATAACTTGTCTTAATTGAAAGCTAAGAGGAAGAATACATTCTGATAAAATTTGGTGATTTCATAACTAAAGATGAATTTTTGGGGATTTTTTCAATTAAGCTACCCGAGTTATGACTCAAAAACAAGGCAGTGACGATAATTAGCAAACTACAACTATTCGGGTGATTTCTATGGTTGGAACTATTTTTCCCTATTAATTTAAGATGTTTAGAGTTTATGTACCAAAAATCTTGGTTAGATAGGCCCTAATGAATTAGATACAAACTTTTAAATAAAATAGGATAGGATGAAGGCAAATCTATGAACCCTATTTTTGGTAGTTAGTAATTCAATCTATAGAGCTTGGATCTAAGTAGAACATTTGAAATTATAATCCAACTAATTTCAATGTGGAAAATATTAGAACCGGATGAGCTATAATGAATTTATGATAGATTTTTCTTTATTGCTGCCCAAATTTGAAAGCAAAACAGGATAGCCTTAGTAAAATTCAAATAAGTTAGGCTATTCTTAAGTAAATTGCTTGAAACCAAAATGGTTGGGTAAAGAGTTTAGAAAGGAACATCCTTATAAAAAATGACGGTAAAATGATTTGAGATGGATTTATAGTAAGTTTTAAAAATAAAGGCAAATTTAAGCTTTCCATGAATAAAGGGGTGAGTCTAGTGTTAAAGCTATGAGCTTAGGTCATGGAAATCCTTAGACACACAAAGGCTATGGCAAATGAATTGAGTCTTTGAAACCAAACTTGGCCGAAGGATGAATGTATATTGGTCCACTATGATTAATGTGTAATGAGTTGCATGTTCACAATTATGTTACATGTCTTAAAGTACTCTATGTTATGAATTTGATGGTTGAACTTACATGTTGTGATGCATGTAATGATTATGGTGTCTTATGAAAAGTTATGCATTATGAGTGGCCATCATGAAAGTATGAAATATGAAAGCATGCAACATGAAAGTAAATATTGATTATGCATAAGGCATGATTATATGAAAGGGCACTATGAAAGTAGTGGGCCTATGTATACGAAGCATAATTAAAATGCTTCTGAATGGTAAAGGCAGCTATAAGCCGAATGTTATGATGGGGCTAGAGGCCATAAGTTCACCCTATGATATGTTGGCACTGGAATGAGCTCATGTCCATTCACAAGAAGCAGTTGTTTATTAGTCGAGATTGGATTCCTCAATGGGCTAGTGGCCTCTGGCAAGCAATTGAGGGTAAGTAAGGATTTCCAAAGCTGCTTCAGGAGATGAATGAATGAAAGTAATGAAAGGAAGGCATGACATGACAATCATGACCTTATGTGCATGTGCAAACTAAAAGACTCATAAAAGAAAGACATGCTCATGCATTATAATGATGCCGCATATTTTATGCATATACATGATGCCTTATGCTGAAAGTATTCATGTATGTTACTATTAATGTTATGGCTTGAATTTATACTATTCTTATGTTTGACTCATGGTATGACAAGTGATTGACTAAAATCAATTTGCTTCGAGAAAGATGTTTTCAAACTTAAAATTGAACCTATGCTTATATGTATGTGTCCATTTTTTCATAATAAATCAAAGCAGCTAGAATAAATATAGTGACATTGTGTATGTTTAGTGGATTGAGTTTACCTACTGACAATTTTTAATTCTCATTATATGTCTATATGTATCTATATTATACCAGGTCACGATAATGGTCATAGTGGCAGTGTTCATTGAGCCCATGACCTGGTCATGGACCTTTGACTCTAAGCATCCCTAGCTCACAATAATAGGATGTTTTAGACTCAGAGTTACATCTCCTAAGGTCACCAGTTCTATTCTAGTATAAATGGTGTTTTTTTTTTCATCCTACTTTTCCCTATGGAGTTTCATAGTAGCATCCACAGCCACAATAGTAGGGTTAGGAGAGTCCAGCACCAGGAGTGACTTTGGTCTCCTCTTCCATGGAGACAAATCCATTGGAGGCCACCTCAGAGTCTATGGAAATAAACCCATCCAAGGATACGACTGAGTTTGTTGACAGGGTCCTTGGTAGAGTCCACATTCCATCAAATACACCATAGAGTAGCTTGGTGTTGGAACTATCTGTTGGATATAAATAAATTGTGGAAACTTATTTGGATAGTTTTTTGTATGAATTAAGTTCACAATAGTGGTGATAAGGCCATACTGTTATGGGTTATATATATATATATATATGCAAGTTGATTTTTAAAACTCGGGGACATTTAATGTTAAAGTCTAAATTACCCATGATGTTTTATGACTAGAATGACAAAAGTACGGCAACAACTTCTAGATAAAGAGTTATGACTATGATATAACCCTCATATTTGGAAGGGTGTTAAATTTTCAATTGTTCAAAAAAAAAAAACAATTAATTTACAATCGAGAATGATCGCAATATGAATAGAGAGAAACTGTAGAGGCAAAGAAAATGCAAAGAACAAAAAAATCGAGCAATGAGAAATAAAAAGTCAAAATGGAATAATGAATTAGAATAGAAATAGTTTGGAATATAAATCTAAACTAAAAAGAGATCAATTAATGATTGCCTAACTTACAAAGAACATGAGCTCAATAGAAGAAGAATTGATCAATCGAGAATTTCAACTTTGCTAACCTAAGGCCTAATAGCTGATGCTATTGCTATTGCTAGAGTCGCCATTGGTAACGCCACTATACTCCACCTTCTTGGTCCTCGCTAGTGCCTTAGTTTCCAATTAGATTCATAACTCTAACCTACACCACAAAATAGAACCTTAGTTTCCAATTAGATTCATAACTCTAACCTACACCACAAAATAGAACATTAATGAGCCCTAAAATACTCATCGAAGCATCCAATAACAATGTAAACTACTACATTTTGACTGTATCAACTAAGGAAAAACATAATATCATGTAATCGTTTAAGAAATGTCAGTGAGAAAACTAAATCAGAGAAAACAAAAATGCTTATGTTAGATCTAAAGAACATGATTCCATTGGCGGAGATTGCAGACATTGGCAGCAAAGGTGGCGGAAAGGAAGAAGAAGAGGAGAAGGTGGTTGATGAAGATGCTAAGCTTATGTCAAATCTCCATTAGCAATGGCGATGAAGATTAGTGGCGAAAGAGGAGGAGAGAAGAAGAAGAGTGTGACTTTGTTGGCAGGTGTCAACGGTGAAGGCGGCGACATTGACCACAGTGGGGGAAATCAGTGGCAAAATTAGCGGAGTGAAAGGAAGAGGTGGTACACGATTAGGAAACACAAAAAAGTTAAAAAAAAAATTAGTAAAATGTAATTTAGAAATTGAGCATGGTTAAAAATGTGAATAAGATAGTTAGTCATTTAGCTACGTTCAATCAAATGCAGCTAAAAAATTGAGTTAATTCACTACTTTTTCTTAGTGGAAATTGTACCTTTGCTTTGTTGATGTGAATAAAATTTTTTTAAACGAATCAAAATGGAAAAAATAAAGGTATCGTCAATTATTTGGGGGAAGAGTATCTCAAAATTTTATAAAATATTTTTCAACAGCCATATATTTTGTAGAGAAAAGTTACATCATGAAAGTTATATTGACACTTATTTATTAGTGTCAACAATAACACTTTTTTCAACATTTAGTAATGACCATTAAAAATAAGTTGTTGAAAATAGAATTTGTAACACCTTATCGAACGAAATACTATGCTTAAGTCATAATATATTACCCGATAAGTTATTACGCATGGGTATCTAATTAAATTTCATTATGATCCAATATTAATTACCCATAGAAGAATTAGCTATTTATTTGTTTATTTATTCTTATCTTAGAGTGAACAAATGGATGTAAAGTCATATCAGAAAAAGAAAATCTGCGGAATAGACAGAACTATAGAAACTACGTCATATATATATACATGTAGATATCCATTTTCAGATTTTGCAAAAAGGAAACATAAACAGTATAAAGATGAGGCCGCCAAAAACAAAATAAATCAACCTGTCGATAAGTAACAAAACCTTGTCTAGTCCCCACGGGACATTTCATGCACTACCCATATATGAAAAACACTTACTAAGCTAAGCCTACGGCCCAAAGTGGCAAAAGAGAGTCATTCTATACATCACCATCTACGGTACTACATGACTCCTCTAAATGGATTCCGAAGAAAGGAATCCATTCACCATGCTGGCGTCTGTCGGGGTATAATTAGCATCACGTGCAGAGGAGGAAGAAGATGAGCTCGTCGCTTCTAACAGATCCTCTTTACCAGAAAGTGAGATAGAAAGGACCTGCTGAGGTGATGCCACCGGTGATGGGGCTGGCACTGCGGCTGCCGTTGGAGGTGGAAAGGATGTGCCATATATATCGGAATGGCGACGTAGGGTACAGTAGGGTCAAACTGTGGATGAGCAAGTAGAATGGCGAAATCTCTACTGAAGAAGAAGTAAAAACGGAAACGGCAACTACCGGCAATATATATAGAATCCAGTAGGGTGAGAATGATGCGATAATACACAGCAGGGTGAGAATTTAAAGAAATTCTCAGTAGGAAATCTAATTCTATGTGAATCTAACATCGTCATCATTCCTAGTTGTTTCGATTTTTCTTAATTTAAAATCGTATAACATAACTATAATATTCAACTTAATTCACGTCATGGAAAGCATAACCTGAAACAAAACTTAATTTAAATTAATGTAAAAAGAAGTATAACTAGACATGTATGCTAACATAGTTAGAGCAATAACCATAATGCAAATAGTAATATAAACACAAGGAATATATATATAACCATGCAATTAGCTTAGAATTTAGCAAACAACATATATATGTAGAAATGAAAATGCACTTAGCTTTAGGGATCTTTCAACTCATGTGACTTATATTTTTCTACACTTGGTCCCTTGGGAGTTTTTGGCCATATACTCCTAAGTAATAGTCTGTTTCTCAGGATCGAGCTCATTCTTATACAGGATTGCCAAGTTTACTTTCCCTGACTTTCCCACTGATCTATTCCCCTTAATCTTATTCAGGGGCTGGCCCAAGTAATATGGAATCATTATAATCCTCATAGATTACATGCACAAGTAATATTATTTTTCTTAAATATCACATATACATACAAATATTTCACATAGTATATGAATTCTTTGCCAAAATTTTGGCAGCATAACGGATTAATTTCGCTTCCCCATGGATAGTGCCAAGCTACTAGAAAGATCAATTAAACAATAAAACCAATATAGAGCATCAAGTCCATAACAATGATACAACAATATAACATGCCAACATAAATTGGGTTTTCTGCCCACTCTACTCAATTTTGCCTGATTTTTGTAAATTCCACCAAAATTCCGATTTAATTCACTTAGGTCTATATTTCGGTAATGTTAGATTTCTATTTGTCTAGTTTCTAACCTTTTTGGTCTCATCTCATTTTGATATATGTAGCTCAAGATATTTGAATTTTACCTCGGCCTGTCCTACAACTAGCCAGAATTGCACTCCTAAAAGTAAAAATTTACTAAAATAGGAATCTAAGTGAAATCATACAAAACCTATATCAATGTTAAGATAATAGCCTTTTTATTTCTAGCAAGTTTCATCTCATTTGCATAAGCGTAGCTTGAGTTATAAGCTCCATAAGTTGACCCTTTTGGACTACTCTATTCTAGTCTGGTTTGGACTTAAGGCAATTTTATCGAATTACTGGGAATAACTAGGATCAAATATAACACTAAAATTTTTATGGAATGTTTCCCTATGTGTTGGCTTTCAAACAAAGTTAGTTGCACTCAATTTAGATTTTTGTAGGGTGAGTTACATCCCTCACAACTCATATTGCCCAGAAGAGAACCCAGAACTTCAAGTTAAACTTCAAAAATTCATAACTCACTCAATACTAATCCAATGGCCTTATATTTTATATTTTGTAAAGCCTTAAATGTCTAGTTTCAATAAAAATAGTTTATGTTTTGGCCTGTACAAGAAGAATGTACAGATGCCATCGGGTTTCACCCCAAATAACTTCCTGCTACTTTCTATTCTCAAATCTTTTCACTTCAACTTCAATTCAAATCCAAAGATACATATTAAAGCAACCAATAATCATCATCTATACCCAATATAACATCAAGAAGTGAAGAAAAAAAAATGAAACCCCAAGGAGCCCCATTTCAAAGAAAACAAGAATAAAAGTTGAATTCCTACCTCTTCTAGGTGTAAACTTGCTAGATTTAGGTCTTGGGTTGAAGGTATCTTGTTAGGGCTTGGGTGTATGATGGAGACAAGGTGAAAAAGGGATGAAGAGAATGAAAAGATGAAGTGGGGTCTACTGGTCTTGAAGAGGGCTGAAAATTAAAAGGAGTGAGGAGGAATTTTAGTGGTTTGTTGAAAAAAGCTTGGAAGGTGATTGGTGGAGGAATTTGTTGTTGTTGAAGAGCCAAGCCTCTCCATTCCCTCTTGGTGCAAGTGGTGCCACTAATTGGAGATAGGGTGGCTGAGTTTTCAGCCTTTCAATTTAGGTTTTGATTTGTGAAATTCTACTATTTCGGTTCTGACAGTTTAAAATATTGAAATCTTATCGATTTCCTTTAAATCGGCAAAACAGTTTCGAAAAAATTCTATGAAGTCTTCTATACTTCTAATCTAATTCCCTCAAACCTAATTTCACTAAATGATACTTAATTGCCCTTAAATAAATACTTAATCAAATTCTAATTAGTTTCAATTATTCGATAAAAATCGAACAACTTACTTAAAAATAATAAGATTTTTTTTTCGGACGTTACATAATTTTTCTTATAGTGTGAACTAGAAATTATCTTCCTCAACTATTCTTACTTTCTAGGAAATGGTTGCAAATTTGATTAAAATCTTTTCCTTTAGCCGCTGAAGCGCATTTCTCCTCAACCAATGGCTAAAATTGGTTTGTTGGTTGCAGACCATCATAAGGTCGAAGGCTCAATAAGAGGCCCATTCCCACGATTAATGGCTAATATCATTATTTAGTTGTTTGCTATCAGCTATCAGTTATCAGCCATTATGCTTCAACATCTATAAATGAGGGTTCATATAGGTTGTTGAACCTTATTAGAGCCCTAATTACAAGAAAAAGGAGTCTTAGTTATATGCTTGACTAAACTAAACAAGGCAAATGGGGGAACAACCAATATGATCCTCAAAGTTCAAAATGCTAACAAATTAGCCCCCCAAAGATACTATATTAGCCCATGGTACCCCAAAGGCCACTTTTGTTAGACAAATTCATCCAAATGTCAATTGGCCTACGTGTCATGTTATTTTTTGGCAATGCTAATAAGTGACATGGATTGTTACTTAACCTACTTAGTTATAAAAGAAATAAATCCGAATTATCACAATCAAAATCTCTAATTTAGAAATTCTAAACCTTTAATTAGAAACTCTAATCCCTAATTAAGAAGACAAATCATGTCATATATGTCCCGAAAATCCCTAACCTCATTAGTTACCGTCTTGCGCTCCTTTATCCCAATTCCTTCCTTCTTCTCACCATAACGAGAACCCTAAATCACTTTTATTTTCATGTCTCTTGTAATCAACAGTGGAAGAATCTTGCAGCTGAGTGTAGTTCTGACACTTTGGAATCTTTGTAGGGGGTTAGGCTAAAAAGGTAATCCTTATCCTTATCCTTATTTCATTATAGTTTTTATTCTCTTATTCCCATGGCAATCTTTGAACTGTTGGTCGATTGTGGTCCCCTTCAATGTGTTTGTGTGATTGTTTATTGAGAAAAATGTGGAAGAAAGTGTTTGTGTGTCTGTGTATGTGGTTGTTTACTGAATAAGTAGTGGTCCTTTGTGTTGTTTTTATTGTTCACTTTACTTGTTCCCATACATGTGTGTTTACTCTTGAAGACGCCCTTTCTTTTGGTGGTTTCCTTTGTTTATTGTTTATTTTATCATGTATGACTTTTGTTGCATGACTCTTTATAGACATCAACCCTTTTCACCTTTATGTATCACCGTATAGGGAGATTTGGGAGAAATAATAGAGGTAGGCTCCAATATAAAGGGAAGAAAGTAATAGAGATAGAGAGAGTCAATGTTAACATTTTTACCATATTTTTTGTTGAGTGGTTGTTAATGGACAATGAGTCTACTAGGTATAAAGAATATTATTAATTAGAACCAGGATTAGATTTGGGACGGAGGATTAAGATTACTAAGGAGGGACATGGATGTTGTTAAAATGTGTGAAGTTGCCGTAAAAAATGGGAATGGTATGCATTTGTATTTTGAGCATCATGTGATTGATAATCCTGAGGTTGTAGATGCACCTGAAGCAGCAGAATGTATTCCTCCATACAAAACCCCACCACATAACACCTCACAATACAAATCCCTATTACACATAACCCCAAAATGGGTAAACCCAATCGGTTGTATTTATCTCACCGCATGTGTCAACTCTCAAAAGTCCTAGAGGTAAAGTGTTTTGCCAATAAGAAACCAACTACAAGAAAGAAAAAACAACCACCAAAGAAACCTGTAGGAAAAAATTCACAACAAAAAACCCCCAAAAAAAACTAGAAACCCAAGAACTTGAACATGAACTTACTAAAGAACCTCATCCAGAACCTAAACTTGAACTCAAAACACCCTAAGAACCTCAACCTAAGGCACAAACTCACCCTAACCCCAAGTTGAACCCATACAACCCTATGAACCCCAACCTAAACCTGATATCCAATTTACACCAGCACCCTAATTTCGTCCACATGAACCTTAACCCTAACCAAAACCAGCATCTGAAGCCTAACTAGAACTTGCAAGCCAACCCTAACCAGAACATCAGCATCTTAATCTCACCCCCAGCCAAAACATGCAGCACTGAACTCCAAACCCAATTAGAGCTCGTAGCCCAAACCTAATCAGAATCATATCTTGCATGTACCATCCCAAAATTTGCATAACTAGCACTTTTGAATAATTAAATTTTTAGATACATAATATGTCACGACCCAATCGAGGCCATGACCGGCGCTTAGAGAGCACGCTCCCTAGCAAGCCTTACACATCAAAATTTCCACAAAATTTTGGGCAGAGTTTCCTCTATATTTAGGATATTTCCCAAATATGAGTACTTATCCTGCAATTCAACAATCACACACTTTCATCGGGGATCCAGGCATTCTCAGAATGCACCCCTCAGCACACAACATATATATAATCAGAGTCAATCATCCAAATCACTTTTACATATCCAGTCCAATTTATAATCAAATCCATTCATCAAATTAATATACAATAGTCAATCCACTTGGTTTAAACAATCTCTAAACATAACTTAACATACTAGCAAGGGTCGGACCCTGCCTGTAGTACTATGGAGCTACAACTATGAATTTACAACATAATGGAGTATAGACCAAGGCCCTTACTAAATAGGGCTCACCCCGAAAGGATCCTAATGATGCTGAGCAGGAGGGTCGGCTCCCAAGTCTGAACCTGTATCTGAAAAGAGTGTAACAACCACGGGGTGAGTTTGAGAACTCAGTGAGAGATAGGACACTTTCGAGCCTCATGAGTTAGTGTATATATGTATATATAAGATTAAAACAATTTCATTCAAAGAAAGAAAATGGCGGAAATATCTAACAGGATAAACAGGCAGGATTCACACTTAGGTGGCCGTTCCTTCGTGTGAATCCCGAAATCAGGCACGCACCCCCCTTTTTAGAGAGGCCGTGAAATACAGGCACGCACCACACTATGTGTATGGCCGTGAAATATCCGTCACGCACCACCCCCTTGGGTGGCCATGTAATATCATAGTCCAAGGTGCACCAAGGCTAACGCTCATCAAGCAAGTTAGCAACCAGATCCTGTCACAGACTTTCCTTTTCTTTCATATTCATAAATCATGAATTTCATATCATATCACAATTCCATTCGTCATTGACTCATGAGTAACGTTTCATAAAGTAAATGAACAATTATAAGTTTAAAACAGAATATACTCAAAAGCATGCTATCTACTCACAGATCACCAAGCACGGAAAAATCCTAAATCTCCGGATCCACCAGGTTGGAGGGAAGTCCTTGGAAATATCTAACATTACCACATAACACTAGCATCAATTTTGGATCATTAACACTCTCCATATCATAAATTCTCTAGTCTTAAGATCCTAGGGTTCCAAGAATTCAACTAAAGATAAAAGGAATTGGAATTGCTTGGAAGAAGGAAAGAACAATGTATAAGACTTACCTCTAGAATTGGGATAAGAAGAAGAATGATATAGATGTGCTCCCCACTTCAATCCACTCAAGCAAAAATGAAGAAGGAGGAGAAATTGGTATAAATGGTTGATTGTGTTTAATGAAACGAATATGGTGTTTGTGTGGTTGATTTAGTTGGAAAATGATGGAATGAAGTTGGTAGATGTAAAAGATGGTAGGAGGAGAAGTTCTAGAGAGAAGGGAGAGAGTTTGGGGTTTAGAGAGAGAAGAAAAATCGAAAATGAGGGCGTGGGACGCTTCTCCGTATATATGTTGGCCTGTGGTAATCGATTACCATGAACAAATGGATGGTAATCGATTTCCAAAGGTTGGTAATCGATTACCACGAACCCAGAACTGGTAATCGATTACCATATTTGGTAATCGATTACGACGTGAAAATTTTTAACCCAAGGACATACAGAGAGCCCCGTAATCGATTACAAACCTCACGGTAATCGATTACAACATCCCAAAACATGGTTCCTTGATTCCAAAAGATATCCAACACCCAAGATCATCATAAACGGATTAAACGCATCGATCAAACACGATTTAATATAGAAAAATTTGAAAATACACTAAGGGTGGTCCATAATAGATATACGAGTAAGCCAAATTGAAATGTATCTATTAAGGTTACAGAATTCAAGTTTCTTTGTAGAAGAAATTTTAGAAAGATAATTAGCAATGTTTAGCTAATTTAAAGGAAATCGATTAGTTTATGGCATCTTGTGAGACAAAAACCGAGTTGATAGAAATTTATATTGTAGGATGATATGAATATCTGTTTAAAACCCTATATCATGTGGCTAGAAACTAGCCATCCAACCCTTGTTTGTTGGCCAAATCATGGCCATCTATTTGGAAATTCAACAAAATTCAAAATGCCACTTAAGTCCACCAATCACATTCTTTTTCATTCTTCCAACTTGGGAAGTCATCAAATTCTTCCTCCTTTGTCCAAGCCAACTTTGGCCAGCCCCTTTAAACCGTTATCCTCTATTTCTTTTTTTAACTTCACTTCTTTTTCTATTCTCTCTACTTCTACCTAAGTTTCCAAATGAATCATGCATCTTTCTTCTCAAAATTTTCATTCTTTCCTTGTATTCCCTCAAAGGAAAACCTCAACATAACCTCTTAATCTTCCTATTCTTGAATCATATAGTTTCAACCTCCAAGGAGAACAAGAGAAACTATCACCATCTTGAAGGCTTATTGAGGAGAAACCACCAAGAAACTCCAAGTTACAAGTTACAAGTTACAAGTAGTGTTTTTAGACAGGATTTCTTAGATTATGTGATTTTCTATGGATTATATGGCTGCTAGGGTTTCTTTATATTATCCTTTAATTGATGATGTTTGATGATAATATGACTTGTTTATAGTGATTTAAGATAAGAATTATTGGTTTCAGCCAATGATTTGATCAAAAGACTAAAAGGAAACACAAACAGAAATATTGTGATAACACCCTAAGTGTACTATCTGTACAACAAATAGTACTACTCCACCTATAAATATCAAAATGAAATAATTATAGCTAAAACTAGACTTATAGATCTTTCCAACTATATAAATTATAGGTTCATTAGATTTGAAATGACAGAGATATGATTTTTAGAAGCAAAGTGTTGAAATTTACTCTCTATCCTAACCAGTATGTGTTGTGAAGGGATATCTTACTCTATACAACTTCAAATTGAGTGTAACCAATTTTAGTAGAAAGCTAATATATAGATAACCATTCTATAAAAAATTTGGACTTAGATTCTAAGTACATTACTCCTAGTAATTCCTTAAAGTTACCCTATGTCATATCTAGATTGGAATAGGGCAGCATAGGGCACCCTATTCTCAAACCTGAGCTCTACTTATCTAATCAAAATAAAACTTATTGAGATTGAAAGATAATTCAATTATCTACTGATTCGTATAAAAATGATAAGAATTAAAATTTTAATGATTTTCTAAAATTAGGTGTTCTAGTCTGTCCTAAAATAGGGCAGCTTTGGGTATAACTTTAATAACTCAACTTATACATCTCAAAACTAAATGGGATTAAAGAGGTTTAAAAGTATACTAATAAGGCTATAATAAATTAAATTTTTATATTAAAATAAGTTAAAATGAAATTTTGGTGCTAATTATAAAAATAGGGCAGAAATTGAAGAATTAAGGTGAGTTGCCAACCTTGAGGGTTGGAAACCCTATACATAATAAAGGACTAATGGCTGAACTTTTAGGTGTAGTTGCTTGTTATATTAATATGATATTGATGTATTGACCTTATGATTCTACTCACTGTGGCTGGCTATTTAAAATGATGATGTCTATATGTGGAAACTTTCACATTTCAGCCGTTATGCTATCGAATTTCTGGTAGAAATATGTGAAAGTTATGGATGTTTATATATTATGTACTTGAATATCATGCAAGCATGAATATTTGAAATTAAGGTATGAAGCATGTATATTATTCTGTGAAGCATATTCATATATGAATACATGAGCATATAAACCATGAAAGAATATGAACAGACAAGATGAGATCCCTTCACTTGGAGACAGTTATTTGGGTTCCTCTTTGTGAAGGCAATTAAAACTATGAGATCCCTCCAAGTTTAGAGACACGTGGGTCCTTTTGCGGGTCAGTACTATGTGACGATGGTCACGACTTAAGCTCATTCCTAGATCAAGCTATCCAAGGGCAGTAAAGATTAAAGAAACGGCAGAACCCTAGGGATGACCATACGTAATGCCTATATATGTCAAGTAAAGAAGGTTAAGGAAAGCACAAGTGCATTTTCATGATTACATGATGTGCATCTACATATGCATAAGCTATGTTCCTTTTTAGTTCCATTATGAAACTGCTTTCCTTGAATGTCAAGTGTATGAATAAAATTAACCTACTTCGGAAGGATATTTTTGAACTTAATAAAAATGAAATTTATAATTATATGGCATGATCACATTTTCATAATAAATCGAAGCAGCTGGAGATGATGACGATGACACTTTATGTGGTAGTTTAGGAAATCCTACTAAGAATTTATAATTCTCATACCTATGTTTGTTTTTGTGTTATTTCCAAATAGTTCAGGAGGTATAGAAGATGGTCATACAAGGAGAGTTATTTAAAATTGGAAGACAGTCGAGAGTTGCTGCCAGATAACAACTCCCAGGTGTGGTACTATGACTTAAGCATGGTATTATGCTTAGGAGAGTGTTACACTGCAACACCCTAATACTAACTTGAACTTGCACTAGAACCCTAACATGAATCACAACCCCAACCCCAAACCCAACCACAACATGTAGCAGATGAATCCCAAACCCAATCATAATTTGCCCAATCCTAACCACAAAATGCACCAGAATCAGCATTAGTATTAGCACTAGCAACCCAATCCCAACCACCATATGCACTAAAACTAGCACCAGCAACCTAATCCTAGTTAGAATATAAACCAGAACCAACATCAGTAGCTCAATCCTATCCACAATCTATAACAGCACCCCAATATATGCTAGAACATCAACTTGGAAGGCCTTCAGTTGAAAATGATTACTAGAATCAATGTAGTGAAGGTCAAGGTAGAAGATAGATTAGAAAGAAATACTATAGACCATTACCAAGTGGAAGAAAACATGTACAAAGGTAGCTAAGAGAAGAAGTACCACAATCTCCACCACAAAATGAACTTGCAAGACAACAAAATTCAGAAAATTAACCTATAGCATGGCAAAATGAAGAATCCTCACAAGAAAATCCACTTACTACAACAAAATGAAGAAGGCCCACCAAAAAATGAACTTGCAATAAAAAATAGGGTGGAAAAGAGGGTACAGGAAATGTTAAAAGAAAGAGACATCGTAGGCCACTATTAAGTGAGTAAGCATTTGTGCAAAGGCATATTGAAAATAAAGCGCCCCAATATTGTAATGCCAACTGATGATCCTACAACCTCAGATTTAGAGCCTGGAGTCCACTAATATGTGTCTAAAGAATTGCACACCCTAGTTAGCATTGATGGAGAAAAGGAAGATAGTCCGATTTTCCCTTAACACAATCCTAATGCACCTTTTCTCCAAATTAAGTTAGAAAAGGGAATGGAGTTTGAAACCACGGTGCATTTTAAGAAAGCAATAACGAAGTACAATATCCATCTTGATAGAGAGGTGTTGTGGATTAGAAATAAGAAGCATATAGCAAGAGCAATGTGCTATAATGAAAATTGTTCATGGTAGATATACTGTGCCTAAAAGAACTACTCAAAAAGCTTTCAAATTAAAACCTTTGCTAATGAGCATACTTGCAGCAGGGGGCTCAAGAACAAATCAGTTAATAGGTAATAGGCAATTGAAGAGTTTCGAAAAGAAGATTAGAAGCCAACCTTCCATAATAGCATATTAGGCAAAAGATTATTTCAAAAAAAAAAGTTTGGGTTCATGTGGATAAAAGGATGATATATAGAGCTCTGAAAAAGGCAAAAGAGAACTTTGAGGGATTAGAGAAGGAGTATTATGCAAGAATGTAGGATTACTTGGTTAAGTTGTTAAGAACCAATCCGAGTTCAACTGCCAAACTGAAGACAATCCCACTGCCTAACTCACTACACTAATCTAGGAGGCTCTATATTTGTTTGGATGCATGTAAGAGAGGGGTCAAGGCAACTTTCACATGCTTGGATAGGACATTCTTGAAGAGTTATTATGGAAGGCAAGTGTTGACTATTGTTAGACAAGATGCCAACAGCCATTTGTTCCCAATTGCATATGCCATAGTGGATTCGAAGACAAGGGATTATTGGAAGTTTTTTCTTGAACTTTTGCATGAAGATTTTGGAGATTATAAGATTCATGGTTGGAATTTCATGTTTGATTAGCAAAAGGTAAAGAATATTGTCTTACATTTTTACAAGTTTACAATTCAAATAATTATTAATGTTGTCTTATATGTTATTTTAGGGTCTTATACTAGCTATGTAGGAAGTTAGGCCTAGGGTTCACTATAGATTTTGTGCTATGCACATATGGAGGAATTTTGCTAAGTAATGGAAAGATAAGGAGTTAAGAGGAGTAGTGTGGAAGTGTACAAGAGCAATAACTAACCAAGAGTTTATAGTTGCAATGGCTAAGTTGAGAAGAGTGAATGCCGATGCATGGGAATACTTGGCCAAGTGTGACCCACATTCGTGGTCCAAGTCACATTTTTCAGAATGGCCCAAGGTGAATAACATCAAAAATAATAACCACGAGGCTTTCAATGACAAACTTTTGAAGCTCACAGGGAAGTCCTTTATCACAATGCTAGAGGTGATAAGGTGCTACATCATGCAGATAATCGCAAGGCAAACAAAGGCATTAGCAAGGCATATGGGTTTAGTATCTAACCAACAAAGTAGGTTAGAGAAGGAGAAAAATGAAAGCAACAACTCGACTAAAATATGGTCAGGTGATCATGATTTTGGCTAAATCAAAGAAATGGCCACGCAAAGTTAGTGTGAACTTGGCCTAAAGAACTTGTAGTTGTAGAAAGTGGCAATTAATTGGCTTGTCCTGCAAGCATGCAATTGCTGCTATTGCCTAGAAAAATCATAGTCCAGAAGATTATGTGCATAACTGGTTGTGTACGGGAGCCTATAACTCTAGTACCATATTCAGCCTGTCCCTAGTCAAGAATTTTGTGAGAAGACAGAGTAGATTCTACCAATCCCACTAGCCTACAAAAGGCCTATAGGAAAACCTTAGAAGCAGAGAAGGAAAGATGGCAAGGAACCTAAGGTTAATCCCTATAAACTAAAAAGTAAACATGGTGAAATTGAAAGTGGAAATAACACGAAAAGGGTGGGTATGAATTGTACCTTTTAAAACTTTTCTAAACCTGAAAAATTTTAGAAAATTTTCTCAAGCCTTTGGACTTGAACTGCAGAAATGTTTAACTGTTAGAAACAAAGTTATTGTATTCACAACAACTTTGTTGGATAGCAAACAAAATAAGCACACGGAACTTGAAATAACAAAAATCAATGAGAGATAGAGATAGAAGATCACACAAGAAGATTTATACTAGTTTAGCCAAACCACTTGCTAACGTCGAGTTCTCAATAAACTAGTTGGAGTTTTTATGACCACGAGTATTTTTGTACAAGCTTCTCTAAGTGTATAGCTAAGTAGTCATTTCCTAGGCTCTCCAAGCTAATCAACTTGAGTAATATTATCCTAATCTCTCTAAGTTAACAATGACCACTATCAAGTCAATTCACAATCAAAGGATTTTAAGGTTTTTGTTTGATAAACATTCATACTAAAGCACTCAAGGTGAATAGATCTATTAAATACAACATGGAGTGACTTCTCACAAGTCTGATTAAGAGGATGTTTGCTATTACAATACAATGAGAAGATTTTTCACTTGAGAAGCTTTAGAAAGAAACTTTTTGGTTGTTCAGAAAGCTGAAAATGATGAAAGCTTATAAGGTTTTCAATCAGCAGAGTTCCGACTACTTCGTCTTCAAGACTTATGTAGGCTGCAATATCTAGCCTTTGTGACTTTAGACCTTGAGCCTAAAGGCTTTAGATCCAATGGTCTTAAATTGAAGAGAGAAGTAGGTTACTTTCTTTCTTAGTAAGTAAGTACATCATCAAAGAGGAAAACTAGCCATTTGAGTCAACTAGTTTTTTAGAGTGTCAACACTTCTTTTGATCTCCGTCTTGTCATGTTTGACCTTTAGAAAATATCTATGAATTGTGCAAGGCAAGCTTTGAGAGTGAGGTCTTCTTCACATAGATCAGCATTCTAGAGATTACCTTTTTGGTCAAGCCTTCTAGACAGGTCATCCTTTTGATGTGATTGTGTGCCTTTTGATGATTTGGTATCCTTCTGATGATATACGACTAACCTTCTGATGCTTCTTGTAACACCCTAATAGTTCCATTCTATGCTTAAGTCATATTGTGGAATTACTAGTTGCTACTTTTGCTCGCGGAACTATCATTACCTTTTAGAAATTACTTTATACCGAAAATAGGGGTAAAATTTTTTTCTACAAAACAAGTAAACCATTTTTGAAATCGAGAGCCATGGTAGCGTGAACATATAAAGTAACACTGCTATCCCATACATATATCGCATTTAACAAGCATAGAGACCATAAGAGTAACCACAATTCTTAGAATAATGTAACATTCATTCCACGGCCAACCATGATAATACAATAAGAGTCGTAGGTTAAATACATAAGATAATAATGGGTCCGACATCGTCGGCTACACACAGCCTACCAATACATAATAAAAGGAAATACATCAGAGAATCCTCTACCCAAGCATGCCACATAGCAGGAATGATAACCCTATAACTACTACCAAAAGGGGGCTATCCTCGTGCTCGGCTCCGCATGCAGTCGTCACATCAAGCATCTGGAGGGAGGAAACCGTTCATATCCACGGGAAGATACCACGTCCTCCTCTCTCGAGCACGTCCTCGCCCATGGGGCACAAAGGCGTACGAATGAACCCACGCCCCGCGAACCGGGGTGAAAATGGGGGCCAGATGAAGCAGAAGAATCAGAAGATAGTCGAATCACTGAAGGCTGCGACGAACCCGAACGGTGAGAACCCCCAGAATGAGTCGGATAGATGGGCTCGGATGGATCAGTCTCCACATGGAAGCTCGGATAAGGCGGCTCCAGGGATCGAATCGATGAAATAGTCGGAGTCAAACGGGTATCCGAGTCAGTCTCATCATCATTAGTGGGGTATCTCGGTGGCTGAAAGTAGGGGCGAATGTCATCCATAGTAACCTCGCCAAATGGCTGATGCGGTTCGAAAAATGGGCTCATCAGGAGTGCAGGCTGGCGGTCGTGGAAGATGTAGACCATTCTTTGCCTTCGTAGGCGGACGAGGCGTTCGCCGGGTCAAAGCGCCAGCGCCACACCGGGAACTCAATGTAGATCACCACCGTGCGACGTGACATCCTCTCAAGACGCGAAGCGTGGGAATGAGAAATACTAAATTTCTCGATGGGATCGCTAGACAAACCACAGTTGTCATCGTCATCGTCGGCCCACACTTCGGGTTTAATTACAAAAACAGTGGACAGTTATAAGTTCAATTTTTAATGGTTTTGAAAACTTAAACCCTGAAGCGGGTTGCTTTTAAACTTAACATCATAAACACATCATCATGACTAACATCCCTACTAAAACATAGAATAACATCCATAATGCAAATAGGCCATATACTTTCATGCAAAGACATGCATCATCACAGATGTAACCATGGTCATACTTAGACTTTACTTTCATTTTTAGCACGTGCTTAACATTCTTTACTTTCCTTTGAAATAGACTGCTTTTGGACATGAGCTCATTCATGGCCGATGAGTCGCGTCATGTACTAACCAAATTAGACTAAGCCGATATTGGTTACCTCTAGTTGGAGGGTCCTCCAAAACACCCTTGCCTCCTCATAGAGGTTCCTTGTGGATCGCTCTCACTCTCCCTTACCGGCAGTGATTGAAGGGTCCGCGTCCCATTGATTCTTTCTTATCTTTATACTTTACATGCATAACTCCTTGACTAGGCATGCAATGATATGACTAAGTCCATAATTTTGACGGAAATCAGACATAATAACTGGGCAGACTTCCCAAAATGCCAATCATCGACATTCAACCAATAGTTCATCATATCTATATCATATCATCACACTTATCATTCAATCATGAGACAAAGCTCAATCGATCTCATCATTCATCATGCCAAGTGGCATCACGTTCATACCCTAAAGGGGTTTATAGTTGTGTTGTTCTTTGTGAAGAATATTATGAATCATCACATGATTTCCCATGATAGGATCACATAGTTAGGATATGTGTTTATAGTCTTTTAGTTACTTGGTCCTTGGATAAAAGTATGCTTTACTTAAGTACATGTCTTATGAAACACTTGTTCAAATTAATTAAATTATGTGATTGTTTCCTTTCCTTGAGATAACGCACTTAGTGATTCCTAGGTTCATGGTATGCTTAGAGGCCTAATCATACTGTTCCCAAGGAGTTCGAGATCCTCTAATCCTTGGGTCATGACAACGCATAACCACATCATGAACCCAACAACACCAATGTTCACTAATCACCAAGGGTGACTTTTAACTTAGTCAAGTTGCAAAGTTTTAAACTTTTACTAATAACATACCAAGGTTTTGCCTTAAACATTATTAAAGTTGTCATTCTTTATAAAGTAGTCATAAAGTCTTATTCTTTATGAAAGTAAGTGCCTTTGACATTAAGCTCTTATCTTAAGATTGGATCTTTATGAAATAATGATACAAGCTACTAGCTTTTGAATAAAAAGTCTTGTTCTTTATAAAAGTTAACACCTTTTGCATTAGTTGGGTTCAAAATCTAAACTTTATGAATGAAATGTTATAGAACAACATTTTTATAACTTAATGATCTCATTCTTGAATAAAGTTTGAAACTTTGTGAAAGGTCTTTTCTTTAAGGTTTGATTTCTAAAGCCTAAAGTGACAAGATATCGTTTTTTCTAACTCAAAAAGTTTAGACTTTCACATGTATTCTTGTCTTCAAAACAAAACAAAATAAAACTTTATGGAAGCTTAAAAGTTGCGCCACTTTGAAGAAATCATGAAGCAAACTTTTTAAGGTCTAAAACTTTGAGAAGGTTCATAGTCTTATCAAATCATGGAAACATAGAAAGGTGAAGCTTTTCTAATCATTCACTCATCATAAAGAGAAAGGAACAACTTTAAGCTAAAGATCAATAAGAACATAGGTTTCCAAAAGAAGAAACTTAAGAACACATGAAGAACATCAAGAACATATTTTACTAAAAGAGGAAACTTAAGAACACATGAAGAATATCAAGAACATATTTTTCTAAGAACATCAAGAACATATTTTTCCAAAAGAGGAAACTTAAGAACACATGAAGAAAGAGGAAACTTAAGAACACATGAAGAACATCAAGAACAGATTTTTCCAAAAGAGGAAACATAAGAACACATGAAGAACATCAAGAACATATTTTTCCAAAAGAGGAAACTTAAGAACACATGAAGAACATCAAGAACATATTTTTCTAAAAGAGGAAACTTAAGAACACATGAAGAATATGAAGGATCTTCTCAAGTTTTCACTTAGAGATCTTGGTCATGAAAGACCCAAGCTCCAAGCTTTCTTGAGCAAACAAAATGAAAAAGATGAAGATCACTACCTTTCTTAAAGATGGCGCAAAAACAAGAGAAATGGAAGAAGAAGATGATGACTCCTCTTGATGATGAAGGTGGCGGTTTTGAATGAGCAAGGAGAGAACTCTTGAGTTCTCTTGAAAATGAGTCTTGTAGTGTTTTGATCTTGTCTCCAAAGACCCAAAGATGTGATCTTTGAAGGGCTTAGTGAGGAAGGTTTGGTTATGGAGGTGGAAAATGATGAAGAAGATGAAGAAGAAGAAGAAGAAGGAATGTAGAGAGAGGTTGGAGAGTTTGAGAACCTTAGAGAGAGAATGAGAAGTTGAAAATGAAGTGAATGTGTGTGTGTGTGTGAGAAAGTGGCGTCCTAAATTAAGGGAGGGGGAGTGAGATATTTTGCTTAATTTTGTGTTAATTAGTGATTAAGGGGACAAATGGGATGATGGGGAGACAAAGCATGGTCAAACTCTTACATAAAGTAATCTTGTCTAATGCTTTTTGCTTTTATGACATCACTCTCTACTTTATTGTCTAGTTGACTAAATTTGAATTTAATCATGTGATTAAGTGCTCACACAACTTAATTAAGGTGATTAAGCAAGAATTAGTGATTAACACACAAGAACATGATTAACAAAAATTAATCTCACGATTAAGCTTAATTAACCTTAATTAAACTCGAGTAAGCTAATTAAGGGCGATTAGTGCTTAAGTAAGCTACAGGGGCTCTAACTTGCTTAATTAGAGACTATCTAACCTCGATTAGGCATTCTCTTGACCCTTCTCGTCCGAGTCAACCCCTTAATTAAGCCCTAATCTCGAAATTCCTCATTAAGTGCCTAATTACTCAGGGTTACTACGGTAATTTAGCACGACATGAAATTGAGGATGTTACACTTCTAAATAGCATTTTATGAGAGATAAGATTTTTAGAGCATAGACTCTTTTGCCAGAAGCTTTTTCCTTTTAGATTTTGTTCGAGATAAGAAAGAAACTTAGAGAATCTGTTTGAAAACGAAATATTGCATGGTCTAATTCTCTCAAATGAGCATATAAAGTAATCTGTGCTTAATCAAACCAAACACTTAATCAAATTGTTAGTCCATATACAAGATTTTCATTAAGAGTTGGTTTGTTGTCCATCAATAACCTTAAAGATGTATATCAAAAACCACTTAGTGGCATCTGAAGGGGTGTTGAAGCTTACAATATCCTCTTTTTTGATAATGGCAAACCAATACTTAAGAAAAACTGTTGCTCATAAGATAAAACTTTAAGTGCATAAGCATTTATATAGTTTGGATTTCTTTTTATCTTTCTAAAGTAAATTTTAATTTGTTATAATGTTCAAAAACTTCAAGATAATATATTGATTGTTCTAACCTATCAGAAACATCTAAAACAACTAATCATTTTCCTCAAAGCCTAGGATTTAGCAAATATATCGAGCGTGTTATTATCAGAACATAATAAAACTTAGAATAAGATCATATGAGATATATCACAGCATACAATAGAGCAAGTAACAGATCAAAAGATATAACTAATAGAACATATTGTAATCAGAGCAATCATAATCTAATATCAGAGCAATAAGAAAAATGCACAAGATATCAGAGCAAAGATAAAATAACTAAATATTAGAGCAAAATAACTTATACCAGAAACAGTAATAAAAAAAGAACTATTCTTCAAAAGTTTTCTAGTTCCTAGCTCCCCCTCAACCAAGCTTTTCTTATATTCTCCCCTTTTTGACATTAGTAAAAGATGATAAGGGATCATAGAAGACCATCACTAATTGCCCCAATGATTTCCCTTCTAAAGTGCTCTTATTAGTTGCATCATGAGACTTTCTATCTTGTCCATTCTTCTTTCAATGGCATGTTGGTTGGTCATCAGTTGTTATTGATTTGCCATGATAGTTTGTTGATTGGCCAAGAGAATATCCATTTGAATCTCATTGGCTCTTGGAAAGGCATAGGCAAGAGCTAATGCAGGCCCTTTAGAGGGTAGCTTGTCAGTGTGAGCAGCTGAAGACTTGGCAAATTCAGAAACAGCTTCAGATGTTGTTTTATCAAATTTAGGCCCAACAATCAACAGGGAAAGGGCATTGGCAGTAGTTGGAGTAGTAGGAACATCTTGAGAAGCTTGTATTTGATATTGAACAAGAATAGAGATGAGTGCTCTGAAGCAAGGACAGCATCAACATTGGCTTCTATCACCAAAATTCCTTTTGGTGTAGTAGTCTTAACTCTAATCTCAGCCCTTTTAACCACACTAGTGTCAACCCTAGCAAGGGTCCCTTCTGGACTAGCAGGAATAATTTGAAGGTTCTATGGTTGAATTTCAGCTTTGCAACTTGTTGTTCAAAAGCCAACACTAACTTTCTCATCTTAGGAGGAGGATTCGCTTCCTCTATTAACACAAAATATTATTCTACCTCTTGAAAGATAGAAGAACACCTTTTTTTAGATGCTCTAACTCTAGTGGCTCTATTCCTTTCTTCTAAAGCCAAGCTTTTTTTCTTAATCTATTTTCTTCAACTTCCCTCCTGGCTCTTTTGATAGATGAGGAAGTAGAGTCTCTTGAAAGCATAGTAGAAGCTTCCTTTTGCTTCTTCTTACCCTTGCCTTTTGGAACCTCTTTAGGTGATAACTCTTCTGGTGCGAGCTCTCTTATAATCCTTCTTTGAGCAAGTCTAGCAACACCAGGAATAGGAGGGGAAGTAAGAGTAATGGTAGTATCAGCCACATTGATAGGGTCTACAGCAATAACAGATAACTTATCATTACCATTTGAAAAAGAAGTGGACACCTCAGCATGTTTCAACAATCTTTTCTTGCTTCCCATTTCTTCTGGAATGGGATAGAGGCTCCTTTCTCTCCTTGCTTTCTGTTTTTTCTTATCATCCTTAGAAGGTTTTGACTTTGTCTTTCTGGTGCTAGGCACCACAACAGCAGTCTTATCTTTTTTCTTCTTGCTCTTATTCTCCTTCTTTTTGTTTTTGGGTTTTAGACCTAAAGTTGAAAAAGTCTTCATGGTGGTGGTTAGTTTCTACTTGTTACACATTTCACCATTTGAAGGAAGCTATGCCTTGATGAAAACCTTAGTCAAAAACATCCCATAGTGCAGAGTTACACGTCTCCTTCTTTTAGCACTAATAGCATAAATGATAAAGTCAAGAACAATCTCACCAGATTGATTTCTGGTCATGAGATAGAACATGCCTATTTTATCTACTTCACTCATTGCATCTATGTTGCCACTCCTTGGTAACATAATGTATTAGACAATAGAATAAACAACCTTAACAAGAGTGAGCAGTGAAAGGTTCAAATGTCTCTTACTTTCATACTTCTTTTTCTTATGAGAATCTTTGCAACAGTAGCTTCAGTAACACCAAGCTTCTCCCACCAATTTTCTCTCCCATTATATAGGACATCACCATTAGGAGTGTTTGTGAATTCTACAACATCAAAAGACAAAACTTGGAGTTCAAAACTCCTCACTATGCTTCTGAGCGAAGTGTTGTCCTTGTCAGAGGCATTCAAGGTATTGTAAAAAGCAGGAATAATCCTTGTATAGATGTCCTCTGAAATCCTCATAAAATCTCCCTAATCTTGAAACTTGAAGACACTATGCACTTTAGAGAGGGAGGTGAAGTTTTCCAAGTAAAAATTCTACCTCTAGCAATGGGTCTTTGGAAGAAATATCTCTTAAAGTTTTCTTGCATTGCTTCGCCATTATATATGTAGCACATGCTTTGGTGTCCCTTGTAAGCCATTGTACTGTGCAAGAAAGGTTGGAGCCTAAAAGAAAAAGGGATATGTTTGGCATGATGTTGAAGGCAAAAGTAGAGAGGTGTTTAAAGTTAAAATCTTAGGGAAGATGAATAGTATTTGAGCAATGTTTGAAAGGTTTCAGTAACTGACGGAGAAAATGGATTCAGAGTAAGTTAATGAATTTGTTGGTTAAAAGAAATAACAAAGAGTCATAGAAATATGAAAGGTTTTAGGGTAAAAATGATGCCATTTTGTGTAAAGACAACTTTTGGCTATTCGACTTTATTGAAACGTGGCAACGTGGGAAGTTACTTGAGTCACCCATAGTTTAAGACTGCCTTGACTTTTCATATTTACCATTCTAGTTAAAAGTTTGAGCCACCTTTCTAAATGAACTAACTTTCTGAAGCCTTTTCTGATCATCTTTCTATTTAGCCCTTTCTGAAACATTGTTTTGAAGAGATCTTTCTGAACTAGTTTTGAACACTTGTCTAAGAATCTTTCTGAAACACTAGTCTAAACTAAGTTTTCTAAACCAACTTTGAAGATCATTCTGAACTGAATTTTTTTAACACTTCTTGAGATGCATTCTTTAGAGGAGAAACACACTTGCTATGCAACCTTAGGTTTAAGCTTCTTCAGAGGCTTAAAGGGGTATGTTCTAATAAATGCATGGTCAGAAATTAGTCATGTCCAAAAGGTTCTTAATAAGGTAGAAATGATCTCTAATGAAATGATGCTTAATATCAATATGTTTTGATCTACAATGCTGAATAGGATTCTTGGCAAGATTTATAGCAGTTGTTTTATCACACAAAATAGGGATTTTGGTATACCTCAAGTTGAAGTCCTCTAACTGATGCTTAATCTACAGAATTTGAGCACAGCAATTTGCAGCAAATACATATTTAGCTTCTGCAGTTAAGAGAGCAATAGTGTTTTGGCTTTCACTTGACCAAGTGATGAAGGATTTCCTAAGAAAACAACAACAACCACTTGTGCTTTTTCTCTCGACTCTATCTCCAGTAAAATAAGCATCACAATAACCTGTAACATTACAGAAAGTACCTTTCTTATACCAAAGACCAAGATTAGTAGTATCTACTAAATATTTAAGAATTCTTTTGACAACATTTAAGTGTGATTGCTTTGGGTTAGATTGAAATCTAGCACAAATACCCACACTTAATTGTATGTTAGGTCTACTAGCAGTAAGATAAAGTAGAGAACCAATTGTACCTTTATAAAGTTTTTTAGAAACTTTATCTCCATCTTCATCAACTTTTAGAACTTGAGAAGGATACATGGAAGTGCTAATGCTCTTAGCTTTGTCTATGTCAAACCTCTTAACCAGATCCTTAGCATATTTTTCTTGATTAATGAGGATTCCATCTTTCTATTGCTTAGTTTTCAAACCAGAAAGTATTTGAGCCCTCCTATTATAATTGTTTCGGACAGTAGTATAGAAGCCCAACTCGGCCCAAATAGATCTCGAAGTTGTTAATAGTCTGAGCCTATCTCGGGCCATTAACCCGAGTTGAGGCCCAAACCCGAGTTAAGTTCGTCTGTTCCCTAACAGCGCAGAATGTCCTTCCCTCGCGTGTAGGCAGTAAACTCGGACCCATCCGTTATCCCCCAAGGTAATGGACGTCCAGGGTTATCCCCTACAAAGGCGGGATCAAATCCCCTTTATCTCTCAACTGCTCACTCGTATATATACGAGTCCAGCTTCGAACGTAAGGTATATTTTCCTAACCTACTTCTCATACTTTCCTGCACTCACTGACTTGAGCATCGGAGTCCTTGCAGGTACACCCTTCACCGCCATGGAAACACTTAGTCAAAGCAGCTTGAGATCCAATTCTTAGTTTGGAAACTACTCAGTTAACCCACTTCCAAGCATTGGCGCTGCCTGTGGGGAACTCACACTGCTCGCCACCATACCACAACTGTAATTGCAAGAATGTCTTCACTTCCAAGGAGAGAACGCACGGCTGCGCACGCCCCCGTGAGCAACAACCAACCACTAATGGAAGGACAAACTGCTTCTGGCTCGGCTTCGCATGCCGGAGAACAACATCACGAGCAGAACTCAGTGGCCCACCGCTCCATCGTCTGAACTGCGGGAAACGTGGTCACCTCTAGGGTTGAAATCTGCCTTCAGGCCAACACCAACCCGCTCACCGAAATGCTAACCCTGATGCGGGAGCAAGCCGCCTGCATTCAGAAGCTGGAACAAAATCTGGACCAAATGAGGGAATCGGACCGAAAGCAACGTCGGGAATGACACCAACGCCACCATGATTGGAGTCCAAACTACCGTAAAGGCCGAAGTCCAAGAGTACGTAGTCGCAGCATGGAGCATCGTCACCATGGAGATTTACCACGGGGGAGTGCAGCCCACAGCCATAGAGAACCTCGAGTGGGAAGCACCCGCCGTCACAGTGAACCTTCTGACATGCGATCCCACCCTCGATACAATGACAGGCATGCTAGGCTCGGCTCCGAACGGTATGAGGACCTCGAAGACGGCGACGACACGCCGTTCTTCGACTTTATTATGGGAACGTAGCCACCCAAAGGTTTCAAGCCCCCATCCGACATCGAGCCATACGATGGGCGCACTGACCCTCAGGAATATATGGATGCCTTCAAGTCGAGAATGGCATTAGCTTGAGTTTCAGATCCCATCAAATGCCGAGCCTTCCCCATAACTCTGAAGAAAGCCGCGTTGAAATGGTTCAACTCTCTTCCTCCTAGGTTGATCAATCGATTTTCCGACCTTGCTTCAACTTTCCTAGTCCACTTCACTACCAAGTAGTTCAAGCCCAAGCCAGTCTCCAGCCTCCTCGGGATTCACCAGCGGCAAAATGAGTCGCTCTGAGACTTTCTCGAGCGATACAATACCGAATCTTTGCTTATTAACGAGGTGCAGACATAGGTGGCAATTCTGACGCTGCTAAGTGGATTACGACCGGGACCATTTAAAACTTCGCTATCCAAAAGACCGCCAGAATCCCCAGAGGAAATACAAACAAGGGCCGAGAAGTATATCTTTCTCGAAGAAATGGAGAAGACTACAACTAACCCCGAGAGGCACTAACCCGACAGAAAAATCGGTGGCCAAGATGAACACCCGAGGAAGGATGTACGTTTCAGGGCCGGTAGGTACAATGACTATACCCCCTCAACATATCCCTATCCGAGCTGTTCCAAGAGGTCGGCCAAGTCGAAAGGTTCCCCAAGCCAAAGGCCCTCAAGATGAGAGCCAACACTAACAAGTCCTTGTTTTGCGAGTATCACAATGGTTTTGGACACAAAATCGAAGATTGCTACAACCTCCGAGTTGCCGTGGAATAGTTGATAAGGGAAGAAAGATTGGCAAAGTACGTGGCTTCCCAAAGAAGTCCACGAAGAAGGCGAGCCCCCAATCATGACGACGAAGAAAGAAGGAATCCAAGGAGCCAGAGAACCTCGGAGCCAGAAGGAAATCAAGGCATGATGGAGAACAGATCACAAGGACTATCAATGTCATCACTGGAGGTTTGAGAGTGGCAGAACCATGAAGTCAGCCCGGAAAAAGCATTTACAAGAAGTCCTCAATGTTTCCTCTAAGAAGATAAAAAAGCCAGCGCCGACATCTCGGCCAATACTGGATATCATCTTCTCAAGCTCCTACTTCTAGGGCGTAATCTCGGGACACGACGACCTAATGGTGATATCCGTAGCCATGGTCAATGCTGAGGTAAAGAGGGTATTCGTCGATCAAGGAAGCTCGACCGATATTCTATTTCGAGATGCATTTAATAAGCTCGGATTAAGCAACACCGACCTCCAAACACACGTGGAGGAGCTAATCGGGTTTTCCGGGGAAAAAGTCCACCCCCAAGGTTACGTCACCCTCCACCTAACCTTGGGGTCTCGACCTAAAACCCGGACGATAAAAGTCAACTTCCTAGTTGTCTGCTGCCTCTCAGCCTACAACGCCATACTTGGAAGACCGACGTTGAACAAGATAAGTGCCATTATCTCAATGGTATCCCTAACCATGAAGTTCCTTACCGACCAAGGGGAAATTGCCACTATGAAAGCCGACTAGGCAACGGCTCAGTAATGCTATAATGCCAGCTTGGAAATACAAAAGCAACAAAAGGAGGTATCCCAGGCCGATGCCCAACCCCCCAATTCCTCGAAAGTCATGATGATAGACTTGGACGCAAGGAAAGTTGAAGGAGAGAGACTAGAGCCAGATGGAGAGTTAGAAGAAATCCAAATCGGGAATGAAAACTAGAAAGTAACTCGGATTAACAAAAAACTTCCGATCTCACTGAAATAAGGCTTAGTCACTCTACTCAAGTCCAATGTAGATTTGTTTGCATGGTCTGCTGCTGACATGCCGGGAATTAACCCGGAATTCGTCTCCCATCAACTCTCAGTCTTCCCCTGGTCAAAATCGGTTACACAGAAGAGAAGGAGAATGAGCCTAGATAGAGCCCTCGCGGTCCAAGAGCAAGTTCAGAGCCTCTTGGAAGTCGGTTTCATACGCAAGATCAAGTACCCGATGTGGTTGTCCAATGTCGTGATGGTAAAAAAGTCCAATGGGAAATGGCGAATGTGCGTCGACTACACCGACTTGAACAAAGCCTGCCCAAAGAACCCGTATCTCCTACCAAGCATTGATAGATTAGTAGACTTTGCTTCTAGTTTCAGACTGCTCACTTTCATGGACGCTTACTCGGGATATAATCAAATCCTGATGTTCAAGCTCGACGAAGAAAAAATAGCATTCATAACCCCAATGGCTAATTACTACTATAAGGTCATGCCTTTCGGATTGAAGAACGCTAGAGCAACATACCATAGGCTTATGAATAAGGTGTTCACAGAGCTGGGCGGAGATTTGATGGAAGTGTATATCGACAATATGTTGGTCAAGTCTCGCGAAGAAGAAAATCTATTATCCGACCTCAAGGTCGTATTCAATCGAGTCCGACAGCACAACATGAGACTTAACGTGCACAAGTGCGCTTTTGCTGTAGAAGCCGGAAAATTTCTGGGGTTCATGCTTACACATCGGGGGATTGAGGCAAACCCCGACAAATGCCGAGTAATACTCGAAATGAAAAGTCCGATGACAGTAAAAGAAGTACAATACCTCACGGGAAGAATTGCCTCTCTTTCGAGATTCATGGCTGCATCGGCCAGAAAAGCTATCCCCCTTTTTTCTCTCTTGAAAAAAGGGAATACTTTTGAATGGACGTCGGAATATGAAGCCGCTTTCACTGACTTCAAAGACTATCTATCCAGCCTGCCTATACTAAGCGAGCCGGAAGTCAGAAAATCGTTGTTCCTGTATCTATTAGTTAGCGACGCCAACATTGCCGGGGCACTGGTTCGGGAGGACTCCCGACAATAGCACTCGGTATACTTTATTAGCAAAGTACTTCAAGGATCGGAGACTAGATATCGGAAGATTGAAAAAGTCCCCTTGGCCCTAGTCATTGCAGCACGAAAGCTTCGCCAGTATTTTCAAGCCCATACCATCGTTGTCCGAACTGACCAGCCAATCTGGCAAATCCTACAAAAATCGGACTTGGCAGGAAGGATGGTATCATGGTCTGTGGAACTTTCGGAGTTTGACATCAAATACAAACCAAGGACCGCCATTAAATCTCAAGCATTGGCAGACTTCTTAGCCGAAATGGTGGACGAGGTGGATACCCCGGAATCGGGATGGACGCTGCACGTGGACGGAGCTTCCAGCTCGAAGGGGAGTGGAGCTAGGGCGATTCTTGAAAAGGAAGGTGAAATAATCCTCGAGCTCTCCATTAAATTTGACTTCTCGGTTTCCAATAACCAGGCCGAATACGAAGCCCTCATCGCAGGTCTCAAGCTAGCAAGGGACGTCGGCATATCCCGACTTTTTGGTGTGTAATGACTCTCAAGTCGTGACATCCCAAGTCACCGGGGCATACCAAGCTAAAGATGTTCTACTGCAGAAATACCTTACAAAAGTAAAGGAACTCGCGGAAAGATTTCCGAAGGTGGAGTTCCGACATGTTCCAAGGGAAGAGAACGTTAGGGCCGACATCCTCTCCAAGCTGGTAGGCACTAAGCCTGGAGGAAACTATAAGAGTTTGATCCAAGAGACTTTGAAGCTTCCTTCAATAACGAATACCCTTCCAACCCTATCTGTCGATAGAATTCCGAACTGGATGACTCCTATCGTTCAGTACCTAAGGAATAGGACCAGACCAGAAAATCCTGTCGACGCTAAGAGGCTAGCTAGAGAAGCCTCCTATTACACCTTCATCAATGATCAACTATTCAGAAGGGGGCTGTCCCAACCACTGCTAAGGTGTGTGGGACTGGATCGGGTTCCCACCATTGTGGAGGAAGTTCACGAGGTATCTTGCGGCCATCACCTCGGAGGAAAGTCGCTCGCATTAAAAGTTTTACGAGTTGGATTCTATTAGCCGTTGATGATGAAGGACTCAATAGAGTATACACGAAAGTGCTCCAACTGCCAAAAACACGCCACTTTCCACCTCGCCCCTTCTGACGAACTAACGTCGATCATGTCCCCCTGGCCCTTCAGCAAGTAGGGACTCGACCTCCTAGGTCCTTTCCTATTCGCCTCAGGACAAGTAAAGGACCTAATTATGGCAATAGATTATTTCACAAAGTGGATAGAAGTAGAGCCGCTTTCCACCATCACTGCTGCCCAAGCTCAGAAATTCGTATGGAGGAATATCTTCACTCGCTTCGGAATACCTGACTCGATCGTTACAAATAACGGAACCCAATTCATAAATCAGAAGTTCCGAGGATTTCTCTCCAACCACAAAGTCAAGCACCACTTTACCTCGGTCGAACACCCCCAAGCAAACGGCCAAGCTGAAGCTGCCAACAAAGTCATCCTTTGACGACTAAAGAAGAAAGTAAACGAGGCAAAGAAGGCATGGGCCGGCGAACTCGGGAGCGTTCTATGGTCCTATAGAACCACCCCATATTCAACAACGGGAGAAACTCCTTTCAAGTTGACTTACGGGGTAGACGCGATGATACCGATTGAAGTCAAGGAGATAAGCTCGCACATTATGTTCCAACCTACAGAGCACCACGCACTTCAGGAGGAGTCCGATCTATCAAACGAAGCAAGGGAAAAGGCTCATCTAAGGGAGAGGGCACTCAAACATCGAATCTCCCAAAGATACAATGCCAAAGTGGTACCCTGGACTTTCGACAAAGGAGAATTAGTTCTCTGACGAGCTGACATCGGAAACCTCCCGTGGGTCATGGGAAATTAGCTGCAAACTGGAAAGGCCCATACAGAGTTATTGACATTTTAGGAAAGGGGGCATACAAACTCTCCATATTATCGGGCACAGAGATTCCGAGGTCATGGAACTCTTCCAACCTCCGAAAATTTTTTATCTGATGTATATACCACGTGAGATAGCCATACTCTTTTTCCTACCTCGGGTTTTGTCCCATTGGGTTTTCCTGAGGAGGTTTTAACGAGGTGGAACTCCGTGGGCCAATCAGTAACTAGCAAACTTTTCTTAGTATTTGCTTTTACATGTTACCTTTATTTTGTTTGATTTAACATTACTTCATTATTTTCATGTTGTTAATTTTTCCTTTCACTTCCATTATTCTGCTTCCATTATTTTTATTACACATCACGGTTGACAATTTCAACCCACCTTAATTCTCCTAAGGGATTGATCACCCTTTAGTCGAGGAAAACGGATCCTGGTATGATAACTCAGACATGCAATCTCGAATGCGATTAAAGTCTGGGGTCAAACCTCGGGTCAGTTACATCGCGCTAACTTGAGCAAACAACCTTAAGTTCTAGCTAAATCCAACTCGGATAACATCCAGTTCGGTAAAGCAATAAAGGTGCCGCCAATATTCCCTTCAAGGTTTAACTTAGGAGAATAACTGGCGCATCAATTAACAAAGCGGGCAACAAATAAAACAACAACATCACAACGAATTTCATTACGAAAGGTTCCGACATCGGACAGATACTCAAAAAAGAGCCCCTAAACCTAACAGGGCAATACAATAAAAAATACAAACATGCCAAAGGTCGGAAGCCTAGTCCTTCGGATCAGCTTCAGGGTCATTGGCGCCTTCGTCGTCCTCTTCTGGAGCCACCACGATGCGACCATCAACTACAATTTTGTCCAACCCGACTTCGCTGAAATCAGTGTCAGGACAAATAATCTGGCACTACTCCAAAACAGACTCCTTAATCTCCCCAACCGACCTCGCCCATAGTTGCTCCACCCGAGCCGCCTTGTTCTTCGCTCTAGCAGCAGCCTTCGAGAAATCGACGCAATCCCTCTGGAGTTCCGACACCCGAGAATGGGAATCTTCCAGTTGCTGGTCCCTCGACTCAAGCGCCTCATTCAACCCATTGATCTTATCTTCTTTGGCCTTCTCTAAAGCCGACTTCTCATCTTGAAGAAGGGAGAGCTGGGACTTCAAGACCTTTACCTCCTCCATAGCTCGGACACCGGAGGTAATAACCAGTTCCGAGTATCTAAGTAAAGCTGCCGACTTTAGCATGGCACACCCCGCCCATTGGAATTTTGCAGCTAAGTTCTTGTCGTCACCCTGTAAGCACTCGAGAAGGGCGAGGACCATCAACTCCTTATCCATGAAGTCGGGATAAGGAAGATCCTTATCCACAACATGGACGTCAGACCGCTCCTTCGGTGAGGGAAGGCCCTCGGGGTCGGAAGCCATGGACTTCCCTTTGGCCGCTTTCTTTGACTTTTGTTTCTTAGAAAGCTGGGCCTCCAAAGCTGCCTTATCAGGAACAGAAGTGAACACCGATTCTTCGAACCCCACCGATTTTAGGCTGTTACTCCCATCCCCTTCGTGTGACCTCTTCAATATCCTTCGGTGAAACTCGACGAGGGCGGACTTCGGAGCCATCTCATCTGCAAAAGAGATATCAATAATAAGCGTCCGATAAAAGAGGGGGGCATAAGATATACAAGCAATAATAGAAAAACGACAACCTAAATACTGCATGGCCTCCCCAGGATCTATGCCAACTATGTTCTTTAGGTTCAGATGATTCTTCGCAAAGCACTTGAAAAGGAAGTCAACAATGGCTTTCTCCTCGGGCTTAAGGGAACTCTCCTCTATCTAGGGAGCGCTAAAATGCTTACACCAAAAGACGTTAAACCGAAGCTCCCCTCCCAAGGTCTCCCAAAAAGGAATCGAGTTCGGACACCTGAAAACCTTGAAGAAAACAGGCTTGAAATTATGGAAAGATTCCTTGTACAAAAGGAATATCTTCCGATTGGAGTGAGCTCCGAAGGATAACCATCCCGAGGTTAATCCACCATCGGCAGGTCGGGTTAGAATGAATAGGAAAAAGAAAGTTTCCAGGGATGGCTCTAATTTGAGATATTCGCAGATGATCTCGAAACCCCAAATTATCGCCCAGCTATTTGGATGCAGTTAAGAAGGAGCGACCTTAGTCTGGCGCAGGATCTCCATTTGAAAGCACATAAATGGAATCCGAACTCCTAGCTTGGAGATAAGGACGTCGTAACACCATATCCACCGAGGCCCCCCTTTAAGGTTAAAGTCACTTACCTTCTCGCTCGGACCCAGAGCCTCCAAATAATATTCCTCCTCGTACTCTCTCTCTGGCAAGATAAGGTTCTCCTCTCTGAAATGAGTTAGGAACTCCGGGGTTACGAGCGAGGGAGTTCCCAAGACCTCGGGATCGACCCACCGATAGATGAAGTTGATCTCGAGAGGAAAAGTTAGAGCTCTCTTTTTGGCCATTTTCGCGATCCCAGACAAACTACATAGGAAACTACCCCTACATCACAAACTCGGGAAAATTCTAAGTCAGAAATCCTTAGAGATAAAATGGGAACTGAAAACACAGGCTCCCTATGGTGGTTTCCCTCTACGAAAGGCTGCCAGTGGGCGGCGGAAGCAAAAAACCAAGCAAAGTAGGGGTTGAAACCGCCCCAAAATACAAAGCAAAAATGGATTGCAAAAATGGATTAATGGAAGCCAAACCGCCATTGATATACCACCCAACGAAACAATACAAGTTGCAGAAGTAGAAAACAAAAGGGATAAGGCATACCTGTTACTAGTGAGGTAATAATGGCACAAATGATCACACTTCTACACTGCTCCTTCATTCCCCCTGCGCCGCGAACTCTTTTGGGCAAGGCAAGAAAAATGGATAGCAAACACCGGAAACCCCTCTTATAGGAATGAGAATGCCCTTTGGCGCGCAACCCAAACGTCACGAAGGGCGCAACCCGTCTTTTCGCATAAAAGGAATAGGGGCAAAATGGAAATAATACCCTAGTTCAAAATGATGAGGCACTCTGAACGAGGTGCCCAAAACAACACGTGTCCACTCAGGGTTACGAGACGTGACCTACGAGGCGAAAGGACGTCACCAGTTCGTGAAGACCCAAGACGTTGCTACAGGAAAAATGTCAAATCACTTAAATGGCAATCCGATGTCGGAACGCAGCATATTAACTCGGAGACTCACGAAGAACTTGACACCCGAGGAATCCACCTCCGATACTGAGTTGGGGGCACTATTCCGGACAGTAGTATAGAAGCCCAACTCGGCTCAATGACTAGGCCCAAATAGATCTCGAAGTTGCTAACAGTCCGAGCCTATCTCGGGCCATTAACCTGAGTTGAGGCCCAAACCCGAGTTAAGTTCGTCTGTTCCCTAACAACACAGAACGTCTTTCCCTCGCGTGTAGCCGGTAAACTCGAACCCATCCGTTATCCCCCAAGGTAATGGATGTCCAGGGTTATCCCCTACAAAGGCGGGATCAAATCCCCTTTATCTCTCAACTGCTCACTCGTATATATATGGGTCTAGCTTCGAACGTAAGGTACTTTTTCCTGACCTACTTCTCATACTTTCCTGCACTCACTGACTTGAGGGTCGGAGTTCTTGCAGGTACACTCTTCTCCGCCGTGGAAACACTCAGTCAGTGTAACATCCCCAATTTTCCTTGTGCTAAATTATTTTCCATTTTGCCATTTCTGTCCGAAATCGAAACTCGCCTCCATTCTGCGTAAAGTCGGAACTCATGTCCATTTTATTTGAACTCAGCAATCAATTCGGAAATCGGAACTCTTGTCCATTTTGTTTGAGCTTAGGACAGACTTTCAAGATTAAATTGGGTCCAAGTTTCGAGATTATATAAATTCCCGACTTCCGGGTATATAAGGTTAACGTTTTGGTTCCCAACTTTCGGGTATATAAGGTTAACGTTTTGGTTCCCAACTTTCGGGGTTATGTTTAGTATCGATCTCTAGGATTGATTCTGGACCGAGTTTCGAGATTATATGATTAATGAGATAGCGAGTTTGGAATTACGTGTATGAGTTTTAAAGCGTCCTAGTTCTCGAATTCTGAGGCTCGGGTATAAGGTTCAACATCCTGATACCAACTTCCAAGTTTATGTTGAAGATACCCGACTTCCGGGTTTAGGTTCTATATTCTTGTCCTTGGCTTCCGATTTTAGGGCGATTTATGTATTGTGATTTTCGACCTCCGACCTTAAGCCACAATTAGTCTTCCAAAACCTTTGTGTTTCCTCAGTTCCGAATTTCGACGTTAATTATACCCGATCTAGCTCTCCGCTTGCTAAGTTCCGAGTTTTGATATTAACTAAACTTGATATAGTAGTATTCATACAAGTCGCATAACAATATTAACGCACCATCACCTAGAACTATCACCGATTCTAGCTTGAAGTCGAAACTCATGTTCATTTTATTTGAACTTGGAGATAACTTCGGAAATTGGAACTCGTGTACATTCCGAATAAACTCAGCGATCAACATAGAGCTCGGAACCTGATATTGCTTGTTCTGCTTGAATTCGGAGCTAAAAACCTCAGAACTGAACTAGCCAAATTCAACACTCCAAACACAAGATCCGATGGCTGAGAACTCTCCCACTTTACCCCCTTAGGATGATGCCATTTTGCGCCACTAGTTAGGGGAGGAGTGGCCAAGTTTCCACCACCCAAGTCACCAACCACACCATGACTCAACCACCATAAAATTCAACTAACTTCCACTTTCCTCCCTTGATATTTTCGACCCCATCAGTAGCTGCCTCTTCTCTATTCTTTCTTCATTCTTCTTCTTCCTCACTTCACTTCACTTCTACTTTCAAGCTCCATATCTCTTCCACACCAAGAACTTGCATCTAGCCAACATCTACAACAAACTAGAGGTAGGATTTCTATTTTCTGCTTCTTGTTTTAATGGATTAAAGCTATATGAGAGTTCAACTCACTTCATTTTTTTGATGATATACTTGATGTGTGTGATGGTTTATGGCTAGTTTATTAAGTATTTGGGGGGATTGATCATGAATCTTGCTTGGACATAAGATAGGGAGCAAACTAGAACCTGAAAACCTAGGAGAACCTACGGCGGTACATATGGCGGAGTGTACGGCTCCACCTACAGCCATGGAAACAAAATGAAACTAATTTTATGTAAAACTAGACATTCAGGGATTTCCATACATATATAATACAAGGTCATTGGATTAGTATTGAGAGAGATATGAATTTTGGAATTTTGACCTAGGTTCTTCATGTTGATTCTGAGCAGACTAGGTTGTTCAGGGCAAAACTTGCCCTATACAACTTGGAATTGAATGAAACCAACTTTGTTAGAAACCTTACACATAGGGGAACATCCCACAAAAAGATTCCAAGTTAGATACGGTCCCATTTTCTCTCAGTGGTTCGAGGAAGTTGCCCTATGTCCAAATCGGGCCAAAACAGGGCAGTGCAGGAAAGTCGAATTTCAGGGTTGAAAAATTGAGCTCTACTACACCAGATGAAATGGAACTTGTTGCAAATAAATCTTGTCCTGTTAGCTTTAATATGACACCAATTTCGTATGATTTGAACTTGTTTTCGATTTTTAGTGGATTTTTACTTTTAGGTGTATAATTCTAGCTAGTGACCGAATAGGTTGAGGCAAACTTTAAATATCTTGAGCTACACATATCAAAATGAGATGGGACCAAAAGGGTTGAAAACTAGACACATAGGGATATGACATATCAACAGTTCAGGTTCAACTGAGTTGTATTGGACTAAAGGTGGATTATACAAAATTTGGACAGAATTGAATAGAATTGACAGAAATGACCAAATTGATGGTTTCACAAGTGTTAGTGAACATATAAGGCTTGAGTTGAGGGTTGCAAGTTTTCCAATGATAAGTATGTTAGATTGATTATACTTTGAATATATTATATTTACATGTCATGTTCATGTACGTCATGCATGCAAGCATAATTAGAATATGATATAAGAAGTAAGATGTTAGGCATATCCATGAATGTACAAAGCATCCGCATGCATGATAAGATATGGAAAGGGAAAGATAATGAGAACTTGCAAAAGGGACGTACTAAGCTACCACGTGAGGCATGGCGTAGACCCAGTTACATGGGCCAGAGCGGTACTGTCTAAGACTTGGGCCAGCCCTCAACCAGATTTAATGGGAATAGACCGGTGTGAAGGTCTGGAAAAGTAAACCCGTCACTCATGTATAGGTACAAGCTCGGACCTGAAAAGCAGGCTATTATCCAGAGGTGAGAGAGGCCATTCACCTCTGGGGGACCAAGCACAAAGGAGCAAGATTAAGTTGTAAGTTAAAGAAAGAGATGAATTAAGTCAAGTACACTTGCATACAGTCAAGTATAAGCATCTCTATGTGCATCTTCAATTACCCCATTAAGTCATAATGTTATTATGATCCTTGCTGAAGCATGTTATACGATTTGTATTTCTATGTCTGTCATGTAATATGACACATGATTGTTAAAATATAACCCGCTTCAACAAAGATGTTTTCAACTTAAAACTGAACCGCTGGTTGGGTATATGTGCTCACATTTTTTTATAAGAAACTGAAGCAGCTGGAATGTTTATGAAGATATTGTATGGTTCGAGTTTACCTACTGAGAACCTTAGGTTCTCACTGTTTATTTGTATGTTCTTCTCCACATAAACATTCCAGATCATAGGCTAAAACTTAAGAACAAGGCAGAATATTGGGACGTTCATCATGCAAGACTCAGGCTTAAGTCAATCCGGAAGACTATAGGAGCCGGTTGAAGTTCAGAAAGGGCAACAGCCGCAATGAAGAGGCAGTTTCTATGTATGACATTAGTTACCAAATTACTTTTAAATTGTAATTATTTTACCCTCTATGTATTAGAGACGACAGATTTATGAACTATTAGTCAGTACTAGAATATGCAGTTAAAGGGCCACATATTACATTTTCCATATTTTAAAGTTTTCTTGGCACAATAACAACCTTTTAATATAACTCCATGACTCAAGTATGACTTATATAATAAAGGGTGTTACATTTATTGGTATCAGAGCAGTTCGTCCTGTATAGGCCCATGGATGGACTGATTATGCTTCTAATGGATACTCTGAGCATTTGTACAAACCATGCTTTAGGTCCTCACGTGAAGAGGACATAGAAGATTATGCATGGTAGCCTTGTTGTGAGTGTTGTGGACTATCTGTTGCACTTGACTGAATATTGAGTTTGATCACCTCAATATAAGGTTTTATGTAAACAAAAGCCTGAAACACTCGGCAGGCTTATTGGGAACCTTCTATATATAATTATTAGAGACGAGACTCCTAGAAAGTAGTAATGGTAATAGGAGGCAGATGATTGAGCAAGTTAAGGAGTACAGATAACTGGGGATTCAATCAAAAGAATGGTGTCGGACAGTTTGCTATGGACATAGTAAACCGAGTTATATCGAAAAAGGTTGTTTATAAAGTGTTGCCGGGTAGCCGGAGATTTTCCATCATCAAGGGCAGGATCTTAGTTGGAGATGAACTGAGTAAGAATCCTCTTTATCCTGATGGGACTTGTTTCAAGCTTCATTGCGATTATCCAATCCAGACTATCTTCTCTAGGTTGAATCTAGGGGGTTCTTCTACCGGATTTTGTAACCTTAATACTTGGCAGGAGTAAGGTGGTAACCCGTTAATGAGATTATCTCATGTGGCATGGATAATGCCCTCATTTTCTTCACGGATGAGACTACCCCGAAGGTACCTCACTAGCAAATTTAGTCAATGGTTTTTATTTTGGATTGTGGTAATATCACATTATAAAGACCTGATCCTTCACTAAGAAATCTATAGAGTGGACGAATGAAGCAGAGAATCTGTGAAAGAAGCTAAGGGCAGAAGCTTCACTTAGGTGTGCGGGAGACCTTTTAAGTCCCTGTCCAGAGCATGGAGTGGTTTCTTCCTCAAGGGTATCGGGAACTAACCTTCTTGGCTTCGAAAGGGAAACAGTTGAGCAAACTATAAAGATACCCATCTAATTGTATATTGAATCACAATGGAAGTATGGTTATACACGGTATGGAAAGCAAATGAAGTTATAAATGTAACAAGAGACAGGGGTAGTATATCCCCTACTAACTTGAAGTAGGAACACTTTTAGACTAGAGGTGGCATATGAACCAAGAGTAATTTTTCCCGCCTTTCAAGGAAAAAGGGAGTGCTAGAACATTTAGTCATGTTCGACTTCTACCAACCTCAGCTGCCATAGAAACTGGATGATAGGATCATCTTCAACATATTGTTAGTAGAGGAACACGGGTATTCAAAAAAAAAAAAAAGGAGGTGAAGGTTAATGATCACCTTTTAGGTACCATTGTGGGAGGAATAGCTCGATGAGAAATGTATTCAAATTCTAGTAGGAATGACAAAGACTTAAAGTGTATAGCTGATTTCAGTATCCTAAGATAGTATTAAAGTGGGAGGTCCTAATGGACTAAGATGAAGATAAACTTTTGTAAGGATAATGGATACTATAGGAAAGAAATAGAAGAAAAGAAAGTCTTGATTTCACATGGCCTATTGAGGAAAGAAGAGCTATCCAGTACGAGGTTACGGTGTAAATAAGAGTTTCTAAAAGGTAACGAAACTGGGTTGCCTCGACATCAGTAACAAGTGCAACAGACCCAATGCACCCTAAGCAAGACCGGATGATGCACCTATATAAGATCAAAGAGGACTTGGGAGCATGCCTCATGAGGGGCAAGGTTACGATGTCAGAATTAGAGGCAGTCAGAAGAGTCTCCATACCTTGGGCCAGATTAAATGCAAGCATCACCAACGCACTAGGTTCCATAAGCGTTCTGTAGTTAAGCATGCTCGGACGAGAGTAATATTAAGATGGGTGACCTTCTGGGAAGTCCTCGTATTGTAACTTCAACAGGGCAGCAAGACCTATTGACCATCAAATAGAAATATAGTGCTGGTAACCACGAGATTCCTTAAGTTGGTGTTTAAAGTTTAGAAAAAGGTGGATGTCCACATAATAAACGAAGAATCTCCTCACTACCAAATTGAAGAGGATAGGAGAGTGATGGAATCTTTTTAGCTCAACAATCCTTTTTCTCATATTGAGTCGATCATATTCCGGGGGAAAGGATATTGCAATAGTCATTAAGAAGTTCAACAGGGACGACACGAAATCCGACTAGCGAATAATGAGAAAAATGAAATAGAGCCCATAAGCAGAGGAGAGATATCAAAACAAGGCCTATAGTTACAATTTATGAAAATATTCTAGTCCTATACTCTAGACTCAACATAAGGGAATTCATCGCTGATTAAAGGTGGTCAATTGGACCGAAACCTTGGAAACCGCTAAGAGTTGGTGTCGAAGACTCAAGGCACAAGTATTAGAAAGTTTACCGGAAAACATAGCCCACAAGTAGTCAGACACATGACAAAGAGGATGAGGAATTTACTCGATGAACTTGATGATGGATCAGAATGTTAGTGAAGCAAACATGGTAAGAAAACTCTGCAGTTTTGATAAAAGGATCTGACTTTTAACCTTGGTTTTCACATTAAATTGCCTGTATCTTAATAACTAGGAATCAAGAAGGATATCAGACCAATAGAAAAAGTTATGAGCCTTAGGACTTAATCCCTATAACGGGAGCAACCTGAAATTTTCCTACATGCATTAGGCACGAGGCAAATTTTACCAAGAGGAAGGAGTTTTAAGATAAAGTTTCCAGCTATAAATTCTGAGAAGTGACCTAAGCCTTTGTTTCAAAAAAAAAAACATATCGGAGGTGAATTTATTATTGAATTAAGGGCAGCTGAGCGAATAAGAATCTTGGGAAAGGATATACAAACCTCCTAAAGCTTGCAATTGCAAATCCTCATGAGTTGAATATTTGAGGTCTCATGTACAAATGGCAGAAGATTTAGCAGTTACCACAAAGCAGGAGTAGCGGAATATAGAGCAAGGGAGGTGAGTAAGAATCTCCAATAAACTGATCAATAATTTAAAGCATCATAGAGACAAGGCAAGATGGGGCACCAACATCACCCTTATGGATCCTTTGTACGTATTAAGACAACATTCATAACTATTGGCAAGTAATCTCATGACCATATGCAAACTCGAAAAGAGGAGTATCCCTATAAGTTAAAAAGATTTTTCCTTGACCCTTCTTAATCCTAGAATTTTGAGGATAAAAATCTTTTTAAGGTGGGTAGAATTGTAACATCTCCAATTTTCCTTGTGTTAAATTATTTTTCATTTTGCCATTTCTATCCGAAATCGGAACTCGCCTCCATTCTGTGTAAAGTCGAAACTCATGTCCATTTTATTTGAACTCAGCGATCAATTCGGAAATCGGAACTCTTGTCCATTTTGTTTGAGCTTAGGACCGACTTCTGAGATTGAATTGGGTCCAAGTTTCGAGATTATATAAATTCCTGACTTCCGGGTATATAAGGTTAACATTTTGGTTCCCGACTTCCGGGGTTATGTTTAGTATCGATCTCCGAGATTGATTCTGGACCGAGTTTCGAGATTACGTGATTAATAAGATAGCGAGTTTAGAATTACGTGTATGAGTTTTAAAGCGTCCTAATTCTCGAATTTTGAGGTTCGGGTATAGGGTTCCATATCCTGGTATCAACTTCCAAGTTCATGCTATAGATACCCGACTTCCGGGTTTAGGTTCTATATTCTTGTCCTTGACTTCCGATTTTAGGGCGATTTATGTATTGTGATTTTTGACCTTCGACCTTAAGCTACAATTAGTCTTCCAAAACTTTTGTGTTTCCTCAGTTCCGAGTTCCGACATTAATTATACCCGATCTAGCTCTCTGCTTGCTAAGTTTCGAGTTTCGATATTAACTAAACTTGATATAGTAATATTTATACAAGTCGCATAACAATATTAACACACCATCACTTAGAACTATCACTGATTCCAGCTCGAAGTCGAAACTCATGTTCATTTTATTTGAACTTGGAGATAACTTCAGAAATCGGAACTCGTGTACATTTCGAATAAACTTGCAATCAACATAGAGCTCGGAACCTGATATTGCTTGTTCTGCTTGAACTCGGAGCTAAAAACCTCAGAACTGAAATAGCCAAATTCAACACTCCAAACCCAAGATCCGATGGCTGAGAACTCACCCACTTTACCCCCTTAGGATGACGCCATTTTGCGCAACTAGTTAGGGGAGGAGTGGCCAAGTTTCCACCACCTAAGTCACCAACTACACCATGACTCAACCACCATAAAATTCAACTAACTTCCACTTTCTCCGTTGATATTTTCGACCCCATCAGCAGCTGCCTCTTCTCTATTCTTTCTTCATTATTCTTCTTCCTCACTTCACTTCACTTCTACCTTCAAGCTCCATATCTCTTTCACACCAAGAACTTGCATCTAGCCAACATCTACAACAATCTAGAGGTAGGATTTTTATTTTCTGCTTCTTGTTTTAATGGATTAAAGCTGTATGAGAGTTCAACTCTCTTCATTTCTTTGATGATATACTTGATATGTGTGATGGTTTTTGGCTGGTTTATTAAGTATTTGGGGGGATTGATCATGAATCTTGCTTGGACATAAGATAGGGAGCAAACTAGAACCTGAAAACCTAGGAGAACCTACGGTGGTATGTACGGCGGAGTGTACGGCTCCGCCTATCGCCATGGAAACAAAATGAAATTAATTTTATGTGAAACTAGACATTCAGGGATTTCCATACATATATAATATAAGGTCATTGGATTAGTATTGAGAGAGATATGAATTTTGAAAGTTTGACCTAGGTTCTTGAGGTTGATTCTGAGCAGACTAGGTTGTTCAGGCAAAACTTGCCCTATACAACTTGGAATTGAATGAAACTAACTTTGTTAGAAACCTTACACATAGGGGAACATCACAAAAAAATATTCCAAGTTAGATACGGTCCATTTGCTCTTAGTGGTTCGAGGAACTTGCCCTATGTCCAAACTGGGCCAAAACAGGGCAGTGTAGGAGGGACGAATTTCGGGGCTAAAAATTCGAGCTCTACTAAACCAAATGAAATGGAAATTCTTGAAAATGAAATCTTGTCTTGTTAGCTTTAATATGACACCAATTTTGTATGATTTGAACTTGTTTTCGATTTTTAGTGGATTTTTACTTTTAGGTGTGTAATTCTGGCTAGTGACCGAATAGGTTGAGATAAAATTTAAATATCTTGAGCTACACATATCAAAAGGAAATGGGGACCAAAAGGGTTAAAAACTAGACACATAGGGCTATGACATATCAAAATTTTAGGTTCAAATGAGTTGTATTGGACTAAAGGTGGATTATACAAAATTCGGACAGAACTGAATAGAATTGGCAGAAATGACCAAATTGATGGTTTCACAAGTGTTAGTGAACATATAAGGCTTGAGTTGAGGGTTGCAAGTTTTACAATGATAAGTATGTTAGATTGATTATACTTTGAATATATTATATTTACATGTCATGTTCATGTACATCATGCATGCAAGCATAATTAGAATATGATATAAGAAGTAAGACGTGAGGCATATCCATGAATGTACAAAGCATCCGCATGCATGATAAGATATAGAAAGGGAAAGATAATGAGAACTTGCAAGAGGGACGTACTAAGCTAACACATGAGGCATGGCGTAGACCCAGCTACGTGGGCCAGAGCGGTACTGTCTAAGACTTGGGCCAGCCCTCGACCAGATTTAATGGGAATAGACTAGTGTGAGAGTCAGGGAAAGTAAACCCGTAACTCATGTATGGGTACAAGTTCGGACCTGAAAAGCAGGCTATTACCAGTACACTTGCATACAGTCAAGTATAAGCATCTCTATGTGCATCTTCAATTACCCCATTAAGTCATAATGTTATTATGATCCTTGCTGAAGCATTTTATACGATTTGTATTTCTATGTCTGTCATGTAATATGACACGTGATTGTTAAAATATAACCCGCTTCAAGAAAGATGTTTTCAACTTAAAACTAAACTGCTGGTTGGGTATATGTGCTCACTTTTTTTTATAAGAAACCGAAGCGGTTGGAATGTTTATGATGACACTGTATAGTTCGAGTTTACCTACTAAGAACCTTAGGTTCTCATTGTTTGTTTGTATGTTCTTCTCCCCATAAACATTCCAGATCATTGGCTAAAACTTAAGAACAAGGCAGAATACTGGGACATTCATCATGCAAGACTCAGGCTTAAGTCAATTCGGAAGACTATAGAAGCCGGTTGAAGTTCAGAAAGGGCGACAGCTGCAATGAAGAGGCAGTTTCTATGTATGACATTAGTTACCAAATTACTTTTAAATTGTAACTATTTTACCCTCTATGTATTAGAGACGACAGAGTTATGAACTATTAGTTAGCACTAAAGTGTGCAGTTAAAGGGCCATATATATTACATTTTCCATATTTTAAAGTTTTCCTGGCATAGTGACAACTTTTTAATATAATTCCATGGCTCGAGCATGGCTTATATAATAAAGGGTGTTACAGTCAGAGCAGCTTGAGATTCCATTCTTAGTTCGGAAACTACTTAGGTAACCCACTTCCGAAGAATAATTATCTCAAATTCTTCTTGCATAAGCTTAGAAAAAAGCTTACATAGATTTTGATTAGTAGCAACAAATATAATATCATCTACATAAATCTGAACAATAAAGAAATCATCTCTCTCATGCATGACAAACAAGGTTATATCAACTCTTCCTCTTTCAAATGCATTTTTAAGCAGAAAAGAACTAAGTCTTTCATACCAAGGTCCTGGAGCTTGTTCCAGATTATACAAGGCTTTTGGTAGCTTAAAAACATGGTGAGGAAAGGTTTCACTTTCAAAATCAAGAGGTTGTTTAACATACACTTCTTCAGAAATAAATTCATTAAGGAAAGTAGATTTTATATCCATCTGATAGAGAACAAAACCTTTGTATGCTGCAAAAGCACCCAACATTCTGATGGCTTCTAGTCTTGCAATAAGAGCAAATGTCTGATCATAGTCAATTCCTCTTGTTGATTATATATTTGAGTAACAAGCCTTGCTTTGTTTCTTGCCACTTTTCCACTTTCATCAAGCTTGTTTTTGAACACCCATCTTATGCCAATGATAGAATGTCCTTTAGGCAGTGGAACCAGAATCCAGACCTTTCTCTTTTCGAACTAGTTGAGCTTTTCTTGCATACCATCTATCCAACTTTGATCTTGAAAAGGTTCATCAATATATTCTAGTTTTATTTCATAAATCGAAGCCATATTTGATTATATTCTAAATGAAGATTTGGTTCTAACTCCTTGAGAAGGTTTACCAATGACTTGATTTTGAGATGCAACTCTTAAGTATCTTGTGCCAATGTATCTCTTCCTCATAGGGGATGCAGTAGAGTCTTCTAGAACATTATCAAAAACATGATAAGGCATGGAAGGCTCAGGATTATCATTTGTTGTAGCTATCTAAAAGGAGTTTTCCTTCTATGATCCATCATTTAGAGACAAATCCGTTAGGTCTTCCTCTAGGTCAAGAATATTTCGGTTAAGATCCTTTTTCTTTTCTTTGAAGATGATGTGTATTGTCTCCTCTGCAATCTAAGTTCTTTTGTTGTCTATCCTGTAAGCTTTAGAGATAGAAGACTATCTCCGAAATACACCAGGATCAAATTTAGGATCAAACTTTGGCAGCTTGTCCTTTGTATTAAGAATAAAACATTCTAAATCGAAAAAATGGAAATAAAATATGTTGGATTTCCTTCCCTTCCATGATTTTGATTATTGGCCTTAGAAAAAACATGATTTTGAATTATGGGGCCATCTTGATTATTGGCCTTAGAAAAAACATGATTTTGAATGTAGCAAGTAGTGTTCACTATTTCTACCCAAAAACCTTTTGACAAATCATTTTCTAAAAGCATGGTTCTAGCCATTTCTTGCAAAGATCTATTCTTCTTTTCAATAATCCCATTTTGTTAAGGAGTTCTAGGAGAAGAAAAATTGTGAGAAATGCCATTATCATTACAAAAACATGATTTTAAAATTCTCTACCATGATCATATCTAATGGATGTGATGCAAAAAACCTTTTTTATTTTAAATTCTTTTTGTAAACACTTTAAAGGCCTCACAAGCTTCATCCCTAAAGACTAGGAACATAACCCATGTGAATCTAGAAAAGTCATCCACAATGACTAAGCCATATTTCTTACCACCTGAACTGGCAGTTCTAGCTGGTCCAAAGAAATAAAGATGTAAAAGCTCAAGTGGCCTTGTAGTTGAAACTATATTCTTGCTATGGAATGAACTCTTGGTTTGTTTATCCCTTCAGCAGAACTCACAGGTTGAGTCATTGTAAAAGTTAATCTTGGGTAAACCTTTAACAAGCTCTTTTTGAGAAATCTCAGAAATTAATCTCATGTGAACATGACCAAGTTTCTTATGCCACATCTACTTTTCATCCACAAAGGATGCTAAGCATTTTACATTCTGATCTAAAAGGTCATCTAGATATAATACATAAGTATGATCATGTTTGTTAGCAGTAAGAATGATTTTATCTAATGTGGAGTCTTTTATGATGCATCTTGAAGGTTCAAATACAACCTTGTAACCTTGGTTACAAAACTGACTAATGCTCAGAATGTTGTGAATCAACCCTTTGACCAACATACCATTAGCAATCAAGTCAAAGTTGCTCTTACCAACATTACCTATACTAATGATCTTTAACTTGATTCCATCAGCAAATTTTACAACTCCTCTAATCTGTTTCTAGTCATGTGTCTCGAATAGCAACTGTCCAGATACCATAAAATTTTCTGATGATGTGACTTAAGACACACTTGCATTAGAGACATTCTTCATCTTAGGTACCCACATCTTCTTGGGTCCTCTTGGGTTAGTTACTTTTTTGCGTTTTTCACTTTCTGTTTCTTTGCTTTTCTTCAAGAAAAACATTTCTCAAAAGAGCGACCTTCTTTAAAGCAATAGATACAAACAAGAACTTTGTCTTGAGAGCTTTTGGATGCCTTTTCATTTTCTTCCTTCTCATTTCCAAGTCTTGATTTTTCAAAATATGGTCTTTGATCTCCAAGCATCAAATCAAGATACTTGGATCTATTCACTTTCTTTTCAAGATCAGATTTAAGAAGCTTAACTGTTCTCCAAAGTTCAAAAATATCAAAAGATATTTTTTGAGCAAATTCAAATATTTCATCTTTTAAGGCATTTGCATCCTTCTTGAGAAAGTCATTTTCTTTTAAAAGCTCATCTTTTTCATGCCTCAGCTTCTCTTTCTCTTAATTAAGGTTTTCAAACTTAAGAGATAACTTTGTAAAACTTTTCTTTAAGGAAGCATAATGAGAAGAAAGTGTTTAAGCATAATCCAGAAGCTCATCATAGGCCTTTTGGAGATCATCATAAGAGGGCTTTAGTTTAGAATGCATTACCTCAATCTCTTCATCAGAGACAATATCTGTAATAAAGCAGAGATTTGCAACTATTTTTCATTCTTCTTGAGATTCGGTGCCTTCTTGCTCCTCATCCCATCATCAGAAGGTTCTTCTTCATCTGTTTCTTTTGAAACTTTCACAACTTTGGAAGAACTAGGTCTTCTTTGAGTGGACTTTAGGGTAATGGATTTGTCTTTTCTGTTATTTTCCTTAAAAGCTTCATTAAGCTCAATCTCATGAATCTTAAAAGACCCAATGAGAGTATCAAGGTTAAGCACATTCAAGTCTTTAGCTTCTTAAATGGCTATTACCTTAGGGCACCAAGCCTTGGATAGACTTCTCAGGATCTTCCTAACCATCTTAGCATTGGAATATCTTTTTCCCAATGTCTTCAACTGATTTGTGATATGCATAAATATTGTTCTTATATCATCAATATTTTCATGGTTCAGTATTTAAACATCTCATATTGATGCACCATCACACTGATCTTTATTTTTTTTGACTTGATCAGTCCTTTCATGGAAAGTTTGGAGTTTATCCCAAATGTCTTTAGCAGAATCAATGATATGATTTTATCATACTCACTTTTGATCAGAGCACAAGTAAGAAAATATTTAGCCTTGGCATTCACCCAAACTTTAGCCTTGTATTGGTTAGTCCATTGACTTATAGGAATCTCTCTAACAACTACTATAGGAGCTTGGTCTGGATCAGCAACCACATGAGGCATAGGTTGCTCAATGGTTGGAGTGTAATCTCCTCTTTCAATAATCTCCCACATATCGAGACTTGTAGACTTAATAAAGAGTCTCATTCAATTCTTCCAATATAGGTAATCCTTTCCACAAAAATATGGAGAGTGATTGATAGAGTGTCCTTCAGCAATATATGTGATCTGTTATGCCATGTCTCAGGATTTTTTTCTCTGCAATTGTTGGGAAGCTCAACCCTAGAGGCTGAGCTTTGATGCCAACTGAAGGTGGAAGTAGCACCAGAAGAGGGGTTGAATTGTGCCTTTTAAAACTTTTCTAAACTTGAAAAACTTCAAACAAATTTCTCAAGTCTTTGCACCTAGATTGCGGAAACATTTAAGTATTAGAAACAAAAGTTATTGTATTCATAATAACTTTGTTGGACAGCAAACAGAATAAGCACACAAAACTTGAAATAACAAGAATCAATGAGAGATAGAGATATAAGATCACACAAGAAGATTTATACTAGTTAGGCCAACCTACTTGCTTACGTCCAATCCTCAATAAACTAGTTGAGATTTGTACAACCACGAGTATTTTTGTACAAGCTTCTCCAAGCTTACAACTGAATAGTCTTCTCCTAGCCTCTTCAAGCTAATCAAATTGAGTAGTATTATCCTAGTCTCTCTAAGCTAACAACGACCACTATTGGGTCAAGTTACAATCAAAGGATTTTAAGGTTTTTGTTTGATAAACACTCACACTAAAGCACTCAAGGTGTATAGATCTATTAAGTACAATGTGGAGTGACTTCTAACAAGTCTCACTAAGAGGATGTTTTCTATTACAATACAATGAGAAGATTTTTTACTTGAGAAGCTTCAGAAAGAAACTTTTTGGATGCTCAAAAGGTTGAAAAGGATGAAAGCTTATAAGATTTTCAATTAGTAGAGTTCTAGCTACTTTTTTACCTTCAAGACTTATATAGACATTAAAATCTAGCAGTTATGATGTTAGACCATGAGTCTAGAGCTTTTAGATCCAATGGTCTTAAACTAGAAAGAGAAGTAGGTTGCTTTCTTTTTTAGCAAGTAAGTACATCATCAAAGAAGAAAACTGGTCGTTTGAGTCAACCAGCATTTTAGAGTGTCAATGCTTCTTTTGGGTCTCCATCTTGTCATGTTTGACCTTTAGAAAATATCTATGAATTGTGCAAGGCAAACTTTTGTTAGCTCCAATGTCCTTCATAAACCGTTCTATGGTTGTGAACCAGAATGAACTTTAAGGTTTTGATGAATACCAAATCAGAGTTTAAGCTAATCTTTTTGTATATGAACGATTTGTTTCTAGAAATGTTTTCTTTTGGGAAAAAGATCTTAATCTCATCCTTAACTGCTTAAGAATCAATAAATCCTTGTTATCCATCATTTTTTTATTTAAATATACTTGATATGGAATATATGCTTTGTGTACATCTTGAGCTATCTTGTAAGAAACAGAAAGAAAAGTTCAAAAGGATGAAAGTACAACATCAAAAGGAAAAGACGTGCCTCAAGAACAAACATTACTTATTCAGAAAGATGACTCTGTCCAAAAGGGATATCTCCAAAAACATGCGTCTCATGAAGTGTTATACCTTCAAAGCTTCCTCTACATGCTTCATAGATAAATTCAAAAAGTCAAAAAGCTTATTTGACAAGATGCAGAAGAGGTGCTGACAAGTCTGAATAATTGGTAAACCAACAAGCGGCTACTTTTCCACTTCTGTGTAAGTTTTGAAGAATGGGAAAAAGGAAGGCTATTTCTTCGTTGTCCAGCGAAAGATCAATAGCCCAAAAAAAATCACAAGGATTAAAGCCTGGGAGATTCAACGGTCATATTTTGAAGTCTATATAAGGCTGGAAGTTGAATAAAGAATAGTTAAATAGATTGAATAAAGAGTTTCCTTCTTTCATCCTTCTCAACCATTTGAAACACCAAAAAATTACTCATTGTAACTTCAGCTCAAAAGAAAATCTTCTTTTCTACTCTGTAATAGATAATATTCTCTTTTTGAGAATTTAGAGAAGTCACACACAGTGTGCTTTATTGTTTATTCTCTAATAAGAGAGTTAATGTGAGTATTCATACACAAACATATTGTTTACATCAATTGTATCCAGACCCAACAATGGTCAGTGTGAGCCTAAAGAGGCTTGAGAAAAGACTACTCACGTGTAAGAAGCTTGGACATAGAATACTCGTGATTTATAAAATCTCAACAAAGTGATGGGGAGTGGAAGTAGGCAAGTGGTTGGTCGAACCAGTATAAAAATCTCTTGTGTGATTCTTCCATTCCTTATCTTGCTATTTGGTTTTATTACATAAGTTCTTTTCTTTGTATACTTATTCTAAAAAGTCTATGCTTGTTTTAAATAGAACAAAATAGTTTTATAAATTAACAAAATCACTTCGGCAATCCAAATCTCGGACTTGAGAAAATTATTCTATAAAAGTTTTCAGGTTTAAGAAATTTTGTGAAGACATGATTCAACCCCTCATTCTCGTGTCATCTCTTCCAACAATTGGCACCAAAGCCTAACTTTGGGATTGAGTGTCCTAATAATTGCAGAGGTCAAAGATCCTATCAAATGGCTCAACAAATAAATCACATTACAAAGGGTCACTACATAAATTGTCCTCCTTACTTTAATGGTGAAGATTATCTATATTGGAATGATAGAATAAGACTCTTCATTTAGTCCACAAGTCTGGATATGTGGAAGATAATAGAAAATGGTGACTATGTACCCACGATTGAACAACCAACACCTCAAGTAGTTGCTAATCCAAAGCAACCTTCGCCTATTGTACTCAAAACCATTCCTAGAAATGAATGGACTGATCAGCATGAAACCAAAGTTCAAATGAATGCTAAGGCAAAGTACCTTCTCGCATGTGCCTTGAGCAAAAGTGAATATTACAAAATCATATCCTATGATTTAGCCAAGAAAATCTGGGATAGACTTCAAGTGCTTCATGAAGAAATAGATCAGGTCAAAGAAACCAAGATCAGCATGTTAGTTCATCAATATGAAATGTTCAAAATGCTAGAGCATGTGAATATTGATGAAATGACAACTAGATTTATGCATATCATAAATCAGCTGAAAGTTTTGGGCAAAAGATACTCAAATGCAAAAATGGTAAGAAAGATCCTAAGAAGTCTTTCAAAGGCTTGGCGTCCCAAAGTTACAGCTATCCAAGAAGCTAAGGATATGAATGTACTTAGCTTGGATGCTTTCATAAGGTCTTTAGAGACTCATGAGATCGAACTGAAGGAAATTTCTGAGGAATCAAGCAAGAAGGGTATATCCATTGCCCTAAAATCCACTCATAAGAGATCCAGCTCCTCCAAAGCCATGAAAGCTGTAGAAGAATCAGATGAAGAAGATGATGACTCCTCTGACTCTGATTCGGATAATGAAAATGATGAAATTGCACACTTGGTGAAGAAAATATCAAGAGCTTGACTAAGAAGAAAAAAGAAGAACTTTGTCCCTAAAAAGGACAAAAAGAGCAAAGTCAAGTTAGATGAGGTGATATGCTTCAAATGCAAGGAACTTGGGTACATCAGATCAAAATGTCCTAGACTAAAGAAAGCTGCAAAGAAGAAGGCTATGATGGCCACTTGGGAAAATCTGGATGGAGAACAAGAAAATGCTGAATCACAAGAAGAAGAAGAAATTGTAGCAAACCTCCGTTTCATGGCTAACATTGTTTCAGATGAAGAAACTGAGGTACATGATTCTGAACCTGAACTTACTTTTGAAAATCTTTAAAAAGCCTATGATGAACTCTTGGATGATTCCAATTCTCTTGCTTTTCATTATGCCTCTTTGAAAAAGGATTTTCCAAAACTATCTTTGGAGTTTGAAAAACTCAAGATTGAAAAAGAGAATGTTGGGCATGAAAAGGACAAATTACAAAATGACAATGTTCTTCTTTAGAAGGATGTAACAGCCCTAATAAATGAAGTTTCTGAAACTTGTTCAAAGTCATCTTTTGATGTTTCTGAGCTTCAGAAAACTATAAAACTTCTCAAATCAGATCTTGAGAAAATAGTCAATGGCTCCAAAAATTTGGACTTGATGCTTGGTGGCTAGAAACCTTATCTTGACAAGAAAGTGAAAAAGCCCAAGAAATCAGCTAACCTAAAAGGACCCAAGAAGATATGGGTAGCAAAAGTTAAAATTGCTTCTGATACAAGTGCATCTTAAATCAATACATCAAAGGGAAAAGAAGTGTTATCTGGACAATGGGTGCTCCAAACACATGACTGGAAATAAATCCTGGTTTAGAAACCTCAAACCGTAAGATGGTGGAATAGTTAAATTTGTCGACGGAATCAAATCCAAAGTCATTGCTATAGGTAATGTTGGGAGAATTTGAGATGAGTATGATGAGAGAACTAAAGTTCTTTCTTGGACTATAAATCAAACAGCAGAAGGATGGAATCTTGATTCATCAAGAAAAATATGCTAAGGATGTGCTGAGAAAGTTTGATATGGACAAGACCAAGAGCATCAGTATTCCCATGCATCCTTCTCAAGTTTTAGAAGATGACGAAGATAGTGAAAATGTTTCTGAAACTCTTTACAAAGGTATGATTGGATTTCTATTGTATCTTACTGCTAGTAGACTTGACTTGCAATTAAGTGTGAGAATTTGTGCTAGATTCCAATCCAATCCCAAACAATCACACTTGAATGTTTTTAAGAGAATTCTGAGATATTTAGTTGGTACGACTAATCTTGGTCTCTGGTAAGAGAAAGGTACTGCTGGCAATGTTACAGGCTACTATGATGTTGATTTTGCTGGAGACAAAGTTGAAAGAAAAAGCACTAGTGGTTGCTGTTGCTTTCTTGAAAAGTCATTGATAACATGGTCAAGCAAGAAGTAGAACATTATTGCTCTTTCAATTGTAGAGGCTAAACATGTGTTTACTGCAAATTGCAGTACACAAATTCTATGGATTAAGCAGCAACTATAAGATTTCAATCTAAGGTATACCAAAATTGCTATCCTATGTGACAATACTAGCAAATTAATCTCACAAAGAATCCTATTCAGCACTCTCAATCTAAGCACATTGACATCAAGCATCATTTCATAAAATATCATGTTCAGAAAGGAGATATTAAGTTAAGATTTATTAACATTGAAAGTCAGATTGCTGGCATTTTTATAAAAACCCTTAGCTAAAGATCATTTCTATCATATAAGGAACCTTCTGAACATGATTAGCTTTTAATCATTCATATGCATTGCATTTGGTACCTCCCTCTCTCTTGAGCAAAAGTTAAAGCTGAGATTGCTACATCCCAATGGGATTTGCTTTCTAGATAAAGTTCTTCAACGTCAATATGTGCCTCAAAAAGATCACATCAAGAAAGAATTAAAGAATTAGCTCAGAAAGTTTCCTTATATGGTTTAGAAAGATTACTTCAAAATAGGGTGAAAATGAGATTGAGAAAAATAGCTTCAGAATAATATATTCAAGAAATGAATTTTGTCATGGGCACTGATTGACATACCTCTCTAGAAAGATGATCAAAGGTTCTCAAAAATGTTTGGTTTCTGGAGAAATGAAACTTTATTGTGACGTGCGTCGTTTTGGTAACCTTCACTATTACATGATTGCCACAATCTAAAGAAGTGGGTAAACCAAAAGACTCACTTACCCTGAAACGGTAGCATTTCATTTGAAACCATCCATGTCCCTTTATCTCATCAACCTACATTAATTGCCTAGCATCACCTCATACTGACTTCTTTCAAAATCCTTACATTTTCTTGAAATCTTTCATATTCTATATCCTCCACTTCCTTCTTGAACAAAGTTTGAACCATACACTTTGTCCAGTGTCATATCCATAATCATCATCTATATTTGTCACTTAAAGAACAACTCTTGTGTTCCTTATATTGTTTACTAGCTATGGCAAAAAGGAAAAAGAAGAACAAAATGAAGAGTATGGACAAATCAAGAAGAAGCCTAACTCACTTTTCTAAAGAAAAAGTTTCAAATAAGAAGAGGCAAATGGTCCCTTCTAGAGTTAAGGATACAACATCTGCTACTAATACAGACTCGTGGAACCTTCTTTTGGTAAACCAGAAATAGGAGTCTCAAGACCTCTTGAAAAGGGTATTACTATCAGAGATCCTCTACCTCAGACTCATCCAAAAATACATGCTAATGTAGAAGCTTATGGTGAAAATAAAAACTCTGATTACAAAAGGAAAGGGAAAGAAAAAATTCATCTGATGATCCTACAAGTGACTCAGCTCAATAAACCTTAAAAAGGGCAATAAGAAAGGCTACAAAACATAGATTTAGAGAAGAAGAATGGCTACAATAACAAAGAGACAGAGCTGTTGAAATAGGTACTTCATCTGATAATTACAGAAGGCCCTCTATCCCTGTGGGAATGGACCAACAAGATGCACAAAAATATATGCCAGAAAGATCAAGGTCAAACAAAACCATTATTCTTGAACTTGTATCTGAGGACATAGAGATAGTATCAAAAACTGCACCCCTTTCGTGCTTCAGTATTTCATGATCATTCTGCTCATTCTCTCAAAATCTCCACCTATAGTAGAAGGAACTCCTGATCCTATTCAAATTCAAATGGAATAGCTTCAAGAAAACCTGTTCACTTTCATGTCTAATCAACATTCCATCATGGTAAATAAAGGTAACATGGAGAGAAGAATGGCCAAACTAAAAGCGCTCATGCTGCAGATTCTAAAGACGATTCAGAAAGTGAAAGGCAATCAATGATGGCTCTTCCATGATCCCATATCCTCATATTTTTTTTTTTTTATGATGTCAAAAGGGGAGAAGATATTTCAAGAAAAGCTTAAGCTGAGAGGGAGCATACATTGAGGGGGAGCATGCATACATTAGTCTTAGGACTCATTTTTTTGCATTCCAGAAATATTTCTTTACCTTTATAATTTTTTTTAAACACTTTATCACAAAACTTTGGATAGCATTACAGTTGAGTTATATTTATCTCTCTAACAATTATGCTTTCATATCTATTGATCAATTTTTAGTGCAACTATATTATGTATGAGCTATTAAATGATTTGATATGAGTCATTGAATGCTCTAATATTTACTCTGATAATCTAAACTGATTGAGATGATAATTGCTTATTTATACTGAGTTTACACTATTACAAGATTATGGAATCTATATGGATATATTTTTGGTTACATAATCACTTTGATTATTTGTATCTTAGTTGAACTACTTGAACTGTTGCTCTGATATGTTTACATACTGTATTATGCTAAAGTGATAATTTTATATGTCATAAGAATCCCATGCACTCTTACTTAGACTATATTCAAAACCCTCTGGTTTGAAAAAGGATTCATTTTTTTTTTTTATATCATGAGTGTTATTACTATCTTCAGAAAGTAACTTACTCCAAAAAATAAATCGTGCTTTTTAATATTTTTTTTTTAGGGTAGCAAAAAGCTTTTCTTAAATACTGATTTGCCATCATCAAAAATGGGGAAATTGTTAGCTCAAATGCCCTTCAGAAACTGTTCTATAGTTGCGTACTAGAATGAGCTTTAAGGTTTTGATGAATACCAAATCAGAGTTTAAGCTAATCTTTTTGTATATGAATAATTGGTTTATAGAAATGTTTTCTTTAGGGAAAAAGATCTTAATTGCATGCCTTAACTGCTTGAGAATCAACAAAGCCTTGTTATCCATCGTTCTTTTACTTAAATATACTTTATATGGAATATATGCTTTGTGTACTTCTTGAGCTATCTCATAAGAAACAAAAAGAAAAGTTTAGAAGGATGAAACTACAACATCAGAAGGAAAAGACATGCCTCAAGAATAAACACTGCTTATTTAGAAAGATGACTCTGTCTAGAAGGGATATCTCCAGAAACATGCTTTTCACTAAATGTTATACCTTCAAAGCTTCCTCTGCACACTTCATAGACAAAGTCAAAAAGGTGATTTGACAAGATACAGAAGAGGTGCTGACAAGTCTGAATAGTTGGTAAACTAACAAATGGCTACTTTTCCACTTCTGTGTAAGTTTCGAAGAATGGGAAAAGGAAGGCTATTTCTTCTTTGTTTAGTCGTAGACTAGTAGTCCGAAAAAAATCACAAGGATCAAGGCCTGGGAGCTTCAACGGTCATATTTCGAAGTCTATATAAGGCTGGAAGTCGAAGAAAAAATAGTTAGATAGATTGAATATTTCCTAAGCATAAAGATTTTCCTTCTATCATCCTTCTCAACCTTTTGAAACACCAGAAAGTTACTCATCGTAACTTCAGCTCAAAAGAAAATCTTCTCTTCTGTTCTATAATAGATAATATTCTCTTTTTGAGAATTTAGAGAAGTCACACACACTGTGCTTTATTGTTTATTCTCTAATAAGAGAGTTAGTATGAGTGTTCATACACAAACATATCATTTACATCAATTGTATCCAGACCAATAATGGTCAGTGTGAGCTTCGAGAGGCTAGGACAAACACTACTCAATTGTAAATTTTGGAGAGGATTAAGAAAAGACTATTCATTTGTAGGAAGCTTGGAGAAGCTTGGACAAAGAATACTCGTGATTTATGAAATCTCAACAAAGTGTCGGGAATTGGAAGTAGGCAATTGGTTGGCTAAACTAGTATACAAATATCTTGTATGACTCTTCCATTCCTTATCTTGCTATTTGGTTTTATCACATAAGTTCTTTTCTTTGTATACTTATTCTGAAAAGTCTATACCTGTTTTAAATAGAACAAAATAATTTTATAAACTAACAAAATTGCTTCCACAATCCAAGTCTTGGACTCGAGAAAATTGTTCCATCAAAGTTTTTAGGTTTAAGAAATTTTGTGAAGACATGATTCAACCTCCCTTCTCATGTCATCTCTTCCAACAACTTTGAGTGTGAGGTCTTCTTCACATAAACCAATATTCTGGAGATTAACCTTCTGCTCAAGCCTTCTCGATATGTCATCCTTCTGACGTGCTTGTATGCCTTATGATGACTTGGTACCCTTCTGATGATATACAAATAACCTTTTGATATTTCTAAATAGCTTTTTATGAGATATAGGATTTTTAAAGTATAGATTCTTTTGCCAAAATCTCTTTCTTTTTAGATTTCGTCCACGATGGGAAAAAATCTTAGAGAATCTATTTGAAAATAAAATATTGTGTGATCCAATTCTCTCAAATGAGTGTATAAAGTAATCTGTGCTTAATCAAACCAAACACTCAATCAAACCATTAGTTCATACAAAAGATTTTCGCTAAGAGTTAGTTTGTTATCCATTAAAATTATTAAAGATGTATATTAAAGATCACTTAGTGGCTTCTAAAGGGGTGTTGGAGCTTACAAAAATTTCATGCTAGTTTTGTAAGCAGGTTAGCTCTAGTTAAATAATTATAGCATTCAAATATTTTGTAATTTACAATACATGATCAAATGTTTTATAATGTACAATACATGACTTCATTTATGATTCAACCACATCACAATAGTAGAAGTTGTAAGATTAGGAAAAATCAACTTGCAGCAAAAATGGAGGAGGCAGTAGATAAGGAAGCAAAAACCATTAGGAAGAAACAATGGGTACTGCATGTGAAATAAATCTGACATAAGGTCATCCATAGTCTTAGGTTGAGACAGAAGTTAGAGCTACATCTTAGGTATTCAACTTACATACTCTTGGTCTATTTTGCTATTTTATATCTATTTTGGGCCTAAACCCTTCAATATATTAAACTTGTACCTATTTTGCTCTAACAGACATAGTCAATTCCTCCTCAGCCACAACATCCTTAGTCTAATGTTAGACCACATGTTGCATCAGATTAGTAACCTCATGTTAGTTTTGTGCTTCAAATTGTTATCATATTGTGGTCACCTTGTGGTTTCTAACTTGCTTACACCTTTCTAGGCCCAAGGAAGACTAGTGAGGCCCTACTGATTAGGTCTCCAACAGTAAAGACTCCAACCCCACTTGTAAGTAATGCTATAACTGCTGCTGTAGGAGTTCCCCCAACAGCAAGGACCCCCTTCAGGGCTTCTTTTGTGGTGCAACACCCTCATGGCACACCCATTATCAGTTTACAAACCATGGAGGCAACAAGCCTTGTAACCACTCCAAGATTTGTGAGGTTCATGCGCACACCCAGTTTGAGAAGATCAACTACAAGCGGACCAAGTGCAACATAGCTAGGGTTTAAGATAAAAATGTCATCAACTTCAAAATGTTATAATTGAAGTTAGAGTGGATAGTGTTCTATTTTTTGTTTAGAGTGGATAGTGCTGTAATTGTACAGTTGGAGTAGATGTTATCTTTTTGGGGCCAAAAGGCTTGCAAACTCAATGTTTAAATCTGTTTTCATGTTGGATACTTATGGTATATTTATTATTTATTTTTTTTATTTGTTCAACAATGTAAGGTTATGTGCTGTTGGATATTCCTTTATGGGATCTAAATTTGTTGCATGTTGACGAACAATGTTGATGGTTCGTTTCAACAAATTGTTTCCTTTTAGTTCATCTTAATTTTGTGAAATGATTTAGATATTGTCAAATATTTCATTTTGTACCCTTTTATCTTCAAAGCAGGAAATGGATCTTCTAATCAAGTACATTTATATGTTGTGGATGCTGAATAGTAGGACCTTCTTTCATGTCTTTTATTCAATGGTTCCAATATCCAATTTAAAGTAATAATTGAATTTGATTAGGGTAAAGGAAAGGCTAAGGCACTTCACTTGACCATAAAGCTAATATATATGCTCATTGATCAAACAATGGTGGTATGTGAAAAACCTTCCATTTATCAATTTCATGCTAAACCAAAAGGCATTGTGACATCACATTTCTTACACAAGGAATAGTTACTTAAACAAAGTATACAAGTTAAGAAAGACACATACTCCTACTCCTGAACAAACCACAAACAACAACATTTCCAGCCTCTTAATGGCCCATTTCATTTCTAAAACCATTTTCATCAACATCTTCATGTTGTTTTCATTCATGAAGCTTCATATTGGCTTCATTCTCACCAGCCCCTTGATGTCCCCTTTCATTTCTAAAACCCTTCAAGTTTGCTTGCCTAAGCCCATTAACATTATTTCTAACAAAGCTTTCATTCAAGTTTTCTTCCTCCACTATACCATTGCCATTGTCTTCATAGTCAGGTTCAACCTCATCAACCCATTCAAAATAGTTACACCTTAGCTTAGGTTTGTACAACACCATTTGGGTTGTCAAAATGGTTTCCTTTAAATATAAAAAAAAATTGAGAAAAACACAATTGGAATGGCATAACTTATACAAAGGGCAATGAACGAACCATTTTTTTGGGTTATCAAGAGTGGTGGACTTTAATAGCACCAAGTTAAGGCCATAGTAGCGAGTGCCACCATATGCAATAGGCCCACTCAAGCTTCCTTCAGGTAATGGACTTTTCCTTGATATTTGACTAACCCTTGTCATGCTATCACCACCCATCAGTTGGATTTCTTCTTTATAGATTTGGGGATTAGGATTGTTAGGTTTTCTTGAATTGGGAAAGTTTACCCAATGTCTATTTTATAACCAAGTGGGTAAAGTAACAATCCATGTCACTCATTAACATTGCTCACTAGGACGATAACATGATATGTAGGTTCTTCCGTTAATGGAAACCAAGGCCAATTGACGTTTGGATGAATTTGTCTAATGGAATTAGCCTATGGGACACCACAGGACTAATATAGTATCTTTGATGGACTAATTTATCAGTGTTTTAATCTTTCGGAAACCAAATTGGTGGTTCTCCCTAAGGCAAAATAAAAAAAAAAAAGGGCGAAAACTATATCAAAATAGGCATTTTTCAAGTCCTAAATGACCTCAATCAGGTAAATTCTAAACCTTGGTTTTCATGTTGATGCTCATCTAGGGCTTTACATAGATATGCAATAATAGTCATTTTGACACCCGAATCTTTACTTATAAGCAATCTAAGTTCAACCATGTTTTTGGGCTTCTTTGACTAATTCTAGCCAAATATTCTTCAGCAACATGTTTCTCATAGTCATTGAGTGTCACCTACCAAGTATCGGCTGACAAATATTAGTTGAAATTGTTCTTTAGCTAACTACTCTCAAATGTTGACTAAATCTATTTCTCGGTTAATTGCTTCCTTGGGTAGTCGTAATTTTTGGGTGCAAACACTTATAGCTAAGGGTACTTAGCCTCTAAAGCACCTTATTCCGATTCTAATAGATTTTCGAATATTCCTAACAAATATATCATATCCTAACAAATTAATTTGTCATCTTATCAAATTAATCTCTCAAATATTTTTTTCTTTTACAAAATATTTAGGATTTTATCATATCCTTAATTCAAATATCCTTAAATCTAAATATACAGATCTTAATGATATACAAAAATAAAATCAATTATAATCTTATCAAAATATACACATGAGCCAACTTTCCTAATAACTTTTTCATTCACTATATTCTATAAACAACTAACTAAGCGTCAGTGAATGTTTAATGTTGAATTAATAAATAAAAGATTTTGCATATATTGTCATCAAGAAAATATAATCTATATTACTAATCAAACAAAAGATATTATATGAAAACTTTTATATATGTCAAAACCTAATGAATTCTAGCTATGTCCATTTTGTAAAAGAAAAATTAATTAAGAAAATAAATTGAGTATATTTGCAATTTAAAGGGAAAGAAAAAAAAAGAAAACATTCGAACAGGTCAGTTACTATTTAATACAGGAGCATATAAAAGACAAGAACAAAAGGGGAAAATAATGGACACAAGTCAAGAAAACAATAAATTTGATTTATTTTTAATTTAGTCAAATAGAAGACACAAATAAATTTGATTGAACTCACAATTTGTTTTCTGAAAAAATGAAAAATAAATAAGTAAAAAGGAAAAGCAGTAAAAAGATGCTTAATTTGAATTCATCCCAATTGAATTCAGCATTTGATCAAATAATTTGATTTCAACACAAGACTATTATTGATTGAATCTAATTCATAATTTTAATTAAGAAAATAAATCACACTACACTGCTCAAATATCTTTCATGTTCTTGCAATTTTATACTTATTTATTTTAATCAAGTTTCATGATTCATTGAAATCTTTTATTTTTTCAATCATTTTCCCTCTCCTTAATTTGATTTTATTTAAGTCTCAAATGACAAAGGAAAAATTCTTTTCAAAACAGAAAAAACTATCTAGATTAAATTTGCTATTAAATAAAAGAAAGGATAAATATTGGTGAGTTTTTAACAAGGTTAAGAAAATTGGATTGGGCATCGAACCAGACAAGACATTGGTTCAAAGATTCACTGGTTTAACAGGGATTCAATATATATATATATATATATATATATATATATATATATATATATATATATATATATATTATGAAATTAAGAAAATTGTTAAACAATACAAAAGAAGAGTAAAATAAAACTTTAACATGATAAGTTGTGATATTAATATTGAGCTAATTTTTTTTAATAACTTGCTTGCATAATTTATAACTTATATCCACTCTAATATTAATATATCAATTCTATACAAATGTAATTATTTTTATAAAAAAATACAATTTAAAAAATTTATATTATGCTTGCATGATGCAAAACCATTTCCCTCGAAGAGTTGAAATATAGAATAATCAAGTCCCACATTACTTAAACTAGGAGTTTCTTATTCTCAAGGCTACTATAAAACACTTAAGTTTCACATTGCTTAGACTAAAAAGTTTTCACTCCTAACATAACTATAAATACCCATATATCATATTACTTTATACATATTTTCTCTAGACTTTTTTTAAAAGAGTAAGAGATCTAGTAATCTTTGATTTGGCCAATCAACATAAGATTTTTTTGTTCGAAAAAATAAAAAAAAAATTGTGAATTGACCAGTTGGATGAATCAGGCGAGTTCAATTGGCACACCAGTTTGCACTCGTTTCCTCCAATTTTTTAAATTTTTGGTATTTCTATTGTGATTGGACCGGCCTATGGACCGGTTCCTGGTTGAACTTGTCAGACCTGTCAGTTCGATCCAGTCTGGTTTTCTCAACTATGGTTTTTAGTGATTAAAAAGGATAAATATTGGTGAGTTTTTAACGATTAAAATTATCAAATATTGTTTTTTAATATTAGCATTTGAAGGGCTCATTGTTCTTACATTAATTAAGAATCCAAATCTATTGGATAACATGCAAAATTTTAAGTTTTTTGAGAATAGAGCTTTATTAGCATATACTCTTAAAGTAAATGAATTCACTCTTTCTTAGATACTTGGCAAAAAAAAATCATATTTGAGTTTTGACTCATTTTGCATATCAGATGAAGATGTTGGCATTGAAGTAAACTAGTTGACAACTAAATTCTTAAATGAAATCAAGTTTTCTAGAATACCAAATACAAATTGGTGTTAAAGAAACGAGTTCCAATTATGCTTCTAAGAAGTATCAATCAAACTTCAAGATTGTACAATGGAACAACATTAATTGTTCAAGAATTGGCAAATAACATCGTAGAGGCAATTGTTATAGAAAATCATATTGGTGAGAATGTTTACATTCCTTAAATAAATATAATTCCATCTTGTCCTATAATTTCTTTAAATTTTCAAAGAAGATAAATTTCAGTTACATTTTACTTTGCTATAACTATCAATAAAAGTCAAGGGTAATTACTACAATATGTTGGGTAATTTTTGCCTAAGCCTATTTTTACTCACTGACAATTTTATGTAGTTGTTTCAAGAGTCAAATCTAAAGGTTATCTGAAGATTTTGATATTATATGACAATAAAAATCTATGTAATAAAACAACAAATGTAGTTTACCAAGAAGTATTTCAGAAGATTTAAAATAGAGGTAATAAGTTCTAATTTAGAAGTTTTATTTTCCATTTGAAAATGCATTTGTCTAATAATGATTACTATTTTTAATTTTAGTTTTTAGTTCATACTTGAACATTATATATAGTAATTTTTTTTATATTTATACTTTTATATCATATAGTGCAATACGAGACGCTGAACATTTCAAATGAATGTGAAATTATAAAGGCTTTATTAAATTTATACTTATCATTTCCTTATTATTGGAACCTGTGTTATAATTTATGGTCACAGTTAATTTATTTGTTATGTTGATGTGTATCACTTTTGTATTTAAATAATAGTTTGTTACTTTGTAATAAAACTAAATTATTTACTTTATCCTACAACTTAATCAAATTAAATTTTATAATTTTTATAATTGAAGTAGAAATTTTAAATCCCATGCATTGCATGGGCCACAAAACACTCGTGCAATTCAAAAGGTGAGTTGATTTACTTATAAAAAAATGGATCTACAATTTAAAAAAAATGGTTAAATAACGTATAAAATACAGCGGTATGGGAAATTTATAATTAATATTATATTAATGCTCGTTAATATATATGAGTCTGTATATAACAAACAAGATATAAAAAGAAAATCCTAACTTTTACTAAGAAAAGAAATTAAAAATTATTAGGACAGTTGATAGGTGATTTTATTCATCGTAGAATATAGAGATAAAGTTCCTCTTTTATGCGGTATTAATTCAATTCGTTTTGTTATCCACTCTATAATGCTAATAAACGAAGAAAGATTTAAATTATCCACTCTATAATTCTAATATAACGAAAAAAGTTTAAAATTATTCACTCACATACAATGCCAATTAGGAACTATATTATGGTTATTGTGTGTTTGTCCCCATATACTTAACAAATGATCAAGGAGAGAAAGTATTTGGAGCATCTGGAGTACATAAAAATTATTGAGTTACTTTGCATGAAACGTTATGTAGTAGGATTTGAAACGCTAAAGCAGGTGTTGCTTTTGGCATCGGTCATTTGTGACCACCGTGTACCAAGTTACCCGTGTATAATTTTGCTATCTAACCTGGCCTTCCTTCTTTGGTTCTCCTCTCTTTTTCACTTTTTGTTCTCTCTCTCTCTCTCTCTCTATCGCTCTCTATCTCTCTCTGATTTTAATTGGGTCATTATTGAATATTATTTATCTTCAATAGCTTTTTTGCCTTGTCTGGGTAAAAGTTTGCATAGTTCCATCCCACACCACATCCTTTTCGCCCCTTTCACATTCACAACCCCCCTTCTCCCTCTCTCTCTCTCTTTCTCTCTCTCTCTCTCTCTCACCATTCACTTTGAGTTTGACCCGTTGCCAGCCACCGGCAGCGCTCTATTCTTACTCCAATGGCGACCCCACCCTGCACTCTCTAGAGAGTATCTTCATCTTCCAAAGTCCTCTCTTTTTCCTCTGAGCACAAACACAAAGGTTAAATAACCTTTCCTCTCCTTTCATTTCCTTCCCTTTTTCCCTCCTCCTCATCCTCCTGAAACCCTAGTTCACACTCACTCCCACTAAAGATAAAAAAGAAAAGCTAGCTAAAGGGATCTGGTACTCCTGCTTCTATAGCTAGGCTTTGGCCTTTTCGTAATTTACCCCCTCGATGCTTTCTCCCTTTCATTCCTTTTCCCACTCTCACAGTCACAACCTCCTTCCCTAGCCAGTTATATAATATATCATCATCACGGTCAGTGACATCTACAACATGTCTATGCGTTTTTAATCTCTTCTTTTTATAGGAACCTTTTCTCCGACTGAAAGACAAGCTAGGAAAAGATTTGCTTCCATTACACAGATCAAGGATTCCATCCAAAGATACGGTACTCTTTTTTTTTTTTCCATTTCTTCAAAAGGGTGTGTGGTTTCAGAATTATATTCACGGGTTCTTTATCACCATATCAACGTAAGTAATTCGGTCTTCTCTCTTCTCTGCAACTTTTTTGCAGATGCCACCCACCACCGCCGAGTTTTCACTGCTTCCAGGTCCTCACACTGCCGTAAACTTTTCCATTTTTAATTCCTTTTAGCACTTTTTTTTTTTCTATTTTTTCCCCCTTTTTTTTTGCTTTCCTTTTTGTTGCCACACTTTTGCTTAATTTGCAAGCTATGGATTCTGGTAATAGTGGAAGTATCTCTTCTAGTGGTGATGAAGAATACGATTCATCACGGCCTCATGATCAGACACTACTCCCTTCAACCTTCCTCAATCATCACAGCCAATTTGGTTCCATCTCATCACACCCACAATCTTCCCTTGTCTCTTCTTCTCATCATCACCATCACCACCAAACCCATCATCACCCTTTGTTTGATCTTTCCTCAAGCTACCTCCACACTCTCTCCCAATCCCATCCAAACTCTTTGCTAAACTTGGACACCGGCACATCTCGATCTGCACCCAATTGCACCGACCCTTCAAGCCTACAAGGAGTTTTGCCATCATCATCAACACCAACATGTGTAAACCAATCTTTATTGGCTCCTCATCAAGGAATTGGCACAGACCCTTCACTGCAGCTACGCTCAGTCCATGATGACAATGCAAGAGTGCTCTCACCACAGGCCAATAATGCAGTGCGCAACTCGAAGAAGCGAACCAGGGCCTCAAGAAGAGCACCAACCATGGTTCTTAACACCGACACCTCCAATTTCAGAGCCATGGTTCAAGAGTTCACTGGGATCCCAGCACCACCCTTCTCAGGCTCATCCTACTCTCGAAGGCTCGATCTTCTCACTGGCTCATCCTCGTTAAGATCCAGTGCCTCTCACTTGGACACTACTTCTTCTTTCTACCCTTTGCGCCCTTCACCACAAAGGGCTCAACACAACCCAAACCCGTTGATTCTACCTTCATCATCGTCATCACCTTCGCCTTCGCCTTCAACTTTGTTGCACAATAACATGGTTGATGCTTTGGCTTCCACTACCAATGTTTCTTCCTCTGCCACTACAAACAATAACGCTTCATCTAATAACTCCATTAACTACCAACTAACCCCTGATTTGGGTCTGCCTTATCACCAGACACAGAACATCATGCTGAGCATGCAAAATCACCCTATTCTTGCATTCCACCCTCCACCACCACCTCTTCATCTCCCTGCAGGGTTCAGTGCAAAGTCCCAAATACCAATATCACTTGAGGATCTGGGTATGAGCCATGGCCAAGTGAATGCTCATCTTGTTGCTAGTGGGGTACCAACTACAGGTCGTCATCATGGCCATGTAGCTTCTGAGGGCATGCCACTGAGGAACGCTAGTGATGATGGTTGCAGAGATGGAGGTGCAGAAGGAGCAGGAGGTAGAAGAGACCCGTTAAGGTCCTTGGATGGGGGTTATGGTAAGGTTGCTTCAGCTGCAGGTAGCTGCAAGCTGAACTTTTCGGCTTCTGCATCTAGCGGCTTGAACCATGAGAAGACCTTAGAGAACACATCCACTAGAGGAGGGGAAGGTGCCGTTGATTCCTGGATTTGTTCCTCTGAGTAACCGGTACAGAATCTTGTTATCATTACATGGTAGAATTTGATGCTGCAATGAATTAAGATAGCGATCATGATGATGTTGATGATAGTGGTGTTGGTGGTTAGAGTTTGCAGCTAAATTAACATCTACCCTTTCTTTCTTTCTTTCTTTCTTTCTTTTTTCCCTTTTTTCTCCTTTTATTAGTTTTAGTATTTTTATTTATGTCCAAAATATAAGTAGGCAGTATGAAATTAATTTCATCATATATGATATATATGTAAATTAAATACTCCTTTAATTTATACTCGATGAGTTAATGATCTTTTATGTTTTTCATCATTCGGATTTATATTGCATAAATGTTAGTTCTCCCATATGATTGTATGTATGATTAGCATTTTATAATGATACTGATAATAATAGGGACGATGATAATTTTATTTCGAGCATATACATTGTACGCTATTACTGTTATTATTATAGGGACAAAACCCGTTGGGAACCATTTATTACATTAGTTTATTGCTGAAGAGAATCTGCGGCTAAAATCCCCCATAATAAGAAAAAAGAAAAACTGTTCCTCGTACGAACACCTTGTCTAGTGCTTGCTATGGGAAGACATTACGAAGCATACTTGCAATCTATGAAGAAAGAAGTCGGTGAGTGGCTGAGTGCTGGCCATCAACAATCGAGCATCATCGATTAAAGTAGAGCTAGAGAGAGAGAGAGAGAGAGAAGGAGAGACAGACATGATAAGATATTGTGTTTACATTTTGCAAAGTTGCAGCCCGTTCATGTGGAGGCCGCTTCTTGTCTGTCGAGTTCCAGTTATTGCCCGTAGGTCCAAAGGTCTGGCGCTAACTCTCTTTTGGGAAAATATTTTTTTTTCTTTGTTTTTTAAGAATATCCCTCCTTATTTTAGGTATAGTCAGCTTTATTTTTCTAATTAATATTCTCTTTAAAAATTAAATTGAGATCATTTTTGGAGTTATAGTGTGTATTTATTATTATGCCAACTTTCTTATTGATGAGAAAATATTTTTTCAAAATGATGTGAATAAATATAGTATGCTACATAATATACTTAGGTGATTATGTGTTAGTACGGAGATACACATATCGAAATAAGATAACATAACACATATTTATGTAAAAGATGTTAAGCTTTAATGTCTCGATGTTAAAATAATAAAACTGTTTTCTTAATTATCATTAATTATACGAAAGGAAAAATGTTAAAGAATTCAATTGTTTTTGTTAGAAGAGTGTTATTTGAATACATATTTTAATACATTAAGACACTTAAACTAAGATTTAGGGGAAAAAAACAACAAGAAATAATTACTATTACTATTCTTCATACTCCAAAGAGAAATCATCAGTGGCCACTTGATGTCTAACTTTTAATATCCAACAAGCTTTTCTCTTTTTGTTAATATTTATTTACTTGAATGATGTTTACATGTTTGATTAGTGTTATATAAATAAATAACTTATTTCACATTATTTTACATTACTTTATTTCATTTAATATTACCTTAATTCTATGTCAAAAACTCTTTTTTTTACTATTATATGTCATTGCTCTTACATAAATAGAATGACACAAGTGCCAACTGGAATTGGTTTACCTCATCGGCTTTTCGCTTATGCATCGTTATAACTTAATTTCGATTTCTAAATTTTTTTGTTAATAGGTGATCACCTTTTAACTGGAAAGTATTACCTGACCTTAAACTAAGGTGAATTTTTTTTTCAATCTAAATTTTTTTCTATTAAAAAAAATAGAATGACACAAGTGATAGTAGGTTATATTTCTTAAGAAAATTATCTGAATTTAATCCTTTAAATAATTTTTTAAGAAGAGTTTTATCCATCCATTGTACTCACTGAACGTGCGTGATCACCCTAGCAATTTTTTTTTTTTTAAATGCGATACTAAGTCTGTCTTCCGGGTCAAATGTGTTACCTATGAAGTTTTCCTTATCGGTACCTAACTATTCTCATCGTCTTTTCTTCTGCTCCGTGTTTCTGTTACATCTTACGTGGTCCTCCAATGTGAAATCATCCCGGTTTGTTGAATCTGTTTTTGTACATATGTTGAATGCTAATCACCCTATTATTTTTAACACGAAAATATTTTATTATTCTGATGTAGGGTAATGAAAATTAAGACAAATTTATAATTTCTTTTACATTGTACTATTAGTGTCATGATATGACTTATTCTGAAAAGTTTATATATGTCTGTGGATTATTTTTTTTTTCTTCCTTTTACATAGTGGTTATTGGTCTCAGATGATGCCAGAAGCCAAAAGCCTTCGCTAACAAAGGATATCGTAAAATCAAACGCTTTAATAAAAGTCGAAGAACATAACAAATTTGCCTGTGCTTTGGCTACAACGCTGCTTTTTTAATTGGCTAATAGTGTTGTTAACAACGCTGTGCTTTGGCTTCCCGTTTTTTATTCCCCGTACTCTCCGATATGATTTGGTTTGTGGTGGCTTTGTGCTATACTTTTCAGATTTCATCACAAACAGATGATTTATCACCAAAAAAACAAAATTCCATTAATGGGTGAATGATACATTCTATTGTACGTTTTAGTGTTATTACCTGTTCCTTGATTTCCATTTTGTCTTACTTTTCAACAACGAATGATATTTTCTTGTGGAGCAATCGGTGGCAAGATTAGTGGCTTCTTTTACCTGCCACAATCATAAAACTTCACATCCTTGGACAATATTTAACAATCTCCATTGGCAATAGTATAAAACTTGGCATACTTACACCTTCAATAACTTTTTATAGAATATAATTCTTATTAATTCAATCATTGAATTATAGTTACATATCATGCAGATCATTTGTGCCAAATTTTAAAAAAATTGGACATCAATAAGAATATAATCAAATAGTTCTTTTTTACATATATTTAAGAAGAATATATTACATTGATTTAAATATATGTAAAAAGTGTATTAAACGATTTAGGATTAATATAAAATTTTATAAGCATGATCTATAATATTTAAACTTTTAATCGAACAGTTAGTTTTGTGAAAAAAAAAAATTCAATAAAACATTATTCAATGATGTAGAAATTGAATGTAACTTACATTGGTGTAATCTCATCGTATGTGTGTGTGTGTGTATTATTGCAATGCATGGATAATACACCAGATAAATTTTTTTTAATAAATATAATTATGATTATTAAAATTATGTAATTAAATATAAAAATAATGAGATAACTAATAAATATAAAATTTAGTATATAATTTCAGTATAACTTACCCTACAAATAAACTATAATGTAAGAGGTAACAAAAATTAAAAAATGAATAATAAAATAAATTCTTCATGTTTGATGTTACATTGAAAGTTTGAACTTCTTGTAACATCAAATGTGAAGAATTTATTATATTACTTTTTTAATTTTTTATTACCTTTGATATTATAATTTATTTATGGGGCATTAAAGTTGTAATGAAATTATATAATAAATTTTATATTTATTAGTTATTTTGTTAATTTTATATATAATTATATGATTTTTATAATCTAATTATCCAATCAAATTAATTTTTATTGTTATGATTATCTTTGTTTAAAAAAATTTATCCTGTGCATTGCACAAGTCTAAAATAATAGGATAACCATTATTATTTGCACTCTTATTAATTCTTAAATAATATTATTAAATAATAGTACGATTCAAATAAATATTTTTAAATCATTTATAAATAATTTCTTCAATTTAAAACAAATAATTTACAAAATTAAAAATTAAATATCAAAATAATTTTTTTTATAATAATGATAAATAGTGATTACAATAGATATCAAAATCATAAGTCAATTGCTTGTCCTGCAATAATTACAGTCACCTATTTAACTATATTATAAATATATCTATTACAATATTATAATAATCATTTTTGGTACCTCCACCAATTTGGATAAGTGATTATGAATCTTGAAATTTTAGGGATAGGGTCACCGAAGAAAAAAATTTGGAAATGGGGTTTTTCAAATAAATGAATGCATTTATTTTTTACTTTGTCTCTTTTTTTAACTTATGTTTCCTTCTTTTTTTATTGTCCAAATGAATGCATTTAATGTTAAATGAACTTGGTTGCAACATATGTAAAACTTTTTATATTATTTCTTTTTTTTTTTATTAGTAGTTTAGATTAGATATAGATTCCAACTTTAATAATTTATATATAAATTTTGAATTTGCCAAAAACTTTAAATACTAGTTTTATTAAAATGCTTACAACTTATCTCCCATCTATATATGATATAAACTATTAATATGAAAGCATGAAATTTCATGATCAGAGAACTCGTCTATATGATTATGAAAATGCTTTATATGAATTTCATACACAATAAGTGATATCAATCATTCGAAAATTGCGTTTCCTTCATAAGTTGTATTTTCGATTTTAAAATTATCACGTCTCAGTAATTTTATCTGGAATCAAGAGTCACGTGAAGAACAGTATATTTTTATAATAAAGTAGTTGTCGACAATCTTTTTTAAGTATACCTGTTGCCATATTACATTTTAGTTCCCAGCTTTCTAGTTCCTAAACATACGTACCTGCGCGACTGAACTAAAAGAAAAAGAATGTGAACTTGAATGACATAGCATTCAACTAATCATGTTTAGTGGAGCAACTCGAATATAAATCAGCAAGGGGAAAAAAACCCCTTATAGTACAAAACTAAGCTTAAAAAAAGATTCCCCCAAAAACAAGTTACTTAGCTTAATCTAGATGGATAATGACATTTAGTGACAAAGACTTATTTTCGTTCTCTTCATACCTTACTTTACTTCTTTTTTTTTTTTTTTTTCAAGTGATAAAATGCTGTTAGCTAGCTAAACTCAGTAGTTACTGTACAAAAAAAAACTCAGTGCAGTACATATTATCCCTTTTTTCCCATGAGATGAGATCATTTCTTGAATATAAATAGAACAGATTAGCTTCACTTTATGGCATATAATTCTTCATTAAGTGAACTTTAATTAGAAAATTGAATGAATAAGAATCCACTGCGATTCTTCAAAAAAAAAAAACCAAAACAAAAACTTAATATTCATATTCAAAACATTAAAAATTGTTTAACATCTGCCACTAGCTAAAGTGCCATGCATGGCGCTTGTCAATAATGGAATATTTTCTCAAATTCATCCAATTTTCCACTGCACATTAATTTCTAAATAATTAAACCATGCAATTTTTGCATCGCTGAACAACTATATTTTGATCAATTATGTGTGCTTTTGTGGCCCCTTATTGTGTACAAACGAAGTTATCTCAGTTAAATATACAGCACTTATGGATGCCATAAATAGACAAACAATAAAAGGTACAGAGATTCAACACGCATAAGAAACAGCTATCATTGGTGAGGGGTGTTAATAAGCCCCAAAGATCGTGATCCACACACGCCCTTTATTTTCTTGGAGACTATAAAAAAGAGAAACGATTAAAGGTAGCTTGAATTAATGAATACATAATATGATTGTGAAATTAGTGGGTGCTAAGCCTCCATTACCATTCAAAACTTGTTGGATCCCTAGAGGTTGAATTTTTAGAGTGAAAAGAGGGAATGTTTGTAATAATAGCACCACAACGCATTTGACAAAATATAGAGAGATTATTTGATAAAAAGAACAATTAATTAGTTGTTATTTATATGAGGGTCAATGATAAGTTTTTCTCTACGAAACTTGATTGGCTTGCCTAGTTTTATGCTAACAAAGTAGAATCATTTTAAAGACTTCAAACTGAGATCTGAATCACATTTGGAGCCAAAAAGAAGTGTCTCAATTAGACGAGAGTTAGGGGAATTAGTAACAGAAAAGGTGGACAAATTCAAATGACTCATATCAAACTATTATTATTATAACTCACCAAAAACCGAAAAAGAAATTTATGAAAAACGATATTAAAGAATGATGATGATGATGATGATGATAAGAAGGGATTATTATTAGGCCCGGGGAATATCAAAGAAGAGGACACACTGAGAGGATGTGGTGACATGTGAGTCTTTCCCTATTGGAATCATGGTGGCCCCTGCCAGAGAATAATCTGGTGTCTAGCAATGATGATCCCGTTCCCCTCCCTCAACTTTCTCACCCAATTTTTCTTCTATGCAGTACCCTGTGTTTCTCAGTTTTCAGTGTCATTTTCTGAAAGAGTGAGTGACACCGCAATCAACACATGCTGAAAATTGCTATTAATTGCATTTCCATCTCTTTCTTCTGCCCTTGCATCCTTCTATGCCCCCTTCTCTCGTTTGAAGAATAAGCACAGAGGGGGCAATAAGTAGGCGTCTATGCCATTTCCCTTTTCATTTTGTCCTGTATCTATTTATTTTTGAAAATAGACATCTTGTTGGCTTCAAATTATTTCTTTCTTCCTTTTCCATTTTCTATACTGCTGGCATGTTGTGATTCGATTATTGTCTTTTTGGGTCAGTAGGTACAGTGCAAAGTAGTTTGGGAATTGGCACACATTTTTTTTCTCATGAGGTAATTATTGCCCTCTATTATATTGTTTTCATAGAAATATTTTTATACTGGTTTTTCATGATTAAAAATTTAAATAGATATTACTTAAAAATATTAACACAAAATTATTAAAAAAATATTGTCACCCAATTATTGCCTGATGATTATGTATAACATCCCCGTATAACATTATAGGAAATAATAAAAACGTCCTTGGGCAAATTTTTGTAATTTACAGCCTTGCCCCTGAACATTTTTGAAAATGATATTTAGGTCATGATATTAATTGAATTAGCAGAATAAGGTTTTAAACGGTTATAACCACGAATGTGAAACGTAAAAACCCAATTCTTGGCCAATTGAGCCTCGGAGGTGTCCACATATAAAATGACGTGGGATGCCCCAGACTTGTTTAAAATTACGAAAATACCATTAGCCATAGAAAACAGAAAACAGAATGCTCTAAATTTGCAAAACATTTAAATTATACCGTTAATCGATTTATTCGATTTTATTGAGTTTGTAAAGTTAATTAAAAGTTAATTAAAGGTTAACTAGGAGTTGATTAGAAGTTAATTAGAGATATTAGGATTAAGAAGAATTAAAATAGACATATAGAAACTCTTACAAAACTATTTAGTAATGTTTTGCCGGTTTGAAGGAAATCGGTAGAGATTGGGTATTTTAAACCACCGAAACCAAATGAATAAAATTACACATAAAAAACCCTAAGGTTTTGTGGCTAAGAATTCAACCACTTCACCCCTCAAGTGGCATCATTCATACCACAACAACATAAGCATTGTTGGCTCACTTATGAGCCAATTGAGGTAGCAACCAATAGAAATCAAAGGAGCCAACTACCACCACCATCAAATTAGATTTTTCCTTCTTTCTCCTCCCATTTTTCGTGCTCCCTTCAGCAACCCTCTTTCTCTCCCTTTTTCTTCTTCTTCTTCTTTATCTCCTCATCCTCATTTTTTCACCCCACTTCCATGCCTTCACCAAACTTTGGTTCCTTTCCACTACAACCCAAGTTTTGATGTAGAATTCAACTTTTGTTCTTAATTTCTATGGATTGTGGCTGTTTGAAATTTTACTTTGCTTCATTCATTTGGTGATATATTGGATATATTTGATGGTTTATGGTTGGATTATCATGAAATTTTGAGTTGGAATTGAAGTTAGAAGGAGAAAACTAGAAGAAGTGGAGAATTAGGATGCTGTCTAGGTAAGAAATCCTACGGCAGTCCGTACGACGAAGTGTACAGCTCTGCTTACAACCATTTAAATTTAATGAAACTATTTTTATATAAAACTAGATATCTAAGGCTTTCCAACCATAAAATTATAAGGTCATTGGATTAGTATTGAGGGAGATATGAATTTTGGAAGTTTGACCTAGGTTTTTGAGTTTAATTCTGGGCAAATAAGATAGGGCAAAACTTGCCCTATACAATTTGGAATTGAGTGAAACAATTTTTTTTAGAAAGCTTATACATAGGAAAACACCCCATAAAAATTTCAGAGTTAGATTCAACCCCAATTGCTCCCAGTAGTTCAAGGAAATTGCCCTAAGTCCAAACCGGGCCAAAACAGGCAGTCAAGAGGGGTCAAATTTCGGAGCTTATAACTCAAGCTCTAATCAAGAAAATGAAATGGGACTTATTGCAAATAAAAGCTTGTCCTGTTAGCTTTAATATGATAAAAATTTCTTATGATTTCAACTGATTTTTGATTTTTAGTGAATTTTTACTTTTAGGCGTGCAATTCTGGCCAGCTACAGGGTAGGCCAAGATAGAACCCTAATAACTTAGGCTACATTTATCCAAATTAGATAGGACCAAAGAGGTTAGAAAATAGACACAAACACTCCAACATATCCAAAATTTAGGTCTAAATGAATTAAATAGAAATTATGGCTTATTTTACAAGAACCGAGTAGAGCGAAGGTAAATAGGCAGCAACTAAAATTCAAGTGCAACTATTATTTCTATGAGATTGATATTGATATGTGAATGCACTATTGTGATATTTTTGGATAATTGATTGTCTGAGTACTGGCACTATTCATGGGAAAGCGGACTCGATCCATTATGCTGCCAAATTTTCGGCAGAAGTTTATGAAACTATGAGTGTTTATTTTACTAGAAATTTATGATATGAATAGCTATACAATTATGAATATGTTATGGTGATATGATCATGAATTACTCATATGAAAGCATGCATATTTGCATATGAATGAAGGAAGAATATATGAGATCCCTTCACTTAGAGGCAGTTATTTAGGTCCCTCTAGGTGAAGGCAGTTAAAAGATAAAGATGTAGGTCCCTTCACTCGAAGGCAGTTGTACATTGGGTCCCTCCCTGTGAAGGTAGCTAAAACTTTTGGGTCCCTCTATATTGGAGGCAGTTGGCCAATTGAGTCCCTCCGACCTAGAGGCATGTGAGTCCCCTTGCGGGTCAATACTATGTGATGACGGTCATGAGTTGAGCTCACTCCTAGATCAGGCTACCCAAGGGCAGCAAAGATTAAAGGCAAGGATATATGTATGCAGACATCTTAGGGACGGCGATACATAATACCTAGGTGTGTCAAGTAAAGAAAGCAAAGGAAACACAAAAGTATATGCATGATTTTATGATAAACGGTGCATACACAAATAATGTTTGTTATTATCATCATTATGACATTGCAAGTAGGCTCTTGTTATCAATATTATTATTATTATTATTATGAAATATTATTGTACTCATGCTTGAATCCTTACTCTGTTTAACAAGTGCATGAATAAAATTAACTCTGCTTCGAACCATACGTTTTCAAACTATAAAACAGAACCATTCGTATAACATGTTCACTTTTTTTTTAATAAACCGAAGCAGCTGGAGATAATAACGATGACACGACATGAAATTTCTTAGTGAATCCTACTGAGAATTTAAAATTCTCACTCCTATTTCCGTGTTATCTCCAGATAGCTCGAGAAGTTTCGAAGACGGCTGAATTTGCTGTCAGAAAAGGTCCGCTCAGGTAATAATAACAACTCCTAAGTATGATACTATGACTTAAGCATGGTACGGTACTAGGGAGGACGTTACATTCTATGAGTAAGATTATTTTTGTTTAATTTGGGCATCAAAAAGTAACTTTTTTACTGTTACATTAATTAGAACAATAGTTGCAAATTATACTTTATATAGTAACATATTTAAATATAAAAACTTAATGATGATAAAATGTTTCCGTTGTTTGTGCAAAATCAAAAAAAGGTGTTTACCTATTCAGTCCAATGCTAAACTAAGGGGCTGCCGCACGCAGGGCCAAAAATGACCATTGCATTTCGATGACTGGCTTCGATTATATGCACATTGAAACAATATACATAGACTGAATTAGTAGTTTTAATTTGATCTGATTTTCAGCAGAATATGTTAAAAGCTATTATATGTATCCTAATCCTATATCATATATATTATATTAAAATAGGGTTAAGGAAGTGGTGGAATTGATGAACTGCGTAATATCTTCCAAACATATATGCTATCCTCAAGTCATGGGGTCTTATCTAGATATTGTTTCAGATGTTGCGAAAACTTTCAAATAAGAAAACATAGCATATGACCCTTATAATATAATACTTCATTACTAAATAAAGATTAACAATTCCAAGTATTCGATAGATATATAATTTAAAATACAATTTGTTCAAAACATAGTTACTTTTGTACACAATATATGTCTTATTCTGCATCCTTCAGTATAGATGCCAGCAACCCACCTTGACATTCTAGCTGGGTTTCCAAGTGTTGCACTCAAGTTGACATTCTTCGATTTGTCGAAATCCCAAAACTCTGTCACAGACTTGAAGCCTATTCTTTATACTGAAATATTTACGGAGACTACAAACAAGTAATAAGAATTTAAAATTCTCAGTAGGCACACTCAATCCACTAAGCACATAAGGTGCCATCATAAGTATTCCAATTGCTTTGGTTTATTGTGAAAAATTGGACACTTATACAGAGGCATGGGTTCAATTTTAAATTTGAAATCATATATTTTGAAGCAGGTTACTTTTGACAATCACTTAACATCTTCTAGAATAGGTATGAAAGCAATAACAGTAAAATTTTCCATCCACAATAGTAGTAATTGTATAGCATAATGAGATATTGGAGTATAAATATGCAAATGCACATAATTAGATCATGCAAGTGCACTTGTCTTTCTTGTCTTTTTTTTTTTAACTTGCAACTTGAACATCTGTACTTGGTCCCCTGAAAGTAGATGGCATCTCCTACTTTTGGGTAATAGCCTATATTTTAGGATCAAGCTCGTTCCTATACTTAATTGCCAAGTTTACTTTCTCTGACTTTTACACCGACTTATTCCCCTTAAATCTGTTTAGAGCTCACCAAGCTGTCATCTTTGATGATATCGCCCTAGCATGCTACTAAGTGGAGGCTCAATATGTCTTATAAGTTCATGTTACTTTATACATTCTTATACATCGTCATGCATGAGGATATTGTATGTATTTATATACATGCTGCATACATCTGTGTTCCAATCTTTCCACATCTGGGCGTTACGTATCGTCGTCCCAGTGTGGTTCTTTTAACCATCACCCTTAGGCGATATGTATCGCCGTCTCAAGGGGATCAGTATTTCATACAATGATAGTAAGTAAGCATGCATAAGAATATATCATTTTCATAAACATATTAATGGAGGGCACCTTAACCATAAGAACTGTCACAATCTAAACTCATAGTTCTATATCTTACTTAACACTTGGATTTTAAGTCACTAGAAATCTACCACCAATTTAGAATGTTACCATAAAATCCATCTTTGGTTGTTTGGCCCTTATGTTTTATAAAAGCTTTCCTTATGGTATTCTCTATTTAACTTTCTTGGTCCCATGTGATGTACTTAAGTGTAACTTAGGTTATGACCATTTAACTAAAGTTTTTGTGATTTCACAAGCATGAGTTCCGACCTTAGGGAAGAGGGTTTCCTAGTTCCTTAAGGTTTCCAGTTCCAACCTTAATGATTACCCATGGTTTCGGGTTACGATCTTACATGTTATCCAAGGTTCCAGGTTCCAGTTTTACTGGTTACCTAAGGTTCAAGGTTACGATCTTAATGAAGAGGTTTCTAGATTCTGATCCCAAGAGAAAGGGTTCACTTCCTCTTCATTCCCCTTGGTTCTAGGTTCTGAGCTTGAGGGAGGTGGGTCACTCCTTCCTCGTCCCCCGAGTTCCATGTTTTGAGCTTAAGGGAGATGAGTCACTCCTTCCTCATCCCTCGAGTGAGTTCTGAGCTTAAGGGAGATAGACCACTCCTTGCTCGTCCCTCGAATTTTGGGTTCTGAGCTTGAGATAGGTCGCTCCTTCCTTGTCCCTCGAGTTTTGAGCTTAAGAGAGGGTTTCCGAGTTGACGTTGTTTCCATCCAATACTAGTCTAAAATTTATACCTAATTCATTTGGGCCTGGATGGCTGAGATTTTTGGTGTACATACTCTACTCTCCTTATACTAACAGGAAAAAATGATTTTAACTTCATAAGATTGCCTAGTTGGTGCAATTTTTGCTAAACATCTCCACTATTCTATCGTAAACTCTTATTCTGTCTTTCTTTTGGTGTCTAATTTCTTCAAAGCTATCTACCCCTTTTTCCTATGGACTCCCTTCACTCCAATTCTTCTTCAAGGACCTCAAGAGGCTTATTTAAGATTTACTAAACATTTATTTCAATTCATATAAAGTATTGACTTAATTTAACTAATACTTTGCTTTTCTAGTTATTTAGTGATCCTAGAGGTTGTCTTATGTTAGATTCTTGAGCTTTCTACCACTATCATTAATTAAATTCTCATTTAACTAATTTAATAACTCATAAGGTGAACCATATATCCTTCTCGTGCTGGTCACATAGAACTAGTTCCATACACACACAATCGTCAACAACTAAGTACAAAATCATACTCAAATTAATATCTCCAAGTATAACCATCACATAACCACTTCATCAACACTATAATCCAACTAGCTATCATCAAATTTAAGTAAGGAACCTAGGGTTTGGACATAACATAGGTGCAAGGAATTGGAGGAAATAAACCTAGGAAATAAAAGAGCAAGATATTTTGAGGCCAAGACGACTATCAACCATAAGCTTGAAGCTCATGGCTATGGTGGTGGTGAGGAAAAAGATGGAGAAAGTGATGATGATGATGATGTGTGTGTGTTAGTGGCATGCAATGAGGGGGAGAAAGAGAGGATAAGAGACTATTGATATTTGTAAAAAGAGTGGTGGTGATAAATCCATCAATTAGGGTCGGTGTGGCATCCTCATGTTCACTTGTTTACCCAATGTGGGGTGTAGCACATTTCTGGCTACTTACTATAGCTACTCTCATGATATGTCTATTTAATCTCTGTAGGATTATTTCCTTGAATTTGTCATTCCCAAAGATAATATGGAACCCTTGAGAATTAATTCAAGCTATTTAGCTATTAATTCGGGTACTCTGAGTTCCCTGAGATATTATATACTGTATGAGTAATCCCACACTTCTGCTATAGTTCACCTATTTTCTATTTTACCCTTACCTCAGGTCCGAGCTTCCTTCTATAATGATCTACCCTCAAAGTTGGGAATGTTACAAGGTAGCGTGTTATGATAAATTTGACTTCCCTCCAAGAATTCCATGACCTATATCAACCAATCAAAATTTATTTACTTTTTATTTTTCTTTTTTAATGCATGCCACAAGGAAGTTGATTCTTCCTTGAGAAGCTTTGCCTTTATAAAATTTGATTTCCCTTCAAACATTCCAGGACCAATACTTGCCAACCAAAATTTATTCTTTTTATTTTTCCTTTTTAATACATATCATAAACTTAAACTAATACATATATATATATATATATATATATATATATATATATATATATATATATATATATATATATATATATATATATATATATATATATATATGTACATATATGTATATACATATATGTATATATATTTTTGGTCGTACTAAAATATTTCTTAGCTTTGAGAATAAATTATAAATAATTTAAATTATTATTAATTAATTTTTTAGATCTTACAACATCCAATTGTAGATTTATATTTTATGACTATAAAATTAGATGTTTGAAGTTTTAATATGCAATATTATTGACTTTGTATTAATAAAAAAAATTTCATAGATTTAATGGCTCATAAAATAAGGAACAAAGAATTTTAAAGTACTTTAAAATTTACTGATAGATTGAAATTTTACAAAATTCTTAAATAATCTAAAAATTTAATAACATGAAAAAATAGCTATAAATTGGTTTTTTTAACTAATATTGATTCCTCAAATAAGTAATATTTTTGCACAAGTGATACAAACATAAAAATTATACTTTAAGGTGATACTAAACGATATCAATAAGTGATAGAGATGGTGGAATTGATAAGGTGACATTTGATTTCCAATATTATATTATAGTGAATTTGATTTCTCTCCAAAAATTTCACCACCCGTATCAACCCGGCAAAATTTATTTACTTTTTTTCTTTTTTAATGCATGTCATAAATGAAATTGAATTCTTCCTCAAAAAGCTTTACTTTTTTCAAAATTTGATTTCCCTCAAAAAATTCCACTACCTATACCAACAACCAAAATTTATTATTTTTATTTTTCTTTTTTAATGCATATCATAATTGAAATTGGATTCTTTCTTGAGATATGTATATAAGCATAATTATAACTAATATTTTCAATTATTTTTAACATTAGATGATTTTTAATACCATGGTTTAATGCCTAAAAAACAATTGAAAGTATAATTCAATAATTTTTTATTAAAATATTATTTAAGATAATGATACTAATATGATAAAAGAAATTTAGCATAAAATGATTTTGTCACAAATGTTGATACCTCAAATGAGTCATAACAAATATATCCATTGCATAGGTGATACCAAAATATACATTACACTTGCCTTATAGTTATTATAAATTTATATTAAGCTTAAATTAATAAATTATATGTACATGTATATTTTTAGTCACAATAAAACATTTCTTAATTTTGAGAATAAATTATAAATTATTTAAGGTATTATTAACCAGTTCTTTTAAATCTTAGAACATCCAATTGTAGATTTGTATTTTACGACTATAAAATAGATGTTTGAAGCTTCAATATGTAATATTATTGGCTTTATACTAATAAAAAAATACCATATATTTAATGGTTCATGAAACAAGAATAAATAATTTTATAAGTACTTTAAAACTTACCGATAGATTAAAATTTTATAAAATCCTTAAATAACTTAAGAAATTTTAATAACACAAAAAATAGTTATAAATTGGTTTTTTAACTAATATTGATACCATAAATAGATAATATAAAACATATATTATACAGGTAATACAAATATAAAAATTGTACTTTAAGGTGATACTAAATACATATTAACAAGTGATACAAACATATAACTGCATAGATAATGATCAATATATATTATAATTATTGACAATTAAAAACAAACTTCAAATTAAATATTTGAACTTTGAAGCTTATAGCCCACTCTGAAGTTATATTAATTAAATATTTTAATTAGTGATTTAAATTACTATTAATTAATTGTTCTAACCTTACAACATACAAATTGTAAATCTATATCATATGTTAATATCTACAAGCTTAGATGTTTGAATGTTTAATATGTAACATTATTAACACTTTTTATTGATAAAAAAATGCCATAGATTTAATAGCTCGAAAAGCAGGGGATGAAAAATTTTATTAATTCTTTAAAATTTACTCATAAACTGAAATTTTATAATATTCTTAAATAATTAACGAAATTTTAATGATACAAAAAAATAGCCATAAATTAGTTTTCTAGCTAACATTGATATCTCAAATAGGTAATACCAAATATATATCACACGAATAATGCAAATATAAAAATTGCACTTTGAGATGATACTAAATATATATTACATAAGTGATATAAACATATAAATTGTATAGTCAATGATTGATATAAATTACAATTATTAGCAATTAAAGCTAAATTTAAAATTAAATATTTGAACTTTAAAACTTACAGCATGCTTTAAAATTATATTAATTCAATTTTTTTAATAAGCAACAAAAAATATTATTAATTGATTTTTCAAATCTTATAACACTTAAATTATAGATTTATATCATGCATTTATATCTATAATCTATAAGACCAAATATTTGACATTTTAATATGCAATAATATTTTTTATTAATAAAAATGTCACAGATTTAATAGTTCAAAAAGTAAGGATAAAGAATTTTACAAGTTTTGTAAAACTTACTCATAAATTGGAATTTTATAATATCCATAAATAATCTAAGAAATTTTAATGGCACAAAAAAGTAGCCATAGATTAGTTTCTTTAAACTAATATTGATACATTAAATAGGTTATACTAAACATGTATTACACATGTGATGCAAACATAAAAATTGTACTTTGTGGTGACACTAAATATATATTATAAGGGTGATGCAAACATACAATTCTTATGGATAATGATTAATATATATTATAGTTATTAATTAAAATCAAATTCAAATTAAATATTTAAACTCTAAAGCTTATAGCACACTTGAAAATTGTATCAATTTAGTTTTTTAATTAGTAATTTAAATTTCTGCTGATTAATTTTTCTAATCTACTCATGATATGAACTACTCTTAATAGATTTATTGTTTCAATTTATTGCAAACTAGACTCATCAATTATATCTCAATGAATCTACTTCTATAATAAGATAGTTTCTTCATTAAAGTTTTCATTAAACATAATATCTTTCATAAACTAATATTAGAAAGTTTGATTTTAAGATTCATATAGTTTTATAATTTATGAAAATTAAATATTATTGATCAAATTTATGTACTTTATATGATCATAATTATATTATATCAAGTAAGTACAAATAATAGTTATATATTTAAATCGATCCAATATTTTAATTATATAAAACTTTTTACCTTTAATTTTTGTATCCTTTTTGTACGCCGCACGGGTAAATATACTAGCTATGTTAAAAGTAAAAGGAGTTGTAATCTACTACTATAATATTTCAAAAGCATTGCTAGAAAAGTTTTAATTTGACAAGCGTCAAATAAAGAATAAAATCTTCTACACTATCAAAAACTTACTATATAAAGAAAGCTATTTTGAGATTTTATTTTTATTTTTAATTAAAAGTAATTAACTATTGAAGGTCTAATAAGAAACTATCACATTTCTATCCATTATCTCAATATTCTATATGATTAACTCCTCTCTCAAATAATTTTGTTAACCTATCTTCCACTAACCCACTTTAAATACTCCATTACCTAATTTGTCGTATGTGGTTTATTATCAGTCACAAAAAATTGAGAATAATTTATTTTAAATTATTATTAAATATTATTTTATTTGAAATGTTTATGTTTTTCTTTAAAATTATTTTATTATAAGACTAAAAAAATTTGTGGGGAAAGCAAGTTCATACCTCACTTAAAATTAAAAGTACATTTCTTGATTTTAATAAATCATTGTTACAATACTAATTAAAGGGGACAAAGAGAAAAGTAAAATAAATTTTCTCTTCAGTTGTTTTATACTTACTAAAAATTTATAAACAAATTATTATAAAATGTATAATTAATACTTTCAATAATAAATTGTTATATAGAATAAATTTATGCTTTCAAATATTGTGATATTAAATGATGTGGTCGAAGGTGGGTAAGTATATGGATTTTTCTTTTAATTCTTGATTTTCAATATTTAACTTTTACAAGAATATATATATTCTATTTAGTTGGGATTCAACAAATCATTAATTAAGGGTTGAATAAAGAGATAGAAAGAATAAATGGAATGACTTTTTTTAACAAGGGGAGGAATGTCAAGGAAAATGAACTAACTTTTTTCAATTACTCAATTCTCACTTTAAAATTGAAAAAAAAAATTATTAAGTAAATTCACTATGAATAATGAGATGATATATAAAATGAATTTATATACTTTTTTAATATAACTTATTTTTTCAACAATAATTTCATATTTATACTTTTTATTTCTAAAGTTATTTCATCTTAAGCTAATTGTACACATAAAAATATTTTATGTAATATTCTATAAAGTTGTATATTTTATTGTAAAGTATATATAATTATTTGTATTATTATACATATGTTTGTAAATTTTATATAAAATATAATTAATTAAATTGTGGTTAGGTTAAAAAATTCAATTTTTATATATATTATAGAAATAAGGCTATATTGAATCCTTATATAAGAAATATTAAATAAAGAATATGAATATACTTCAGTTTAGTTTTAATCGAAGACATAAATGGGTGAGAAAGGCATCAATTTTTTTTATTTTATTTATTGAATTCCCCTTAAATATTATAAGAGTATATTCTAAATTAAATTTTAAATCTTTTATTTTGTATATATTCTCTTCATTTTGATTTAATAAATCATGTTTAATATAAAATAATACAATGACATAACAAATTTCTTTTTAAAATTATCATAATATGACTCTCATTATATAAATATAAAAAAATTTAGATATTTATAAAAAAAAAAAAAACCTTAAACTACTTTTATCTAATGAGATTAATTGATATGCACTGACAGTGTAAAAGACTTTTACATTATCAACCAATAGAAATAGGGGAAAATGAGAAATTATGGTGAGTTCCTCATTATAATAGGTGATTATTTGTATGAGTTGGCACTTTCAACTATTTCTATTGGCTGACAGTGTAAAATAGTTTTATACTGTCAGTGCATTTAAATTAAATTCTTATCTAATATATATTCTTAAAAATATATACATATTAATTTAAATTTTTTATAACCCATGTATTACATGGGTCAAAAACACTAGTATATAATGCTATAACTAAAAAAAAAAAAAGTTATTTAGATATATATTTTTGTGTGTTAATTGATTATTGGTGTTTTATGTATAAATAGGTGAGAATTTTGTTTATATAACTAAGGAATCAATTGGCAGCATTATCATTTATCGCTGCACTTATCTAATATTTTAATTATATAGGTAAATTTTTTATTTATTTTTACATAAATTACCAATAATCAATTAATATACAAAAATGTATGACCATAACAAAACTCATAATTCAATGAGATATAAGAACTTTTATATATTAACAAATAAAAAAATTAAACAAGTGCAAAGCAAAATGCTTATAGAGCTTTTGTTAGCACTGCCCAAAAGTAAAATACTCCAGAACTGTAAACGTAATTATCGTTTTGATTCACACTATAATTATATCCCATCTTAAAAAAATTAAGTTAATACTTGTACTAGAAGTCAGATGCAGCCATGTGACCGGCTATTACGTATAAATATTGAATATTAAGCAATTGTCTGGAGAATGACAAGGGACAAATACAAGACTTTATGGCAACTATCCGCGGCCTAGCATTTTTTTTTTTTTTTACTAAAATTAAATTTGCCCAAGACTAATTGTGTGTTTGTTTTTACGTTGGGTGAGTCTAAATTAGGATTAGAGTGATGTAAATTAAATTTTAATTCATTTTAATATTTTTGATAAAATTACATTAAATTATATTTGAAAATAATCTTTATCTTAATTTATGATTTAAGCAAAATTAAAAAATTATTTTCTCATTAAACCAAACTGATCAAACACACCGGTCCCTAAATAAATCTTTTGGAAGCAAAACTATAAACTCTTTTTCATCATCTTTCCCGTTTCTTATCTTGCCTCGCTCCACCTCCGCTCAAGTGTTTTATGCTAGAAATACTTACGTAAGCGATGATGACAGTAGATAGGAAGCTGACGCAACCCGGTTTCTACAAGGTGAAATTCATAGCTTGTTAGGGAGTTTGCCGAGCTAAAATCTCAGTTTGAATGGTATAAATTAACTACAGATAAAGTTTCATCCTTATTTGGATCAAGCGTTAAAAAGAATTGTTTAATAACTAATATTTTAGAAATTTATTATGATAAACCACTTTTATTTTGAGAATATTAGTTAACAAGTAACTTTAAAGAAGTGATTTTTATGTTGTTTAAATAAAATATATTATTTAAAGTTACTGTTTAAATATAATATTTGATATTTTAAAAAAAAATATGATGGATATATGGATAATTAAAATGCTTGCACAGTTTAAAAATAATCAAGAAAAAATTATAAAAAAAATGTTGAAAAGATAATATATTTGAAAAAATAATTTCCCAGCTGCAAATTCATATTTGATTATGAGAATTTTTAATAGAAAAATGCTAGACATCCAGAATTTTTATCAGAATTTTAGTACTAGAATGATGTGACATTATTACTAACCATTGGATGAGTAGATGGGTTCCACCACTTTATATATAAACAAGATATATAAACCACCAAAAAGCAAACAAGATATATATTCTGCCTAAAATATAGCTTTTTTCTAGAAAATGTCACTAAAAATAATTAATTCATCCCAAATGGCAAATATCCACGCAAATTAGCATGCTTGACAAAATCTTAATCGCATTGTATTTAAATTAGACTATGTTCTTCAACGATAATTTGAGTAAAGTAAATTAAATATATGTAATTCCATTTAATCTCCGGTCATAGTCTACATATCGTAATACATACACACATTCAACCGCTCCAGCCTTCAAAATTCACAGCTGCCGGTATTTTGGACCTTGGAGCCCACCTAGAATACCTTTCTTTCTATCTCTCTTTTTAGCTTATATAGTTAATATGAATATTTACGCTGAATTATTTCTCCCATTGCATGCATTTTGACCATCAAATTATCTTCTTAATTGGAGAAGTCTTCTTATTTTGGCTGGCCACACAGAGATGAATAGAATGGAGATGTGATCGCAGACCTAATTTATAGTTGGTTTAATTAGTTGCCAAACACCAAAAGCAGCAGCCAGGGTAGTAGTAGCTGTCTTTTCTTTCGGGGTTGTCAATTGCTCACTCAGCTACATGCACTGATGCACAGTACGTTGCACACAACCGTGCGTTTAATACTTCAATCAATCTCGTACCCAGAAATATACCGATTAGTTTATTAAGAAACTAGCTTTTTGTTTCTGTCACATTTTTATTTGATACGAATATTAATATATATATATATATTTTTTTTTTGGTATCAACCTCTACACAAAAATATTATCATTTTGTTTTTGACAGTTGCATAAGTCTGCACAGATTAAAGCGAATCAATTATATTAAGATTATAAACGATAATCAATAAAAAATGCAAATCATTTTTTCAATTTATATAATTAACAATGGCCAACAAAGCTTTAAAATCGTGACAAAACGGGAGACACAAAAACTTTGACTTCCCATCGTCGTCAACATCTAAATAATTAGTAGAACTCCATCCATTTACTTAATAATTTACGGTTACTATTGCACAGGTGAATTTTTATTGAGTATGATTGTATCATTGTCATTCCCGTCTACAATAATTTAATGCCAAACTGACTCATTCTTATAGTTAATTGCTTCTAAACTCCATCTCTTATAATTTGACCCAGATTTAATAACAAAAGATATGATTCTTTATTTCTTCTGCGTGCGTTATGTATCAATATGAATATATATATTAGTCATGTCATCTCGCTGCTAGCTCTTGAATCTTGATCGAGAAGTGATGCCTTTGCACCTCTCTAAATTTCAGGGAATTGCGGGTTCATCAGACAGCAAGATCAAAGACATTATCTTTGTCTGCCCCCAATGCATCTAGAATGGCTTTCGGAACCCCACTTGTCCCCCACTTCACTTACTACTACAGCCATGTCTGTATACCTTTTCCTTAAAGTTGTTAGTTAAGTGAAAATGTTCTAAACTCAATATAATGGTAGCTTTTATAGTTTCTTTGTTGTTTCTCATCTAATAGACTTAGTCTAAACTTAGATGAATTAATTTTAGCACAAGGACTGATTATTCAGTGTTAATTAGCAACGAAACGTAAAGATGGGTTTGACCTTGGAGTAAATGGTAAATAAAAAACCTAGGTGATAACCGTACTTGCAATGCAGGCATCTAGAGTCTAGGAGAATCTTGTTAAAAGATGAAACACTAATCAAGCAGAAATCATGCTCAACAATATTATAATTGATAACGAGGGTAACTTTATATTATTTATATCTTTACCAATCAAACGGGAAAAAGAGAAAAGCCTCCTTTTAGATTATATATCTTCGCGATATGTCTACCAATAAATACATATGGTACTTGAAGCAAGGCCAAAGAACAAACTTGTCTATTATTTGCAAGCCAAATTGGCTGCGTACTGCGTAGATCGCTCACAATATATAAAACGAGGTCACTAGCTACCATATTTTTTAAAAAAAGAAAAATACATAATGAGTTACGCACCAATAGGTAACCATTTTTTCGAAGTATTTCCAGTGAAGACAAGATTTTATCACAATTCCTTCTTTCGGTTGCGTCAAAGAGTCTTATCAGTTGAGCTGAGACAGTTTCATTCTTACTGCTTTGCTGCAGCATATTACCATATACAGTTAGAGTAGTTTGTATAATTAGGCCTAATTTGGTAGCACTATCTGAATGGGTATTATGACTTCTGAAAGGTATAAATTAATTTTTCTATTTGATAAATCAAAAACTAATGGTGCTTTTACTCCTGGCCTTTGGAAGCTTCAGGATACTCTTTGGAGCTCTCATGATGTACTTTTTAGAGCTGATTTTTGCTTTCTAAAACTTAAAAAACTAATATAACCTTATTCTCTTTAATTATATTAAAAGTAGAAATTATTTTATTTAGTATTTATATCCATTATAATCATTTTATATTTTAAGAGCAACTTTACTAAATACTACTTTGCTTCAGTTTATTGAAAGTAACTTTTATATTATTTTACCAAATAGTACTACTATGGCTTTCCAGAGATCTCAGCAACTCTCAAAAATCCCATAACAATGGCAAACCAATCCTTAATTTGTTAGAGTAGTTTCCCGAATCATTTCTATGTTTGTTATGTTCTAGTTCAATTACCTTAAGTGCTTTCTTCAGTAGCTAACCTAATCTCGATTAGACTCCACCAGGAAGGGCACCATTAGGATCTTCTAAACTATCTGGAGATGACACGAGAATACACATAGGAGTGAGAAATATAATTTCTCAGTAGGTAGTCCTAGGCTAATAGCAATGGTGCCATCATCGTCATCCCAGCCACTTCAGTTTATTATAAAAAGATAAGCATAACAAAAACAAGATTTCATTTTTAATAGTTCAAAAACATGATCTTTCGAAGTGGGTTCCTTTTATTCAAGCAATTAATCCAAGACATCATGACATTCTCATAGTTCATATCACTACATAATTAAAATCGAACATAATGTTGTAAATATATAAATGAAATATCTCTCCAAATATATTTCTCTATACTCTTTTGTTGCTGTACTTCCTTAACTCAAATACTGCCTTACTTTTTTGGCTTTAATATTTACTATTAACTTATCATACCTTAACCTAGGTTAGACATATTTTTCTCTGACTTAAGTAAAGGGATATGGTTACTTTAGCTTCCTTTACCTTCTGTATGTGCCCTTGCTTTAAAATATTAATGTGCCCTTAAACTTAAAGTATTATTATGCCCTGGCCTCAAGCAAAGGGATCTTGTTAGATTTACTTTCTCTGATCTTATGTAAGGAGATCTTTATCTTGGGAGTCAAACATCTTCCTTTGATTCAAGCAAGGGGATCTAGCAAATATTTTAAGCGGTCAGGTTCATTCTCCCTTACGATAGTACACCTAGGCGTCACGTCTCGCCATCTCTAGAGTGCCTATATGTATGTGCACTTGAGCATTACATATCATCGTCCTCAGAGTGTAGCCTTTTGCATGCCTTAGCATTGCACATTGCCGTACTCAAGATGCATTCATTTTCGTATGTTTGGGCATCATGCTCTGCCATCTCCAGAATAATAACTTACACCTGTCTGAAGACTATGTATCACCATCCTTAGGATGCCTCTTCACATCATTGGGCGTTATGTTTCACCGTTCCCGAAATAATAACTTACACTTGCATGAACATTATGTATCGCCATTCCCAATAGGCAAATTTCGTTATATCTGATCGTGTCATCCTAGCGTACTGCTTGGTGGAGGCCCGGCACTTCACCTTGTGATCATACCGTCCTAGTCCACTACTTGGTGGAGGCTCAACATATCAATTAATTAACTTATGAAATTCTTATGTTCATAGTATATACCTTTCATGTAACTATATTCTCACCTAGCCTAACATAATTACATCTTGCACTTCAACTAAACCTCATGAGAACTATCCTTTAGAATTAAACTTGGCGGAGTTTCAATAGCCCAATGGTTGTACCGAGAGGTTCCTCAAAATTTGGAACAGTTAGTTGTTCAGTCAATAGCTCAATTAAACTCATATAATGATCACAATCCTAAATAGCAAGGATTCCCATACTCAAAAGAACTACATATAAATTCAGCCAATAATTTAGAGATATTATAAGCCATCTTAATAAGAAAACTTAAACAAAATCACATAAAACACCAAATCTGCACAGAAGTTTGGAAATTCAACAAAATTTCAATTTAAGTCATCTTAACCTCAAATTTCATAGAAATTATGCTCTACTGGTCTATTTTCAAACCTCTTTAGTTTCACTATATTTTGAGTTGTATAACTTAAGTTATTTAAGTTTTCAATACTGCTGTCCTGTTATGGGACAAACTTGAGTACCTGAAAGTGGAAAATCACTAAAAATTCATCTTTTATTATTTTGTTATGAAATTTTACTTGATTATACCTATGTGAACCTTCTTTCAAACAAATGAAGTCCCAGTCAATTTGACTAAGCGGAGCTCGAGTTATAAGCCCCAGATTAGGGCTGCTCTATTTTGACACTTATAGAGTATGAGATAACTTCGTGGAATTACTGAAAACAACTCACTGGGAGTTTAGATCTGAAAATTTTCAAGCTTATTTCCTGTATGTTAGCTTTCTTAAAAAATTGGTTTTATTCAAATTGAAGGTTTATAAGGCAAATTATGTCTATTAGATTACACACTGCTTGGGTTTATCCCTCTCAACTCACAGCATGCTTAAAAAATTTATAACTTATTCATCTTATATCCAATGGCCCTCAAATTTTGTCGGTATTCTCTATATGAGCTAAGTTTTAACTAAAATTAGTTCTACCTCATTTTGAGTTTTCTAGCTTAAGTTATTTACACGTACTAACTACTACCCAGGTTTGCTCACATGATCAAAATTTTGTTTTTGGATTACCTTGATTTCCTAACTTGCTAGCCTTCCTACTCCAAGTTTCACTAGCTATTAATAATAAAAATAAGGTTATATATCATCGTCATCAGCCCAATACATGTGTAGTGTAATAAATTACAAACCCTAGCTCTCATGGAAGCCATACCAACATATAATAAATTTTAGGACACCTACCCACTTACAAGCTTACAAACTTTTCAAGACTTGGTCCTTTGGACTCCAAGCTCTTTTAAAATCCACAAGACAAATATCAACCTTCTTCTTTCTTGGTTATGGTTGAAGCTTTATAAGTCAAAGGTGAGGGTTTTTTTAGCTTCTATTTAGGCTAGATTATGGAAATAAGGCGTAGTTGATGAGTAGTACTTGAAATGAACAAGAGAAGATCAATATTTTGGGAGCTTGGAAGAATAAAAATGGAGGAGGATCTTAGAGAGAAAGTTTAGCTATGAGTCAAGAGAGAAACGATGATGATGGCTAATTTAGGGTTTCTTAGAGATATTTCACTAGATTTTTATGAAAGCAAAAAGTGACCAACTTTAATTGTGGGGTCCACATCACTTCTTGGGTTTTCTGGCCATGTGGCCTGCTTCGGGCCACATATAATTAGTGTAGTCTATTGTTAATTAACCTCTCTTATATTTTACATTCCTACCGATTCAATTTCTTATGTTCTGAGAAACTATTTTTAAAATTTTTTATGGTACTGTTAAAATTCTATTACAGACAAAGTTTTAACTATTTACATTATCGCTTTTATTATTCTGCATTCTCCTCTCTATTTCTAAATTTAGTGTTAATTATACACATAATTAAATTGGGGTGTTACATTACTCTCCATCTTTTAAAAGAATTTTGCCCTCAAAATTCATTCGCCACAAACAAACTAGTTCACACAACCAAACAAGTTTTAGCTAGTTTTCTAATGCAAGAAGAAACAAGCAAATCCTAAGGTAATTTCAGGTGTAGACAATTCTAATATAACTACATAATTGGAAGAAACTCAAGAGCGCATAGCACTTGAGTCCTACCTCACTCGCCAGAAGCCATTAGGTCCTAATCACACAAAATAAAGATATTGAGTTGATCAACTCAATACTGAGCTAAATGTGACAGTAACTAATTATATTCACAACTAGGCAGTCATGCATATCTACTTCCTATATCTTGTCTAAATAAGATTCCTCGCTTGACTATCACTAATACTTTCACAGTATGTAGGGAGCATAGTTAGTCCAGTCTTGAGGTCCGATTAAACTGCTCTGATTCCAAAATGTAACATCCTTCTAAGTATAATATTGTGCTTAAGTCATAATCTTGCACTTAGGAATATTGCTACTAATAAATTAACGAACTTTGTTTGATTATTTACTATAATCTAGATAATATAGCGTGATATCTATTACGTAGCTATAAGCAAATATAAACTTTCTTATATATTCAAATACGTACATCATAATGGCTCTCGCCAAATTATATAACAAGACTTCTAGTCTTGCTTAACAGTATTAAAAAATACCCAATAAAAAAGAAAAACATCACTATGAGCCTCCACTTGTGTAATAGCCTATCCAATAGTAATCTTCAACAGTTAACCCAATCTTAGTCAAACTCCAACAGGAAGGGCACCATTAGGATCTTTTGACCTATCTAGAGACGATACGAGAATACACATACGAGTGAAAAATATAATTTCTCAATAGGTAGTCCTAGGCTAATAGTAATAATGTCATCATCGTTGCCCCAACTACTTTAGTTTATAATAAAAAAGTGAGCATAATAAAAACAAGATTTCATTTTTAATAGTTCGAAAACATGATCTTTCGAAGTAGGTTCCTTTTATTCTAGCACTTAATCCAAGACATCGTAATATTCTCATAATTCATATCACTATGTAATTAAAATCGAACAATATGCTATAAATGAATAAATGAAATATATTTCCTAATATATGTCTCTATACTCTTTTATTGATGTACTTTCTTAACTTAAGTACCTTCCTTACTTCCTTGGTTTTAATACTTACTATTAACTTATCGTACCTCAGCTTAGGTCAGACATATTTTTCTCTAATTTAAGTAAAGGGATTTGGTTACTTTTAGCTTTCTTTACCTTCCTGTATGTGCTCTTGCTTTAAAATATTAACATACCCTTAAACTTAAAGTATTATCATGCCCTGGCCTCAAGCAAAAGGATCTTGTCAAATTTACTTTCTTTGATCTTATGTAAGGGGATCTTTATCTTGGGAGTCAGACATCTTCCTTTGACTCAAGCAAAGGGATCAAGCAAATGTTTTAAGTGGTTAGGTTCATTCTCCCTGATGATAGCACACCTAGGTATTATGTCTCGCCATCCCTAGGGTGCCTACATGTATGTGCACTTGAGCATTATGTATCACCATCCTCAGAGTGTAGCCTTTTGCATGCTTGAGAATTACATATCACCGTCCCCAAGATGTGATCTTGTACACATATTTGGGTGTTACGCTTCATCCCTAGAACAATAGCTTATGCATACCTTAACATTATGTATCATCGTCCTCAGGATGCCTGTTCACATGACTAGCCTTTATGTTCTACCGTCCCCGAAATAATAACTTACACTTACCTGAGCATTACGTATTGTCATCCTTAGTAGCAAATTCCATCATACATGACCATGTCATCCTACTCCACTGCTTGGTAGAGGTTCGACATGTCACTTGTGATCGTATCATCCTAGCCCACTATTTGGTGAAGGCCTAACATGTCATTTAATTAACTTATAAAATTCTTATGTTCATACTATATACTTTTTATGTAACTATATTCTCACTTAACCTAACATAATTATATCTTGCACTTCTACTAACCTAACATAATTATATCTCACATAACTATATTCTCACTTAACCTAACATAATTAACTTGGCAGAGTTCCGATAGCACAATGACTGTATCAGGAAGTTCCCCAAAATTTGGAATAGTCAATTATTTAGTCAATAGCTCAGTTAAACTCATATAATTATCACAATCCTAAATAGCAAGGATTCCTATACTCAAAAGAACTGCGTAAAATTAGCCAATAATTTAGGGCATCATAAGTCATCCCAATAGACAAATTTAAACAAAACCACATAAAACATCAAATCTACCCAGAAATTTAGAAATTCACCAAATTTTCAATTAAAGTCATCTTAACCTCAAATTTCACATGGATTATGTTCTACTAGTCTATTTTCAAACTTCTTTCATGCCACTAAATTTTGAGGTATATAACTTAAGTTATTCAAATTTTCCCTACTATTGTCCTGTTATGGGAAAGACTTGAGCACCTGAAAGTGGAAAATCACTAAAAATTCATCTTTAATTATTTTGTTCCAAAATTTACCTAATTATACGAATATGAACTGTCTTTAAAAAAAACTAAGTTCCACTCAATTTTACTAAGCAGATCTTGAGTTATAAACTCCACATTGGGGTTGCCCTATTTTGACATTTATATAGCATGAGGTAATTTCGTGGAATTATTAGGAATAACTCACTAGGAGTTTCGATCTGAAAATTTTGAAGCATATTCTTCTATGTGTTAGCTTTCTAACAAAATTGGTCTCATTCAAATTGAAGGTCTATAGGACAAGTTATGCCTATTAGATTACACGGTGCTCAGATTTATCCCTTTTAGCTCATATCCTACTTAAAAAATTGATAACTTATTCATCTTAAGTCCAATGGTCATTAAATTTTGTGGGTATACTCTGCTATAATTTCATTTAAATTATCTTCACCTCATTTTGAGTTTTCCAACTTGAGTTATTTACCATGTACTGATTGCTACCCAAGTTTACTCACATGATCAAAATTCTATTTTTGGTTTACATTGATTCCTTAACTTGCTAGCATATCCACTCAAAGTTTCACTAGCAATAAATCATTGAAATAAGGTTATATATCATTATCATCAGCCCAATACATGTGTGGTGTAATAAATTACAAACCCTAGCTCTCATGGAAGCCATACCAATATATAACAAGTTTTAGGACACTTACCTTACTTCTAAGCTTACAAACTCTTTAAGACTTGCTCCTTTAGACTCTAAGCTCTCTTAAAATCCAGAAGACAACAATCAACCTATAACATCCTCCAAATATACAAGCCATACTCGAGTCATAAAGCTATATCTAGAGGTTGTTACGACTACTATAAAAGACTTTTAAGTAAGAAAATATTATACATATGGCCTTGAAATTGCAAAATCTTTTACTGAATAAGGGTTTATAATCCCAAATATTCATACATATAAGGTAAAATAACTACAACTTAAGAGAAACTTCACTAATATTGTATATAAATCTTGCCTTGGCTTGTTGTCGTCACTCCATGGCTATCCATCATCCATTTTGGTCTCCCGGACTGGGCTCAAGTCTAGGTCTTGCATCTTGTAAGTATCCCCAAAGCATCTACTGTAAGCTCGACATCTATCCTACATACTAGAATGCTTATGGAAAACAAACAAATAGGTAATGAGAATTTTAAATCCTCAGTAGGTAAACTCAAACCACTAATTATACAGTGTGTCATCATAAACATTCCAGCTGCTTTAGTTTATTATAAAAATGTGAGCATATTCATATAAGCACCAGTTCAATTTTAAGTTTGAAAATATATTTCTCAAAGCGGATTATATTTTAACACTCACTTGGCATATTCCTGGCGAGTACAATAACAATACAATATTTTAAACATAATCATAACAACATTTATAACATAATGAGAGGTTTAAATATGCATATGCTAAAGCACCTTCTTGACTTATGCAAGTGCACTTGACTTTCTTATCTCTTTCTTTAACTTGCATCTTGTTCTTTTGTACTTGGTTTTCTTTTGATCTTTTGAGCTATTCTTCAACCCAGACTAAGTTTTCTTATTTCAAATCACTAGAAAAACACCATAATACCATCATACAAGCATGAACCAAGGATATCACAAGAGGATAACTTCAGCCAGAAAATTCAAACAAAAAAAAATAAAGGCTAAGGATTAACCATGGAAGCAAGGAAGGCAAGAGCAACATCCTAGCCTTCTTCTCCTCCCATGGTAGCGATATAGATAGTAGTGGAGGGACTCCACTTGATGTTAAATAATCAAATTGATAAAGGGGTATTGTAATGAAAGAGATGAGCGTCAATTTTCATAAAAGAAGCATGTGGTTTTGATGCCATGAAGACCTCCAACTTTAAGCTAGAAGCTTTAGTCATAGAGGATTGTGAGAAGAAGGTGAGAATGAAGAAGAAAATGGAGGTGGATGGAGGGGGTAAGTGGCTGAAATTCCAAGGGTAAAAAGGGAAGCATTAGTGACTTCCTTACTAAGTTGGTTTGGCTTCTCTTTGAAGCTTTGTAGGTTAAATCTCTTGGTGGGTTTAGAGCAAAAATTAAATTCTCTTAGGCTTGAGTTTTGGGGGGTCCTGGTCCATCCACCTAGAGCACCGGTGTAGCTTGTCTCTAGCCACATGCTCTGGCTATTCCTCTAACAGGTCTATCTAGTCTCCAAGTGATTATTCCTCTAGGTTTGTTATACCCAGAGACAATATAGGATCCTTGAGGATTAATTCAAGGTGTTTGGGCATTAATTTGGATACTCTGAATTACTTAAGATCATATATATATATAATGTGAATAATATTACACTTTTATTTAACTTCAAGTAAAGAAAATATCAGTTATAGAGTTATTATATGTAGTTTAGTTGTCTACAAATGTTGTGGGGCCCACATAATCCCAGAATCGGGATTTTTCTGTTATTACCCCTCCTAACAGTCGTAAACCTTTATTTACAGCTTTGACATTATAATATAAAATTATAATCTTGCCCTTCCTTTTTCTACAACTCCTTATTTACGTTTTAGCCTTGGCTTCGGGCCCGAGCTTCCTTCCATCCTAGTCTGCCCCCAGAGCTTGAGATGTTACACAGCCTTCTTATTTCTTGGTTATGGCTGAAGCTTTATAGGTGAAGGGTGAGGGATTTTTAGCTTCTATCTAGGCTAGATTATGGAAATAAGATATAGTTGATAAGTGTTGCTTGAAGTGAACAAGAGAAGATCAAGATTTTAAGGGCTTGGAAGAATAAAAATGGAGGAGGGTTTTAGAAAGAGAGTTCAATTATGGGATTCAAGAGAAAGAAGAAGATGATGTCCAATTTAGGGTTTCTTGGAGATATTTCACTAGATTTTTGTAAAAGCAAAACGTAACCAACTTTAATTGTGTGGTCCACCTCATTTCTTGGGTCCATGTGGCCTACTCTAGGCCACATACAATTAGCATGATCTCTTGATAATAAAATTCTCTTGTATTTTACATTCCTACTAGTTTAATTTCTTGTGTTATGAGAAATTGTTCTTAAAATATTTTACGATGCAGTTAAAATTCTATTACCGAAATTTTTTTAACTATTTTAGATTATAGCTTTTATTATTCAACATTCTCCTCTATACTTATAAACACAATTAAATTGAGGTATAACTATTCTTCCCAAGTTACAATGATATGAGCTCAAGAGGGCAAATTGGACATTTCAGCATTAGAGGACAAGATCGAAATTTCAACATGCTTGTGGGACCTATCATAAGGGCGAGAGCAAAGATGTTGAAAGAATGCTTTGGGAACTTGGCCAAGTCATTTGTGGAAGAGATGCATCAAGAATGGGTTAAGGAATAGAAAATAAAGCTAAATGGGCCAAATATTAAAAGTGGACAGCCTAAAACTCTAATTGTGGCACAACGATAGTAAAATGTATTAAGTCCATATTGGGCCAAGCTTTATTTATTAACTTGTTAGTTTTTTGGTTTAAAGATGTGTGTTTATTTTGATGTGTTTATTCAGCCCAATTGTTAGTTTATTAATTTGGGCTTTTTTCTAGTGGGCTTAGAAAATACTTTAACCTAATATAAGAGGTATAAATACTTAATAAACTATTTCAGTAGCAGCTTTTTGTTGAATGAAATTTCATTTTCTAGTTCCTTCTTAAGAAGCTCCCAAGTGTGTGCAAGTGAAGAGTGATCATCTTTACTTGTTGCATCAAAAAATTGAAAAGGCTATTACAATGGTAAATTCTCTTGTTATATTTATTCAATTTCATTTATCTTTTATCCTAATTATCTAATCTTCTAAAAATGGGTTTCTTAGGGGTTGACTAAGGAGGTTATTTATCCTATTACTCGTTTTTTTTTTTAATCAAAGTGTATGCCTAGGGTTTTGGGATCATTATATCCTTGAGATTCCACATCATTTGGTATCAGAGTAGGCTATAGATAAATTTTTATTTATCTGCATTTCTATCATTTTTTGTGGGTTTGCATTTTTATTTTGTTGTTTTGTGTGTGTTTCTGTCTCTATCTATCTATTTTGCTGCATTGGTAATTCAGAAAAAAAAAAGTGAAGAAAAACATGAAAAAATCAAGAGAAAAAAAGTGAAAAAAAGGTGAAAAAAATCTTCAGAATTCAATTTCATTTGGTTCCAGAATTATGTTTCAGTAGTTGTTGATGTTCTTGTGAATTTTGGGTTCAGTCCTTGCACTAACTTTGTGTTTTGTCATTTTTAATCCAAAATTGAAACCAATTTCGATGTTTTCTTGTTTTATTTTTTCTGCTCGTCACCTATTTTCTTTGGTCCTGGTCTTGAGTTTTCTTGACATATTCTTGATCTTAATTTGCACCAATTTTCCTTCGTTTGTTAGTGTTTGGTTTTTTCTAGCTAGTTTTTGCATTTCCTTTGGTCCTAAATTTGAGTTTTCTTTTGCTGGGTTTATTAGTCCTTTTTTGTCCTAAATATTGTTTGTGAATTTGACTTTGTTTGAGTTTGTTTGATTTTTGAAGTACAATAATCAAAAGTGGTCAAGAGAGGTAAAAAACAAGAGTGGTGAGCTCAAAAGAGGGTAAAAGCCTGAATTGGGTGCAAACACGAGTGCACCCAAATTTTTGAATGAAACAAGTGAGAAAGTGAATTGTAAGGTTTTTTTTATTAAGACTTGGCAGGTTGTTCAAATGGTTGAAAAGTTTCCATGACACTAGATATAAAGGTGATGTATAAAGCCTTTGTTACTCAATTTCAAAAGTTGAATAGTAGACTTGATGACATGGATAAGTAGAGAAGGGAAGTGACACAAGCTATCTCTGATAGTAGCAAATGGGGTTATTTGAGGCATTGACATCACAATGATTCCAACTGTGAGCAATCTGAGGAGGAGTCTGATAAAGCTAAGTCAATTAGGAATAGGAGAGCTAGGAATAGAGGAAGACAAGATAGCAACATTAATGCTATCAAGATACAAATACCTCCATTTAAGGGAAGAAACGATGCTAAAGCTTACTTAGAGTGGGAAATGAAGGTTAAGATGATCTTTGCATGCCATGACTATGTTGAAGAGAAGAAAGTGAGATTGACTGTAGCGGAGTTTTCAGATTATGCACTATTTTAGTGGGATAAGCTAGTGAAGTGATGAAGAAGAGATTTGTACCTTCTTATTTTTATAGGGAGTTGCACCAGAAATTACAGAGACTCACACAAGGCTCTAAATCAATGGAGGATTATCACAAGGAGATAGAGTTGCTCATGATCAAAGCCAACATAGAAGAGGACATGGAAGTAAATATGGCAGGATTTATGGGTGGTCTAAATAAAGAGATTGCAAATATGGTGGAATTGTAGCATTTTATGGAGATGGAGAACTTGGTTAATATGGCAATGAAGATGGAGAAACAACAAAATCAAACGAGGGTAGCCAAGATGCTTCTGAATTTTACTCAAAGTGGAGTTCTAAATGGCCTAAATATAAGGACACAAAGAAGAATAAAGGTTCAGATTCCAAGGAAAAAGGGTTGGATATAGCAAAGAAGAAAGGTACTCATAATTCATCTTCCGCTACTGCTACTTCTAGACATAGGATATCAAATGCTTTAAGTGTCAAGGTTTAGGTCCTTATGCATTTGATTGCCTACACAAGAGGATGATGGTCATCAGGGGAGGAGAAGTTATGTCTGAATCTGATGATGGTAATGCAATTGATGTGAGTGATAGTATGCCACCTTTGGAGGATTGTTCTGATGCTGATGAACATGTAGAGTATGTTGTGCATGGTGAATCTCTTGTTACTAAGAGTGCATTGAATTTTCAAGTTAAGGAGGACAACTTGGAACAAAGGGAAAATATATTTCACACTAGGTGCTTAGTTGGTGGAAGGGTGTGCAGCTTGATCATTGATAGTCGAAGTTGTACTAATGTTACTAATACTACTTTAGTTGAGAAGCTGGAGTTGAAGTGTGATAAGCATCCTAATCCATATAGGTTATAATGGTTGAATGATAGTAGAAAAGTGAAAGTTACTAGACAGGTTGTGGTTTTATTCTCCATTGGGAAGTATAGTAATGAAGTAATGTGTGATTTTGTACCCATGCAGGCTAGTCATTTGTTGTTTGTGAGACCATGACAATTTGATAGGTATGCGCTACATGATGGGTACAAGAATAGGTATTCCGTTGAGCATGATGGTCACAAGTTCACACTTGCTCCGTTATCGCCCAAAGAGGTATATCTTTGTAACACCTTAATAATATCATACTATGCTTAAATTATTTTATGGCATTACTAGTTGTTACCCTTAACTAGCGGAAGTTCTTATAATTGAAATTAGCATAATATAAAAAAAAATAGCATGTAAATTTTATTTTTCCTTTTTTCAAAAAAAAAATTATGCTTGAAAATTGAGCATTTAAGCGCTTACTTACTTATATACATATGAATGTTATTACTCGTATCGTTGAGTTACTAAAAAGCGTATGACAAAGTAGAAATAACATGACATGATACTTTAAGACAATAATGGAATCATAGATAAATTAGCACTCGTAATCACACTTAATATTTATCATATATATAATAGGTTAAATTAAGTAGCAAGACTTCCAACATGCTCTTAATTACACATAATCTACTCGACTAAGGCTCTTAAGAAAATAAAAACGCTACAATACTATCTTGATCCTCCTTAGCTATGTGCCGTAACACAACAGCTCCTCATCACATCCAGTCAAGCACTGTCATGGATGCATCAACTCCATCTGAAGCCAATATGGAAACAAAGGAGTGAGAAATATAATTTCTCAATAGGACTTTAACTAGAAAAGTGTCATCATCATCATCCCAGCCATTTAAGGTTCTATTATAAAAATAAGTGAGCAAGCATAAGTTCAGTTTTATATAAGTTCAAAATCATTTAGCCCCGAAGCAGATTGCTTTTAGTCTTTCACTTGGGAGCATATCATGATAAATAATAACATCATAAAGCATTCATGTACGTGCATAAACAAAAAGGTAAAATATTCATCATAATGAATGCAGCAGAAGTATAGATGCATGAGCATTTTATGCACTTTCCTTAACTTTGACTTGACCAGAGTTTTTCTTTGACTTTATTTTCATACTTAGCACATGTTTAACATTCTTTACTTTACGTACCTTGGGATAGATTATTCTAGGATATGAGCTCATTTCGTGACCGTCATCATACAGTACTAATCTAGATCAGACTTAGCTAATAAAGGGATCTACATGCCTCTAAATTGGAGTGATCTAGTTTGACTGCATGCCTCCAAAGTAGAGGGATCTCATAGTCTTTGTGGATCACCTTCCTTATTGAAGGGTCATGTCCAATTATTTCTTTTCTTGATATAGTACTTGATATTACATCTTATCTCTTAAATGCATTAAGCTAAAAGACAAGACACATATAGGCATGTAATAGATATTTCTAAGTTCATAATTTTGACGAAAATCCAACAACATAACGGCTAGACTAGAGCTTACCCAAAATTGCCAAGCATGGAAATTCGATCAACAACCAACCATACTCATTTCATATCATCATATCAAGTATCAACAATTATTCAATCATGATTCAATAACCAATGAAACATATTCCAACAATGCTTGTCATGCAACATACATAAGAGCATTATACAATCACACCACACCCTAAGAGGAAGCCTATAATTTCCTTTTTACTTTATGAATAATCTTATGAATCATTATAAGACTCCCCATGTCCACTCATGAGAGAATCACATGGCTTAGTGTAAATATGTGTTGTAAGCTTTTAGCTACTCATACTTCAAGTGAAGTTATACTTTATTTAATGGTTTCTCATGATTCTTTCCTCATTTTATCGAGTGAAATGTCAGTTTATCCAATCATGCATCTTGGGTCTTAGTTATCTCAAGTTTAGGTATTAAACATCTTTCTTCTTTACATTATCACTTAAAACTGTGGTCATGATTACAATATTAGATTTCATATTTACCATGAAACTTACTAGGTTTCTTATTTACACATTTTAAGAGTTAGATTTCTTGAGTTAAAATTTTAACACTTTGTTTCTCCCTTTTTACTTGTTACCACCATGACCTTAATTGGAGGGTAACCAAAATTCTTGTCTTTTAATCTTTTAATTTTCTTGAGATGGTACATAAGCAATCCCTAGGTTCATGACATGACTATTAGAGGTCTAATCATACTTTTGTTCCCAAGGGATTTCAAGATTCCTTTAGTCCCTTAGGTCATGACAAAGTATGCCTACACTAATGAACCCAACAACACCATTTGCTCACCATCATCAAGAAAGGACTTTTAATTTACAAAGTTGCAAAACCAAGCTTTTATGAATAAAAAGTTTTATTCCTGGCTTAGTTAGAAACATTTTCTTCTCTTTTTGTCACGACCTAACCTAAGCCATGACCAGCGCATAGGGGACAAGTCCCATAGCAAGCCTACACCAAGTAAAATTTTTCTTAAAATTTGGGTAGAGTCTCCTTTATATTCAGGACTATTCTCGAATATGAATCCATTCCCTACACAGAAAACACAAACACATAATCCATTGGGGATCCAAGTATTCTCAAAATGCACTCCACAGCACACAGTATAACTGTAAAATACATAACTACATCAATTCATCCAAGATACATACTTTTTGTAATACCCTCTCAAGTACAGTACTATGCTTAAGTCATAGTACTATACCCTGGAGTTGTTACTGTTCCCTAAGCGGACCTTGTTTGATAGCAACTTCAGCCGTCTTCGGAAACTTCTGAAACTATCTGGAAACAACACAGAAATAGGAGTGAGAATAATAAATTCTCAATAGGATTCTCTAATTATCATGCATAATGTCATCACTATCATCTCCAGTTTGCTTCGGTTTATTTTAAAAAAACAAGTGAACATGCTATACAAACTGTTTAATTTTATGGTTCGAAAATATAATGTCTGAAGCAAAGCTTATTTTAATCATACACTTGGCATTTGGGAAAACCCATAAAAAAATCTATTCAAATATGATATCATGAATAATAACAGCAGCATATTAAAACACACATAGCATCAATATACTGGGAACATAATATCTGCACATAACTTTACTCGTACTTAAATTTATGCATATACATAAAATTTACTTCTCTTTTTTTTTTTTATCTTTCTTTTTCATCATAAAATCTTTACATGCCACATTCCAGAGTATGATCACCATGTCATACCCCATTAGAGCGTGATCACCATGTCACGTTCCTTAGGAATATGGGATCTTCCTTTGGTACTTACACTAGCTGGGTCATGCCGTGCCTCATGTAAGTTCTGTCCCCGATACTCACTTTAGCTGGGTCGATGCCATGCCTCATGTGAGTGGGGTGCTTGCATATATTTTAAATCTTTAGTCTTTAGTCTTTAGCCTTTACTTGGCACACCTAGGCATTACGTATCACCGTCCCTAGGGTGCTTTTACTGCCCTTGGGTAGCCTGGCCTTGGAGTGAGCTCGTCAGCTTCACCCGTGACCGTCGTCACATCGACTCACCCGCAAGGGGATTCACGTGCCTCTAGTCTTGGAAGGATCTTATTCTGGTCACGTGCCTCTAATTGAAGGGATCTCTTTTGGTCACGTGCCTTAAAAGTGAGGGATCTCATCTGACCACGTGCCTTCAATATAGAGGGATCTCATCTAACCACGTGCCTCCAAGGTAGAGGGTAACTGCCTTCACAAGGAGTGATTCAAGTGCAACTGCTTCCAAGTGAAGGGATTCATATCATTATCATTTAATTGCCTTCACCGGGAAGGATTCAATGTGCGACTGCTCCAGGTGAAGGGCTTCATATTCAATATACTCATGTCTTTTCATTCTTATACGTGGTCATGCATAGGCATGCTGAATATACGTCTACATATACTTCTTCATTTACTTTCATATACGTCATGACTCATCATGCTTAAATTCATCCTTACATATAAATATTCATAGCTTTATAGACTTCTGCCGTAAATCTGGCAGCATAATGGATCAGTTCCGTTTCCCTATAAATAGTGTCAGTTCTCACGGACAAACCAGCCATAGCAATGTAATCAACTTAACATGTTTATCAATATAAAACTTGCAATCCTTAACTCAAACCTTATATGTCCACTAACACTTGTGAAACTATCAATTTGGCCATTCCGCCAATTCTATCCAGTTCTGCCCGAATTGTGCATAAGTCACCTTTACCACTATTCAACTCATTTAAACTTGAATTTTGGATATATCATAGATCTATGTGTCTGCTTTCTAACCTCTTTTGTCTCGTATCATTTTGATCTATATAACTCAGGATATTGAAATTTTACCTCAGCCTGTTCAATCACTGGCCCGAATTACACTCATGGAAGTATAAATTTACTAAAAATTGAAACTAAGCTCAAATCATACAAAGTTAGTCTCATATTGAAGCTAACAGGACAACCTTTCATTTGCCACAAGTTTCACTCCATTTGCTTTAGTATAGCTTGAGTTATAAGTCCTGAATTCCACCTTTCTGAACTACTCTGTCTTGGCTCGGTTTGGACATAGGGTAACTTCCTCGAATCATTGGGATCAATTAGGGTCATAACAAACTCAAAATTTCATATTGAGGTGTTCCCCTATGTGTAAGCTTTCTAAAAAAATTGGTTTCACTCAATTTGGAGTTGTATAAAGTGAGTTATACTCTCCTCAAGTCATTCTGCTCGGATGAAAGCCCTGGTTCCTAGGTCAAATTTCAAAAATTCATATCTCTCTCAATACTAATCCAATGGCCTTATATTATATATCTATGGAAAGACCTGAATGTCTACTTTCATCTAAAAATAGTTTCATCGGATTTGACCGGTTGCAGGTTGAGCCGTATACTCCGCCGTACGGACTGCCGTGGAAATTCCTCAACTAGACAGCATTCCAAACCTTCACTTCTCCTAGTTTTCTTCTTCTAACCTTAATTCCAACTCAATATTTCCTATTAATCCTATCATAATCCATCATAATACATCCAATAATCCATCAAATACATGAAGAAGAGTACAATTTCATGCAATCATGGTGCAAGTAATTTAACAACAGAATGGAATCCTATCTCTTTGGAGTGTAATCTTGCTGAATTTGAGTTTGAATTGATGGAACCTTGATAAAGCTTGGAGATTTGATAGAGTAGATTGAGAGAGGAAGGGAAGGAGAAGGCTGGAGCAAAAAGGAGAGAGAGTGGCATAAATTAGCTGGGAATAAGGAGGGGAATCTGACTTAAATATATGAGAGTTGTGGTGTTGATTGGTTGGAGTTTTGTGGTTGAAGTTCAACCATGTCTCTCACTTTTGTGGCCAATTTGCTCTCCATGTCACCTAACAAGCTGCTTTCTACGTCGTCCCAAAAGTGGGATACGCTTCCGTTCCACCTGAAATTGGAACTCGTCTCCATTATGCTTGAAGTCGAAACTCGTGCCATTCCGTTTGTGACTTGAGGAAATCTTGTCTGGATTATTCGAAACTTGGAAACAAGGTCGGAAGTCGAAAGTCATACAGCACGCAATCATATAATCTCGGAACTCCCATCTGAACCTAGGAATATCAATGCTGAGAATAAACTCGGAGATCGGAACTCATACCATTGTGTTAAACTATAACTTTGAGGTCGGAAACCACGTACACTATTTTGAAACATGAGGTCTGAGGTGGGAACTCGGGTACCTCGACTGAAACTCGAGGCTACATTATGAGACCGAAAATCGGTACATTTTCTTTGAAACATGAAATCAGATATCGGTAATCACCTCTGTGTTGTTTGTACTTGAAGGTTAAGTCGGAAGTCGGGAAATGAGGAATGCTAGTTAAGGTTGGAAGTCGAAAATCATGCCGCAAGTTGAAGACGAAAACGGAAATCGGTAATAACCCTCATTGGAGACCTGGATGTCAGTTTGGAGATCGAAAATCATGTCCATTTTTATGTGAAGCTCCGGAATAAAGTATGAGGTCAGAACCCATATAAAGTTTGGTCGAACTTAGAGACCAACTCAGAGATCCGATCTTGCGTCTATTAACTTGTAGGTCGGGAATTGTGTCTTATTCTGGTTGAACCATCAATCATGAAGTCGGAACTCGTATTCTATGTATTGAAGCATAAGGTCGGAAATCGTAAATAATACCACTTCATTTGGGACTTGGGATGAAGCCGGAGATCCGAAATAAATCCAACGTGCTGAGATTAGGTCGAAAGTCGGAAAATTAAGCCAGCAAATTAACAAAGTCGGAAATCGGAAATTCTAGGTAGTAGGTCGGAAATCGGGACGTTACACTTTTAGCTTCTCAGAAAACCAATTCTCTAAAAAAAATGTTAATAAAAAACACTTAGTTTCAATCCTTTAGAAAATACAACAATATTAATATCTATAATTATTACACATCAACAACAACATAATCTAGATAAGGTCAGAATCTGCCTATAATACCATGGATCAACAATAGTCTAAGAGTTTCCCAAACTTGTACAATTGACAAAATACCCTTGAATAGAGAAGGGCTCACCCATGGAGTTCAGAATTCACCTCAGAGGAACAAGATGGTCAAATGCCAATTAAACACCTGAAACTGAAAAAGAAAAGAAGCAACAGGTTGAGTTTATGAAACTCAGTGAGAGATAGAGTGTCCCTAACCCACATGAGACAATGTGCAAACTTATAGAAATTAAGATAATACAAATATATGTATAAATCAAATAGAAATCTTAGTCAGACATTATCCAATTTTTTTCCAAAAACCATAAAGACTATCTATTTCAGGATAATCCATTAGGAATCACACTTAGATGGCCTTTCCTTTCTGTGACCCTCTAATCCATCACACACCACTTTTCCCTGTGGCCGTGTAATATCCGTCACAAACCACACTATGTGTGTGGCTGTGTAATATCCATCACGCACCACTCCCTTGAGTGGTTATGTAATACATCATCCTAGGTGCACCCAAGGCTAACGTCTATTGTCGTTAGCCTGCAGATCCTGGCCTCGACTTTCCCAAGTCTTTTTTTCCTATTATACATAACATTTAATACGGATTCTCATAAAACATACCAACATATCTTACATGAAACCTAAAATCATATCATTTAAGAAAAATGAAACCTTTAACGTCTTAATACTTCGAAAATTAATAAAAGTCCATAGCTTTCTCCACAAACCTTTCATTTAAGCTCTTACATAGTTATTCATAACTCAGGTGCGGAGAAATTCCATACAAAATCACATACCATTAAGTATATCAAATCCTTTCAGTCTAGACTCATAAAATCCTCAAGAAATTACTTTCTTTCTTTTCAAACAAGAACAATTTCCAAAATTTAATAGAAAACCAATATAATAAACATTTACCATACTTTTTCGAAAATCAGGTCATTGTCTCATGTGCTCAAGTTGGAATAAATAGGCTAACAAAGTTTAAATCGTATTCTAGGATTACCAAGTTATTTGCACACACACACACACACACACACACACACAGATATATATATATATATATATATATATATACTAAGATAGGGATAAACTATTTACTCGTAGTACACAAGTCCAAAGGAAAATGTCAATTTCCTGGAGTCACCAAGTTAGGAGAGTGCTCCCTGGGACAATCTAGCACCATAATCACAACAATATAACTACAGATTAGCTACATATCATGAGAGATTATACTATTTACCCCCAAACTCAAGAATTACTCCAAAATCCAAACCTAAGGTTTAAGAGCAACTTCAATCCAAGTAAAGATTCGAGTTTCTCCGAAAAAGAAGGAGAAAAGATGTAAGGATTTACCTTTGGGAACCCAATGAGAGTAAGAATGACAGTGGATTTCGAGTTTCTCCTCCAAACTCCAAGGTCACCAACAGAGGAATATATGTATATATATATATATAGAGACAAAGAGAGAGAGACAGAGACAGAGACAGATTGATGATGATTTTAGGTGTTTAAGAAGTGTTTGGAAATGATTTAAGTGAAAGGAATTGATATTGGGGCATGGGATGGAGAAGAGAGGGATTTAGAGAGAGAGAGAGAGAGAGGTGTTTTTTGAGTGAAGAGAGAGTAGGACATCATAAATGAGGAGAGAGAACACGTCCAGTCACTATATAGGCATCTGGTAATCGATTACAATTAGGTGCAATCGATTACCTCAGGCCCAAATACTTGTAATCGATTACAATTCTATGTAATCGATTACCAGAATGGTTGGAAACCTGTTTTGGACAATTGTAATCAATTAGAATTATAAAAAACACCTTAAGAAGACAGACTCAGAACAGACTCACAGCTTGGGCACATGGGCATTATACACTTATTTACATAAAATGTAAATGTAAATAACAGAAATGTGGGTTCAATAAAAATATCTAAAAATTCAAAATCCTTAGGAATCAGAATCCAATTTTTGGGTTTTAGTTTAATTCTTCAAAAACTTGCATTTTTTATAAACTTGTAGGTTGAAAATGAAGGGGTTACCCATTCCTTAAAATTCATTAAGCATCCTTCTTCCACTCATTAATATCCAAGGAACTATTATCAGGATTTTTGATCTTAAGAAAATGTCTTAATCCTATAGCCATCCAAGGAGGCATAGGGTTCAGACTCAGAATTTTTTAGGTTCCGGTATCGACAGATAACTGCAACTCATGCTAGGGTATTACACTTTTCTTCTTTAATGGACGAATCGGTATCTTAAGATTGGGTATAATTTCCTTTTTACTTTCTTTATCTTAAGGTGTGTTAACCTTTCATATGAACTATCGATCTACCTCTAAAAGCATCAAACTCACTTTCCGTCACTACTTTCTCATCATGGTTGTAACCATACAAGGGCCAAGTTTCAATTTTTATTTTGGTTTACCTCATGTTTCCACTTGTTTAAGACTTATTAAGACTTATGAACAATGATCTAAGCTTAAGAGTGTTGATTTTATAAAATAAGTGATAAAGCTTAAAACTTTATCCTTGTTTAAGTTATAAGAGCTCTTTCTCATGGCCACTTCGCAACAACCCATCAATCAAACTCAAGAAAGCAACTTTTTAGTAGATATAATCATAAAAGTGTAGATTAAGCCAAAAGAACACTCAAATACTTAAAAAGATGCAAACTTTAAAGTCTTTCAAGGGGTGACAACAAGAAATATGCCAAAGGCTCCATAACCATGGCTAGGGCTAGGAGTTCTTGACATGAAAGTGAATAAAAATCAAAACTATACATATTTTTTTCAAGATGGTCACATTAGAAGAACAAAAAGAGTGGTAGAGACATGAAAGATGCATTTTTCTCAAGAAACTAGAAGCTTTGAGACCAAGCTTGAGGCTCCAAGTTATGGTCCAACTTGAGCTCTCATGTCTTATGTAACATCCTGAAGAACAGTACGCTTAACTAGTACTATTAATTGATTTATTTCGATGCATTATAGATATATGAGTAATCAACATCAAAATGCATCTATTAGGATTAGACAAATTTGAGTTCCTTTATAGAAAAATTTTATGTAGAGAATTAGCAATGTTTTGCTAGTTTAAGAGAAATTGGTTGAATTGCGGTGTTTTGTAGCGCAAAAACTAAATCAGTAGTAATCTATACTATAGGATGATATGAGTATCAGTTAAAAACTCTAGTGGCTCGAAGATAGCCACCTCACCCATGTTTGTTGGCTAAATCATGGCCACACATTATGAGAATCAACAAATCCATTGAAGTCCACTAATCACATTCTTTTTCCAATCTTCCAACTTAGATCACAAGGCACACAAATTTTCCTCCCTTTTCCTAGCAAATTTTGGCTACCACCTTTAAACCAACACCCTTCATTTCTTTTTTCTATTTCATTCTTTTCTTCATCCTCTCCATAACCACCCAAGCTTCTAAGTAAGTCTGGCCTTCCTCTTCTCAAATTTTTCACTCTTTCCTTGCGTTCCCTCAAGAAACCTCAACATAATCTCATAATCTTTCTATCTTTGAATCATATAGCTTCAGGCCCCAAGGAAAATAAGAGAAGCTATCACCATCTTGGAGCTTTATTGAAGGGAAACCATTAAGAAACTCCAAATTTCAAGCTACAAGTGGTGTTTTGGGTAGAATTTCTTAGATTGATGGATTTCTATGGATTAGATAGCTATTATAGTTTCTTATATCATCTTTTGTTGACAATTTTTTATGTTAATATGACTTGTTTTGAGTGATATGAGATAGTAATCATTAGTTTAGATTGAGGATTTGATCAAAAAACTAAAAGAAAATACAAATAGACATGTTGAGAAGAAACCCTAGGGTAACTATCTGTACAGCAAATGGTGTTTATTTACCTATAGGTATCAAATTCAAGTGAAACCAATTTTAAATAAAACTAGACTTCTAGTTCTTTTCAACCATATAAATTATAAGTCCATTGGATTTTAAATGAGAGAGTTATGATTTTAGAAGTAAGGTGTTGAAATCTACTTACTATCCTGACCAGTATGTGTCGTGAAGGGCAAAATTCATCATAGACAATTTCAAATTGAGTGCAACCAATTTCTTTTAGGTAGCTAACACATAGATAATTATGCCATAAAAATTTCAGACGTAGATCTTAAGTACACTGTCTCTAGTAATTTACTAAAGTTGACCTATGCCCTATTGAAGTTAGAATTGGGTAGCCTTGAGTAAAACTTTAATAACTTAACTTATACCTCAAAACTTAATGGTACCAAAGAGATTCAAAAGTAGACTGATAAGACTACAACATATTAAATTTTCAAATCAAAGTGAGCTAAAATGAAATTTTGATAAAATTTATAAAAATAAGGTAAAATTAAAGAAATTAAGCTGAATTGACAATTTTAAGGATTAAAAGCCCTATTAGCCATAAAGAGCTAATGGCTAAACTTTTGATGAAATTCTTTGTTATACTAATGTGATATTAATGCATTGACATTATAGTTTTGTTTATTATGACTAGTTGGCTGGAATGATATTGTCTGTATATGGGAAAGTCTCCTATTTTCAGCTATTATACTACCAAATTTTTGGCAAAACTATATGAATCATGCATCATAAATTATGAGTTTCTCAAGCATATTCATTCATGAAAGTATGATCTAAGACATAAGTAAGATTCCATATTACTTGGGCTAACCCTTGACCAGATTTTAGGGGAATAAGTCAGTAGGAGAGTTGGGGAAAGTAAACCCGGCAATCCTGTGTAGGAACGAGATCAGTCCTGAACAATAGGCTATTACCCAGAGGTAAGAGAGGTTATTCACCTCCAGGGGATCAAGTAAAGAAAGATAAAAAAAGGTTGCACTTTGAGGATGGTGATATATAAGGCTCAAGTGCAGACTCATGCAGATACCCTAGGGACGGTGATACTAACGTCTAGGTGTGTTGAGTAAAGAAAGTTAAAGAAAAACATGTGTACTTACATCAAGAGTCTAGTTGCATTCATATATGCATTTATTTACTTGTTCTTTAGCCTGCTATATCTATGATCAGATTCTTTCTCAATTCACTAAGTGTATGACTAAAATGAATGTATTCTTTCTCTGCTTCGGATGATATGGTTTCAAACTATAAAATTTGAATGTATACTTTATCATCCATATTGTCCACCTTTTTCTAAATAAATCGAAACAGTTGAGAATGATTACAAAGTCACTATATAATAATCTAGGAAATCCTACTAAGAATTTTCAAATTCTCACTCTTCTATGTCATTCTTAAATGACCATGATAGCAACGATAGTGTTCTTTGCTAAGATGCCTAAGTGGCACTAGCACTATGACCACACCCTAGAATCCATGTACCTTACAGCTACTTCCCACATCCGCTTGCATCTCTTTTTCTAGCATGCCTTTGTTGTCCCCATTTTTAGTCCATTCTTTGACCCTGCGACCCTATTCTAGAGGGCCCCTTTGTACATGGCCTATCCTGCTACCATCCCACCTCACATGGCTCTGCCCATTGTTGCTACCCAATAGCATGTACCACCTTTACCTTCTGAGAGTGATCCCTCAGAGATGAGTGCATTCTCATCTTCTTCTAAACCTAGTAGAAGATATTCTCTTGACAACCCCAGGTTTGTGGGCATCATGGAAAATGGGTTTCTTTCTGACGGTTCTGCCTAGAGGAGAATACGAGACTTTTGAGACAATAGTATATATAGAGTGGCCCTCTTTTGATATCTTTTTATATGACTTTGGGCCATCTACGTTTTTGTTGTCTTTTTACTCTCATGTACCCCTGCAAAGGAACTTGTATTGAGTCTGGAACTAATGTCGTGGCTTGAGTATATGTTTTGAGGGCTCTCTATTTTGTACCCAAAACTTATGATAGTTACATGAGATATGTACATCTTTTATAAATGTTTTGTAAATATTTAACCTCATGTAAGAGGTATAAATACCTCATAAACTTCTGCAGCAGCAGTTTTTTGTTGAATGAAATTTCATTTTCTGGTTTCTTTTAAAGAAACTCCCAAGTATATGCAAGTAAGGAGTGATTGTAACATCCCCAATTTCCCTAAGGTAATTATCTCATTATTAATGAGTGATTAAAGTAATTAGTAAATTAATTAAGGATTAATTCACTAATTAAATGGGCAAAAACTTGGTAATTATAAAAAGTCAACTAAAGTGTCAAAATAGTTAAAGGAAGGGAAAAAAAGTAAATTCACTAACTAAAAAATAAAATGTTAGAAATTAAAATATGGTGGTGGGACCTTAGGTTCCAAATCAGAAACTGAACTCCCCACAAATATAACGTCCTGAACCGTAATATGTCTAATTTGCACCGTTAATTGATTTATTCGATTTCATTAGACACATAAGAGTAGTTAGAGGTGAATTAGGGAGATTTGGGTTAGAGAAATTTGAAATAGTTATGTAGAAAATTTAAGAAGATTATTCGTAATGTTTCACAAATTTGAAGAAAATCGGTCAAATTTCAGTATTGTGTATCGCAAGAACTGAGTCGGTAGGAATTTATACTGATAGAACCTTAAATGGAGGGGCTAAAATTCAGCCACATAACCCCTTAAAGGTTGCACCCCAAATAGCCACAAATGGAGAAGTTTAATCAAATTTTACCCCAATGCAAAATCCACCAATGGTAACCAAGTGAGTCATACTCCTTCATTATAACTCAAACTCACAAAATCCCCATTTCCTCCCTTAAAAAAATTCAGCCAGCACAAACCTGACCTCCTCTCTCTTTTTCTTCTTCCTTTCATCTCATCATGTTCACATCTTCATCCTTCATGAATTTCATCCACCTAAGACTTGCTCTTATTAGCTCAAACCTAAGTTTAAGGTAGGATTCACAAACTTGTTCTATTATTTGTATTGTTGTGGCTGAGTAGAGCTTCTATTCTTCTCATTGAATCAATGATATATTGTAATTATATAAGTTGTTATGGCTGACTAAGCATGGAAATATTTGGTTTAGGTTGGAAATTTAGTGAAAAACTCAAAGGAGAGCTTAGCCAAAATTTGCTGGAACTAAAACCCTAGATGTGTCCAGATGGTAGAGTGTACACTTATCAAAATTTGATGAAACTAATATTTAATGAAACTAAACATTTAGAGCTTTCCAACCATATAAATTATGAGTCCATTGGATCATAAATGAAGGAGATATGAATTTTTGAAGTAAACCTTAGGATTCTATCCCTCGTCCTAACTAGCTTGGGTTGTGAAGGGTATAACTTGCCTTATACAACTTTAAATTCAGTGTAATGAATTTTTTTAGGAAGCTAACACATAGAGTAAAATGTTATAAAAATGTCAGAGTTAGAATCTTTCTCTATTGTTCCCAAAAATTCTCCAAAATTGCCTTATGTCCTACCTAGACTAGAACAGGGCAAACCATTTTAGCCAAATTTGAGAGCTTATAACTTGAGCTCTACCTACCCAAACGAAATGAAACTTATAGAAAATAAAATATGGTTCAATTATCTTTAACTAAATATAGATTTTAGATAAATCTAATGAGAATTCTATTTTTAGTGAATTTTTACATTTTAGTGTCCAATTCTGCCCAACAGTAGGGCGGTCTTAGTTAAACATCAATAACTTAATATATGCCTACCAAAACTTAATGGGACTAAAGATAACTAAAAACAGACAAACAATGCTACATTATATCCAAAATTAAGACTCAAATGAGTTAAGATGGAATTATGGTACATTTTCTAAGACAAGCTAGAATCAGTAGGTTTGAGTGCCAATAGCCAAGTTAAAGAATATGGACATTTTTGGTTCATCAATGATGTTTCACTTAATTCAAATGATGAAACTTCCTAATTTAGTGCTAAATTGTTGGTATGATACTATATTGATTTCGATGTCTTGACTGGTGGCTAAAATCATGACTGTTACATTTCTAGGAAGCAGATTTTAAGCCGTTACGCTGCCGAAATTCCGGTAGAATTTATATATGTGATGTATTGTGAATATGTATACATATATTCTCCAAATTTAAGTGACCATGATTATGTAAGTCATGAGGACTACAAGGATTCCATATTACTTGGGCTAGCCCCAGAATGAAATTAAGGGAAATAGATCGGTGGAGAAGTCGAGGAAAGTAAACATGGCTATCCTGTATAGGAACAAGTTCAGTCCTAAGAAGAAGACTATTACCTAGGAGTTATATGGCTTAAAACTCGCAGGGAACCAAGTATGGAAATTTATAAAATACAAGTCAAGAAAGTTTAAGAGTCCATTACATCTATATAGAAAGTTCGTTTTTCCTCTCTTATGCATATTATATACTGTATTGTGATTTAGTTTAAATTTCCAGCTCATTTTCTATAATGACTTCTATTTAAACAATGTGATTATTTCTGTTTATTAATTCTCAAGTAAAAATGGAATTTGCTTCGAGCCACCTTGTTTAATATTTATAAATTAAAACATTTACCTTACCAATTACACTACTTCATAATTGAACTAAACTAAAGCAAACTGAGAATGGTCACGATGTTAGTATAGGTTAGATATGGAATCCTACTGAGAATTTTCTATATTCTCATTCTATTGTATATCTGTTTCATTCTCAGACGATGGACATGCCGGCGACGATCATCCATTTCACTAAGATGCCTGAGCTGCAGTGGTATTACAATCATGTGATAGACTCACTATATATAACCACCACTTGTTGATTCTGCTTATATATCTTTTTCTGCCGAGACTTTGTTGTTCTTCTTTTTGACCCAACAGCCCCCTTTTTAGCCATTCATCTATACATGGCCCATCCTATTTCACCACCCTAGGTCCCACTGCCTGCAGCACCACCCTAGCCTTATCTGAGAGCGACCCCTCGGAGATGCTGGACTAATCTTTTCCTCATCCTTCGCTCCTGTCGATGGTTATGCCCCCGCTGACCCTAGCATGCTGAATGGATTCCTCTCCTCAGAATCTATCTAGTGGAGCCATTCGTCTCTGAAGACTACAATTGTACGAAGTGGCCCTTTTTTGGCATCTTGTATGACCTTGGGCCATTTCCTTTGCCTTCTTATGTATTCACGCTAGATGAAATGTTCTTTTAAGGACCCTATAGAGATGCACTTCATGGACACGAACCAAATTCTTTTATTTTGACGGTCCTGCTTATTGTACTCATTACCTATATACGTATATGGATACATGAGACTATATTTATATATATGTTAGAGATGTTGTGATATATTTATTTTTGCCCAAATCATTTAATTTCTTTTACGTCGCAATGCGCCTTGTACAACACATATCGCATATGTGAAATAAAGCCAAGCTGATGACTCATTTTTAGTTTAAAAATTAACACTATTAAAATTAATAAGTTAAGGTAGACTAGATAAGAGTTATGAGCACGTGACAACCTACTGAGTAAAATATTATGACTTAAGCATAGTATTATATTTGCTAGGGTGTTACAACAAACATCTGATAAAATCAGAAATCAGAACCCGCCCTTAGCTAAAACAAAAATTTGAATTTACCAGTTTGGGTTTGAAATATAGTGGCTTAAATCTAGGAATAAACTTGGTAACCACTGCAAACTCTTTAAACTACGCACGGCCTCCCTCCCCATTCACTTTTGCAATTGTAATTCTCTCATTTTCACTCAGCTCAACTCTTAAACACTCTCAAAGCACAAGATCTTCTTCTTCTTCCTTTGTTTAACCCACAGCCTCAAGTGTTGTTGGAGAAAGATCCTGCAATCCTCAAAGCTTCAAGTTCTTCATTAGATCATCTTCTCTAAAGTAGGAATTCTATCCTATCTTTAGTTGTTCTTGTGTGTTCATGATATATAAGTAGGGGCTCTAGTCCTTCCATGGCACCTATCTTTGTCAAAAGCTTTTCTAAGTTTCTAACTTCTGCCATAAACTATAACCAATCTTATGAGAGTTTTATATTCACTAGATTTCCATCTTCCAATGTTAAACTATAACCGATCCTATAAGAGTTTATGCTCACTAGGTTTTCCGTCTTCTGATGTTAAACTATGACCAATCTTCCAAGATTGTATGTTTATAAATTTCTCCCGGTTTTTGAGATTAGATCCTATATAACATCAGTATCTATTTTATGATTTAAAGGTGTTTCTCTTTGCTACAAGGCTGTATGTTCATGGTTTTTGAAGCTTTTAGCTAATTAAGTATTTTAGAGACATCAAGGGAGAGTTTTGAAATTTTTTAAGCTTTTAGCTGATAAGTCTTTTAGAATTACCAAGGGAGAGTTTTGAAATTTTTGAAGCTTTTAGCTTATTAAGTCTTTTAGAATCACCAAGGGAGAGTTTTGAACCAATTAAATACTTTCTAAAGACATGAACATAGGATTTCAAATGATCAAGAAGTTTTATGCAGAAAAGGAAAATAAAAATGGGTGCCTGAATATGGTATAGTTTCAGCTATACAAGGAAAAATATGAAGGCAAATGAGTTTGAAATTTTTAATTGTTGATCTTGAAGCTACATGAAATTTTAATGAACTTTGCAACAAAGAAAATGAAAATAGAACTTGAGTAAAATTTAAGGCATAGGTTCAACCATGCATGGAAGAGAAAGGAAAGAAAATATTTTTGGTTAAGTTGATAATAAAACTTGATGTAACTAAGTGACTAAACAAGGTTTCAAGAGAAAGAAAAATTAAAAGAAGATTAAGGTCACAAGAGATAAGTTTCGGCCATAACACTTTAAAAGGGGAGATATGACTTTTAACTTATACAAAGGTTAGATTAGGACTCTAAATTGCCTAACTAAGTGAACTTAGTAACTTATTGGAATAGAAACAAAATAAAAAGATATGGAACTCTTAATGTAGGCCAAAGCCACACCATCATTAATGGAGGATAAGACTTTTAATTTATGTCAAAGGTGGATTGAGGTTAAATAACCCTTATCTAAGAGACTTAAACAATTTACTAGAAGAAAAACAAAACAAAAGACTTAGAAAACCTAATATATGAATTCGGCCAAGACATTTAAATGAATAAGAGAACATGTTTCAACAACTTAATTAGACTTAGAAAGAAATTGTAAGTGATCAAAATTCATTTAAGTCAACCCATTAATTTAAAGATTGGACTAAGTAAAGAATGAAAGTAAAATTGAGTACAACCTAAGTTAAAAGCTTGTACTCAATTATTAAACCATGCTCATAAGACTTTGAGGTGTGTTTAGGTGCCTTTTACTCTTTACCAATGCTTTGTATGAATATGTGGATAACAAGCCCTAGTATGTGTGATTGGTGTCATGTGACCTTATTTGTCACATGAGGAAGCTAATTAGGTAAGGTTTCTTAACCTTACTCTTATATATATGAAATATGAGATATTGATATTGCTTGATGATAAACTAGACCGGGATTGAGTGCTGTGATTTTTAAGGAGAAATCCTCAAAAATCATGATCTTTGCACGTGGTTGATTGTTCAAGAATGTTTAATTATGATATGAATGCTATCTATGGATGTTATTTGGATCTTTGCAATTTTGGTGAATCTCCTAGTCTAGCTATTATGTTGCCAGATTTTCATCAAATTTGTGCACTTAGAAATAATTGCCACATGCTATGATGTTAACTAGTGTTAAGAAAAGAAAGGCTTAAGTCCTTTACTCTAAGGCACCCATGACATAAGACTTAACACCAAATTCCATGATAAAGAAAGACAATCGGAAAGGATCCTTCAGTCACTTCGGTAAGAGGAGGTGATCCACAAAGACTAAGATAACTAGATATGATCCTTTGATCACTTCAGTAAGGAAGCTGACCCACCAATAAACCCCTTCTTGCCCGCCAATTTAAGTCAGATGTAATGAATGATGATGGTCATTATAGGTATGGGCTCATGTCCTAAAAGAAAGTAAAGTTCTAAGAGTGGTATATGAAAGTTTAAAGTATATACTAAAAGTCAAAATTAAGTCAAAGTCAAAGTAAAGTGAAAAAAAGTAAAGAAAGACCTAAGACACTTAAACCTTATGTGTTCCATTATATATTTGTGTGTGAATGTTTGTGTTGTATGGTTATGGTTATGCTTACTCATGTTCATTTATGTTCTGAATGCATAATTATAGCATGCCAAGAATATATGATTAAAAGAAACTCACTTCGATTAAAGTATGTTTCCAAACTAATTAAAAAAACCCAATATATGTTCACATTTTTATAAGAAACTCGAAGTGACTGGCGACGATAACAATGACACTTAGTTGTCTCATTAAAACCCTACTGAGAAATTTTATATTTCTCACCTCTACTTTCTATGTTGTCTTTAGACTGAGTTGATAGCATCCACAATAGTGCTTAGGCATATGATTGACAAGGAGTGGTTGTGTTACACATCTTTAGCTAGGGAGGATCGAGATAATAGTATAGTGTTTTTATTTTCTTATAAGCCCTAATCAGGCAGTTTATGTATAATTAAGAGTATACTGGAAGTCTTGCTGCTTAATTTAACCTATTACGTATTTGATAAATATTATGTATGACTATGATTCCTCATTTACCTATGGGTTTGTTATTGTGTTGAAGTTGGTTATCATGTTATTTCTCTTTGATCATTGACTCGAGTGCCGAGCTCAGTCAAATTACAATAAAATCGAATTACACTAAATTCGTAACAAAGGGTGCAACCCGGGTCGTCTCACGTGGATGATAATATTATATGATCAGAAATGCATGGGGGGGTTTGATTTATCAAACAAAATTGTAGCAAATTAAAATGGAAATGAACAGAAATTAAAACTCTAATCCAAGAATCAAATGAACGACTACAGACACTCAATCATTGAATTCTAGAAATAACTCAACAAATAGAATCAGTGATTAACATTGAATTCAAATGAAACCTCAATTCAAACTCAGCATTCACATGAAAACCTTCATGCATTCGATTAACACAATTTCAATTAAAACTCAGAAACCTCTAGAATCTAAGTGAATTATGTTAATTTCATATGCCAATGCAGTTAATCGTAGATTTCAAACCTGAAACTCTAATTCATATTCCTTCCACAATCTAATTACATATATCTACCGAATATTATGCAACCAATCAAATTTCAATCATCAATTCAGAATGAAAAACTCCAATTCAAACGAGATTGAAATAGGAGAGAAGGAGTAAATGAAACTAATTGTATGCCGAGTCCAAATAAACAAATTCTCAAGAGTGTTGTTGTTGTTTCTTTAATCCGTGGATCAGATGTAAGTTCAAGCCTCCATGAATGGAGGAAAATGAGTTGTTAAGGTGGGGGGAGGCGTGAGAGAAGAGAGAAAGAAGAAGAAGTCAAAACCAAGAAATTTCCTCTCCAAAAATCTGTCTCCCTTACAAGTCTAGCCTCCCTCCTAATTCAGCCAGCCAAAATAGAATCAAAATGTCTCCCAATCAATCCGTAACAACTATTACATTAATTGCCTCTCTTTCTTTTGAATCTGGACACCTTATTTGCTAAATTTTGAATTATATAAAGAAAGTTATGCTAAAAATATACAAGTAAGTTCTCTAATCCAGTTAGTAACGCTTGTCTGCATTTTTGGCAATGAAAACGCATCAGTTTGGATATGTGGTCTGAAGATCCTTAAAGCTTTGGATGTCAGCTTCACAACGCCGCTGGAATGGGCTCAATTGGGCTACTATGGACCAAGATATGGTCCAAATACTGTACCCAGTTCAGAAACCGCGACTGCACCACTTCAGTTCGCTTCTAGGCCCAATTTCAGCATCCTTAACACTAGAATTGGCCTCTGACTTCTTCATATCACTTGTAGGCCTATCTCTCAGCTTTTCTACAAATTAAGAATCACAATAAAATGAGCTCTACAACTCAAGATATAACGCAAAAACCAAAACAGTGCCAGAATTCGTCTAATGCTGGAAAATTTAACTCAAACCCAAACAAAATCCAAACAATACAAAATGGTCCAATTCAAAACAATTAGGCATAAGAGAGAATTAATGAGCTAGGAATAATAGAAAATAAGTATATAAAAATCCAATTGATCAATCATACACCTTTTAGTAAAGCCACGATAGAAGAACAACGTTTGTACTTATATAAGTAAGTAAGTGCTTAAAAGCTCAGTTTTAAAGAATAAAATATTTAATGTAGATATGAGTGTTAGAAGAAAAAAATTTACATGCTATATTCATATATTTTGCTATTTTCAATTACAAAGAACTTTCGCTAGTTTAGAGTAATAACTAATAATGCCATAAAATAATCTAAGCATAGTATGATATTATTAGGGTATTACATGTGAGATATAGTGCAGAACCAGATGTGAGATCTAGCTGGTTTTGAATGGAGTGGAATGGGAATATTGTCTCATAAAAAATTACATGTCTAGAGATAAAAACTTCTCTAGTTTTAAGGTCAAATAGTATGTGGACCTTTGTTCCAAGTTGGTGGCCTAGTGAAATGTAATTCCTATATCTTGAGTCTAAGTTTATTTATGTTATGAGATAGTAGATGTATAGGGAACCAAACACCCTAAGCATAGACCAAGGGGTTGGTCATGCAAGCACGCACTCATGTGGATATTTGTTATCTAATGCAAATGATGGAAGCCTATTTATGAGGACTACAAGATGAAAAACAACCAAGAACTAGAAAACTAATGGTAAGTTTGCTTAGAAAAGCAATGCCCAATCGATGTTCAAGAGATCCTAGTGTTTTCTTTCAACCATAGCATTTTGCCGATAGGGCAACACAAGAGGTTTGATGAATCACGCCTTTTGTTGTATAAAAGGACTTGAGAGTGAACTTAGGTCCATTATCTATTCTAACTAAGATTTGAAATTGGTTTTGAACAAGAATAAATAAATAGTAAACAAAATATGAAGTTTCAACTTTAGATTTCATGAGAAACATTCAACTATCTAGAGTAATCATCAACTATAGTTAAAAAATATCCATGTTCATGTAAGGAGGGAGTTGAAGTAGGTCTCCATATATCCATATGAACAAGATCAAAAATAGAAGTGTTGTGAGTATTGCTTAATGTAAATGTTAAGTGCTTTTGTTTAGCATAGTGGCGTACATTGCGCATACTAGGGACATTAATAGTAACAAAAGGGAACTTTTAATTCATTATTTGTAATCATTCACGAGACAAGTGGCTCAACTTGTGATGCCATATGGAATCTGTAATTGTGCTGTTACATATATAGGATGCGTAACACCTTACCAGACAAAATACTATGGTTAAGTCATAATATATTACCTAATGAGTTATTACGTGTGGTTGACTAGTTAAATTTCATTTTCGATTCAATGTTAATTACCCATATAGAGTCAATTGTTCATTTATTCATTTTTGTTGGCAGTAGAATAAATAATGGATTAATGTTATGATAGAAAGAAACTGCAAAATAGATAGAACTACTGAACTACATCATATATATATGTACATAGATGCCTGTTTCCAAACTTGTTTGAAAAAAAATACATAAACAGTACAGGGTATAAAAATGAGGCCGCTAAAATAAAATAAAACCGGCCTATCTCTATAATCAGAACCCTAACTAGCCCCAACGGGACATTTCATGTACTAACCATCCGCATATAACATCCACTAAACTACTGCCTATGGCCTAAAATGCCAAAAGAGGGCCACTCTATATATCCCCACATACTATGCTACATGGCCCCTAGATGGACTCCGAAGAGAGGAATCCATTAGCCATGCTGGCGTCCACTGGAGCATAGCCACCACTGGGTGCCGAAGATGAAGAGGATGTACCAACTGCCTCTAATGGGTCCTCCTCCTCAGAAAATGAAATGGAAGGGGTCTGCTAAGGTGATAGAGCGAGAGGTACATAAGGAGCTACTGCTGCTGGAGGTGGGAATGGGTGTGCCATGTAAAGCGGGATGGCGATATAGGGAACAGAATGGTCGAATAGTGGATGAGCAAGTGGGATAGCAAAATCTCTATTGAAAAAGAAATAAAAGTGGAATTGGCAGCTACCAAATATGTATACGAAATCTAGGAATAGATCGAGGTGGATGTAGAGGTCAAGGAACTCAGTGAAGAGAATGCCTATTGCTGCATCGCCATGATCTGAGAATGACGTAGAAATATACAATAGGGTGAGAATTTAAGGAAATTCTCGGTAGGAAATTCTAATTCTACGCACATCTGTCAGTGCCGTTATTCCCAGTTGTTTTGATTTTTCTTAATTTTTAAATGATACAATATAACAATAATATTCAACTTAATTTAACTTGTGGAAAATGTAACTCGAAACAAAAACTAAATTTTAAATTAAAACAATGCAAGTATCATTAAACAGGCATGCTAACATAACTGAAACAGTAACCATAGGCAAACAGTAATATAACACGAGGAATGTACAGATAATTATGACTTTAACTTAGAAATTAACAAACAGAGCATATATATGTGAAATGGAAAATGCATGTAGTCTTTGGGAGCTTTCAACTCATATAACTTATATTTTCCACTATTGGTCCATTAGGAGTCTTTGGCTATATACTCCTTGGTAATAGTTTGCTTTTCAGGACTGAGATCGTTCCTATATATGATTACTAGGTTTACTTTCCCGACTTTCCCACTGATCTATTCCCCTTAAACTTATTCAAGGGCTAGCCCAAGTAATATGGAATCCTTTAATAATCTTTATGGGTTTACATGCATATCTATCTACCATACATGTTTCATGCATATTTACAATATTTTGCTTAGTATGAGGAAGTTGCTGCTGAAATTTCGACGGCATAACGAATCGAGTCCACTTCTCCATGAATAGTGCCAGGCTACCAGAGTGATTAATCAAGTATTCAAACTAACACAGAACAACAAGTGTATAGCAATAACATCAATCATATAGTGTGCCAAGATCAATACGGTTTCTGCTTATTCTACTCTATTCTACCCGATTTTTGTAAAATTCACCATAATTTCTATTCTATTCATTTAGACCTAAATTTTGGATATGTTATAATGCTATGTGTCCAGTTTCTAACCCCTTTTTAGTCCCATCTCATTTTGATTTGTGTAGCTCAAGGTATCCAAGGTTTATCTCGGTCTGCCCCATAAATAGCCAAAATTGTGCCCTTAGAAGTAAAAATTCACCAAAAATAGGAAACTGGGTGAAATCATACGAAGCTCATACCCAATTAAATCTAACAGAACAAAATTTTATTTGAAAGAAGTTGCAATCATTTGCATAAGTATAGCTTGAGATATAAGCCCCGTAAGTTAACCCTTCTGGGCTTCCCTATTCTAGTTCGGTTTGGACTTAAGGCAACTTCATCGATTTACTGGGAATAATTGGGAATGAATCTAACTCTGAAATTTTTATGGATTGTTCACTTACATCTTAGCTTTCAAACAGCGCTGGTTTTACTTAATTTAGAGTTTTGTAGGGTGAATTTCACCCTTCTCAACTCATACATGCATCAGACTTTGATGGCTGGATTTTTGTCCGTACACATCACACGTACGGATGTCGTAGGGTTTTCACCCAACAGCCCCTTGCTTCTTTCTATTTTCAAGTTCTTCCAATTCAACTTCAGTTCTAATCATATCATACATGCAAAATCAACCCTAACTCCTCATCTCTACTCAAGATAACATCAGAATTATGAAAGAAAGTGGAGCCCCAATCAGTCCTAATCCAAAGAAAACAAGAAGAGAAGTTGAGATTCCTACTTTTCCTAGGTGAAATCTTGTTGGATTTGTGTCTTGGATTGAAGAAATCTTGGTGAAGCTTGAAGAGTTGATGGAGATGGAGTGAAGATGAGTTAGAATAGAAGAAAAATGATGAAGGTTCAGCAAGTTATAGTGGCCGAACTTCTAAGGGAGAAGGAAGGAAATATTTCAAAACTTGTGAAGGAAGCTAGCATATGATTGGTGGATTTCATTACTCATTCAAACTTGACTTGGCTGCCCTCTTTAGGGCTATTTGTGGTGCCACTTGTAAGGGTCTGTTGGCTGAGTCTTGGCCATTCATCCTAGGGTTCTCACAGTATAATTTCTATTGATTCGTTTCCAACAGTTTAAAATACTGAAATCTTACCGATTTCCTTTAAATCGGTAAATTAGTTTTGGAAAAGTCCTATAAAGTTTCTTATATTTCTAATCTAATTTCCTCAAATCTAATATCCCTAAATGATACTTAATTTGGTTTTAACTAAATACTTAATCAAATTCTAATTAATCTCAATTTATTCGATAAAAATCGAACAACTTGGTTAAAAATGATAAGATTTTTTTTCGAACGTTACAGGATGTAAGGTCATATAGGTTTAGGTGTTTAACTTTGGATTAGGAGAGCCTTGCCTGAATAATAGGGGTGTTCAAAACCGAACCAACCTGAACAAAAAATCGAAATCGAGCTAAAACAATCGATAACCGAAAGAAAATTGAGCAAAAAAAAAACTGAAACAAAAAAACCAACTGGTTTAGTTCAATTTTCGATTTTGAATTTCAAAACCAAACCGAACTGAGATATATATGACATAATACCATTATGCCCTTACAACTCTATGTTAACCCCAAAATACCCCTTCCCCCCCCCTCCCAAAAAAAAGTGAACCCTAAGACAACACTTCACTATCATTCCTCATTCTTCTTACATACTCCTACTCTTTTACCTAGTGCCACACCACCTTCACCCATAGACCAAGTCCACATTTATCGGCTCATCCTTATCTCTACATCATTAGTTCATCATCTCTGCTAGGCCAGCCACCACCATCGCGCGGCACCACCATTGCATGACTACCACCATCACGTGGCGCCACCATTGCGGCTCATCCACTACCATCGCGACACTACCACAATTGCACATTGAGTCTCGATCCGCTTTGAACAGTCAACACAGATAGCTCTGTGGTTCTAATGTTCTGATTCATTTTTTGTTATTTTTTATTTTCTAATTTATTTGATTATTTTTATTTTCTAATTTATTTGATGTTATTTCTAATGTTCTGATTCATTTTTTTGATGTTATTTGATTATTTTTTATTTTCTAATTTGTTTGATGTTATTTCTAATGTTCTAATTTTCTAATTCATTTATGATTTTTCAGTGATTATTTCTGCTACTTATGTTCTGCACTCTAATTCATTTCTGATTCATTACTCTCAATCGATTTTAAGCTCTCTGCAAATGGTTTTTGGTTTTTAGTGAATGTATCTTGAGTGAATGGTTTTCACTTTTCAGCCAATGTGTCTATGTTATTTGTTTCTCATGGTTTAACTAGTGGAATATTTGATGGTTTCTAGTGGCATTTTGAATTTTATGGCTTCTGTTTGTATTGTACATTGAACTATTACTCAATCTCATTCCGTGCTTTGCCTTGCCTAAGTGCCTCCAACCCCAAGTGCTTTTCAAATGGCTGAGGTAACTTTTTTATATTATACTATTTTTATTTCTAAAGTGCTTTCCAAATTGTTATGTATTTTCAATTTGGAGTTTGTACTTTGGATTAGTTTGTTATTAACTTTGGACAATTATATTGAGTTTCATTGTAAATTTGTAATGTGTTTGGTTGTAAAATTGTACTGTTTACTATTTAGGTGGTTGATTCACATTATTGCACAATAATGAATAATAAGTTATTGTATTTCCTTTATTTTGAGATGTTCAATGCTCACTTGTTGTTAAGGATGATATTGTTCTGTAGATTTTGTTCAATTCCTATAAATAAATAAATAAATAAATAAATATATATATATATATATATATATATATATATATATATATATATATATATATATGTATGTATATTTCAAATTTTGTTTGGCAGATGAGAATCATGTTAATTTGAGTCCTTATTCTCTTCTCTTGTGGAATCCATTCCTCTTTCTTCTCTTTCAAAGAAAAAAGAAAGACTATTACAGATGGAAATGGTTCCTAATACATCTCTCTTAATTCTAAATGCTTTAAGATGTAAAATAGTATACAAACTTGATAGTCAAAATCACAAACCGAACGGATGATATTGTTCAAGAACCGATTGGTTTGGTTTGGTTGGAATTTCCCCAAAAATTGAATCAAATTGGACCACGAACACCTCTACTGAATAACCAGTAGTGAAGGTCCCACTTCACCCAAATTACAATAACCGGTTGCACTAAAATTTGTAGCAAAGTGGTACAACTCAGGTCGTTTCACATGGATGTTAATGTTATTTGATTAGTAAGGAGGGAGTTTTTGTGTTTCATGCAATAATTAAAAGGTAACATAAGAAATTATATATGATTCAGGCACTAGCTTAAGAAGTTCCTAGAGCATAAGATTGATCAATCATCAACACACAAATAATTTAACACATGATATATGGCTAATTGAGCTATTAGAGAAACCTCTACCAATAACTCCACAATTCTACCTAGAGACCTCTAGGTGTTCAACCAACATAAAATCAATTAGAAAATTGAAACCTCAACTCTAATTAATCTATATTGATTTTTTAGTTCCAATTGCATTAGCCTAGGTTTAAACCCCAAACCCAACTCCAAATTCCTTAGTTAATTGAGTCTTTACTAATTAACCAATTAACAAACTCAATTAATGATTCCATTGAAAACTAACATGTCAATACCATTCAACGTAAGCAATGAATGAAAGAAGAAGGCAAGGAATTTAAAAAAACATATCACATATCATAAATATAGCATAGGGTTTCAAGATACAACCTATGAGCCCTTTGGGAGCCCCTTGAGCTAGCTTGAGTCTACTCCACCATGGTAATGGAAGTTACAAATAGCAACTACAAATTAGTTCTTACAATCCTTGATGAAAAGAGAAGAAAAATTTAGAAGAAGAAAAACTAGAGAGAGGAAACCTAAGAACTAGAGAAAGAGAGTTCTCCTCCTAAAAATGAGCTTGTTTCTTAATTTGGTAAAATCCTAGGTATTGGTACATAAATTCCAATGCATTGTCTTTCCAAAGGTGGGCCCAACTGGCCCAAAACCCACAACCTTTCTACTGTTCTTCACTTTTCTAGCGTAACCCCTTCCACTATAGCGCAAGGTCCTGACAGTAATTATGCAGAATTAAACATTTTGGTCACTTTCAAGCTCTGTTTGAGCCCCAAAATGTTCGAACTAGCTCTCGTTGTCTTCATAAAAGTTGTAGATATTTTTCTTGGCTTCAAAATAGACACCTCATTTGCTTCATTTGGATTTTGGATGAGAGAGTTATGGCTCAATCTATGCATCATGCTCCTGACAACAATTATGCAGAATTACATGTTCTAGTCAATTTCATGCTTAATTTCAGTCCCAAAACCTCCGAACTAGCTCTCAGTGTCTCTTGAAAGTTGTAGATCTTTCTCTTGGCTTCAAAATGGACACCTCATTTGCTTCATTTGGATTTGAGATAAGAGAGTTATGGCTCGATTTTTGCATCATGTTCAAGCTGAAATTTCAGCAACATTGAAATTGAGCTTCCAATCACTTCTAAGTCTCAAATGCCTCCAAGTTAGGTTCCTACAAGTCAAAAATAACATATATAAGGATCCAAAACTCTTGGAATGCATGAAAACACAAAATCAAGGAAAAATGCATGTTTATGCAAGAATTGGCAAAAGAGGCAAATTAGTATCGAACTATGAAATTCTTATAATTGGAAAGCAAATAAGCAACAAAGAGGACTAAAACACTAAATATGAGGGATAAAATTAGTATCTAAATTCAACTCATCAATAACACAGAAATTAAGTGAGAAAATGCATTGACAATTAAGGTCAAAAGCATGTTTTGTAATGGAGATCACATTGTAATGGAATTTTGATCGGCAAATAAGATCAGTGAGAACAAGATCATTGGACAAATGAATAGTGCCTTTGAAGTGTAGGATTGCTTTATGACCATTTGGGAGATTGACTGTAATAAGACTACTAAACCTATATGAAGTGAATAGAAAGTCGCAAATATGGTCAATAGCCTTAGCATTTAGGATCCACTAGGGTTGGAATGTGTTATCGTTATGAAGTGGGATAGAGGAATTATTGTGGACAAAAGCAACATTCACATGGGGTTGATTTTGATGGCCTGAGTTAATCGTAGTCTGAAAGGTGCTTCAAGAAGACAACAAGGTAAGAAAAGAACTATATTGATCAATTGTGACCCCAAGCCTAGTTTCTTGATTAGCTTGACCCCGAGTTTGCGATTGTATCACTTTCTCCACTGTCAGTAGTCACCAAATTTGCACCCTTTGAATTAGACTAACTAGGATTCTTGAATTTGAACCTAGGTGGAAATCCGTGTTTCTTGTAGCACACATCCACTTTCTATCTAATTCTTCCACAGTGTGTGCATTGTTTTCATGACCCTTGCTTGAATGAGGAATTGGGGTTTGATCTATTTTGTAACTGAAGGTTTCGAGAAGTCCTTTCTCGAGTGAAAACTCACCAGGATCTTGGTGTTGTTATGATGTTCAACAGAGAATTGCCTTTATTGCTAAACCACCAAGCCAAAATCTTAGTTTAGGGTGGGCAATGGAGACATTAACATGATTTGCGATCAAACACTTGAGTACTGGTCATTGAGCCCCTTTAAGAATCTTGCAACCTGACTCTATTCTTTCACTTATTGCAATGCTAGACAAGTGCAATTGGTATTGCAAACACAACCAGGTGTAGACATTAAGACATTAAATTCATCGAGCAAAATTTTCAACCCTGTAAAATAACTTGGAACCGATAAATCTTCTTGCCTGAATGAGAAATTTTCCTCTTGCAAATTTGAGACTCAAAATAGATCTCCTTGAGAAAATCTATCTTGTAATTTGTTCCAAAACATTGGGCGTTTTAAATCAACAACATGCCTTTGGGCAATAACAAAGCTTATCAAACGAACAATCCATGCATGAACCATAGTATTGTAGCACTTCCGAAATGGGTGAATTATACTATTTTCTTCTAGTTCTTGAATGGAACCGTAAACAAAACCGAGTTTGTTTTTGGCGAGCAAACTCATCTTCATGCACCTTTGCCATAAATGATAATTGGTCGTAGTTAATGGAATAAAGACAAGGACAAGAGAGAGGCCTCAATTCAGGTGAAGATAAAAGGGATTTCTTGGGTGTTGTATGTCAACAAGGGTGTACATGATGGCTTATTGGCTTTCACCATTGAAGAGGTTAAATGGCAGAGTATATGCACAACATAGCTCTTAATTTGATACCATACTAATTCTGCTAAAACTTGAAAGAATTTTGAGAAGCTTTTGAAGGAAAGAATTAGATATAAAGATGAATTAAATCAGTAAAGTTGGATTGATATTGTAAGAATGATTTATATACAAATAAATTCAACTAATGCTTACTAAGCTAAAAGCATGTAATGTTTGCCATCTTCAAGTAATTAACTGACCAACTAAAATTAATTACAATTAATTCAACAAATTTCATAATTTATTTATTTATAGTTTCAATCAAGAGGGTAAGGGACGGGGGATGTGGGGAGGAGGATAGAGCATGGGAATTGAACCTATGGTGCGGTGTTTAAAGAGGCGGTGTATAATCAACTCACTTGAAGCCTCTTCTACAATTTCGTTGCCAATTTTGTTGTTGTGGATCGTGGGATGTTACACATGGAGCTACGTTTACCCTTGTTTATTTGCGGCTATAGAGAGGCCCATGACAAATGCCACGTATATCAAGAAGGGGTGGAAATCCAGAAAAAAAGGCCACCAAAAATGTTAAAAAAGTAGTAGTGGATAAACGGATAAGCGAAGAGCAAAGCGAAAAGAATAAAGCAAGATACCAAGCGAATATTACTATATCTATAGTGAAGGGTTGCTGTGTGGATCTTACACGTACACACATGACGTGCCTCGCTGGCAACTCCAACCTCTTAAAGCAAAGCATCTGGCAATTAACATTTGCTTATTTATTTATTTATTAATTTTTTTTTGGAAAAAAAAAAAAAAAAAAGAAACAAGCATGAATGTCAAACTCAACTCAACTCAACTCAACGAACACGCAAAGTTGAATGAAGCAATGCGGGCGCCGGGCAGTGAGGGATACCGATTACAAGATCCACCTCACTAATAATTTGAAAAAAAAAAATGAAAAAAATAGAGGAACATAAAACAACCGCTGTCTGTTTATTCGTTTGTGACTGAAAATAGGTAGCACAAAAGGAGGAAACAAATTAAGAGGTAATTGAAAAGAGAAGAAGGTGAAGATGAAGGCAGAGAAGGTGACACTGGTGCTGGTGAACCTGGCTGGGATAATGGAGAGAGCTGATGAGTCACTGCTACCAGGCGTGTACAAGGAAGTGGGTGCAGCACTTCACACGGACCCAACTGGACTCGGTTCCCTCACTCTGTTCCGATCCATAGTCCAGTCCTCTTGCTACCCCTTGGCTGCGTACCTCGCCGTGCGCCACAACCGAGCCCATGTCATTGCACTCGGTGCTTTTCTCTGGGCTGCTGCCACTTTCCTTGTTGCCTTTTCCTCCACTTTCTTTCAGGTATTGCTGCTATTTACTTGGTTCTGCCCTTTCTTTCTTCTTCTTTGATTTCTGTTAGAGTTCCGTATCGTTTAAGAATATGGCATAAATAGCCTTTATAAATAGTTGGGCAATGCTTCTCTATAAATTAATTTTTGGGGCTGAGTGAAGCCCACTCAATTCTTAAGAATTTCCTACAACATGATATGCATATAGTAAACCGAGTAGTTTAGAGATCAGGTTGATAGTGCCTAGATTGATTTTCTGTCAAGACGGGTATGGTTGAATTCCTTTTATTTTGCCCGATTGACATGAAAAAAAAAAAGAAAAAGGCTACGTTTGTCAAAGCCGACTTGAACTTGACACATGATGAGATTTTAGATTGAATTCTTTTGCCTACGGAAGGTTAATTTAGTTTAGTTGGTTAGCAGCTTCGAACTTTTGGGACGGAAAGGCGAGTTCAAATGAAAACAATTATTGTGGAGAAACTACATCAATTTGTGCGGAATTTGAAGGAGAATTAGTTTTGTAAGCAGTGATAATGAAAGGGCTGAATTTGTAAGGTGCTCTGTTGTCTCAAAAACAAGATTGAATTCTTTCTTGAACCAAACGGTAATTCGCTCAAGTCATTAACCTGAGCTATGGTGTCACGTGTCATGCATTGCATTGGGTATAACCCGAAATTTCTTATCAGGTGACAGAAGCATAAGATGATTTGGGTTTTCTCTATCTTTCCAACGGTTTCCCATTGTTTCCTTCTTGTTTTTGAGAGTCTTGGTTGCTGATTGGAAGGAAGTCTCAATGAGTCAACGTACCTTATAATCAAAGGAGTTGGTAGGGGAAAACTCAATGGCGTTTAGACATTTCTAGCTTAATGGTGTGTACTTACTGCTAAATATGACTTGTGAGTGAATTGAATAGCAAAGAAATGTGTGCAACAGCTTTCAAATATATTTTCCCTGCTTAGAAGAACATTGCTACTAAATTCACAAAACACTTTGCAATTCCCCATGAAAATTATGGTTTTATGCTAGCAAGGATGCCGGTTGGATATGGGACTTCTTCAGAATCGTCAAGTACACTGTGATTAGTTTAACATATCTTTTGTTAATTTTCTTGCCCATGAGTGGAACTGTGGAAGTTGTCTGGGCTTTAAAACCTCAAACTTCTAGTAAAAGCAATAAGACATGGACACCTATTTTGCGATAGAAACTTTTAACAACTTTCATTACCATAATCCTAAATAAGTGACAACTGGCTAATGACTCTGCTGGCAAGAAAATAAGTAAAACAAGGAAGGCGGAGATAGGAGGAAGAAATATTGGAGATGGAAATAAAAGAAAGGAATATTAATGGAAAGAAATGAAAGGGTAGTGCATCTACACTTATTTCTCCATTTTTCCTCCTCTATGCTCAAGTTTCCATCCATGTGTCCATTTAACATGTTACAGGATGAGAAGAGCAGAAAATTTAGGCTTTCTTTAATTACGCAATTTATTTCTGGTAGAAGTGTCTAAGAATAAGACTACTCTAATTTCCATAAACATGTTCATTGATTGGCTTTTTTCCTTTGAAATAGGCAGAAGGCACTTATATGAAGTTCTTAAAGCAGTGTCAGTATAACTACTGTGCTATTGTACATACACAGCTGATTGTATTCACTTTGAACTTTGAAGTCATTGTATTATAGGTAGCTGTATCACGAGCATTAAATGGGATTGGCCTTGCACTAGTAGCACCTGCAATCCAGTCCCTTGTTGCCGATTCAACTGATGATAGCAATCGTGGATTGGCATTTGGATGGCTTCAACTAACAGGCAATCTTGGTTCACTTATCGGTGGACTCTTCTCAGTAATGATAGCTCCAATAACGTTCATTGGTATCCCGGGTTGGAGACTTTCCTTTCACATTGTTGGATTGATAAGCGTTGTAGTAGGTACTTTAGTTTACCTATTTGCCAATGATCCACACTTCTCCAATGATGGTACAAGTGTGAGCAATCGAGTTCCAAATAAAACATTTTGGTCAGAAGTGAAAGATCTATTTCAAGAATCCAAATCAGTTTGTAAGATTTTGTCTTTCCAGATTATTGTTGCACAGGGTGTCACTGGTTCCTTTCCCTGGTCAGCTTTGTCATTCGCACCAATGTGGTTAGAGCTTACTGGCTTCTCCCACGAGAAAACTGCTTTCCTCATAGCTTTGTTTGTGATTGCTAGTTCTGTTGGTGGTTTGTTTGGAGGTAAGATGGGGGATCTCCTTTCCACGCGCCTTCCAAATTCTGGGAGGATAATTCTAGCACAGATAAGCTCTGCATCAGCAATTCCCTTAGCAGCAATTCTTTTGCTGGGATTATCATCTGATCCATCTACAGCAATACCTCATGGTTTGGTTTTAATCATTATGGGGCTCTTTATATCTTGGAATGCTCCAGCTACAAATAAGTGAGTTCCTCAAACTAACAATTGTTCCTTGTTGCTTGCTCAATCATTTGTCCCAATTAACAATCATTATTGACATGATTTATGCAACAAACATTCTGCAAATATCTATCACCCCTTTATTGGTACGTCATTTGTAAGTCTTCACTAAGGCTTTCTGGCAAATGTATGTTAGATTTAGATCAAACTGACTTGTGGTACGGTAATAGGTGCAATCAGTTGGCTCTCTAAAATTCACATCATTTTAGCTCTTTCAAATTTGTTGTCCAATTCTGTTTTTGAATTATTACTAGACTGTTTGGTTTTTCACATCTCTAGCAGTATTTTTTTTCTTTACCTTGTGTTTGTGCAAACAATTCTATCTGTGTTAATGGCAGAAATAGAGTGGTGAACATCGGATGTTTTATTACTTTTGTTGTGATACAGAACTGAATGGGGACTGCTCTGTGTGAATGTAGTAAATCTAGTTACAGTGGTTTTTTTGTGCATAAGGTTAATTTGTCAATTGTATGGACATCAGTCCAATTTTTGCAGAGATAGTTCCAGAGAGAGCCCGAACAAGTGTATACGCCTTGGACTGTTCTTTCGAGTCAATACTATCATCTTTTGCTCCCCCTGCAGTGGGGATCATGGCCCAGCATGTTTATGGATATAAGCCCATTCCTGAAGGGTCTAGTGAATATCAAGAGATTTTAACAGATAGAGAGAATGCAGCATCACTGGCAAAGTCTCTTTACACAGCAATAGGAATTCCAATGGCTCTCTGCTGTTTAATCTACTCATTTCTTTATAGGACCTATCCGAGGGACAGGGAACGAGCTAGGATGGAGGCTTTAATAGAATCTGAGATGCAGCGAATGGAATCGGATGGTTCGGCAATGGATAAAGAGATCGAGTCGGAAGAATTGTTTATTGGTGATTATGTTGATGATGGTGTTGATCATGATGATGAAGAAGATGAAGAGCACATATTGCTCTACCGGCAGATGACATTCTCCAACTTAGGTAAATAGTTACATAAAAGACGTTAGGAAAATTTCGCAGCTCTGCAGCCTAAAGAGGTTTCTTGGAACAAGAGAGATTAAGTTTCAGGGGTTTTCAGTGGTGGATAGTTTTTCAGAACTGCATATGGATCATTATTTTTTTTATTTTTTATTTTTTTTGGGCATGAATCAAACGTTGACAGTAACAGAAGAAACTTTGCCTTCATAGTTTTACCTTCCAGTTCTTTGAGGGAAGAACTTTTCCTTTTACACATGCAATTTGATTGTGAAAATGGTTTTTTGGTCCACGATCAGGGTATCCACTCTCGAGCACAGTGACCAATCCCTCCGCTGGCTTGTAGGCACCTCAAAGGATGGGATAGCTGGCCAGAGATTTAAGGGTGAATAAATCCCTTCCACTCAACCACATTCCCTAGGTTGATTGTGAAAATGGTTGGTTACAAATGAATCTAATTACTTTTTGTTTTGGCCTTTGAGTATTTATAATTGATTCTTAAATCTTAATTCTTCTATTTGTCAAATTTATAACTTACGTACAAAAGGAATGAAAAATAAAGGAAAATATTACTTTAACACAATAAAACCCATTCTTTAAAAAATTGAGGGAGTTCTCACAATAGTGTTTTCATTGAGAGATTTTGCAATGAAATAAACACTCGCAAAAATAACTCAACATCAATGAATTCATTAAGGAGAGTATAGCTGGGTTTTTTTATCAATGTAGTGTTGTTTTACAAAATATTTATCAAACTGGTGTTGATTGAAACCTGTTTACATGGCTGGGCTGGTTTTGGCCACATGTAGCCACCACCCTTATTTTATATTTTTTTCTCGTGACTCCTTGCAAAGCGTTGAAACAAGTAGCGTGTATGTCTGGAAGCAAAATAAAAAATAAAAAAATTGTTGGTCGAAGGCGTTTTCTAAAGCAGCGCTTATAAACAGTTGTGACCATACTAAAGGTATTAAATCTCTTAATGCCTTTCACCAGGAGTTGCCATATGGCAAAATCTTGGGATTTAATCCATTAATAATTTATAAATTAATTATTATAAATAAATTATTTTTTATGTATCTTTATGAAAAAATTATTTTTAAAATAATACAAATAAAAATATATAATTTTATAGGATTCAATCCATTAGTTATAAAAAATATTTTTATGAAGAAAATTAAAAAAACAAAAAATACAATAAAAAAATTCAAAATACCAAAGCAAAGAATAAAATAAATCAACAAATAAATTATCACGTCACTTATCAAATGAATAATAACAATAAACATATAAAAAAGGATGAAAAAGAGTAAAGGATATGATAAAAAACTTAAACCACGAAAATAGAAAATAAATAAATAAATAAATAAATTATCACTTATCAAATCCCACTAAACATATTATCAAGTTTCATATGCATATTATCAAATAAATAATAAGAATAAATATATTTCTTACACCAGACAATTTTAACATATAACAAAAGAATGTAAAGTTATAATTTTTAAATGATATAAAATTAAACTCTAAAATTAAATTAAACAAAATAAATAACTCAAAATAAGCTGTAAGTTGAATCCTGCAAAAATTATATATTTATATATATATAAACTCAAACTCAAATTAACGGTTTAAGGCACATCTATCACATAATTTCATCATCAACACTATAAGCTAGCCAACCAACCTCAAATTTAAGTGAGAAATCTAGGGGTTAGGCAGAGCTATGAAGCACAGACACACCAAGTTGATGGTGTGTTCACGTGTCTGACACGTAGTCTTATGTTTTCCATTTTAAAAATATCATTTTTTGGCTTAGACATATGTCAAACACAACTAGATATGACTCGGACACATATCGAACACAACTGGACAAGGCTCGAACGCGCATTGGACACAACTCGGACGTGCGTCGGACACGGCTGGACATGGTCGGATAGGACCTGACCTAGTACTTTTTTTTTCAATTATTTGATAGACCAATAAAGAATTTAAAGACCCAAAAATCCATGTTTATTCAAGAATTCTTTTTTTTTTTAAGATGTCAATAGAAATAGTACCTCGTATTTTTTGGAAGAAATATAGAAAGTATATATAATATATATTAAGAATATTTCATTTTTTTGGGGGGTTTAGAAAGTAATAAAAATTAGTAATTTGACATCTATAAATATCTAAAAATATTGTACTATGATATTATGAATTATGAATTTTTCTTAATATATATATATATATGCCGTGTCCGTATCCCATAATTTTATGGATTTGGTGTGTCTTCGTGTCCATCTCTGTGTCTGTGTCGTGTCAAGTGTCCATATGTGTGTCTATGCTTCCTAGAGGCAGAGTTTGTGGTGTAGAAATTGAGAGGAGATAACCTAAGACTTGAGCTACCTACCTCAAAATTCTTGAAGCTATAGAAACAAAAAAGTCAAGAATAACTCCTAGCCTTTCTCTTCTCTCATGACTGCAACATACATGGAGGTGGGAAATCTCTACTTGATACTTGATTATGAAATTGATAGAGAGATTTGATAAAAAGGACGATGAAGATTAATTTTCATAAAAGAAGCAAATAGTTTTGAGGCTAAGAAGGTCATCAACTATGAGTTTGAAACTCATGACCATGGTGGTGGTAAGAAAAGATGAAGAAGATGATGATGGTGGGTATGCGTGTGTGTGTGTGTGTGTGTGTGTGTGTGTGTGTGTGTATGTGGTTGGCATAAATGAAGTAGAGAAAGAGAGGATGAAAGTGTTGTGATATTTATAGAAAAAGTGGAAGTAACCAATCCACCAATTGGGACCGGTGAGGCACCCTCACGTCCATTCTTTTACCCAATGTAGGATGTCTCATTTCTCGCTACTCTCATGACATATCTATCTTATCTCTGTAGGATTATTTTCATAGATTTGTCATGCCCAAAGATAATATGGGACCCTTAAATATTAATTCATAATATTTGATGATTAATTCGAGTACTTTAAGTCATCTGAGATCGTATTTATGTGTGTGAGTGACCTCGCACTTAGTTAAAACTCTGTGTATAAAATATCATTTATAAAGTTTTCCATATATATTAGTTATCTACTAGTATTATAGAGCCCACATATTTTAGAATCGGGATTTTCTACTAATGCCCCCTTAATACCCCTAAACCTTTATTTATAGTTCTGCCATTATAATTTTATAATTATAATTTTATCCCTTCTTTTACTATAATTCACCTATTTATTATTTTACCCTTATTGAACTTTCTTCTGTGCTAATCTGCCCTCAGAGCTGGGACATTACACCTAAGAAGACAAATTTGTTGACGAAGTAGCCCATGGTTGTGTTCATCATTAAACAATGTTCCATACCAATTACTACCTGTTTCATTAATATGAACCCGCGTCAGAGCGCAACAACCACACCTTGCGAGTGGTTTGTGGTCCCTCTTACGATTAGCCTTTTTCAAGCGTTTTATATGCTAGTGTCTTTCTCTACAATAGACATATGACTGTCAAAAGTAATTCCCCCTTACACTATGTCCAACCTTATGCTTCCGAGTACCAAATCCCTTAGTTTTCCAATAAAAATCATATGCTATACTCATATTCACAAATTCAATCTTCTTGACATCCTTACACGTCATAATATTGAAGTCCGATATCCACATGCTATCCATGGTATCAATAAAAATCTCATTTTCTTCCATATGTTCACCACCTCCCCTTGACGACAATCCTCCCAAAACCTATGTACATCAAATTTGTTTAAACTCTGACAAACAAAACATATAAACGAGAACATAATTATTCGAAAATCATATCAACTTATTTCACACAATTCAATATCCACATTAAACCAGTTAGCTATCTATACTCATGTTCAGATCATATGTCATCAAAGGCGCAACAAACTGCACCCACTATTCAGATTACATGTCACATAAAAATATCATCATGCCATTTACCTTAATTAGCGGTGGCTTCTTCTCGGTTGTTCTAGATGGAACCTCTATCTAAGTTAGCCATTGATGATACTTGAACCCTACAAATAACACAAATTACTTCAATAAACAAGATGATCTCGAATCCGATTGAAAAGATAGTTCTTTAACAGTGAAATAAATAAAAAATCCTAACTCTTCACTGAACATAACTCCCACTATCCCATAACTGGATTATTTCGGAGACTGCCCTAAAACCACAATGCAATATCCGGATCCTGTAGATCTATGCTTTGTTTGACGTGTCTACAAAAGTCATGGGAAAGATGCTGCAAATATCAAACGAATAGGCTTCGGATGGTTGTTCGCTTTTCCCGTGACCTAAAATGCGACCAAGTGCTCATGGAGAAAACGATGATGAGTCGTGTAACCAGAAGAGCATAGTAGCTGGTGCAGTTGGGAGCAAGAGGGAACCTTCTAATCTTTCATTTTGTAATTAATTAACGTTTTCTATTGAGATTCCCACTTAAATCTTGTTTTTGGACACCCACCAAAACAAGAAGTTCTTGTTTTGGGACTCATTAGACGTCATTATAAATATAAATATAGAACATATGTCCTTGAAAGCAACATCTTACACACAGAAAAATTTACTGTCAACTTGCTTCTACTACCTTTAACAGCAGGTCATTCAACAGGGAATGTGGCACACCCTGAAACTTTGAGGAGCACCATAAAATCCTCCTAAAACTCATCCATAAAATTTTGGGTAAACCTTGTTTTTATTGATTTTTATATTAGATAAATTAATTATTAATAAAAATAATTAATAAATTAATTCTTAATTTTTTAAAATATTAGATAAATTAATTTTAAATAAAAATAAATTAATAAATCGATCCCTAATCTTTTTAAAATCGAATAATTTAACGGGATTTTTTTTATATGATATTTGAGTTATTTATGTACCAAAATATAGGATTTGAGAGGTATTTATATTGATATGAGATCTATTAAAATAAAAAATTTCATCTTCACTATAGATAAAAATAAAATATTTTTTTAATTGAATTTGGAATTTCCAAATTCACCTTTTTTGAAATCTAAAATTTTGATTTTAGTATATATCATATTAATATAAATTCCTCCTAATTTTCATATTTTAATATATTTTTCCTCCAAATATCATATAAAAAACCCTAATCTAACCCCTCATTGAAGAATTAAATTATTTAATTTGTAAAATATTTAAAATTAATTTATCAATTTTTTTTATTAAAAACTAATTTATTACATGTGAAAATCGATAATACCACTTTGAAGGATTATTCTAAAATTTTATTGCCCACTGTTATCCCATACCAAATATACCCTTATCCTAAGACAGCCTATTCACCCCGTTGGGCGGGTGCAAGTCTACTTGTTTTGAATTGCAAGCATCATATCTTATTTAAAGTAATAAAATAAGATAAAATTTAATTTAATTTTAATAGTAATTAAATTTAATTGTTTTATAATTTAAATTTTTTTATTTAAAATAAATTAATAAATTATAAAATTAAATCATTTATATTATTTAAAATATATATAAAAATAAATTAAATTATTTATTTTAATTATTTTATTCTTTATTTATTTCATCTTTTGAGGAAAAAAAAGAGAAATATTATTAAAATTGAAAATATTTTTAATATATCACTTTTTAATATAAAATTTATTAAATTAAAAATTATAAATTAAAACTATTTTAATCTAATTTATTTTTAAATTTTTTTAAAAAAATTAAATTTTATTCAAATTTTAATTTTATATCATTAATTAATTTTAAATTCAATTCTTTGAATAAATATAATTCCAGGCTTTCCAAATAGCCTGTCGCCGGTTCACCCCATCAAAGCGTCTTCTATGTCACCGAAATTTCTTTTCTCTTTCTCTGTGTCTCACTGTCTAGTGTGTAGGTGTGTGCTTCTGATATAAGAGAAAAGCAATTGCTGAACGCTGAGCTGGACAAACTAGGAAGCCTTCGGCAATGGCAGCAACGATAAACAAACTCATTCTCCGAAACCGCTCCCTCTGTTTCTCCGCCACTCCCGCTTTCACCGACCCATCTCGTTACCGGAAACAGATTTCCCTCGCCAACCTCTTCCAAAGGTACGGTTTCCCCTCTTCCCACATCCCCCAATTCCTCTCCAAGAGTCCCTTTCTCTTGGATTCCAACTTGCCCGAACTGGAGAAATCCCTCGCCACTCTCTTCTCCTTCCGAATTCCCCAAAATGCCCTCGTCTCCCTCATACGCAACTGCCCCGGCGTGCTGGAACACCAATTCCTCAGGAACTGGGAACTCGGTTTCTCGAAGCTCAGGGCCTTGAACCCTTCCCCGTCGATGATCGTGAACTTCCTGGAATGTTCTAGAAGGTTCGAGTTAGACCCCGATGAGGTCTCGAAGAAAATTGAGACATTGAGGCGTTTGGGATTTTCCGGTGACGCCGCGGCTAGGGTTTTGGAGGGGTTTCCCAGCGTGCTCGTGGTGAGCGAGAGGGAAATTGCTCGTGTGGTTGAGTTTCTCGTGGAGTTTGGGATTCCCAGGGACGAGGTCGTTGATCGAATTGTGCGATTAAACCCTAGGGTTTTGGGAATTGGGGTTGAGGAGAGGTTGAAGCCCTTGATTCGCGAATTGAAGGATTTGGGGTTTTCTGGGCGTGAGGTTAGGAGAGAGATAGTCAGGGAGCCGAGGATTCTGGGAATGGAGATCGGGGAATTTTCGCGGTGTTTGCGGTTGCTGGAGAGTTTGAAGTGCAGGGAAGGCATTAAAGAAAGGATTTTCGGAGAGGGTTTGTTGAATGCTTGCTTTGAAGTGAAGCTGAGAGTGGATTGCTTGTGTAGTCATGGTTTGATTCGCAGTGATGCTTTGAAGTTGTTGTGGAAAGAACCAAGGTTGATAACCTATGACTCGGAGGACATTGATAAGAAGATTCAGTTTTTGGTCCATAGGATGCAGTATAGTGTTCATTGTTTGCCTGATGTTCCTGAATACTTGGGTGTGAATTTGGAAAAGCAGATTCTGCCTAGATTCAATGTTATGGAGTACTTGAAAGCAAGAGGTGCAATTGGTTTTGAGGTTGGATTGAAGGACCTGGTAAAGCCAAGTAGGCTTAGGTTTTACAATCTTTATGTTAAGCCCTATCCAGAGTGTGAAAAGATTTATGGGCGATTTTCTGGAGCTAGTGATGTTAAAAGCAAGCATCCAGCTGGTCTCTGGAAACTCTTTAAACCTCAGAAGTTCCCTGAAACTGATGAAGATATGAAGAACATGAAGTCCTTCATGGAATCACTGGTGTAGTGGTCTGATCCTTGTATATTGTTTGTTGGATCATGGACGCATTTAGGGGTGGGCAAAGAACTGTTCTGATTTTTGAACTAAACCAAATCCTTGAACACACCAAAACAAACCTTGAATACCAGATTTTTGAAACCAATTCTTGAACTAAACTGGTTTGTTTCATATTCGTGGTTCGGTTCACTGATCCTAAAAACAATTTGGTTACCTGATCTACTTACTTATTTGACTTAATACCGTATAAAACTACATAATTTCAGAACTCCATATGTGATTGACAAACCCTGATTAATCACCTTTCTACCACAATCTAATTTTGGATTCAACCCCAAATTCACAGGAACCTAGTCTTCAATGGACCTAGGGCCTTGATGATTGAAGCCCATTTTCTGTCACCGTTCATGACCGTGCTTTTGCCTCTGCATTCTTCAACCTCTTCATGTGGGTTGCTTCCAATCTTCAGCTATTAGCAATTGCTCTTCAACCTCTGCATTCCACCGTTATCAATTGTGCTTCTGCCTTTGAGTTGTTTGACCTTTGCATTCTACACAAACTGAGTTCTTGGGCAGCTTTTTGCCTTTTATCTGGGATTGCTATGATTTCTCTGGGTTAAATGAACTGGTCTTTAGAATCCTCACCTCTGAATTCTCTGGGTTCCACAAACCGGTCAAATCCAGCATTCTACATCTGTTCGTGGAGAAACACACCATAAGAGGTAACGTAGCTCTTCTAATATTTTCTTAGATGACAACAAGCTTGTAGTAAATTTGGTTTACATAGAAACCATTCGTGCTATTACATAGAAACAATTCGTGCTATGTATTCTCAGTTTACAGAGAAAGCAGGGAACTACATCCTCCAGTTGCTCTCTCCTATAATAGGGAGTGTTCGAGCTAAGCTTAAGGCAGTTGGTAGCAATCTGAATGAATATTGTGAAGTCTTGGAGTAGAAAGCCTTGGGGAATTCATCCCTGTATACATGACCATTCTTTAGTTCAGATGTCCTAATTCCTCTATTTATTTATTGTTTTAATTGGACCCAACATTTTACATTGGAGCACACTTGAGTTGGCAGATCCTTGTGTCAGGTGCTAACAAATTGCTAGGTCAAACTCTGACATATATATTTCAATGTCATCCAAAATCTAAGGATGGAAGGCATAATTTGGCATCACCAAGTAACATTGCATTCAGTCTGTATGTGTCATCTTATGTATAAGTTGGTATTATAAAGAAACTTACATTAACTTGATTAATTTAATTTCTGTATACTGTGTATGCCTCTTTTGTCGTGATCATATCTTAGGTCGCCAATATATACTCAAAAATCCAAGCTCTTGGGTTTAATGTTTCATTAATAGAGAATACGAAAGAGCTATTGGTGTGAATGATGCTCTTTCTATCCCTTGAATCATTTACCTGATTTGCATGGTGGACATTTCTATATATGCAGGGTATTCTAGAATGTGAGAATGAATTTTCATTCATTTTCCTAATAAACCATGAAGAATCTCTTCCTTTCTTTTACTCACTCAAGATATTTAGCTTCTCTTAGTGACTCCCCTCCAACTTAAGAGGGATAAGCATTGTGTTAATGTCCTGATATTTGTTGATAATTTCATTGGTCCTCATTTTTTTTGGGTATATTTATCATTTATTTATTTCATGTTTTTTCTTATTTATTTGCTTCCTATATATGACATTTGTGCATTGTATAAATTTGTCTGTCTGCTCCTTCCCAAACACTTTGCACTACACCTTCACACACATGCTCTATGCCTGGGCTCAATACTCTATAGGCATAGACAGAGGGAAAGTAGTGTTGCTTTCCGAAACCTTTGGTTTCTGTATAAGCAAATAAAAACCCTTCTCTCAAATTGAACTCTTTCCGCCTGTAGCCAGCCTATAATGGGCGAGGATTGAGAATCTTTGTTAACCAAAGTGTAGGCATCATTAAAGACAATTTGGGTACTTTTTGTCTGTTAAGGGTATAGAACCAAAATCAACACTTTTTATAGGGACCCTACAGCCTACTTGGTTTGTGCAATACTTCTTTTAAGATAGGTGCCGAACCCAGCTATCCCTTTCTCATGAGACACATGAAGAACACTTTAAGAATTCTTGTTTTTTTTCTCCAAATGAAGATCATTTATATATTATTTAATGCAGTAACTGAGTGTTTGACCTTTGCTTCTTTTGCATTTGTATACATTCTTCAACCTTGTAAAGATATTGACAAAGCCTAACCATGGATAAGGGGAAAATACCTATTTCAGCTGGGGTTGTTACTGAAGAAGGGAGGGTTGTCGCAAAGATGTCCGACAAAATCCAGAGGGAAAGGGGAGATTGCTTGCCATGTGGGATTGCTGCCCAGTTGATGCCAGTAGGATAATGTGACTTTGAACAAAACAAAGTGACAGTGCCTTAGGATGTGATTTCTAAGATGAGGAGGCACACATAATTCATTGAAAGATTCGGGGACATCGTATGCCTCGTCGTTATCACACATTACACACCGATCTGAAAACAATGATACACTTTTGGGACCCTTTCTATTGCTGCTTCACATTCCAGCAACTTGATGCAGTCCCTGTCAATGCAGAATATGCGACAATCCTAATTGAAAAGTATTTTCTGAGGACAAGTATGCAATGATAGTATGATTAAAACACGGATGGATGGACGGATCTATTGAAATGTTTCTAATAGTCCAAGGGTTTTCTTGGATTTACAAGTTCATGTTGACTACTTGCAATTGCCTTAAGGGTTTAGGGTGAGGCGTGTGCATGCATTTTCCGTTAAAATAAATTGCCCAAGCATCTACTTGAGATTGGAGCAAAATTGAATTTCTGAAAAACGAACAAAACATCTGCAGTATGGTCTGATTAACTTCTTGACATGTTTTACTTATGCTCTCTGAAAGTAGAAAAAAACCTTCTTGGCTGTGCCGTCTTGTACCTGTTTGTTACTTTACTTCTATCCTTACCGTTGAGTAGAGTGCAGCCATGCTTTGTTTACAGCTTAGTGATTGACATACTCCTTAGCCTTGAAAGCAGTTCACAGGAATAGGTTTCGGCCTCCTTTTGGGTTAAAGGCTTAAACCGGCTTTGTTCGGGGTTTATTTATCTGTTTATGAAACGGGTCAGCCGTTGCTGCATCTATTCTTTTTCTTCCTCTCTCTCTCTCTCTCTCTCTCTCTCTCTCTTTTCGTTGCTGAATCCTCCCTAATTTTCACTCCCTTTCTATGTAATAGAACATTCTAATGTTTTATTTAGTCCATGAAAAGTTTTACTACATTCATATTAGTCCTTGAATTTTTCGAAGTTAATATAAAGCTCTTGAAAAATAATTGTGCCATTCAAATTAGTCTACATTTCACTTCTTATCGTCAAACATAACAGAGTTAACAAGGGAATGATTTTTTCCCCTTCCAAGATAACTTTCTCTCTCAACGCGAAATGGACCACCTCTTCTTAACAACTCCTTTCAACCGTATCAAAGCTTCTGATCTACACCAATTCCGCTTGCGTTTCAACTTTGGCTCCACCACCTGAAGCCAAGCCACGAAGCCACTGGAACTTCTTCAACTATGTCACTCATCGGCACTGCAGCTGCAATTGGTTGCGCTACTTGCAGCTTGATTTTTCTCACTTTCTGCTCGACCTATTAATATCTAAGTATGCATTTTGATTTGTTTGGTATTACTATTGAATCAAATTGACTTGGAAATGATAAAAAAAAAATGTTTATTTCCTTTCTTTGAAATCTGCCTAGTATAGTTATTGAATCAAGTTGATTTGGAAATGATTCAAAATAAAGATTTATTTTTAATGTGTTGGATCTATTCTGCAAATCAATTTGGAACTTAATATGCTGCCTTTTTTCTTTTTGGTTTGATATTTGGAATTTATTTGGTTATTGTGTATACACCATGGAACAACAGGGACTTTGGCCTGAGGCTTATAGAACTAGACCATGATTCAGTGGAATAGTCATGTGGTATGGTAGTATGATATGACAAATGATTGGCAAATAATTTGCTTGAATTTCAGTGTAATTCTCATATAACATTTTTTTCCTTATATCAAACTTCAATGTTGGTCAATATCGGTTCTACAGGAGTTTAGAGAGTTGTTTACTGTACACATTTCTCAGAAATATTTCCTTCCAATTTTGTTTTCCCAAACATATATTAAAAAAAAATAAGAAATAAAAGATTGTGAATGGGTAAGAAATCAGATGATAAATTTCGGGTCTATTCACTTTCTTCCTTAAACAGCACTCTTCAATTATCTTTTGGTTGAAAAGTGGACCAACGAAACCCAAAAAAACAGGGCTTTCAATTCTTACAAATCACAATTTAGGTGACTATTAGCCTGTTTGGTTTTCAGTTTAGAAAACTCAAAATTATAGTTTGGCAAATGGGAGTGATTAGATTGATAGAGTAAAAGATAACAGTACCATATCAATTACTTGACATATCACATTATAGTATTTAATGAAAAGATTTAATAGAGGGATTAAATTGTCTAATATTTTAAAAAATTAGGGATTAATTTAATGTAAAAATTAATAGAGACCACTTTAAAAGTTTACTCTTGTTATTAATCTATTTTTCAAAGCATAAATAATTTTTCGTGCCAACAATTATAATACACATGTTTTAATCTTTTTGACCATTGGTTTTCGAACAAGTATGTCAAAAATGAACAAAAACCATCACAAGTCATTCAACAACCTTCCGACTCTATATATATATATATATATATATATATATATATATATAGCCCATACAATGTTCGGGGTTTAAAAATTTTTTTTCAAATACAAAAATTGTAAAACATATTTTGATTAAGTTGTAAGATAAAGTAAATAATTTAGTTTTACTACAAAGTAACAATTTGTTATTTAATATGAAAGTGATGGACATTAACATAACAAATGAATTAATTGTGAATAGAAAGTATAATATGGGATCTAATAATAAGGAAAAGACAAATACAAATTTAATAAGGCCTTTATGGTTTCACATTTATTTGAAATCTTCAGCGTCTTATATTGCATTGCATGATATATAAGTATAAACATCAAAGAATGACTATATATAGTGATCAATTATGAACTAAAAATTAAAATTAATAATAGTAATCATTATTAGACAAATGCATTTTCAAATGGAAAATAAAAATTCTAAGTTAAAATTTATTTCCTCAATTTTAAATCTTTTGAAATACCTCTTGGTAAATTACATTTCTTGTTTTGTTACATAGATTTTCATTGTCATCTAATACCAAAATCTTCAAACTACTCTTAGATTTGACTCTTGAAATATCTACATAAAATTGTTCGTGAGTGAAAATAGACTCCGACAAAAATAACCAAACATATGATAGTGATTGCCCTTGACTTTTATTGATAGACATAACAAAGCAAAGTGTAACTGGAAATTGTCTTGTTTGAAATCTCAAAGGAAATCTAGGATCAGATGGAATCACATTCATTCAAAGAATGTAAACCTTCTCATCAATATGATTTCAAGTAACAACAATTGCCCTATGACATTGTTTGCTAATTCCTGAACAATTAATCTCATTCCATTGCATAATGTTGAAGTCTGATCGATATTTCTTAGAAGCATAATTGAAACTCCTTTTTTAATACCAATTTGTGATTTGGTATTTCAGATCACTTGATTTCATTTAAGAATTCATTTGTCAACTAGTCAGCTTCAATGCCAACATTTTCATCTAATATGCAATATGAGTTAGAACTCAAATATTCTTTTTCTTCACCAAGTATTTGAGAAAGAACGAATTCATTAATGAATTTATTTACCATTTCAACTACTTCAAAAGTTGGTGCTAGTAAAGCTCTATCCTGAAAAGACTTAAAGTATTGCATATTATCCAACAAATTTGGATATGTGAATTTGACAATACTCATAAGAGGAGAGTTTGATTCCAATAGGAAAAGGTCACTTGGAATTTCTAAGTCTGCTGCTATTGTCGCATCCAAAAGTTTCGTCTCCAATTTTAATTATCCAATCAACAAAGTCTTTCAGATTTGGATCAACAAAAGAGCCAGTTGTTTCCAACCTCATTTTTAGTCAGTAAGAACTTGAGAATGGCCTCATAACTTTGAAGAGTTTATAATTGCAGACACTATGTCTTCTCTACTTGCTCTTGGTATTACTAGCAAAATTTGATGGAAATAACCTCCAAGAACAATTGTTTTTCAACCAAATGGTTTAGTTGTTGAATCGATAGTAGAGAATCTCATAATATCTCTAAGAGTACAATCTAAAGCCTCAAAAAGCAAATCTATTTATGATGCATGCTTTGTCCCATATTATCAAACTTGCTTGTTGAGGAAACTCGGCTTTCGAACTTCTTTGTTCAATGTTATATGTAGACAACTTAGTATAAGTTAAAGGAATTGAGAATCTATAATGAGCAATTCTTCCACCAGGCAAAAGAAATGAAGCAATGCCACTCGTTGCAACATTCAAAACAATTTTCCTTCAGATCGAATAGATGCAAACAATGTCTTTGAAAGAAAGGTCTTTCCAGTTCCACCATAACCATAGATAAAGTAGAAGCCACCTTTTTCCCTTCGTATAGCATCTGTTATCTCATTGAAAACTCCTTTTTGATCCTCATTGATAATAGCTAAGCATCATTTGAGGTCAACTAGCATTTCTTTATTGATACATGCCATCCTAATGAAACATGACATGAAAAAAAAAAAAAAAAAGAGAAGAGCCCATCGTAATTTTAGATTAATTTTCAAAAGTTAAGTACAAAATAATAATCTTTAAAAAAAAAATCTCACATTCTTACAATCTTTTAGCCCCTCAATTGGCTTTCAAGGAGTCAACTTTAAAAAATCATTCTCAATTGAATTATATGGTAAGTCAACCAAATCCCTAAACACCTTTGTATCCACAATTGTCTCTCCAAATTTTGTTATTATGGTTAGATCAAAACACATCCTAGCCATTTTGAAAGAAGTTTCAAAATGACTATTAAGACCAGAGTTGACCTCAACTTTAAAAAGAAAAGTCTTACCAATCAGCAATTCTTCAAACTCTTCGGGCTGATCCGTGTGACCTCCTTTTTGCTCAAAACAGTGACAACCAAGAATAACAATATCAGATTTATTTAGTATTACAAAGTTAATAAATTATTAATTCTTGAGATAATGAAAATAATAAAGCATATGAACAACAATATAACCAATTTTATTACATTTTGAATTATCTCAAGCATATAGGAACATGATTTTTTCAATATTAGACAACCCTCATAGTCAAACACAACAAAGATAGAATTGCCAATATGATCCTGAATAGCAAGCTCAATCTTATATTTGCAAAATGGAGGTTTTGATACAAATTAGAAGTTAATAGAACAAAAGATTGATAAGAAATAATAGAACAGTCAAAAGAAATAAGAAAAAATTACCTCCGAATGACATGAGCTACATGACAAAGATATCAATCACAAAAATACTTGTTGGAATAATTGGTAACGACATTGTTGCATTTGCAAGCAACATACCACCAATCTTGGTTGTTACTTAAAGTAGTAATAGGAACTTGGACAATAAAAAATCTATCCTTTTACAGATATAAGTAGAATTAATCAGCATCCAATTTCAAAAAAAAAAATAAATCATAGTATATAAGGCTAACAATGCAAAAGTATAACAAAAGGTCATTATTTAGCCTCCTTTGAATTAGTCAAATCAACAATCAAGCACCTCGGAGTAGCACTCAAAAAATCATGTTCAATTGGGTAAGATGGAGTTTGAGCCATAGAAGCAAGATAATGATTAAAATAAAAAAGAAGAACATACAATGAAACAATAGATATAAACAATAGATGTAACATCCCCAAATTCACCTAATCTAATTAGCTCAGCAACTTCGAGAGATTGAATTAGTAAATGGCTAATTAAACACTAATCACTAATAACAAATTATCAACGGTCAACCAAAAGTCAAAAGTAAAAAAAAGAATCAAAAAGTTAACAAAAGTAAAAAAATCAACTAAAAGTCAAAAGTCAACAAAATATCAATAGAAAATCAATAGTTAACATAAAAAAGTTCAAACTTTTAGAAAGTCAAAATAAGAAACATTAGATAAAGTACTTAAAGCTTAATCACTATATGAACCTTACTAATTAGAATTTAAAAACATAATTAAGGTCAAAACAAGACTAATTAAAAGACATGAGATTATTATTATCCCATAGTTAGTGAATACTCATGTAATTAGTGACCAATCACATGTAATTAGAACATAGATTAAGAAAGATATTTCTATGACAACCTAAAATTCCAAGGCAAGTAGAAACTTGACAAGTGTCTTACTTTGGCAAATATAGTAAGTTGATTCAAACACTCTAACACCATATAAGAAGAATCTTCCATTTGTGGTATTAATCCTTAAAACACCTTATACCAAAATTGTTTTAGATCAAAGTATTAACCAAGGAACAAAACACACCCTCTAAACCCTTTAGTTAATTCCTTAAGCACCCAAAATGCAAAACACAACCCTAACTCCCTAAGGACCCCCGCAGCCAAGACACACAAACACACACCTCTCACTTTAATTTTTCCATTCTCTCTCAAACTCAAAAACTCTCTTAAAGGAAACACTCTCATCCACATTTCCTTTCTTCCATAACCACCACCATCACCTTCCAAGAGCCATTTCTTTTGGTTCTTGGAGAAAATACTAAACACACATTTAGCTCCATTTGGCAAGGGTAACACAAAACCTCTTCCTTTTTCCTCCCTGTAATTGTGACCTTGAAGCTCCAAGGGAGGTGGCCACTTTCATCCTTTCACCTCTCCAAGCACTTGCAAAGCTTCTAGTGGTAGTAATCTCTAACGCACTTCTTCCTTATACCGAGGACTAGAACACCTAATCTTTCTCCATGTTTAGGTTGTTTTGGTTCTTGATCTTGAGTTCTCATGACCATATTCCTTATCTTTGACTTGAAAAGTACTGTAAATCACATGTCCATTCTCTTGTTTGATGAAATAATGTTCTCTCCTTTACTTGAGTTTTCGGCCATTAACATGCCTTATTGAGATCATGGTTTTGTTATCTCATTCTTGGTATTGTTGCTTGAAGTTTTAAGTTTTGTGAACAAAGGAGAAAACTTTTAAAAGATTCATCACTACGAATCAACTTGAAGAGTAAAAGCCTATAATTTTAGCTAAGCTTGGATCTAAGTCCTATGAACCTTTAAAAGACTAAATCTACAAGTTATAAAGTGGAAAAGAAAATAAAAATGGTTGCTTGAGGGAAAACAAGTGTTGTTCATGAGTTTTATGACTTAGTCATGAATTGTCTTAATCCTAGGGAGCAAGGTGAAGTCCTTGTAGCCTCTTGGAGCAAATGATTAGGGCAATTGGCTTGGCCATAAACTAAGAGCACATGCATGCCATGAATAATGTTACAAGATAAAAATCTACACAAGAATCTAAACAACTTGGTGATAAGGAAGACAAATAAGGATAGCAAAACCAAGCTTACATCGTTTGGTCACTTCTAAAGAAAATAGAAATTAATGTTTCAAGTTTATAAACTATTAAGATCTAAGCTTTTAAATACCTAATTAAGACACCTAGCAACCTTGCATGAAGAAAATGGAACCCTAAATTCACACAAGGTCATAGCCTTGAAGAGAAAACCAAGGAGAAAAGACTTTTAATTCTTAAAAACAAGATATCGAAAGTTCTGATTGCATAACTAAGTGATACACTAATTTTACTCAAGGTAAGAATAAATGCTTTATTTCATTAAGGGGTTAGAACAAGCTTCTAAAACACCTAGTTAGTAAATCAAACCAATTTACAAGAAGAAAAACAAACTAAGAAGCTTAAAATTTCCTTACGTTTGAATTCAGTCATCCCATCATATTTGAGTAATAAACCATGTTTAATTTGGCTTAAATGAATTAAAGGACAAATTAATTTGAGGTTTGAAAGGTTAATCTAAGGGATAGAGTAAGAAAAGCTTAAAAGGCTTGAAATAAACCCACTTGAGGGTAAGAGATTTTCTTATAAAGAATCATGAGATACCTCATAAGCATTAATAAGACTTTGCGCCAAAGAATGCATGAAACCCTGGATGTTTGCTCAGGGTTGTGTGATTGGATGATAACTTGCCGAGTCCTTGGACTAGGGGAACTATTTGATTATGGATGTTTGAATAATTATGAATGGTGATCTTGCTATGTGAATTGTTGCTTGGCAAATTTTTGGGAAAGTTCAATCTAGCTATTATACTGCCGGATTTTCATCAAAATTATGGCCTTAGAATGATTACTATGCATGGTACATAAACATTCATTTGCTAAGTAAAAGAATATATTATGCATAATTGTATTAATAAGAAAAAGAAAGAATTAAGGGTATGACCCACACTAACCCCCTCTCCCACCGAAGTTCTAGGATTGAAATGTGGTGACAACCACAGTATGACTCATTACCACTTCATGTCGAAAGCGGTAAGTATGTGAACATATGACCAAAGTTCTCATGCCGTAACACATTCTAAGTAAAGTAAAGAAGAATGTAAATGCATGATCGAAGTTCTCATGTAGAAGCACATAAGAAAATACAAAGGAGTAAGAAAAAAAGAAAATTTCAAGATATTTATGCATGATGCATCCATTCAAGTTTCCCGCTCTATGCTTATGATTATGTTTATGTTATGATAAGAATGAATGTTTAAAAGGAATTCACTTCGGTTAATTACATTTTCAAAAAATTAATAATTGAACTATATGTATGCTCATTATTTTGTTTATAAATCCAAAGTGGCTAGGAGGATGGCACCAACACTTAACTATCAAGTTAGAATTTCTACTGAGAAATATTATTTCTAATGTTCACGTCCATGTCATTTTCAGAGGAGGATGGAGCCTTAATACCCAGTGATGTTTCAGGCGGACCCACCTGTCAGTGAATGGTACTACGACCATGAGAAGGCGGCAGTCGTGATAGTGACCACCATAGTTACCTACCATTTTGTCATATAAGTCATTGGAGCGATGACACCTATTCATCTGCACCTGTTCCATCAGACACATCACCACCCACCATTTTGTACATATAGGTCACATTTGTATTGACATTTGGTCTTAGCAAAGTGCTTTCTTTGAATAACTTGGGAACCCATATCCAAGGGACAGATTTCCTTCCTTGAAGTAATCGTTTGACACTTGGAATCAAAAAAGATCCTAGCCAGCCAATTTCAAGGTCTAGCACGCTTAGCATACCCAATAGCCGAGAAATAGCCCGAACAGTAAGCAAGACACCACTATGTTCAATGCTTTAGTTCTTACTCCTTAGAATGTTTAAATTAGTTTATGTTTTGTGTCTAGTGATCTTTATGTCTACCTATCCAGTGTGATTAAATGTGGTCTTGAAAGTCCTTTCAAAACTAGATAAGAGATTTGACCAACTCATCTTTGCTATTATATATATTTGTGGTGTGATACGAAATTGTCTATATGTTCTGATGTGGTATTTAAAGCTAAATAGTTTTCATTGATTTTAAGCTTAACCGTAGTTTGTATTTGATCAGGTGCTGCAATACCAGTTTTTTTATTGTAAATAAGCTTTGTCTTTAATGTTTAATCAATGAAACTTTGTTAACAAAAAAAAAAAAGTTTAAAGGTCTTATTAAATAAATTTGATGGTTATAAGTAGTAGTGTTTGTATTTTTTTCATTAAAGGAACATTTTTTCAATTATTTAATTTGATAAGTCTATTAATACTACTAGACTTTTTGGACTCGTGCAACATACGAGATAAAAATTATTTGGCAAATATAAAAGCTTTATAATAAATAGACAATATATAAAAATTACATAATTTGATCTAAAACTAACAAAATAATTGATAAATATAAAATTTAGTATACAATTTCAATACAACTTTAGTAACTCAAAAAAAAAAAAGTCTAATATGAAAAATAATTAAAATTAAAAGTTTGAAAATGGTAAAATAAATTTTTTATATTTGATATTCTGTTAAAAATTAAAATTTCTTGTAAGACACTAAATTGATATCAGTATAAAAATTGCAAATTATACAATAATAAATTATTAAATAATAATAAATAAAATTATCTACTTTCAATTTTATCAAACAGTTAAAAAATTATTTTTTCTCCTTCCCTATTTTTCAACATTCCAATAAATTAATTTTAGAGATAAAATTATATAAAAGTATTCTATATAACAAGTAATTATTCAAATAAAAAAACAATTAATTATTAAAAGTATAATTTATTTTATAAAAATATATATTTCTATTTTTTAAGGGATGATTGAAAATAATTAAAATTAATTATTAAATTTATAATTTACATAGTTTTCATGTATTTTATTGCAAATAGAAAAGGTTGAGTTATATGTTTATTATAGTCTAGTATTTTTATTTATCTCAAAGTTAGGAATTTGAATAAACCATATATTGATATTAATTAATTCTTGAAAAATTGCCTATATAAAAACTAAATGAAGGAATTATTTGAAGAATATATATTATAAGAGTTTTTTTTCAAGACTTGATTTCATAATATAAAAAAATGCTAGATATAAAAGTAAAATTTGTATAAAATTTATTTTATATATATGTGGGCCATATCACATGGGAGGAGTGGTTTATTATGAAAATGAAAGGAGCAAATTTAGGCCGTATAATCATATATAGATAGTCAAGATTTAAAATTGTTTAAAGATTACATGATCACTTAAAAAAAATCAAATAACTTTATGTTTTAATCTTGATCATTTGTATAAGATTCGATGAACCAAATTTACTCCTCTTGCTCTCATAATTAACCACTCCTCTCACTTGATCCTCCCCTTATATATATATATATATATATATATATATATAGAAGAAAATTAAATAGAAAAAATATTCAAAATTTCTTACCATGATCTACAAAAAAGTATATTTTAGAGTTTTTTATATGAAATAAAGGAAAATAAAACAACGACGATAATAAAAGAATTTAGAAACTTGGAAAGCAACCCACAACTGAATAGCAAAGTACAATAAAAAATCTCCTTTACAACATCAAACCAGCATCCATCCTATATAAAAATTAAAATAAAAAAATCCCCAAACTCAAATTTTCAAAACCTAAAATAACATAAAATCATATAAATAAAAACATACAATTATAGGAGCAAAAGCTATGATACAAACTCAGTTTACATGTTTGGGTCATAGATATAGGAAGATGTAGCAGAACAAATCTCCATTTTCTTGCTATTAATGGCAAGAGCTCTTAATATTCCATCTATTGACTATGCAGGAATAAGTTTGACGATAATATTTAGTATAAAATAGAAAATGTGAAGTAGCCATTGTAGAAGAAGGAAATTCTCAGGTTTTGGTAGAAGAAAAAATTATATGAAGGGACGAATATATAAGAAACATAAAAGCTTCTCATGAAAGCTTAAAGATAAAATTAATAATATTTCTACTACTTTTTAATTTCTAATTATCTATCTCAACAAATTATCATTGGCCATAATATGTGAAAAATTAAAAATATGTGAAAAATTAAAAATATGTGACTTTTTCCAAAGATATGTATATGTGAGTTCCCATGTCAAGAATCAAAATCACTTTGCAAAAGTAAAAGACAATAAAATATTATTCCATAAACAGACGACACTCTAATTTTGGAAAAATAAAAAAAGAAACAATATAGTTGAGTACTTCTTAAATGATAAATAAATATATAAAAAAAATCGGGAGAGAAATTTGACTTGTTGACTAATTATTATGTAATAAAGTATTTAAAGAAGAATAGTAATAAAAGTAATTGATTTTCAGAGAGACTGAAAATTGACTTGTGATAACAAAAGGATAAGTACTAAAAATTGAGTGGATAAAATATATTGGTAATTAATGCTAACAATTATCAATATTAATTTTCAAATTGAATTTCACATTATTTTTTAAAATATGAAATAATTGGCTGAGAAATAGAAAGGAAGTGGAGTTAGTAACGGTGTATTAATATTCATTAAATTTGAAATTTTTATCTTAAATTATTTTAATTTTGTAAAGAAAATTTAATATAATTTTATTTAATTAACTTTTAGTGATTGAAATGAAACAACATAGAGATTTGAGTAGTGTAATGCCCGGGTCAAGAGTCACACGAATTGTGACACTTTGTTCTATCGGATCCTATGAAAGCTCTAAGTTTGGACCCTATGCCCCCTTGAAGGGCTATAGGATTGGGACATTTTCATAAGATCAAAAGTCCCGGTAATTGTTCCTTAGATATCAAAGAATTGAAGAGCGATTTTTAACGAATTTTTGGAAGTTATTAACTCTTTCATTTTCAAGCTTGAAGTTTAAGAAAATATAAGTTTTCGGAAGTTTGTACCAAAATAGGAGTTTGATTTTTTCCAATATTTTTATTGGATTCAAATGGGGGATATTTTCTTATTTATATTTATGTTTTAAAGTTAATAGAGAATAAAATAAATGAGGACATTAACTTAAAATTAAGAAATGTAAATAAGTATATGATGATAGTTGAGAAGTATAAATGAAGGAGGAAGGAAAATAAAAAAAAAAATAGAGACTGGGTGCCTAGGCGCCTAAGGCCAAGCCTGGACCAGGTGTCTTCTGCAGTAATGATGCAGCTGTGTGGGCGGCGCCAGGCTTAGGTCATGGCGGCGCCAGCGCCTACTGATCGAACTTTAAAAGAAGGATTATGTTCCTTCTTCTTCATTCTTCCTCAACTCCTCTCTCTCTTCTTTCTATCTCTTCTCTCTTCCTCTCCTCATGGATGCCATGACTCCTTCACCATTTTTCTACTCAAATCCTCCACAAAATCCCTCTTTTTCATCATCTTCTTCATCAATCTTCTTCCTTGAAGCTCTCTCTCTCATCTCTTTTAGAGAGAGAAACGAAGGTGGAGGAGACCCAAGTCCTCCATCAAGTTTCTTCCTTCTTTTGCAATCCAAAGTAACTCTCTAAGCTCCAAATCTTCTTCTATTTCATGGGTAGGGAAGGATTTTCTTGGAAGATTAAGTTTAAGGTTGAGGTTTGGGAACCCAGGGTTCCAAATTGGGGGTTTTTATGCTTTGAAAATATTTCAAGTTAATCTTTGGTTCTATAGGCTAATCAGTGTTTGGATAATGATAATTTTGATGCTAGATAACTTATGTGGTGACCGTAGCTCCGTGGTTCAATATGCTAAGGCTGTTCTTTCCCTTGGATTAGCACAGTGAGTGATAGTATACTTATAGCTTATTGTTATCTTTAATTTCCTAAGTACATGCCTAAAATGTATTCTAGTGAAGTTTTATAAAATAGTTGATTCAATGTGTTTTACTCTATATTTATAGAATTCTTGAAGTGATGATGTTAGTTATGTGCATATGTGTATCTATATATATATAAGTGGGACAAGCTCTTATAGAAATTGATTTCTGACATTGAGTAATTTGATAGAAAAAGACAGAGTTTTATGTGTATAGAAATTGCAATGTTTTGAGAAAGAACTTTAGATACTTTAAGTTTGAAAGATTTGAATTATGCCTTTAACCTATAGTTAATAGTACAGTTAAATTTCACATAAATTGATATAAAGAAGAATCTTAATGACAAGAACTTAGAAAAGATGAAGTTTCACATTTTTTTTAGAAATTGTGATGTTTTAAAATTAGTTTAAAGCTAGAAATGTTTGAAAGGAAGAAAATGTATTTCAAAGGAGTTTCAACCAAGGGCTCACATGAGGCATGGCGAAGACCCAGTAAGTGTGAGTGCCTTTTTGAGGGGAGGAAACTATAACAGAACTATTTGCTAATGGCAGTAGTATTAGCCTTGGTGCACCTTGAATAACCCAGCTAGCAGGGTGATTGCTAGCCCGGCATGTCGGCCAACATGTCCGGAATATATAGACACGCATAGGCGTGAAGTTATCTTTTACTGCTGGAGTTAGGCCACAGGACCACCCAGTCAGGCAGCTATTTCTGAAATAGGATCCTCTCTTAAGCTTTATGATGATTTTGAAATAAGTATTTACTTTTCATGTTATGAGAAAGTATTTCTATCTCTAAGCCCAAATCTTATATCCTTATTATGCATATGATTTGTTACATCTAGTTGTAAAGCGTTATGTTTATATATCTGTTTGTAAGAAGTTTTTATCCAATGGATGTTTTAAGGATAGATTATACTTCAGGTATGTTTTGCTAAAAAGTTTATAGTATGTTAACATATAGCCAAAGCCTTTCCTTAAGAGATGATGTATAAGTTTTTGAAGCAGTGTATAAGTTATACTTTTGCTAAAAGTTAATGTTAAAACTTATTCGATTGTTGTTATAGATATATTATCCCTCACTGAGTCTGTATGACTCACTCTTTTCTCTCTCTCTATATTTTTAGACAGGTGCGGGACCGTGCTCAAGCTTCCGCAGTTAACTAGAAGATTCAGCATTTAGGCTTAATTATATAATCCCTAGAAGTGCTCCATTAGTCCACAGGCAGGGTCATTCCTGTATTAGCTTTAATTTGTAACAAAAAGCATGTTGTTTTTAGTTAAGTCAAGTTGCTTTTTAATGATTATGGGTTGATATTCATGATGGATATGTATGTATATATTTTCATAAGTACAATTACGTTTTAAATTCCTATATTGTGTGCTGTGGGGTGCATTCGGAAAATGCCTGGATCCCCAATGATTTTGTGTATTTGGATCGTTGTACAGGTGGAGGATCCATATTTGGAAATAGTCCTAAATACAAGGGAGATTCTGCCCAATTTTTTTTGAAAAGGTCTAATGTAGGCTTGCTAGGGGACGTGTCCCTTATGCGCCGGTTACGTCCTGAGTGAGGTCGTGACAAGTAGTGGATCATTTAAGGAGAGTTAGTGGAAGAGAAAAAGAAGGTATTGTAAGTTAAATTTTGAAATTAAGATTTTCCTTTTTATTATTTCAATAAATAATAATTTCAAATATTTCCTTTAATAATAAATTTAAGAAAGTGGTGGAGTTAGAATTGATGTGAAGCTAACATATGGTATAAGTTTCCATGTTTTGAGTCTTGTTTATTAGTAATATAGATATAGATTCGACATACTATGAATAATTGTTATAAAAGTAGAAATTGGGGTGTACTTAGGAGTCAATTGATATCAGCCTTGATTTTCTTGAGTTAATGCAAAAAACCAATTCGACATATGGAGCGCATTTCTTGAAGCTTCGGTTTGCAGGATGGGTTAAAGTGAACTGTGATGGTTCGGTTTCACTCCCGTTGAGTTTCATGTGGCGGCCTTGTTTGTGATGAACTGGGTCAATTCTTGGGCATTTGTCCAATCATAGTGGCTGAAATTTGGGGTGTTATTTATGCATTGGACATGGTCCGGAATAAGGGTTACAAGGCTATAGTTTTGGAAATGGACTCTCTTAATGCCATTGCCATATCTCTCATTAGCAAGGATGTGGAGGAGCTACCCCCTTGCGTAATGGTGATCAAGAAAGTTTGTGAGTTGCTGCACCGAGATTGGAGAGTTCATGTTCAACATGTTTATAGAGAAGCTAATTGTGTTGCTGACTATTTGGCTAAGTTAGGTCATGACCAGCAACTGGGAGCGTTTTTGTTTTTACCCATCCTTCTTGCATGGGGCCTACTCTTAGCAATGACCTAATGAAAAAATTCTTAACTACTCTTAGAGCAAGAAAAATTTTTTGTTTTGAATTTTTTTGATGTTCAACATATCAGTTTTGTGGCTATTATTATCTCCTATTTTAACTATATTTTTAATGCAGTAATTGAGGTGTTGAGCAATAAGAGCAAAAATATTTTCTTACTCTAAGAACCTAATAATTAATAATCTCTCGACTTAGTGAGGGTTTCCCTCCCTAGATTAGTGTTTTAGTTTTATTTGTGTTTAGTCTTTTAGCCCTGTCTTCCACCCCAAAAAGAAAAAAAAGAAAAGAAAAAGATAGTTAAATTCTATTCAATTTAATATAAATTAATCTTAATTTTATTCTATAAGAGTAAGAATAAAAATAGACATACCGAAAACAATGCACTATAAATTTATACTATTTAGTCATGTATATCACTAGTGGACCTATGCGTTGTATGGTTTACTATCATAATATGAATTCACAAATATATTTTAGAAATTATTACAAAAATTAATTAGTAATATTAAATATTTAAAATAATTATTTAAAAACTTTTTTTATTTAAGAATAATTAAATAAAAATATAACTCTTTTATAAAATATTAAAATAAACCACTAACATAAATCTATAATATGTATAAAGATTAAATAATTTATGATTTAAAATTTAAATTGAAGCAATATAAATGTTAATTTGAAAATCTTATAATAAAAAAAGTTAGATTGTAATAAATTATATGTTAATAGTTAGCTAATCATTTGCAAGATTCATAGAGAAAGAAGTGAGAAAAGAAATATAAATTTATAATCAGAATTCACGTTATTAGAATATATACTTTTAATTTTAAGTTGGGATTTTAAAAACTTTCAATCTCAACATATATTCAGCATCAACAAAATAAAATATTCCTAAAAAATCAATTCAAGTTGATGTGTTATTAGTCCATTCCCCTGTAAGCTAATAAATTCTTACTATTAAATTATATGTTACTAATTCGAACTCCATATAAAAATACGGCACCTGAAAGAAATTTGGACTTATGTAATGCTTATAACCCTTATCCAACTTGTGAATAAGAATCTTTGTATATGCTCCTGTAACCTTTAATCAATTCGTGATAGAGAATCTTGTGATAAGAACTAAAATTCTTAACTCTTTATTTATAGATGAAATAAGAATTAAGAATACAAAAAAAAAAAAAAAAAACTCACATGGTATGCGAGTAAAATCTCACAATATTATCCTTTCTTCTATTAAAACTGACTCGCACCAAAAGTTTTAACACTTTTCTTTCTCCTGCCCAATATATCAAAATATTATTTCATCCATAATTTTCTTCACTTTTCAATTTATTTTATTGTGTTTTTTCGTATTATGGAGCTGGCATGTGATGTTATTGTATAAGGGAATATATTTACTTTTAAAACCTTGCTTTGTAACATTGTATTACATGCTCACGCCCTGGGCACCCAGAGGAGAGAACCTACATTTTTTTTTTGTTTCTTTATGCACTTTCTAAACATTAATCCTTTTCATTTTTTTTTTCCTCTTTTCTATTTTCTCTTACATTTTTTCCTCCTTTCTTCTTTTCTCCCACTCATAATACCCACCTCAAACAGAACCTGCTGTATCTCGAATCCTTACTTCAAAACAATAATCTTAAAAGCAAATATTTAATAATTATGTTATAAAATACGATGTGATTATAAAATAATAATAATAATAATTTTCTTATGAATATTTATTACTATTATGATAAAAAATATATTCTATTATTAAATACCATCAAAATGCTAAAATATAATAATATTCATACCATTGTTCAATTACAAGAATATTTTTATAACATATAATTTAGTTTTGAGCCCAAAAAAATTGCTTGCTTTTCAGATTAGATAGTTGAAGTTCTAATTCATACATCCGAAGAGGTTAACAATAAAGAAAATTAAAGGAATGCAATAAAGAGTGAACATCGCTTATTACTTATTTAACCATTTGTTATACTATGTAGACAAACTTGCTTAGTTGTGTTGTGCCTAATGAAATTTGGATTATTACTTTATGTAACTTTTCTCCGTAAATTTTTTTAAACAAGCTCTATTTAAAATTACTCACATTTAATATCACAATATTACCAGATATAACTATTGCTTAATTTTATATGCTCAGACTTGTAATATACATAAATAAATATAAAAACACAAATTAAAGTAGTTCCATGCGATGCACGGATACTATACTAGTTGATCTGAAAACTGAATAGTCTGTCATAAAAAAAAGGAAACATAATAAAGACAAAAAAAATTCTAAAAAGATTTGATTATATCTCAAAAGATATGATCTTAACTAATCCTAAAAAAAACTTAAATAATAAAATTAAAACCCAAAATATCATAATTACTAAACTACAACTAATGAGTCAAAATACTAACAATAGTAATGTATCTAAATTAGCTCAAATAATATAAGAGTGCTTCAAATCAATTCACATCTCTTATAACCCAATCGACTAGATCTCTTGTACTATGGTCCTTATCAGTTACCTTTTGAAAATTTTTAGTGCATCTTAATGTGTCAATGCATTTTTTAAAATTTTTGAGTCTAATGTTATTCATTGCCAATTGGGTAAAATAAAAGTAAACTTCAAATTAAAGAAGTATGCTACTAAGATATTTTGGGTTCGAAAATCCTCTCTATCACAATATATAGGGGTTCTTCTGCATAAACTTTTAGACACACATGCGTGTCATCAATTGCTCTTACAGAATTGTGGGTTTCAAAAGTTTGATTAAATTTATATCATTTTAAATTTTTATCAACTTAATTTTCAATTCAATAAGATTATGTTTATCTTCAAATATGGGTAACCTATTATTATTGAGTACTTCTTTAGAAACTTGTATTGCATTGTGCTATTTCAAAAAAATTTCTTCCAACTCTATTATAAATATTCAATACTATATGTAAATATAATTTTTTTATTTAATATATTATCATATTTATATTTTATATTTTATATTTTTATAATATCTTTGTATTTACATATGGTATCATATCGTCTTCAATACTCATACTTATGCTACATATAACTTTATAAATATAATAAGGGAAAAAAATATAAATAATTTATTTCTCATTTCACCCCAAGTTTGGAGGGAAGAGAAAAGCTTTTGAGACGGAACCATTTCCCTTAAATTTCCTTCTTCTCTTCAAATCTATTATTAAATTCCCAAACAAGGGAACAAGTTTACTTAGCCATCGCTCCCCTTCTCTTTCCCCTATAACATGTCATTCAAACACCTTGATGAATTATGGAAATTTACTTGAAAATTAAGTGAAATTATAAAAATATATAGAATAACCAAACCTATATAAAATTTACGATTAAATAATGTTACATACTTATACTCATGTCACTTCATACTTTTATGTTTTTTATTATTTAATTATAATTATTTTATTTTATTTTTATGAGTTTAATTGATATATACTGACAATATAAAAGAATTTTATCTTATTATCCAATCACGTACTGATATTTGTAAGACTTTTAAGATAATGATAGTTATATCAAACACTTTTTCTAATATGATAATATATAATTAGATGTTTGTATAAAATTTTTTTACACTGATAATATAAACTAATTAAACCCTATTTTTATATACTTATATTTATATTTTGGAAAAAGGTGAAACTAGTACTTTTCCTTGAAGGGTCAAATTCAATCTAAATGAATGAAAACAAAAAAAAATTGATAAAAAATTGAAACCAATCAAAATTTAAAAGCTTAGTTTGGATTTATTCTTATTTCTTAAAAATAGATTGAATTGAAAATCAATTTTTATTTTTAAAGCTAATATAATCAAATTTAAATTAATCAATATTATATAGAATTTAATTTAAATGTACTGACAGTGTAAAATATTTTTACACTATTAGCCAATAGAAATAGTAAAAAGTACCAACTTATATAAATAATCACCCATTATAATGAGGGACTCACTATAATTTCTTACTTTTCCTTATTTCTATTGGTTAACAGTGTAAAATTATTTTACACTGTCAGTGCATATCAATTAAATTCTATTATATAACATAATTTTTTATTTATGTATTATTTTTAATTATTTTTAATTTTTTTAATCCGTGATGTTCGAAGTTTTTTTTTTTAAACTTAATTTAAAACTTATTTTTACTGTCCAAACCGGTAAATATTTGATGGAATTGGATTAGATTTAAAATTTAAATTAGATATATCTAATTCTAATTCTAATTGATATATATATATATATATATATATATATATATATATATATATATATATATATATATATATCCAGAATCTGTTACGATCTCTTATCTTTTTCCCTTCTTAAATAAGCTGCTTGCTCTTCAAGTCTCCATACTAAAAGCCGTACACACTAGTCAGGCATCAAAGGTCAAAAACCCCCTCTGGTTATTCTTTGTACTTTGTTCCTTCTCCGTATAGCTAAAGCAGATTCAAACGCCACGCCACACTACCCTCCAACCGACCACTCCTGACACTCGTTGATACACAAACATCTGCAGACCTTTCTGTTCTTCCATTTGCAAAATCCTATAGCCCTGTGTACCCCTGTTCTGTCTCTGTTGCCATATTCTGCCACTCTCAATTTTGTCCTTAATGTGAGTGAGTGAGTGAGTGGGTGGGTGGGTGTCTCTCTCTTTTCTGAGTTTTAAATCCACCTCCTCTCTCCTCCTTCTCCTCGTTCTTCTTCTTCCCTTATGCGATAATGTTCAAACTACCTGAGAACGAAGAGCTCAATGCAGAGAACGTGATGAACAAGGAAGAAGAGCCAGGAACGTGGTTGGACACACCACCACGTCTCAATCTTGATCATGACCTCACGTCAGAATCTTCTCCGTTCAGTCCTTTCTCCAGTGGGTTTAATTTTTATGACGATGCATTTCAAACGCTGAACCGTCATTGCTCCCAGTCTTCCCCAGATAAGGCCGATGATGATGTTAATGTGGGCCTGTCGAAGGTTCTCTCTGGAATGAGTATTTATGATCAACGAGGGAATGATTTTGGTGGTGCCAAAACTGGGGCTTTTGATATTACGGATTCATCATACACATACACTTCACCTCTACCTGCTTCTTTGGAAGCACATGATTCTTGCTTTCCTGAAGAAACAGGTCCCTCGTATCAGCAACGTTTCTGCGATGAGGGCACCGTGGCCTCTACTTCGGGTGCTGATATGGACTGGGGTTGTGACAAAGGGTACATTTTCGGTCCTCCAGCGGAGCCTTCTCTCAATCTCAACCGCGTGAGGAAGCTGCAGAAGCCATCATTTGCTACCCCTTATCCTCATTTTGATTTTCTGCCCTTTGGAATGGATCGTGATGAAACCTGGGATGTCAGGAGTCCCTCCATATTCTCTCAAGCCAACAGTAGACTTTCCCAATGTCTCTCTCCCAGTAGAACTGAAGGTGACCCTGTAGCATTTAATTGTGATGATAGTTTTACTATACGGAGGAAAGATGTAGAATATTGTGTTCACCATGGATATAGATGCAATCCTTTGAGGGGTTGCAGAAAGAATTCACACAATGAGGCCGCAAGTCATATTCTTCCTGGCTGTCTTGAAAATAATAGCACTCTTCCAAGTGATGTCCAACAACTGCTCAATTTTTATTCTTTGGCTGAGGGCCAAGGTTACATATATCAGCTTGCAAAGGATCAGAATGGTTGTCGCTTCCTACAGACGATGATTGAGCAGGGCGCCCCTGAAGATATGAGGATAGTTTTTGAGGGAGTCATAGATAATGTTGTGGAACTCATGGTGCACCCTTTCGGGAATTATCTTGTGCAGAAGTTGCTCCATGTATGCAGAGAGGATCAAAGATTTCACATTGTGCTAATGTTGACTAGAGAGCCGGGGCAGTTTGTCAGAACCTCTTTAAACTCGCACGGGTATGTAATCTAGTTTCAGCTGAAGTCTTGTTCCTTTTTATGAATAGGATAAAGCACATGTTATTTTCTTTCAGCCATTAAGTTGACAGTATTTTTCATTACTGTATCAGCACACGTGTGGTTCAGAAGTTGATTGAGACCCTCGACTCTAGGAAACAATTGTCATTAGTGAGGTCTGCCATTCAATCAGGTTTTCTTGATCTTACTAAGGATCCCAATGGAAATCATGTAATACAACGTTGCTTGCAATGCTTTAGCTGTCAGGATAATGAGGTATAACACTTTTCTCTTTTACCTTTTCCCCCTTTAATTTTCTACAGTCAATCTTGTTCTTTAGATATAGTGTATGGTTTTTTTTTAGCCTGTATTACTCTAAAGGTGCCATTGGGACAACTTTTGGTGGTTCTTTTACACTCAATTGAACATTCCTATATGTGGCAATGCACTATTGATGTGATCAATAAAGGGAAGATAAACTATCTTTTAGTAGCATACTAGCATTCTTTATTATACATTTCTGGTCAAGTGCATTCGTATGCCCAATATTTTTCTGATATGTTATGCTCAAGTTTTGTAAGACCTTTTCCATATGCTCACAAGTCATAATATCAACCACAAGCTGGTATTAGCTTGCATTAGAATTAGTTATGCGTCATCTTTTCTTGCTTTCAGTGGCTTCTGCACAACAAAGGCATAAGGAAAGGTTGATAACCTTTTGGACCAAAACTGTTTCTCATAATTGAAGCAAACCTACAATAAGTCAACTAGCAAAGCAATTAAGATTTCAAACTCATCTCAACTTTTATTCTAAGCTCTATGGGCTATCATTTTCATTAGCATCATAATCTTATCTACACCACTTAGAGCAGAGAGCATCCTTATTATAATTCAAATTGTACAAATCACGGTTTAGAAAAATTTTAGCTTCTTGCAGTATGAGCTCTCCTAACTCAGCTGTTTCTGTGCAGATCAGACGAAACATAGTTTTAGAATTGTCTCAAATCTTTCACTTTGTTGAACCTTCATAATTTTATCATTAGTGTGATAATCTCGGAAACTAAGTTTACACATTCCATTTCAAAATGTGAGGATTAGAGTTTAGGAATCATGATGTTAGTACATACCATGTGATATCATAATTCTATAAATTTTCCAACTTAATTTCATTATTACTCTGTTCTTTCCTATCTGATCAATACTTTGTTTCTGAGATCTGCATGTAAATAATCCAGTGGCGATCTCTGGTCGCTTCAGAAGTTATTTAAAGGTGAATCAGCTATAGAACATAGTTTACCATCTGTTGAGGATGTTCCCTCTGAACATAATGGTGAAGCCGTTACCTACTAGGCCTGAATATTTTCTTCATTTTCTCTCTAGAGTCCAAACTGTTAAGCTAAACGGCTAATTTTCTAGGCTACCTTTCTTCATTGTGACATATTGCCACAAAGATGGCTCTGTGTTATTTATTAGTTAGTGATAGATATAACTAACATATCTAGAAGTGACCAGTTTTTATGCTTTTTCGGTGAGCGTGGAGAACCAAACTTAATGCATTCTGAAATCCTCAACATTAAAATATTGTGAGAGATATGCTGAATTCTTAACTGAGTTCACAATGCATATAATTGCAGACCATCTTGCGGATTTTTGAATTTGGTAGAGGTCTGTAGTCCAGGTAACAACCTTGTAAGTAGCATCTCAAATGAAATGAGGTTTAAGAATCTATCTGTAAATAAATGAGCATGATATCTTTGAAGTAGCTAGATGAGAAGAAAAAAAACATCACTCGAAGTCTACTGGTAATCGTAGGAATTGTTTAGTTGATAATTCAATTGAGCAGTTTTTTTTTTGAACTATTATAGTTATGAGTATTGATAGTGTAATAACTTCGAAGACTTATATTTTGTATATGAAGTATTGAGGTGTGAAGACTTGCCTTAATATTTGCTCCATTATCTTACTTTATATTAGACAAACTATTTTAGAGTTTTCTAGAATTTTACTTTTTACGGTGGAATTCGAAATTTCTCAAGCCGATGCACATGTCTTAACATCTGATTGATCATCTGCTTTCTATTGGACATGTTCATTTTGATTGAAGCTAATTATGAAGCTTCTTCATTCTTGTGTTCGCAGTTTATTTTCGATGCTGCTGCAAAGTTCTGTGTCAATGTTGCTACTCATCGACATGGATGTTGTGTATTGAAACATTGCATTGCTTATTCTGTGGGAAAGTATCAAGATAGGATGGTCATAGAAATATGCAAACATGGGCTTCTACTCGCTCAAGATCCATTTGGGTAATTTGCCTTTGATCTTATTCCTCTAATTGTTCCTCTAATAGTTTTCTTTATTAATAAATCTTCTCATTGCTTAATTTGGAATAAAATGTAGTACTTTTCAGCAGTATCTATGGCTGTTTGGCAATATAAGTGTTTATTAGATAATCCTTGTGCTTGTTTGTCACGTATTTTTTTACTATGTGAGATAAGATTGACTGTAAACTGTGTGTGGAAGTTTTATCTAGGGTCTGGGTTACTTTGAGTTAAATTCAAAATGAAATGAAGTCAGGCTCCAAAGGGAATGTATGTCATTTGTTAGGGAGTAGGGAGCTTCAGAAAGGTAGACACGATCACTGGATATAGTTTTTTTGTTTTTTTTTTTTTCAATTTTTTTTATTTTTTTATAAATAAGTTGTTGAGACAGGATCATGGGATATTAGTAGCGATTTCAAAATATTTTTACATAGTCAAAATTTCAAGGATAATGTAATCTAGATTGATGATTCTTGATCAAAGTTTTTGAGAAGACTAACGCGATCAAGTATGAAAAATTTAACCATAGAAGCTTGATTTACCAAAGCTTCTCTGGAAAATAAAACGAATGTTTTTCTTTTATGTAACAAAAAGTTGCCAAAGGATGAAACTGAAACTACGAGCTACGAATAGGAAAAAAAAATGAAAGAAGATTTGGTGTGTTATTGCTTCCTGGATACACCTATTTGTACAATTGGAAGGCTTAAAACCCTTTTCATATAGGATTAGATTTTTTACACTGTTACAAGTTACAACCATTTTATCTATGCCCATACATATGATTGAGTGTGTTTTTTAGCATTTCACTAATGTCCTTTATCTTATGATCTTGTCTCCTTTGTCTGATAAAGTTTCCACCATCAACATAAATGTATGTCTAAAATTAAAAATTCTTCCTGCTCCAGCGAGGTATTACTTCTTGATTTGCCTTCCTTGTATTCATATGCTGCCCTCCATATGTAAACAATACGAAACATGAAAAAGCATATTTGGAGGTTATTTTTAGAGGACAGATTCCAAACCATGGCTCTTGACATAGAGTGTGCAAATGGTCATTTTACATCTTGGCATTGTTCCAAACTTGTAAGCTAGCAGTTCCCCTAAGTAACGCATTCAATTTGTTATCTCGCAGAAATTATGTTGTTCAGTACATTATAGAGTTGGGGATCCCAATTGCCTCAAACAAACTGCTTTCTCAGTTCAAAGGGAACTATGTATACCTCTCCATGCAGAAATTTAGCAGCCACGTGGTTGAAAAATGCCTCAAGCATATTGCAGAGAGCCGGTCCATGATAGTTAGAGAATTGCTGTCTGCTCCTCACTTTGAGCAGTTGCTTCAAGATCCATATGCCAACTATGTCGTTCAAAGAGCTCTTGAAGTGACCAAGGTTAGAGACCTCATATATATGTAGCTATATACCTCATCTTAGCAATGTTTTGCCACTCATTTCAGGATTATGATGCTTTCTTTCTTGTCTCTTTATACAGGGATCTCTTCATGCATCTTTGATCGAAGCAGTTCGCCCTCACGAAATCTTGCGGACCAGCCCTTACTGCAAGAGGATTTTCTCTAGAAGCCTGCTTAAGAGGTGATGTCTGTCTGACAACCAGATAGATAACATATGTTGTTGTTCTCTCGCTTGAGTTACTACTATTCTCCTAATTAGATCCTTTTTTTTTTTTTTGTTTTATGTCTAGCTTAGCTATTAGTCTATGCTGTATTAATGTCTATCTGTTCGATTTAGAGCCTGATCTAGTGGAAAGAAGTTTGCAATTAGCCTCTTATGATCCCATGTGATCCGCAGTGTCTGGAAGTTCCAAGATGCAAGTTTTGCTTCTGGATGCTTGCGATGCTGGTGCATCGTGTATTCTTTTGTTGTCCTATGGATATGTGATGTACGCCATCTTCTAGATGGTCTTCTAAGTTTCTAGGTCATGTATATGCTCCAGGTTGTTCTTTCTTGAAAATAATGTTTCAAACTTGGGTACGGTATAGTCTTTCCAGATTCGAGATACTACTAATCTAGGAATTTTATGACTTCGTTTATGGAATAAGACTAGAGGTTTGTATTTTCGAAAAAAAATAATTCCTGGCTTGGTCTTTTTCTTTTAAAAATTAATTACTTTATTTTTTTTTTGGTTGTCACGGGATGGGGGGAATTGGGGAGGACTCAAATTTGAACCCAGATGTAGTTTAATGAGGCTATAACATTCTGCCACTTTGTCTTATGCATCAGCTATACTGGCTTGTTGATGCGTTAGTACCCCTGTTCAAGGTAGTGGTAGCCTGCAAAGAAATAAAATATAAAATGTGTGAACCTTTTCTGCTTCACTCCATTAGATACTCCATAATATTTGCATACATGCGACATTCTTGGCGTTATTCTAGGAACAGAAAGATAACAATAACAAACTTAGGCTAAGACTTAAATGGTGCCGCTGAAATACAGGACCATGATGGTCGTGGAAATCCAATGGTAGATTAAAGAAATATATTCATATATCTCTTTTTATATGGTGTATTATATTTTTTTTCCTAATTTTTTAAATAAAAAAATATTACACAGATAAAATTCGATCACTTTCTGTGATATACAAAAATTAACTGAAAGTCTTTAGGTATAATATAGATAAAATTTGATATTTTTGAGTGTAATAAGAATAAAAATCTGATCACTTTATAATTATAAAAAATATTATATAGATAAAATTTAATCACTTTTTGCAAGATATTGACATTAATTATAAGTCTTTAGGTATCACAGAAATAAAATTTGAATTTTTGAGTGTTACAAAAATAAAAACACAGTCACTTTATAAATTGATTAATTTTTATTTATATAATCCTAAAAAATACTATAATATATCATATAAAAAGAGATGTATCAATACATCTCTTCCATCTACTATTGGATCAATGGCAGCGTCGTGCTCTATATCTTGGAGCAGACCATTGCAGAACGCTCCTAACAACTTATTCATTACCTCACTCACTCACTCTAATACACGGCACACAGCCACACACTCTCATAGATGACACACTACTCACTCTTCACGTAACCTCCAATAAGAGGGAATTCGGATCTTGCGTTTGGGCCTGCTTATTCGCTGATGGAGACTTGCCCATGGGTCTCCATCTCAACATTTGGCCCATTGGCCTTGGTCTCTTCAGCGAAGGGCGGGGCTGGGATTGTATAACTTGGTCTATAAAGCATTAAAGATTAATGAGTCAATGAATCAATTTTTGATTTTGTTCGCGTGTGTACTGAATAAGCCAGCAAGTTTGTGAATTGGCCTTGTAACAATTTCTGTTTATTTTTCACTTTTGATTGCCTTTAATGTTGTTGAAACATTTAATTTTCATAATTCTTATTAAAAAAAAGGCTAATATATAAATTTAACCTTTTTTATCTAACTCAATTCTAAAATATTATACACTAACAAATAAGTCATGCAATGCAAATGCATCAATTAAAATAAGTGATAGTCATATTAAATTAAATATATCAAGTAGGCTTAAATGGCTAGATTATATACACATATCTGACAATGAATTACGGGTAATGTATGTTTGGTATTGTTGGACTAAAATGGACTCAGCTAAATTACTAAATAGAAATCTATCTGAGCAATGTCCTATAATTACCTTTATATTCAAATGATTTTTGCAAGAAAGGTATCCCTAACTATCTTAAGAGTTAAGTGATAGAATAGATTAATCGATGAAAATATGAATGAAATCAAGCTTTCATTACAATGGAAAATTCATACGATAAAATTCACTAAACAAGAGTTGAAAAGACCACAAGCAAAAAAATGACATAAAAACTAAAGCTAGATAAAATCAAAAATTAAAATGATATAGTTATGAGAATATGTGTTCTAGTCCTATCATGCAATCGAGACTCCTATATATCTTCCCGAGAATTTTGCTCCCACTCTTTTACATGCAATTCGTGATCCTTGGCTTGTCCATGCATGAATATGTAGTAACCACCACACTTCATGTTTGCAAGGACTGCTAGTAATTGCCTCTAATCACGTGATTAGCCTCGATCTCCAACAATATTGAGTCTTTAATCCTTTGGGCTTTGAAATTCCACTTGGCCCATTCTCCTATTGAGCTTTTGCATCCTAACTCCTTCCTTGGCTCACTATGTTTGGGCCTCCATCTTACTATTGGGCCTTCTTACCTAAGTACACTAAACTACGTGCCAACATATGCCCTCTATATCATCTAGCTAATAGCTCTTTTAAGAAGCTAGATGATGTATTTAAGTTTCTAGCTATTGCCAACTATACCCTTTTCTTCTCATTTACTTTCCAACTTCTTCATGTGTTAGCTTCCTCATCTTCCATCTTCCTCTTTCAAATTTCTTTCTTCACTCAAGCTTTCCACTTAACTCTTCTTATGTCCATCACTCTTGCAATCACATTTTAACCACAATGGCTTCCTTAGGCTCAAATTCCTAAAACCCTAATGCCTTAGCCTATTGAGAGCTTATCTTCATCAAGCTCTTCCTAAAGTTTACCAATGGAATCATCTCAAAAGACTACCAAGACAGGGCCTAATGCCAAGGCTCCAAAAGCTCCTACCAGCAAGCTAAGGATCAATTAGGGAGCTTCCTTTTCTCAACTTGACTCAAGAACCCACTCAAGCGAATGAATCAATGGAAGTTGAAACCCTCATTCCTTATGATGAGGATCACTATACCTGCATTCTTGGCCCAACATGCCCCACTTCTTCCCAGTTTGATTTGCTTAGTGATCACTTCATTTACCCTGAGGGGTTTGAACTTCCTATCATGGCCAAATGGTTCTCCATCTCCGAACGCCCCAAAGAACTTTGAGGATGGCCGAAACCCTACGAACCTTATGTCAACTAGTTAGACTGCGTGTTCAAACAATGGGGAAATAAATGGAAACATGAGGCATCTAAGATGCCATCATGTTCTCCAAACAAGAATTCTCTCCTAACATTGATTTACTTTTTGCCTTCTTCGACTTTTGGAGCACTGTTATAAATGTCTTTGTCTTCCATTTTGGCATAATGTCACTTTCTCTTTATGATGTCATAACAATTTTGGGCTTACTGATCATTGGAGAGGAGTTGCCTCTCTTTATAATGAATCCTTTGATGCACTTCACTTTAAAGTCACCAAGGAAACAACCTACTATTTTAACTTTATCATCCACCATAACCAAGAAAGAAGGTTGGTAGGAGATGGTGAATACAAAGCTTTTCTCTTGCTCTAGTTTTACAAATTTTTCATTTGCACTAACTCCCTAAGTATGGTAAACAAATTCTCTTACAATGTTGCTGTTCTCACCTCTAGTAGAAGCATCAACCTTGGATCTTGGTTTTTATCTCTTTTATATAGAGATCTCCACATAATGATTAATTGGCTAAAAACCAATAAGAACAAGCCTGTTCCTAGCCCTTTCTAGTTTCTATTTTTATGCATACATCAATATTTCTCTGAGTTCTACCAAGAATCCTTAGTAGCTACTGAACCCATTTATGCCAATATCTTCACTATTGTCCCAATTCCTACCTTTTTGGCTTTTGAAACACCGACCAGCTCTTCAAAATGAACACTTGAGTTTTCTTAGAAATTTGTCGACTCCTTTAACATTTGTTTGGTCCTTGTTGGGTACAACAAGACATTTTGCCAACCATCAAGGAAGAAATAACTGAGATCACCCTCACTAGTACAATACCCTAATAGCCAGGGATTTATTAAATGGCATACAACCTTCTGCATGCCACTTAGCTAAGCCATACAATCCCTAATGCTTCACCCGACAATTTGGGTTGATCCGAGGAGTCCCTACTCCCTACATCAATGTGATTAAGTTGGGTACTTAGCCAATTTTGTATTTAGAACAACTAGCTTCCTTGATCACTATCAGCAGTTAGAGGCTAACAACTTTTCATTTTAAGAATTTTAGTACTACCCCAGGCATTACACCAGACTATGCCGAATGGTGGAGATTAGTCTTCACCAAAATCTTCACATTGCCCCTAAGCACTTGTCTAATGAAGTTGCTTGATGATGATTCGGGAAAATCCGCCCAACCCTCCTCGATAAATTCCAAGCCAAGCTCAAGAAGAATCTGCTAATAGACATAAAATAAGAACCAAAACTGATGTTACCAAGGGTAAATTCCTCCATTCTATCTTAACACATCAACTTTCTTTTCCTTATTATTCTGCTGTGTTTTACTTTTTTTCTTTCTCTTATGCAGAAACTCAAGTAATTGATGTGAGGGCCCATATTTCAAAGCCGAAGCACAAAACTCTTGTGAAGATAAGCTCTCGGCAAATAATCTCCCAAACTCGTCTCAGGGTAATAGCTCTAGTCAAACCTCCCTCACAACAAGATTCTCCTCCCACTAGGGTAAGTGTGTCCACATTTTCATAATATCTGTTATTTTTTTATTAGTCTCATTTATATTATCATTGAAGAGTGAGAAGAAGCAAGAGGTGAGTTGAAGCAAACTCTCTTCCATCACTCCAAGCAAAGAAATAAAAGGCTCAAAAAAGGAAGTCAATAATTCAAGAATCAAAAGATGAGGCTGAAGATGTCCAACCCCTTTGCACTTAAGCTAGAATTTCAACTCTATAATTGATGGGCAGTTTTATTTCTTAGTACCAAATTATTGACAAGTTCAACAGGCCAACCAAGTAATAGAGTAGTGAGTAGAGTATCAATCCCACGAGGATTAACTAAGCTAACTATCAATTTACTAACAAAGATATTATTTAAGCTCATGAAAAAGGTGTAGGTTGTTTAAGTTGAAAGTGTGCAAGAAAATAACAATTAAATATAAGAAAGGTGCAATTAATATATTAAACTTCACTGGGAGAAAGTCACGAGGGATCAAATTTCATTTAGGATTTTGACAAGTATTGATCTTCTATGTTTAACTAATTCTAATTATCTAATTGATGGGCAACAATCGTAGTTAAATTAGTAGCAGATTCCTCACATATACTAATTCTATTTTAAAGCTTAAAAGACAATTGGACTTTGAAGACATTGAATTCTAAGATAACAGAAATTATTTTTCTATGATCCCCTTCGACTAATGTCCACAACTATCCCGACACTACTCATAGACAAATAGCTAGATAACGGTTGTTATATCACTTTCCAAGCATATATCTAGATTTCTCATAGCCTACATAACTCTAAAATCAATCTATGGGCTGCCAGTTCCATAAATAGTATTGAGTATAGATATAAAAATGTTAATAGAGCTTGTTATGCAAATTAATTAATAACTTTAATAATATTTATTTTTGTTCTTAAAGATATTAAAAATATACAAAGATAAAATAAAATAAAAGAAAATTAAAAGAAAATAAGATAGAAGAAACAAAATTTAGGAAAAAAATAATTTTGGTTTGACTTGCGCTCCTACGTATCCTCTTGTGTAATGGGGAACTCAAAACCACGTAGTTCTTGTAGAAAGCAATTTTGTGTTTGATTGATTTTATGTACAAAAAGATTTTTTCAAAATAAGATCCACTCTTGCATGAGATTAAAGATAGCATAAGCTATACAATAAATCCTTAAAATTCTTACAACCCTTGAGAATGGTTAAACAATATATCAATGTCATAGATTGTTGCATGGATAAAAAAAATTATAAAAATATTTTTAATTTTATTTCATAGAAACAAACAGAAAGTAGTTATTGCTAAGGAACTTGAGATAATTTCAAAATTAAAGCAAAAGAATCAAGAGCCTATTCAAAATTGAAAGACATGAATAATAAGACAACTTAAACATTTTTGTGTTTTTTGTTTTTTTTTTTTTTGTGTTCCTTTTTTATTTTTATTTATTTGAAAGCTTGATTAAAAGCAAAACATTCACTAAGTTCATTCATCTAAATTTCACACTCAAATTAGGCCAAAAGAGATTTACTAAGACACTTTTTAAAAAAAAAAAAAAGAAAAGAAAATCAGCTTCTTAAAAAGAGTTAAAAAAAAAAGATAGCCAAAATAAACGAAAAAATGATCAATTAAAAAAAAAGGATAGCCACACTAAAAAATCAAGAGCGCATCATAGGGAAAGGGGCTTATATACTTTAGGCGAATTCTTAAGTGGGGAACAATGAGTTTGTCACTATTTGATGACTAAATCTAAACCATTGAATATTTAATCTAATGGTCACAAAATAATACCATAAATAATTAAATATTAATATTAATTTTCATGTTCCTATCATACCCTTCTCGCCATCTTACCCTTCCTCTTTCCTTTGTAAATCTGTCATGCTCCCCTTTTTAGCGCCGGCACCACTATCTCCCCACTCCTCTCCCCCAACAACATTGCTCTACTTCCACACTAAAAAATCAAGAGCGCATTATACGGAAAAGGGCTTATGCACTTTAGGCGAATTCTTAAGTGGGAAACAGTGAGTTTGTCACCATATGGTGACTAAATGTAAACCATTGAATATTTAATCTAATGGTCGCAAAATAATACCATAAATAATTAAATTTTAATATTAATTTTCATGTTCCTATCATACCTTTTTCACCATCCCACCCTTCTTCTTTCTTTTGCAAATCTGCCATACTCCACTTTTTAGCGCCGGTACCACCATCGCCCCACCCCTCTCCACCGGCACCATCGCCTTACTTCCACCCTCTAGCATTGCCCCACCTCTGCCACTATCCACATTCTAAGAGAAAACTAAAGCCCCAGCACCATCTTTATCCAAGAACGCATTTTTCAACCATAAAAAACAATTTAAAATAAAAACCTAGAACAAACCACTGCCTTTCCAATCGTATAGGTCTTCCAGTGTTTACCAATACAATAGAATTTCCACGTATTATGAGCTACTCACAATAGCTTCGCTTAACCCACAAAAATTTCCAAAACAATAAAACCTCAACTATCCAAATTTCACGACCATATGACATTACCTAGTACATTGCATTTCCAATTGTTCAAATCCCAGTCCATGAAGTTCTTCTCCATCGAGGACCAACCTATACAGTAGGATTGAAGAGCTTCAGTGCCGAATCTAGCTTCCATGAGTCACAATTCACAAAACCCAGAAGCCCCTAATTTGGACTCCAGAAAAAATTCCAATAGCACATTTCAAGTTCTAAATTAAGCCACAGCCTCCACTGCAACGACCACTGCGAAGCGCAGCATCTCTTAGCACACCAGCCCCCTGTTCTGCCTCACTGTAGATTTGCCATCATCGAGCTTGTCTTACCACTGACGCACCTTGCATTGTCGGAGTGGACTCCACCACACCTCCTCCATGGCCACCACAATGAGTCACTCCATCTTTTCCCATGGTTAAGCTGAGGAGAATACAGTAGGGGTTGGGGTCAGGTGAAAGGGAAGAGAGAGAGTGAGTGAGTGAGAGAGAAAGAGAGAGGGGGGGAGGGAGGAAAGAGAGAATTAATTTGAGGGCGAAATGGTTATTTTGCTATCAGTCACTATGTGGTGACAAACTCATTGTTCCCCACTTAAGAACTAGCCATGCACTTTATAGATGCATTCTTAAAATTTTAAAAGTGTTACATTCAAATGTATAATGAGGGAATGGGCATAGTATGCAAAACAAATGATAAAAAGCAAAAGGAAATTTGCAATAAAACAAAAAACTGAGATAGATAAATTTGTCTAAAAATATTGCTAAGAAACTACTGCACTTGTACTCACTTCTCACACTCCTTATGCACATTGCGACAATGCTTTTCTGATGCTCAAGAATAACCTATGGACTTAATGCTTTCTTCTCCTCCCTTTTGATAATTTGTTGATGCCCATTTATAGATGCTTGAAGAATGAATGAAATTAATGACAAAATAACTTAAATTGATGCTGATTGTGAGATTTGGTTTGATTGACACTGATTAAACTCAATTAAAAGATGTTAACATAAATTGACAAATTAAGAGATGTTGATCTACACTAATTAACACTAAATGGATGTAATTTTTTATTTTTTGATTTTTGATTTTGGACCAAGATGCTACTTGGACTTGGGCTTAAAGATTAGATTGCTTTTATTTTTCTTGTTTCTCTTTTTTTTTTTCTTTTTTGTCTCTTTATTTTTCTTGTTTTTTCTTAATTTTTTTTCAGTTTTAGGATTTTTTATTTATTTATTTTTACAAAAAGATTCGAACAAAATATAATGTTCACAATTGCCCCTCTTTGTTTGTTTCTTACTAGAAAATACGAAACTATAATTTTGGTATTTTCGTTGTAAGGAACAAGTAAAGATATTAACACATTTTGTTCGAATGATGAAAGTAGATGAAAATGTAGCTTTGTGAAAGTCAAAATGCATCCTTGCGAAATTGAAAATTCAGCCTTGCGAATGAGAAAATGTAGCTTCTAATGAGTTAAGTTCAAGCCAAGAAATTAGACTGAGTTCTTATCGAGCTTGAGCTCAAGTTGAGTCTGAGCTTTAATAGCTCGACTCACTTCCACCCCTAGTTACTTCCAAGGCAAAAGTAAAATCCAATGTTTTAAAAATCAATGGGCCATTAAACCAATGAAGGCATTAGTTCATGATCTAGTGGTCCAATCTATTCAGAAAAACCTCATTTTTTTCTTAAGAACTCTCCTAAAATTAGAAAAATAAAATATACAAAGAACATAATCACAATACAAGAATTAACGTGGAAAACTTCAAAATCGGAGAAAAATCATGACCATTGTCTAAAGACAACTAGAGAATATCTGATCTGCACCTCACAACACTCTAAGACAATCAGTGAAAATTTTTACAAAACATATAAACTTTTCTCTAAAACACCCCCAACCTCAATACACCCACACTCTCCAAAGCAAATATCTTATCTACACCTGACAGCACTCTAAGACAAGAGTATAAAGAAAATAAGAAAGTTAGATACAAGTTTAAAGTGTTTCCATTGGCGCAAATTAAAACAAGGGACTTGACTCCATGTATAACCTTGGCCTCCTTTTTCCCTTGCAATCCTAGGCGATGTGGGACTTATTTCAAGATGTTTTATTTCAATCAACTCTAACAATCTCCATCTTAATTGAAATGGACACATCTTCCGCTTTTATTATCTACACTAACAATCATATTTCAAAAGAACTGTCATACTCCACCATAAAGAGTATACTCACTTGGAATTAGCCAATTCTTAGAATTTCTTCTCGGCACATGTTGAAGCCATGCCAAAAACTTTATGGTGCAACTTCCATGTTGGCTTTCTCTGAAAGTTCTTCAACCATCGACATAATCCCACTGCACACCTTGCATCAAAACTAACCAATGCATGTGTGCAATTGTAGATTAGCTAGCTTAACTTATCCTTTTCCATGGCAACACAGTAATGCCATGAGGATACACTTCTCATCTTTTAGAAAAGATCATCCTCTCCAATCATAAGTGAGACATTGCTAGCATTTGACTTAGAGCCCTTTTCCGATATTGCTCCACCTGGATAATTTTTCTTTACATCCCCAAGCTTTCCATATTTCTAGCATGCATTACTCTTTCCATGGTTATTTGTAACAATCTCTATCATATAAGTCATGCTCGAGTCATGGGGTTATATTAAAAGGTTGTCACCGCGCTAAGAAAGCTTTAAAATGTGGAAAATATAATACATGACCCTTTAACTGTACACTTTATTACTGAATAATAGTTCATAAATTTCGTCATCTCTGATACATAAAGAATAAAATAATTACAATTTAAAAGAAATTGTGACTAACATAATACACAGCATTTGCTTCCGACTAGTCGTTAGTGTAACACCCTAGCATGAGTTGCGGTTTCCTGTCGATACCGGAGCCTGAGAAATTCTGAGTCTGAACTCTATGCCTCCTTGGAGGGCTATAGGATTGAGGAATTTTCTTGAGATCAAAAGTCCCAGTAATGGTTCTCTAGGCATCAAGGAGCTGAAAAGGGATTTTTAATGAATTTTAGGGAATGGATAACCTCTTCGTTTTCAACTCTCAAGTTTATAAAAACGCAAGTTTTCGGAGAATTGTACTAAAACTCAAAAGTTGGATTCTAATTCCTAAGGATTTTGAATTTTCAGATATTTTTATTGAATCCAAATGGGGGGTATTCCCTTATTTACATTTATGTTTTAAAGTTAAGGGAGAGTAAAGTTAAATAAATGCATGCAATATCTAGACTGGGCACAGGAAAGGATTTGCGAAGGAGGAACCAAGTTGTTGGAGTTGTGTCGATTCTGAGAGGACACATGTCGATTACAATCCTCTCTATCACGCCACGGAGTTAAAAATTTTTCGTGTGGTAATCGATTACCATAATTGGTAATGGATTACGGATTCTGATTTCTGATGTCGATTACCACCATTGTGTCGATTACGCTCTTTAGTTGTGTGTCGATTACCATAATTGGTGTCGATTACAAGTTCTTCATGTGTCGATTCTGGCCCTTGTAATCGATTACCAGAGGCCAATATATAGGTCCGGACACGTCCCATGCCCTCATTTTTCGAAGTTCTCCTTCCCTCTCTAACCCAAACTCTCTCCCTTCTCTCTAAAACACATCTCCCTTCATTCCTAAACACAATCCTTCACATCTTTCCATCAAATTACACCATTCCCATTCATTTAAACTCAATTTCTTCCTTTAATCTCAAATCACATCTTCAACAAGAAATCAACACATTTGGTCTTGGAGCTTGGAGGAGGTGACACCAAGGCTCTCAAATCTTTCTTCTTCCTTTTCCTTCTAAAAGGTAATCCTTCAACTCCTTTCCTCCTCCTTTCCTATGAAATTACGAATTATTTCCCCTATAGTGAGTTTCTGGAGAACCCTAGGTTAGAAGAATTAGGAATTTTCATATATGGGAGTATAGTAGATTAATCGCTAGTCTAAGTGACTAACCTTGAATTAAATTGTCACACCATTGATAGTATATGCTATTGGAGGACCAGCTTTGGCTCTCAAAGTTCATGGGATTAGGAGTTCGCTATTCGCGTTAAGTCTATGAGTAGATAGTTTATCCCTATCTTAGTTTTAACATTTTTGTCTATATATATTCATATGCAAATGATTTGGTATGTCTTAGCAATATAATTTAAGTTTTGGTAACTTATCTATTTTTACTGGTTCACATGAGACAATGACTTGATTTCAAAAAGAGAAATGTGGCAAATGTTCATTACCTTGGTTTCCTATTAAACCTTGGAAAATATTTCTTTGTTTGAAAGGTTTTTGGATAAAAGCTTTGGACTTCTGTTCGTTTTTGATTTATTAAAGTGTTAAAGCTTTATTTTCTTTGAAGTTACAATTTTATTGTTTATTATAAGTTATATTGGTATATTTTATAAGAACCTTTATTAATTGTTCTGTTTATGGAAAAGAATGACTTGGAAAAATCTAGACCAGGATCTGTAGGCTAACAGCAGTAGGCGTTAGCCTTTGGTGCACCTAGGATGTTGGATTTCATGGCCACTCAAGGGAGTGGTGCGTGCCTGTTATTCATGGCCACACATATAGTGTGGTGCGTGCCTGATTACGGGTTTCACACAAAGGAAAGGCCACCTAAGTGTGATTTCTGACGGATTTATCCTGGAATAGATGAACTCTGTTTTTGGAAAAGGAAATTTGAATAATATTGATTAAGATTTCTATTTTTGGTTTCGTCATATATATTATAGTATCACCTTAATAATTATAAGTTGTACATTGTCTCATGTGGGTTAGGGACACTCTATCTCTCACTGAGTTTCATAAACTCATCCTGTTGTTTCTTTCTCCTTTTCAAATGCAGGTATTCTGGTAGGATCTAATCTTTCAGCCTTCATGATTAAACTCCGAATTTTATGGACAAACCCTTTTCTGCTTAAGGGTATATTGTAAATATTCTATTTTTGAGGAACTCTTAGATAGTGGTAGCTCCATAGTACTACAGGCACAGTTCGGCCTTGTTCTGTTTTTGTTATTGTTATATATTCATTTATATATGTGTATATATATTTCAACTTGTTGGAATTAAAGTTGTGAAAATGATTTATTTTCTGAAGAACTTGAACTATGTATTTTTGGATATACGATTGTATTTATCTATTTTACTGTTATATTGTGTGTTGAGGGGTGTATTCTAAGAATGCCTGGATCCCCGATGAAATATTGTGATTGTTTATCTTGCAGGGTATCCTTTTGTAAAGGGCAAATATCCGGATTACAAAGGGGACTCTGTTAAAATTTTTATAAAATTTTTGTGGTGAAAGGCTTGCGTAGGGACTTGTCCCTATCTGTGATCATCTTGAGGGTTGGAGTGTGTGAGTTAGCTAGCTTCAATAGTCTCTTGGTCTGATTTACGTCCGAGTCTTGCTCAATAAATGTCCCTCTATTCCGTCTCGCACTTGATTTCCAACTTGGGTGCTGGAATATTTACGGACAAGAAAAAAACCATACAAGTAGGCAGTGAGAACCTAAAGTTCTCAGTAGATAAACTCAAACCATCACTCTTATAGTGTCATCATAAATATTCCAGTCGCTTCAGTTTATTATGAAAATATGAGCACATATACGCAAATAGTGGTTTAATTTTAAGTTGAAAACACCTTTCTTAGGTTATATTTTAACAATCACTTGCCCTATCATATGACAGGCATAGAAATATGAATAGTATAATATGCTTCAATAAGAATCATAATAGCATTACGACTTAACGAGATAATTGAAGATGCACATATAGATGCTTATACTTGACTGTATGCAAGTGCATTTGACTTAATTCGTATCTTTCTTTAATTTGCAACTTGATCTTACTCTTCTATATTTGGCCCCCTGAGGTGAATAGCCTCTCACCCCCCTGGGTAATAGCCTGCTTTTTAGGTACAAGCTCGTATATATACATGAGTGACGGGTTTATTTTCCCCGACCCTCACACCGGTCTATTCCTATTAAATCTGGTCGAGGGCTGGCCCAAGTCTTAGACAGTACCGCTCTGACCCACGCTAGCTGGGTCAATACCAAGCCTCATGTGGTAACTTAGTACGTCCCTCTTGTAAGTTCTTATTATCTTTTTTCCTTTCCATATCTTATCATACATGCGGATGTTTCGTGCATTCATGAATATGTCTCACATCTTATTTCTCATATCATATTCTAATTATGCTTGCATGCAATACGTACATGAACATGACAAGTAAATGTAAATATATCCAAAGCATAATCACCTATAGCATAAGTTCTCATAATTTCATAAACTTCTGCTGAAAATTCGGCAGCATAATGGATCGAGTCCGCTTTCCCATGAATAGTGCCAGACTACCAATAAAATCATTCAAACATGCAAATCAATATGGAACAGCAATTATACATTCACAATATCATTCATTAAATTCAATACAACCCTCAATAGAGTTTTCTGCTTACTTCATCCTATTCTGCCTACATTTTGTATAATCCACCTTTAGTATAATTCAACTCATTTAAACCTGAATTTTGGATATGTCATAGCTCTATGTGTCTAGTTTCCAACCCTTTTGGTCCCATCTCGTTTTGATTTGTATAACTCAAGTTATTAGTATTTTACCTTAGACTACCCTGTACTTAGGCAAAAATGCACCCTTATAAATGAAAATTCACTAAAAATAGAAATCTGAGTGAAATCATATGAAATTTATATTAATTTAAAGCTAACAGAACAAGCTTTTATATGAAATAAGTTGCATATCATTTGCATGAGTATATTTTAAGATATAAGCCCCGTAACTTAATCCTACTGGACTACTCTGTTCCAGCCCGATTTAAACTTAAGGTAACTTCATTGATATGCTAGGAATAATTGGCAATGAATCTGACTCTGAATTTTTATGGGATGTTTCCTTATATGTTAACTTTCAAACAACATTCGTTTTAGTCAATTTAGAGTTGTGTAGGGTGAGTTACACTTTTCTCAACTCATACTGCCCAAATGAGAATTTAGATTTCTAGGTCAAATTTCAAAAATTCATAACTAATTCTATACTAATCCAATAACCTTATAATTTATATGTATGGAAAGCCCTGAATATTTGATTTCATATAAAAATAGATTCATCTTATTTTGAGGCCTGTGGGAAAGTTCGTATAATTTGCAGTATGGACACATCTGGGATTTTGTCCTCAGCCAATTCTATTTGAGTTTCCTTTTGAGTTTTTTGATCAAGTTCTCAACCCAAACTAAGTTCCCTCATCTCAAATCACTAGAAAAACATCAAAACACCATCATGCAAGCATAGCATAAGAGGAACACAGCAGCCACATAGTCACATGATACATCAAGTAACTAAGGATTTGAGCTACCTACCTTGAAATCCTTGAAACTATGGAAGCAATGAGGTCAAGAACCAACTCCTAGCCTTCTTCCTTCACCATGGCAGCAGCTCATATGAATGTGGGGAGGCTCTATTTGATGCTTAATCATGAAATTGTTAGAGGGGTTTTGTAGAGAAGGAGATGAGGATCAATTTTCACAAAAGGAGCAAGAGGATTTGAGGTCAAGAGGGCTTCCAATCTTGAACTTGAAGCTCTTGGTCATGGAGGTAAGGAAAGAGAGGAAGAAAAAGAAGAAGAAATGGAAGGAGCTTGTAGCAGGTAGAGGGCAAAAATGAGGAAGGAGAAGGGATTATGTTGGTTGACTTTAAAGAATGGAAGTAACCTAGGTATGTTGGTTGGTGAATCTTGTGGTTAGTAAATTGTTGAATTTCTTTAATCCATGGCTCATGCTGGCGCAACATATAGGGATAGGTGGCTGCACCATACTCATTCAATCTAGGGCTTTCCCAATGCAAACTTCTACTGACTCGGTTCTTACGGTACAATTTACCGAATCTTTTACTGATTTCTTCCAAACTGGCAGAATGTTACTAAAAATCCAATAAGATTTCTTGTATATCTATTCTACCTTAATCTCCCAAATTAATATATAATTAACTCCTAATTAATATTTAATTAACTCCTAATTGTCCTTACATAACTATTGAAACCGAATAAATAGATTAACGGCGTAAATTAGAAATTTTCGCAAATTTGGAGCCTTTTTGTTTTCTATTTTCCATAGCTAATCGTATATCCGTAATTCTGAGCAAGTCTAGGGGCATCCCACATCATTTCACACCAAACTGCCTCCCTGGCCCAATCAGCAGAGATTTAAACTTCTACGGTTTCATCATGTGATTTTGCTGTTTAAAATCCCATTTTACTAATTCTACAGATATGGGGACATGAAGGTCATTTCATGAAAGTTCTAGGGTTATTGTGGGAATAAGTCTTTAGGGCTCAAAATATAATTTCTAAAAATCCTGAGCATCACTATAATTAACAAAAGTTTACAAGGGCACTTTTCTCATTTCCTAATTTTTAACATATGGCAGTGCCATATTTTCAACGGCAATGTTACCCTACCCTATAATTCCAAGTGTGAAGATCATCATGACATAGTGCTGCCTGAGAAATTCTCACACTGCCTAAGGGAAATAATTTAATGTTTCCATTACGTCCTGTTTACGAAAGTGGGGATGTTATATTCTACCCACCTTAAAAAGAATTCTGTCCTCAAAATTCTAGAATTAATAAGGGTCAAGGAAAAATTCTTTTAACTTATAGGGATACTCCTCTTTTCGAGTTTGCATTTTGCCTTGAGATTACTTGTCAGTAGCTATGAGGTAGTGTCTTAATACCTACAAAGGATCCATAAGGGTTATGTTGGTGTCCAAGCTTGCTTTGTCTCTATGACGCTTTGAATCATTATTCAGTTTATTGGAGACTCTTACTCATCTCCCTTGCTCTATATTTTGCTACTCCTGCTTTGTGGTAGCTGCTAAATCTTCCGCCACATATACATGAGACCCCAGATATTTAACTCATGAAGATTTGCAATTGCAAAGATTAGCAGTTATCGTAGTAATTGACGTCAAAATGTAGTAATGATAATGCTTGTGTCAAGGAGGTTCGTATATCCTTTCCCAAGATTCTTATGCGCTCAGCTACTCTTAGTTCAATAATAAGTTCGCCTCTGATTCGGTTTTTTTTTTTTTTGAAACATAGGCTTAGGCCTCTTCTCAAAATTATAACTAGGAGTCTTATCTTAAAACTCTTTCTCCTTGATAAAATTTGCCTAGTGCCTAATGCCTATAACAAAATTTTAGGTCACTCCCATTATACGGATTAAGTTCTAAGGCTCATGACTCTTTATATTAGTCTGATATCCTTCTTGATTCCTAGTTATTAAGATACAGACAATTTAATGTGAAAAACAAGGTTAAAAGTCAGATCCTTTTATCAAAGTTGTAAAGTTTCCTTACCATATTGTCTTACAAGATGCCTTTCCAATATCTATGCAAAGAGTTGTCATGGATTATATGGGTGCCAAAATATACCTTGTTTCACTGACGTTCTAATCCATCATCAAGTTCATTGAGTAAATTCTTCATCCTCCTTGTCATGTGTCTGACTGCTTGTGCTATGTTTTCCAGTAAACTTTCTAATACTTGTTTCTTGGGCCCTAAATACCAACTGAAGAAGTTCTACCATTACAAAAAATATCAACTACAGCAGCAATCAACTTCGAGAAATAGTGGTCATAGTGGCTTCGCTGAAGTTTTTCGGGAAATTGATCAAGCCATATCCAAACTCTCGCCTACTTGATCCTCTTTGATCAGTGATGAATCCCCTCCTATTAGGTCTTAGGTGTAAGGCTAGAGCTTCCTTCTAAACTATAACTATAGTTCTTGCTTCGAAATATCTCCTTACTCTTGTGGACTTTATTCCATTTCTCATTATTTGCTAATTGGATCTCGTGCCGTTCTTGTTGAACTTCTCAATGATTATTGCGATACTTGTTCCCTCAAAATATGATCAGCTTCATATAAGGAAGGGATTGTGGGACAGCTAAAATTCTTGCCACTCTTCTACTTTCTTCAATTGGTTAGCATAGAGATTCCTTAACTATTGTGTTGATGTCCACCTTCCACTTTTGTGGGCACCAATGTTACCAATTTTATTGGGGGTTTGTCCTAATACAATATATAGATGTGTGTTGATTTTAGTGGCTAAATCTCATATTACCCTAGCTGCTAAGCCTCTTGGCTATTCTTCTTAATATCTTGCCCCTAGGATGTAATCCATTTGCTGTGAGAGATGGGAATAATGATCTTGCTTCTTTGTTGAAATTACAATATGAGGACTTCCCAGATGGTCACTCATCTTAATATTACTCTCGTCCGAACACACTTAACTACGGAACTCTGATGGAACCTAGTGCATTAGTGATGATCGCATTTATTCTGACTCAAGGTATAGAGACTCTTCTAACTGCCTCTAATTCCAACATCATAACCTTGCCCCTCATGAGGCACGTTTCCAAATCCTTTTTAATCTTATATTGGTGCATCATCCGGTCTTGCTTAGGGTGCATTGGGTCTGTTGTACTTATGACTTGTGCCAAGGCAAACCTGCTTAGTATTTCATACACAATTTTATCCGCACTGTAATCTCATACTAGGTAGCTTTTCTCTTTTTAGTGGGCCAATCAGAAATCCAAACTTGCTCTTTTCTTACCTTGTTCCTACTGTGTTCTATTGTTGCTGTAGAAACTTGTCTATTTTCATTTGTCAGAACCTACCTTGTTGTTCCGCCTTTGGTCTATCGAGATTAGTTGCATACTTTAAGTCTGTATTACTCTCGCCTGAATTTGAATACATCCATTGTCGAGTTACTCCACCCATAGCTTGTATAATGGTATCTATAGGCAATTGTTAGACTTTGCCTTCCTTATTTAAATAGCTTTATTCCTCTACTAATAACATGTTGAAAGTGATCCAATCATCCAGTTCCTGTGGTGGCTAAGTTTGATAGAATTTGAGCATGACTAAATTTTTCAACACTTCCTTTATTCCTGAAAAGTAGGAAAAATTACACTTGGTTCGCATGCTACCTCTAGTCTGAAAGTGTTCCTACTTCAGGTCAGTAGGAGATATATTACCTCTCTCTCTTGTTACACTTATAACTTCATCTATTTTCCATACCATGTATAACCATATCTCTATCTTGGTTCGATATACAGTTAGATGGGTCTCTTTACAGTTTGCTCAATTGTTTCCCTTTCAAAGCTAAGATTCCACTTAGTACTCTTCCAATTTGCAATCGCTACAAGGTTAGTTCCCAATACCCTTGAGGAAGAAACCACTCCATCCTCTGGATGGTAACTTAAAAAGGTCTCCCGTATACCTAACCGAAACTTCTGCTCTTAGCTTCTTTCATTAATTCTCTGCTTCATTCGTCCACTCTACAAATTTCTTAATAAGGGATCAAGTATTTATAATGTGGTATTACCACAATCCAAAATAAAAACCATTGACTGAATTTGCTGGCGAGGTATCTTCGGGGTAATCTCATCTATGAAGAAAATAAGGGCACTATCAATGCCACATAATATAACTTCATTAGTGGGTAATCACCTTACTCCTATCGAGTATTAAAGTTACAAAATCAGGTAGAAGAATCCCCTAGATTCAAGCTAGAGAAGATAGTCTAGATTGGGTAATCACAATGAAGCTTGAAACAAGCCCCATTAGGGTGAAGAAGATTCTTACTCAACTCGTCTCTAACTAAGATCCTGTCCTTGATGATGGGAAATCTTTGGCTACCTGACAACACTTTACAAACAACTTTTTTTGATATAACTAGATTTACTATGTCCATAGCAAACCACCCGACACAATTCCTTTGATTGAATCCCTAATTCTTTGCACTCATTAACTTACTCAATTGTCCATTCCTTTATGCCACCACTACTTTCTAGGAGTTTCGCCCCTCATAATTATGTTTAGGAGGTTCCTAATAAGCCTACTGGGTATTTTAGGCTTTTGTTTACACAAAATCTTATATTGAAGTGATCAGGCTCAACATTCAGTCAAGTGTAACAAGTAGTCCACAACACTCACAATAAGGCTACCATGCATAACATTTCAATGTCCTCTTCATGCGACGACCTAAAGCATGGCTTATCTAGATTCTCAGAGTATGCATTAGAAGCATAATCAGTCCATCCACGGGCCTATACAGGACGAACTGCTCTGATACCAAAAATATAAGGACCTCTATCATATAAGCCATGCTCGAGTCATGGGGTTATATTAAAAGGTTGTCACTGCGCTAAGAAAGCTTTAAAATGTGGAAAATATAATACATGACCCTTTAACTGTATACTTTATTACTAAATTATAGTTCATAAATTTCGTCATCTCTGATACATAGAGAATAAAAAAATTACAATTTAAAAGAAATTGTGACTAACATAATACACAGCATTTGCTTCTGACTAGTCGTTAACTAGCTTCAATAGTCTCTTGGTCTGATTTACATCCGAGTCTTGCTCAATGAATGTCCCTCTACTCCGTTTCGCACTTGATTTCTAACTTGGATGCTGGAATGTTTACGGAAAAGAAAAAAACATACAAGCAGGCAGTGAAAACCTAAGGTTTTCAATAGGTAAACTCGAACCATCACTCTTACAGTGTCATCATAAACATTCCAGCCGCTTCAGTTTATTATGAAAATATGAGCACATATACGCAAATAGTGGTTCAATTTTAAGTTGAAAACACCTTTCTCGAAGCGGGTTATATTTTAACAACTACTTACCCTATCATATGACAGGCATAGAAATACGAATAATATAACATGCTTCAATAAGAATCATAATAGCATTACGACTTAATGAGATAATTGAAGATACACATATAGATGCTTATACTTGACTGTATGCAAGTGCACTTGACTTAATTCGTATCTTTCTTTAACTTGCAACTTGATCTTGCTCTTCTGTACTTGGTCCCCCGGAGGTAAATGACTTCTCTCACCCGTGGGCAATAACCTGCTTTTCAGGTCTGAACTCGTACCTATACATAAGTGACGGATTTCCTTTCCTTGACCCTCACACCAGTCTATTCCCGTTAAATCTAGTCGAGGGCTGGCTCAAGTCTTAGACAGTACCGCTTTGGTCCACGCTAGCTGGGTCTATGCCAGACCTCACGTGGTAGCTTAGTACGTCCCTCTTGCAAGTTCTTATTATCTTTTTCCTTTCCATATCTTATCATGCATGTGGATGCTTCATGCATTCATGAGTATGCCTCACACCTTATTTCTCATATCATATTCTAATTATGCTTGCATGCACGACGTACATGAACATGACATGTAAATGTAAATATATCCAAAGCATAATCACCCATAGCATAAGTTTTCATAATTTCATAAACTTTTGCCGAAAATTCGGCAGCATAACGGATCGAGTCCGCTTCCCCATGAATAGTGCCAGACTACCGGTAAAATCATTCAAACATGCAAATCAATATGGGACAGCGATTATACATTCACAATATCATTCATTAAATTCAATACAACCCTCAATAGAGTTTTCTACTTACTTCATCCTATTCTGCCTGAATTTTGTATAATCCACCTTTAGTACAATTCAACTCATTTAAACCTGAATTTTGGATATGTCATAGTTCTATGTGTCTAATTTTCAACCCTTTTGATCCCATCTCATTTTGATTTGTATAACTCAAGTTATTAGTATTTTACCTTAAACTGCCCTGTACTTATCCAGAAAAGCACCCTTACAAATGAAAATTCACTAAAAATATAAATTTGAGTAAAATCATATGAAATTTATATCACTTTAAAGCTAACAGAACAAACTTTCAGATGAAATAAGTTGTATATCATTTGCATGAGTATATTTTGAGATATAAAACCTGTAACTTAACTCTACTCGACTACCTTATTCCAGCCTGGTTTAAACTTAAGGTAATTTCATTGAAGTGCTGGGAATAATTAGCAATGAATCTGACTTTGATATTTTTATGGGATGTTTTCTTATATGTTAGCTTTCAAACAACATTAGTTTTACTCAATTTAGAGTTGTGTAGAGTGAATTACACTCTTCTCAACTCATATTGCCCAGATGAGAATCTAGATTTCTAGGTCAAAATTCAAAAATTCATAACTAATTCTATACTAATCCAATGGTTTTATAATTTATATGTATAGAAAGCCTTGAATATCTAGTTTCATATAAAAATAGGTTCATCACATTTTGAGGCCTATGGGAGAGCCCATACACTTTGCAATACAGACACATCCGGGATTTTGTCCTCAGCCAATTTTGTTTGAGTTTCCTTTTGATTTTTTTGATCAAGTTCTCAACCCAAACTAAGTTCCCTCATCTCAAATCACTAGAAAAACATCAAAACACCATCATTCAAGCATAGCATAAGAGGAACACAATAGCCACATAGTCACATGATACATCAAATAGCTAAGAATTTGAACTACCTACCTTGAAATCCTTGAAACTATGAAAATAAGGAGGCCAACAACCAACTCCTAGCCTTCTTGCTTCACCATGGTAGCAGCTCATATGAATGTGGGGAAGCTCTATTTGATGCTTAATCATGAAATTGTTAGAGGGGTTTTGTAAAGAAAGGAGGTGAGGATCAATTTTCACAAAAGGAGCAAGAGGATTTGAGGTCAATAGGGCTTCCAATTTTGAGCTTGAAGCTCTTGGTCATGGAGGTAAGGAAAAAGAGGAAAAAAAAGAAGAAGAAATGGAAGGAGGCTGCAGCTGGTGGAGGCAAAAATGAGGAAAGAGAAGGGATTATGTTGGTTTTGACTTTAAAGAATGGAAGTAACCTAGGTATGTTGGTTGGTGAATCTTGTGGTTAGTAAATTGTTGAATTTCTTTAATCCATGGTTCATGCTGGCACCACATATAGGGCTAGGTGGCTGCACCATACTCATTCAATCTAGGGTTTTCCCAGTGCAAACTTCTACTAACTCGGTTCTTGCGGTACAATTTATCGAATCTTTACTGATTTCCTCCAAACTGGCAGAATGTTACTAAAAATCCAATAAGATTTCTTGTATATCTATTCTACCCTAATCTCCCAAATTAACATATAATTAACTCTTAATTAATATTTAATTAATTCATAATTTTCCTTACATAACTATTGAAACCGAATAAATAGATTAACGGTGTTAATTAGACATTTTTGCAAATTCGGAGCCTTTTTGTTTTCTATTTTCCTTAGCTAATGGCATATCCGTAATTCTGAGCAAGTCCAGGGGCATCCCACATCATTTCACACCAGACTGCCTCCCTAGCCCAATCGATAGAGATTTACACTTCTACGGTTTCACCATGTGATTTTGCTGTTTAAAATCCCATTTTGCTAATTCTACAAATGTGGGGACATGAAAGTCATTTCATGAAAAGTTCTAGGATTATTGTGGGAATAAGTCTTTGGGGGTCAAAATATAATTTCTAAAAATCTTGGGCATCACTGCAATTAATGAAAGTTTACAAGAGCGCTTTTGTCATTTCTTAATTTTTAACATATGGCAGTGCCATATTTTCAACAGTAGTGTTACCCTACCCTATAATTCCAAGTGTGAGGATTGTCATGGCGTAGCGCTGCCTGAGAAATTCTCACACTGCCTAAGGGAAATAATTCAAAGTTTTCATTATGTCCTATTTACGAAAGTGGGGATGTTACATTATTCTTCCCATAAGGCCCACTTCTAGCTACCAACACTGAGTTCGATGAAGTGTTACCTTCACTTTTCATTCTTCTTTCTTCATAAATAATTTTACTAGCAACTTCTTCAAAACTCAAAGTTTCCTTCCCATACATCAAAATAGGTTTGATATGCCCATAGAAAGACAGAAGAGACCATATGGGCCTTAACACTTTATCTTCATCATCAATCTTGACTCCAATAGCTTCTAATTCAGAGACGATACCAATGAGAGCACTAAGATGATCAAAGACTTTCATATTATCATCCATGTGTAAATTGTGAAACTACTCCTTCAACAACGACTGATTTGAGATGCCATTTGCCTGATATAACCCATCAAGTTTCTACCAAAGTTCCTTGGCTATTGATATTTTCTGCACATTTGCAAGAACATTCTAAGACAAACATAGGCGAATTGCACTTGTAGCTCTCAAATCTAGTTCCTCCTACTTCTTGCCGTCCATACTGGAAATTTTCCTTTTCAATGCCATATATAATCCTAATTGTATCAACACATCCTTGACTTGTATTTGCCATAAGCCAAAATTGATTCTTCCATCAAATTTCTCTATATTAAACTTCACAGCACTTGAAAAACTTAACATTGCAACCGTATGCTGAAATAGTGTATGCAGATTGTAAGCCATGCACCACTTGTTGGGAGGGAAGCCCAAAACCTAGGAAGATCTAAACCAATGGACTAAGTGAAAAGCCACAATAGCAAGCTGGATGCCATATCTTAATCCAAAACCTTAAGATAATGAGTCTGAGTCCTCCATATTATATACTTTTCACTTAGTCCATTGTTAACCAATGTGGGACTTTACTACTCAGACTTGAAATTCTAATATTCTCCCCTCTCAAGTGTGAGGCCCAACACTACATACTCCCCCCTCAGCGAAAGCCCTTTCGAGTATTCAATGGTGTTCATAAGAGCCACATCCGCTCTTTTCACTCGTACCGCCATACTTCACGGAACATGCCGCTTGACCTCCACATTGCTAGGAAGACTTTTGATACTCCAGATCCTATATCTAGATCCAATAGCCACTATTCCGCCAATACTCGATCAAATTGGATCCAAATCACCGGCTTTGATACTATTTGTTGGGAAAAATACCATTTTCTCCTTTAGAAATTTCCTAAAAATAGAGAAATAAAATATATCAAGAACACAATCACAACACAAGGACTAACGTGAAAAACTCCAAAACTGGAGAAAAACCATGCCGTCGTCTAAAAACAACCAGAGAATAACACTATGTGAAAATTTTTACAACACATAGACTTTTCTCTCAAACACCCCATGACCCTAATAGACCCACACTCTTCAAAATAAATATCTGATCTACACCTCACAACACTCTCAAAGAAGAGTAGAAACGAAAGAAGAAAGTCAAATACAATCTTAAGTATTTCCGATTGGTGTAAATTGAAACAAAGGATTTGGATCCATGTATAGCCTTAGCCTCTCTTGCAATCTTAGGCGATATGGGATTTATTCCAAGATATTTTGTTTCAATCAACTTCACCATAGTTGTGATTGATCAATAATAATTACATATATATTTTTGTGATTAAATAATAAAATATCATATAGATAAAATAGTATATACTCATAATAAAATTTAAAAATTTACAAATAATAAGAAACCCAACATTTGCCTAATATTTACATTAAAAAAGTCAATGAGGATTGATTCATCAGGTTGGCCTTCCATTTATGCATTATCATGACTCGAATTTGATTCTCAAATTTCCTTCGTTGACAACTAATTTGTAAATATCTCTATAAGTACTTGATGAGCCTAGAAATATGTTTCGATCATAAACTGGGGTAACCTTCCCTTTAACCTAAACTTATTCTTATCGAAAGATATGTACATCTATAAGATGAATAAAATGTCGGTAACAATGGCGACGTAATATCTCAGTGTCATATACACTGATGTCGTGTATGCTCTAGAGACAGCAACCAACAGTAGCTTCAGTTTGATATAGGCAAAATTAACTGCATGGAAACAGAAATAAGAGAATTTAGAAGGTTCTAGAGTTCCTTATTTTAAGAATTATAACATAGGAGGATTCTTAGGTGATCCTTCTAAGTTAAACACCATGATGGTTTTTATAATACAGGAAAATTACTATTTTACCCTCTCTTCAACCCTCATCGGCTCATCCATGAGTATGAAAATTGGTGATGAATCGGCTTTTGAGAAAAGCATGTCATATATAAGGACCAAACACTTGCCGATTTCCTGTTCCTGTCGAACTGGCCGGTCCTGCTCCTGTTTTTCATCATTGATAAAATGAGAGGAATGAATTACTGTATTTAACTTTGAATACAGTAACCTCTAAAAGGGCTTGCCACCCGCGTTGAAGGCTTGAAGCTCTGGAGCAATCCATAGCAAAGGGAATTTTTTTCCAAACATTTACAAGAACCGTGTACGTCACCACGTGTAAATGGGAAAGATGTTCGCATGATACAGAAAATAAAAAGACATGCAGGTGCTCATATGACAGGTCCGAAGAGGAAACAATTACTCACGCCAACATAACCACATTGAATTCATAACCAATTGTTGCACGATTACAAGTACGTTTGACCCTCAGGATCACCCTCAAAATCAATTCTAAGGGCTTCCTTCAAAATCCCACTCAAACAAGCTAGATTGTTGTCTATTTATTTAACATAGGAAGACAACCATGGCCCAAAACACAGCAACATGCAAGTATGTAACCTTCAAATTAACCAGCACACTATAGTACCCTCTGCCACAACAACCAAACATGCACACACAAAAACCCATCTCAAGCATCATCATGTCCTAAAAGCGCCAAAAGCATTTTCTCATAGTCCCCAGTGGTGTCCTTGGCAATGGCACGTTCAAGAGGGACACTGTTCCTCCTTTGATACTCATCTGCTATAATTCTCAAATCAACCTCGGCCCTTGTGGCCACCACTCTTGTCAGGGCTCCTTCATCTGTTCCGCGCCTGTTGATAGCCGAACGAATAACCTTTTCGAAGTACCTCTCAGGACGGATCAAGCACTTCACAGTGGCTCTCAGTAAAGCCAGGAACTCATCCTTTGGGTCAGCTTTCAGATCCTGCAACATCAGCTCACAAAATGCAGTTAAATCTAGTCCATTTCCATCTAAAAAGCACGGATATTTCAAACTAATCGTTGTATCTGTAGCAGATATGCACCATAGAGGATACTTTACATAAAATTTTAGATATTCCTAATTATATTTTGCAAGTTTTTACTTCAATCTTTTGAACTTTTATACCTATATAAATAAAAATTCTATAATAATCAGATAGAGAAGTGCATTTTATTATGTTTACGATGAAAAAAAGGTTCCCGTTAAAACTTCAAGGGTTGTTGAGCATAGTTTTTCTTCCGCATAGTTGTGCCAAAATTACAAACATCTTAACGCCATGGAAGCAATAAGAGATGTACTATGTACCTTGTTGATATCTTTTCCAAATTCATCTTTGTAGTGATTCAAAGTAGCATTAATCTGTGCTCGGCTCCTTGTGGCCAAAATCCTGATGAGTTCATCATCATTATAAGCTTTCTTTGAAATCTTCTCATGCAGTAATTTTGCCTCAGTTTTTGCCAGAGTCAGGTTGACTTCATCTCCTTCGTACCGATAAGAACTGACCAAAGGTAGTAGGAGCTAGACAAACAAAAAGTTAGTTAATTTTGACCTTTGGAAGTGAGGAGCGACAGAGAAACTCATATCTTAAAGAAAATCACAAGTATAGTGCAAACTCTTCATTCATTATCAAAATAAATTTTAGTTCTTGACTCAAAACATATGATCCTATATCAAGAGACAAGAAATGAAGAACAGTGTTACTTCTTCACCATTTGCCCCCAGTTTTGCTTGTGACTGGTGACTTTCTTTTTTCTTTTTATTTTTCCCCAGTTTATTCATCAGTCTTGTGAGTATTATGTTCCTAAAGAGTTCAATCGTCTGTCACAGAAGGAAGCTCTCCAAAACATGGCAGGAAAGCAAAGGTTTCAATGTCATGGAGGCTGATCAGTATTGCCAAATACCATTGAATTATTTGTGGTCAGTACATAGCCATCAAACCTATGGAGCAAATCACAAGTCAGCTTAAAAAATACATGATAATTGATCGTTCTGTTTTTTAACCCCTTAATTAATGCATGATCCAATAAAATAACAAATAACGAATGAAGTAATCTAGTATGACTAAACAAATTGATCAGAGCACTGCATAGGATCAGATAAACAGTTAGCGATTAGAGCAATAAATTGTCAATGTCACTATACAATTTACCATAAATAATCCATAAGTATGACATGCTTGCCATTTATATGCCAGGAGTCAATGTATAATTATATACAATAGGAGTTACAATGTTTGTTTCAACTTTCAACTAATAACAAAGTTATGATTGAGGATGGTGTTACCTAACCATACACCAGTCCAAAATTGCATGAAACAAAAGCATTATGATCTAGCAGTACCTTACGGAAGTCCCCAGTTGTGTGATGAGCAACATCCTCCTCAAGAGACTTCTTATAGCGAGCATGATAAGCCTTCCTTGCAAAAAGCAATTGTTCAGAGGACCTGGTACAGGCTATTTCCATCAGAACCTGATTACTTGAAGTCCATCTTTTAGTTGCTTCGTTCGCCAAAACTGCATCTCGTTCAGCAGAATCAAGTGTCCAAAGATGTACCAGCCTCTGTTGAGAAGAAAATACAAAGTACATCTCAGTTACACTGGTATAACTTTTTACAAAACCTACCGGTAGATTAGAAGTTTATATCTCATAGATCATCTCCAAAAATTTATTCCTATAGCCAAGTTTTATTATCAGCTTTTATTAACAAACATATCTGCTTCATGTTCCCATAATCAGATTGAAATCTTCTTGGCCCTAAAGCCCAATTTAACTAAAAACTGTGCTGAAATTTCAATTAACAAACTCAGACGTGAAGATAAAATTAGTGTTTTGCCATCTCTTGAATGGTGCTCATCTGAGTCAGAACATTCTCCGATAATAATAATAATAATAATAATAATAATAATAATAAAAGATTCTATTGTACTGACCTCAAAGTCATTGGTCAGCTCTTTGTCTAAGGCCTTGAGAAGATCTTCTCCATAAGTCTCAGCATAAGTTTCTCGAATAAGCTTCCTTTGACCAGCATTCCGATGACCCAAGATCGATATAATCAGCCCCTCATTAGTTCCCCAACCTGCAATTCCATTTCATCAATTGCAACAAGTCGTCAAAAAACGCGTGGAAGCAGGAATGTATAAGTGATGAAACGAAACATAACACGCGATCCTCAAAACCAAAAAATGAAAAACGCACAAACTGAATGATCTTTAAAATAATCAAAGAAAAATATAATCACATAAATGGATCTACGTAATTCCGACCACAGGTTACTTAGAAAATCAAGGAAATCTCAACAATTGCAGAGGCTTAAATTTTATTTTAGACCAAGTTTGTAAATTGTGTTTAGAATCACCGCGTCTTAAAATCCCAATAAATGATCTCAAGTCAACAATACGTTCAATCCTCGAATCTACAGCCTCAACCTTCTTCAGATCGCATGCACAGATCGAACCACCGCACGACGAACAAAAGAAGGGAAACACCGAGTATGGCATTGGATCATCGAATTTATATCAATTTATTTACATTTACAGTGATCCAAGCATAAAAACATGATTAGAAGAACATTCAAGAACGGGGCTTTGATGAGTAAAAGTGGTGAAACCTGCGAAGGCTTTGCGGAGTTGCTCACAGTCATCGGCAACGGGGGGAACAGGTTGAGGGATTCTCAGGGTCGACATTGTTTGTTTCACTCACTACGCTCTCTTCCTTCCTTTACTTTCCTTTCTCTCACACTCTCTGTTTCTCTCTGCTCTGTTTTGTGAGTGAAGATCGGAAACGCGTCAGAAAAGGGGGACAGCAGGATCGCGATTATGTCTACTTCAAATCAAACGTAGCTGTCCCACGAAATACGAGCCCATGAATATGGCCATTTCACACTTCGCCACGTCACATGTTATAGTGATTTCCCGGTTCTCTTTTTGGACCGAAAAAAATAATAATAATAATTCAGTGTCTGAATTCAATACAGTATGCCGACGATGGATGAGTCATAGTGACATGGGAATGCAAGGCAATAATAATTCCTAATTAATATAGCGGTGTGATGTGTTTTATATTTTTGGAACCCAATATAAAATTATGCTTATATTATTTAATACTAGTGTTTTTGTGGCCCGTATACTGCACGGAGTTTAAAAATTTTACATCAACCATGAGAATTATAAAATTTAATTTAATTAAATTGTAAGCTAAATTAAATAATTTAGTTTTACTGTTAAATAATTAATTATTATTGAAATATATAGGTAATACACATTGACATAATAAATAAATTAATTGTGAAAATAAAATATAATATAGATTCTAATAACAAAAATATAAGAATAAATTTAATAAAATCTTTCATGGTTTTGCATTTATTTAAAATTTTCAATATCTCGTATTGCACTGCATCATATAAAAGTATAAATATCAAAGAATGATTATATATAATATTCAATTATGAATTAAAAATTAAAATTAAAATTAAAATTAGTAATTATTGTTAGACAAATGCATTTTCGAATGAAAAATAAAAGTTCTAAATCAAAATTTATTACCTCAATTTTTAATTTTCTTAAATATCTCTTGTTAAATTACATTTTTTGTTTTGTTACATGAATTTTCATTGTTATCTAATATCAAAATCTTCATGCCACTCTTAAATTTGACTCTTGAAATACTATATAAAATTGTTTGTGAATGAAAATAGGTTTGGGCAAAAATAACCAAACATACAATAGTGATTGTCCTTGATTTTTATTGATAATAATAGTAAAGTAAAGTGTAAATTGAAATTGCCTTCTTTGAAATTTCAAAGGAATTTTAAGATTGTAAATCTTCTTCGAATCTCAAATTGAATCATAATTATTCGAGGAATGTAAACATTTTCACTAGTATGATTTCTTATAACAACAATTGCCCCACTATGACGTTATTTGCCTATTCCTAAATAATTAATTTTGTTTCATTGCACAATCCTAAAGTCTAAACGATATTTTTTAGAAGTTTAATTGGAATTCCTTTTTTTCTTTAACACCAATTGTGATTTGGTGTTCTAGAATACTTGATTTCCTTTAAGAATTCAGTTGTCAACCAATATGCTTCAATGTCGACATCTTCATATGCAATATAAACTAGAACTCAAATATTCTTTTTCTTTGCCATGTATATGAGAAAGAAGAATTCATTTACTATTTCAACTACTTCAAGAGTAACACTATTCAAACTCTATCCTAAAAAGCTTAAAGTTTTTACATATTATCTTACAAATTTGGATATGTGACTTCGATGATACTCGTAAGAGGAGAGCTTGATTCCAATATGAGAAGGTCACTTGGAATTTCTATGTCAACTTCTCCATCATCATCGAATCCAAAAGTTTCATCTTCAATTTTAATTATCCAATCAACAAAGTCTTTTAAATTCAAATTAGCAAAAAAACCAGATGTTTCCAGCCTCATATTCTTAGTCAATGTAAGAACAATGAGCCCTCAAAATGCTAATATTAACAAAAAAACAATGTTTGATAATTTTAATCGTTAAAAACTTTATTTATCCTTTCTTTTATTTAAATTTAGCAACTTCCATCAACCCTTGAAATATTAATATTAAAAAAACCATGTTTGATAATTTTAATGGTTAAAAGGTTGCTAATATCTATCATTTCTTTTATTTAAATTTAGCAATGTTAATCTTTATAGTTTTTTCCTATTTTGAAAAGAATGTTTTCTTTTTCATTTGAGATTTAAATAAAATCAAATTAAGAGAGGGCAAATGACTAAAAAAAATAAAGATTCCATATGAATCATGAACATTAATTAAAATAAATAAGTACAAAATTGTAGGAACATGAAATATATTTGAGCAACATTGTGTGATATTATTTTCTTGATTAAAATTGTGAATTAGATTCAATCAATGATAGTCTTGTGTTGGAATCAAATTTATTTGATCATATGCCGAATTCACTTGGCATGAATTCGAACTAATAAGCATCTTTTTGCTACTTATCATTTTCACTTATTCATTTTTCTTTTTTTTCTTTTTTTCAAAAAAGTGAGTTCAATTAAATTTATTTGTGTCGTTTATTTGACTAAATTATTAGTAAATCAAATTTACTGGTTTCCTTGATTTATGTCCTTCATTGGCTCTTTTTATTTATGTCTTTTATATGCTTCTGTATTAAAATAGTAATTGAGCCAATTGTTTGAATGTTTTTCTTTTTCTTTTTTTTTCAATTGCAAATGCACCCAACTTATTTCCTTAATTAGAATTTTTTTTTAAATGGAAACCACTAGAATTCATCAAGTTTCAATATGTGTAAAAGTTTTTATATAATATCTTTTGTTTTATTAACAGTATAGATTTAATATTTTAGTTATAATTATATTAATAATAAAATTTATTATTTCACCTAAAAAAATAATACAATTTATTACTAAATTATATAACAAACCTTATTATGCCAATAGAAAATGGATCATTTGTTCGGCCTTTTTGTTTATACATACTATAATTTGGATTTTATTCTTAAGTTCTTATATTAATAGGTGATCTCTAGATATTATTTGAAACGTTTAATAAGCTCAAAAAATATGTTCTTATCCTAAACTGGGGCAAATCTTTTCTTTAATCTAAACTTTTTCTTATAAAAAAGTAATAGACTTTTTCCTTTTTATGTGAGACCTTATTATTAATTATAAATAAAATATCAAATTGTAACTTGCATAAGCACTCACGAATAATATGTAGTAATTTCTCATTTTCTAATTTCTTATACATGGAAGAAATAAAAGAACCCGTAATGTATTAGATATGGCGATGCACTTCATTGGACCGTACGCTATAGGAGGGTCCTACACTTTTACAAGGAACTACTAGTGCTATTACGATTGATTGCCATCTATATAACTCTCGCCACGAATGATTTGGTGGACCTACCCTTCATTGGCTCCATGTGTACTACGTTTGGTGCATGTATTAGGTGACTAAACATTTGGTACACAATTTTCATTTTTCACAAAGGAAACAAAAGGATATTTTCTGAGGCAATACGGGAATATGGGAACGCCATGATATCTAAGTTTGTATGATTGCATGATGTCCTAAATTTTTCTTCATATGCTCATTTATATATTTGATTGATAGTCATTATAAAATAAATTAAGTTCTTATATAATTCTGTTGACACCACAAAATGAGTAGTAGCCGAATAGGCGTGTTAGTCGATGTCTCGATGATGATTAGTCCATGGCAACAAGGGCGAGTGATTGATACTCGAGATTATTGGGTTTAATTTGGGTTTATATATTTGGCCCAAAATTGGACTATTAGCTATGAAGTGAATCTCGAGTTTTCTCTGAGCCAAAATAAGCAGAACCAATTTATCAAAAAAAAAAAAAAGGCAGAAACAAATGGACAGAATGAATTGACCAAGTCTTTTTTTAATCGCTTCCTAGGCTATAGAAGCACTTTTTAGAAGGTTGTTTTCAATTCACATGAGGGGCAAGGCAGCTCTAAATCAAGAAAGAGAAGGTGTTGAAGCTTGTGGATAATGGTTCCTAATTTGACTCGGAAGCCACTTAAGAGGTAGTGGCCATAATATGCGGAAAGAGGATCAGCCGAAAGGCAGTGATTTAGGCTTAATGTGGGTGACTAATGATCATGAATTGGAAAAGTTGTTAGTGGTGTTAATAATTATAATTGTAATTGATAAATAGCTTTGTACAAAATTCATAAGACACGCCACATCGTCAATACAATAGCACATTTATCCGTTTTATTGCCTGTTTTCACTTTCAGCTTTTACTTTTACAACTTTACAATTTTTGTTTACAGCCTTCCTTTAATTTGAGTGCCTTTACATTCAGCCTTTATTTCATCCATGCTTTGTTCTAGTTTGCTTCTTTTAGCTTTGTCACATGCTAGTTATGTTGAACTGTTTGGTTGATTCACCTATCAAATGCTTCCTTTAGTTGTTTGGGAACTCATAACTAAGGAATAGATTCCCTTTCTTGGTGGAATCACTTAAATCTTGGGATCAACTGTGTTTTGCGTCAAGGGATACATGGAGCAAGCATCCCCTATAAAGTCAAAATAAAATTTCTCAATTTGTTTGTTTGTATAGACAATTTTGAAATCTTAATTTGACAATGAAAAGGGGTAAAATAGATATTGCTATTGTTATTAATTAATTTACACAACTAAGTTTTGGGTAACCAATTTAGGATAAATGTATCAGAGGTTTTAGGTTTCAATATTCCTTGTTATAATTAGACTCCCAAATTTAACTCTATTTTTGTAGACCAATTTTAAACTGTTTTAAAATATTTTTTGAATGATTTCCTTTAATAAATCTTGACTTAATTTGACAGCAAAATTGATAAAAAAAAAAAAAAAGTTAGTAAGCGATATAGAAAAATTCTAATGAATGTAAAATCCTAGTCACTCATTACATATGCCTTAAGTAAATCATAGCCAACCAGGCTCATAAAAAGGTCACACACTAGTCAATGACTTTTCATATGACTCAGTCAAAACAACATCATTGGTTTCCACTTCAAACAAGCCTAAGAGATAAGATATTAATATAAATGACAAATTTTGATCCATACAATATCCTAACAAGGCTCTAATTCTACCATATTTACCTTACTTACATAAACAATTAAATAAAATCCCACATAAATTCACACAAAAATAACAAGAAATCAAAGAATCCAAAATTATACAATGATGACAAAGAATACCAATGAGCTGATATAAACACTACTTGTTCCTATTATTGAACTTATAACTTCTCAAAAGCAAGAATGAATTTAAGCATTATATCCGATACTCAAGTGGAATCCCCCCCCCCTTTTTTTTTTGCCATACCTGGATCATTAACTAGCTAGTTCCTAGTTCAACTAGTTAGACTGATTGTTTTGGTCCGATTTTCAGAATTATGGTAATAATTTATGCCATGTAGCACGTATTGGCACCACATATTGCTAACAGAGTTACTGATGACTATGTTAAATTTTATTAGAAATCCATTTTTTACATTATTTCTCAAAAAATCCATCAATAATACCAATGGATTCTTGTCTGTTGGTAATGTTCATTAATTTTCCGCGTGTTCCTTGTAGTGATAATTACCCTCAATGTGAATTAAGTTAATAATAATTTTAATTTCATTCATAAAAAAAATTAGTGGATTAAATATTTTAATTTTTCTTTAAATTTTTCTATATAATATACTCTAGTTTAAATAACTAAAAGGGTTTTGCTAACCAGATCTTTAGGGCACTCATTAAAAACCAAGAATAGAAAGTTTTTAATTAAAATGTAAGATTTTTAAGTTTCTAATGCATTAAGTGCAATGGAAACTTCAAAAACTTTCTACTTTTGATTTTTTAACCAGTACTTTAAGGATATTGATTAACAAAACCCTAATTAAAAGTGTTCAAAGAATTTATTATAATATTTTCCTTTTTTTTATAGGGGTTTCAAACTTTGATCAAGAAAGAGGAAACACCTACTATTAACGTTCACTTGGTTGAAGTAGTTCAATACTTATTCTCCTTAAATAAGATTTTGGATTCGAGTTTTATGAATAAAAAAAATTAACGCACAAAGAGATTTGCCCTCAATTAAAATTTAATTAATTAGAGTCTGTTTCGCAGAAAAATATTGGGTAGCCGAATAGGTTGAGAGTTAAGGCATGCCAAGAAACTATTCCAATATGACTAAAAGGCTCGGCTAGTGCAAAACATAATCGATTCCCACAATCAAGCGATTAATACCAAAAGAAGGACTTTGTTTCTCAGCAAATGGGTTCCCAAACTATTCCATAGAGCATATGGCAGGCAAATTAGCAAATCAAGTCACCAAAAGGATATTGGCAAACAACTGAAGACTAATGAAATGGATTGAAACTTAAACATGCTGAAAGTTAATGAAATGTTGTAAACAAAATGCTATAAAGTACTGAAAAGTAAAGGCAATGAATGTAAAGTGCAAAAAACATAAAGATAAATGTAAAAGAACTCGTGTTTGATCCATTTGTTCAGGGGGATACCTCTACATATTATGCTCAAGACTATTTATACACGTACAAAACTTAATAGTTATCCTAAGTCATCTATTAACCATATATCCACACAAACATGTCTAGCAAAGTTCGTCTTGGTAACTGCCTCGTAATCGTTTTCTATGTCTTCCTTGAGTGCACTACTCTCAACATAGTGGTAACCATTTTAAAATGCTCTTTGCATTTCATCAAATCTCCCTATTTTCTAAACTAGAAACCACCTTCCTCAGTTGCTCCTACTTTCTAGGGAGTGGTTACGAACTTAGTCAAACTCTTATCCTCAATTGTTGAAGCACATTCTTTCTCCAACCAAAACCCAGAACTAGTTTGTGGATTACAAGTTGTCAAAAAGGCCTAAAGTTTAATAGGAAATTCATGCCCTCGACTAATCGGCTAATGTCACTATTCAACTGTCAGCCATTGGCTATGGACTGTTGGCTAAATCAGCCGTCGACTATTGGCTGAAATCCATATCAGTTGTCAAGCCTTAAAATATATGAATAAGAGTTCCTATAGACAACTATACCTAGTTAGAATCCTAATCACAAAAAATAAGACAAATCAGCCAAGGTAAAATAGGAAAATGGGTGAAACAATATTGAAATGGCCTTTTTCCAGGCTTGAAACGGCCTCAATCGAGCTAGCTCCAGTTGCTATGTCGACGTTCTCGTCTTGCGCTTTCCATAGATATACAATAATGGTTATTCTGATACTCAGATCTTAGCCAATGCCCAATTGGAGTTTGACCAAGCGTTTTGGCCTCTTTTAATCAATTTAAGCCGAGCAACACATTCTGTGTCGACATTGGTCATCGTTTATTCTTCGGCTAACTACTACTGATTATCAGCTGAAATTGATTAAATATTGCCGTATCCGGCTTTTTCTCCTCGGCCGATATCCATCCTCAGCTGGTCGCAATTTTTCGGTGCCAACAGAGTCTAATAAATTTGAATACTAGCAGTTAAAAGAAAATAAAGAAACACCTACTCATTATTAAAGGGGACCATACCTCATCTTTGCACTAATATGGCTAGTGATCAGTGCTACAGTAGGGATCTCACCTGCACAGGGTGGGGGGGGGGGAGTGCCTCCATGCTCTCTGTCCCTATTGTCCTAAGTCCTCCCCGTCCCTATCCGAGATCCACCGTGTGGGTTTTTTCCTCCCATCCCTGATCCTCACTTCCCCGTCGATCCTCGCGGGGTCCCAAAATTAATGAGAGCAGCAACAACAAATCATAACATAAATAACAAATCATTTACTCGAAAAAAGAAAAAAAACAGAAAATAACAACAAATCAACAACATAGTCAATTATTTACTAAAAAAGAAAAGAAACAACAATAGATCTTGGAGAGTACATATAAGAGAGGTAAAGCATAGATCCGAGAACATGGCAATGATTCGCAATGAGGCTCGCTAGAGATGGATCATATCATGTCATTGCCATAAGGAGAGGTGGCATTGTGGCTCACCTACGATCTGCAAGTCATCAGAGATTCACATCGTAGGATTGCTGAGACCAGCACCGGTGCCAATAGAGCCTTTGGTGTATTGCAAAAAGGTGGCTTGCGATGGTGAGGTTAGGGATGGAAGGAGTGAGGGCAAAGAAGAAGAAAGTTGGCAGCTAAAAGATTAGAGATTGAGAATGGTAGGCTTGGGTGATGGTGTTGGGTTGTGTGGGTAGTCAACATTAGGTGAGTGTTTTTATTTTTGAAACTGGGTTTGGGTCAACTGGTTTAATGGGCTAGATAGTCTAAGTTATTAAGTTTTTTGTTTAGAAAAAAATTATCGTGTATAAAATGTGATAAAGCATAACATACATATACACATATAGTATATTTAAGAAGGATACTTTGATATTTTCATATATACGGTGTCCCGCTCCCCAAATTTATCTTGGGGAGATTTTTAACCTTGTCCCTATCCCCACAGAGGAAAAATCCTCAAATTCGGGGTCCCAAATGGGACAGTTCCCACAAGGACCCATGTCAAACGGGAAATTTTGACATCCCTATACTATAATGTTGGCAGTTCATATGTATTAAAGTATTTCTTCTTTTCACTTTTAAATGTTCATTTAGCAATTTTTTTGTTTAATATTATTTGTCTTTTGAACGTTTTGATGAAATATTAATCATTATTTTTTAATTTTATTATTTTATTCTTACTTTATTGAATACAAAGATAAGATTTAAGAGAGCATAAAAGGAATGAAAAATAAAAGGAAAAAATTATTTAATTCGATTAAGATAAATTTTTTTCTATATTTACATTATTTTAATAGTTTTTTAACCCATGTAATAAAATCTTAAGAAACAAATAAAATTCGACTAAAATGAAAAAAGACTTTCACAGTTTTAGTGGTCAATTTTTGCACAAGAAAAAGAGAAGCCCCGCACCGCACGCCCCTCAGCCTATAGATCGATGGCCACCACGCTCTAATTATTGAACGTCCTCACTGTTTGCAGAGTTAGACAGAGCTGAGCTAAATAAGTAGATAGTCAGTTCTGTGCTCATTGGAACCCGTGAATACGAGAAGATAACCACCAAAATGGCCGTTGGGGGATTCGCCGTGGATGCTTCAGGCGATGGCTTCGACGGCAAGATTACATTCTCAGTTGTGATCACTTGCATCGTTGCTGCATCCAGTGGACTCATCTTTGGATACGACATTGGAATTTCAGGTTTTTTTTTCTCTTTATTCTGTTATTTGTTTATGTAGTCTAAATTATCGATATTTAAACTTTATATATTGATTCTCTCATCTTAAAAAAAACAAATAAATAAGAGACACAGAAAGAGAGAGAATTTATATATTAATTCCGATTTATGTGGTCAGCCTATTATCAAAAAAGTTTCTCTACTGTTAATTCTTTATATTCGCAAGCATCAAGTCTAAAATATCGTATAAGAAAAACTAGTCTCCAAACATTTTAACAGCAAACTTTGATTTGCTAATCAGTTTTCTTATTCAAAAATCAGCCTCCTTCATAGGAATTGGCTGGTTATGGCTTAGCATGTGTTTCGCGAAGGAAATAGAGCTGCAGATTTTCTTGCTTCTCGTGGACATGAGGTTCACATTAGGGTGTTGTTTTTATGATTTTCCTCCTGTTGGTCTAGGTTTTGTACTTAGACATGATATTTTTTTTGGTCAGCAAGAGGGGGGTTTAGAGATGATTCTGTACTTAGAGATGATTTAGCGGGGGTTTCTTTCCCTATGCATGCTTTGTAGTGTGTTATTTTTATTTTTGGCCTTTTAGACCCGTTTAAACACCCAAAAAAAAAAAAAAATCAACCTCCTTCTCATTTACTCTGTATGAGCATAATAATAAGCGTCTGCTTTATTTCTTATCCTTGTAACCTGTGGTGATCGTTTAATACATGGTAAAAAATCAAGAAGAACAGAGGAGTGGTAAGTTAATTAGCAATAGTAGCACAAGAATTGAAGGAGGTGTTTTCTGGTGTAACATAGACAATGCGATTCATACGTTTTGTCAGTTTCCTTGTTGCATTTCCAGTGCTGAATTCCTAACTTCGCCTAAAAATAAAACCGTGAAAAAAAAAAAAACAAAACAGAGGAGAGGGAAAGGGGGAGAGAGCACTGAACCAAGCAATGAAACCTTTGGTTATGTTATCATTGTAACGGGTGGTAACCTTTTCTCTTCCTTATCTGCCAGTCGTCAAGCGAATATCTAAAATCTAAATGCTAATAATAATAATTCCATACCTGATATTCTAAACAATGTTTGCTGGTGGTTAGCAATATTGCGAACAATACCAAACGGTCATAATGTCTTTTGTGGTTTGCAAATAGTTACGTATATAGGTTAATTTGCGATTTGTTGTGATAGTTTTACAGATAATATTGCTCTTAAATTCATTTTTTTTTTAGAATATATACCTTTAAAATTATTTTGTAAAATTTACCGCGTCACTGTGTTACTCTTTTTCAATTTTTTTGTTATTAAATCAATTTTTTAAAAGTATAAAACAGTTAGTAGTTTATTTTTAACCACCACTTTAATATTTTATAAAAATAAATATGATGATATTTTTTTTCAAAAGATTTATTTTGTAGTAAAATTTTTTTAAAGAGCATATAGGTATCATCATAATTTTTAAAGGATAATTTAAAAATTTATTTAACACTTTTCGTCATATAATATTTTTATATTTAATTTTAAAATATTATTAACGTAAATTTTTATATATAATTATTTAAAAATATATTATGATATCGTTAAATTTATGTTATTCTTGTTATAATTAGTCTAAAAAATATATATAATAATATATAATTAATTGATAATATAAAATATTTTATATTAATAATATATTAAAATTAATCTTCTTCCCTTCTTGGCACCTTTTTACTATTTTTTTTATCACATTCACAGTTGGCATTTATTACTTGCGATGTCTATGTAATATTATTTTTATGTACCAAAAGTTAAAATTATTTTGTATGTGTTAATATTTGATTGATTTGAATAATTTAACATTTATATCTTTTAAGGAAGGTTCAATACTTATTTATTTTAAGTAATATGTTAAATTTGAATGGTGAAATGGTGTCTAATATTTAACCCATTAAGAGTAGGATAATGATAAAAAATTTGAATAATATGTATAAAATTATAAATTCAAAATTGGTAACTACTGATATATAAAAAAATAATGTCCAGTATTTTTATGATTTATTTTATGTTGAAAAATTTTGAAGAATTTAATTTAAATATATTGTATTAATCAATAAAAATTATAGAAAGTGTCAACTCATACAAATAATTACTCATTATAATGAGGAATCAATCATAATTTTTTATTTTCTTCTATTTTTATTAGTTAATAATTTAAAATTATTTTACATTATCAAAATATATATCAATTAAATTCAATTTTAAATACTAATATTTTGAAAAAAAATGAGTTTGAGTTCTAAATTGGAATTGACTTTTATTAATACGGAAATGATGTCTCCGCAAACAATCCTGCGTAAGGACGTCATAATCTTCAGTGATAATCATTGACTGACCACAGAGAAATGAAAAAAGAAAGAGAAAAACAGGAAAAGAAAAAAGAATTAATGGTACGGTGAAGATACTGCTATGTAAAATTTCTGTAGCTAACATGTTTGTGTAAATATTTGGCTCTTCTATTTACACATCCAGAAACTATAGTTTAGCTCTACCTAAGAATATTTTTTATCTGTTGCAGTTAATTTACGATTTCGTGCAAACTAATATTTGTAATTTGCTGTCTTGTATGAGGATCAAAATAGCCAGTGTTGTACACTACATGTAGGTTATCTATCCATATAAGAGGCCGTCATAAGCACGGATTTCTGATATCATATTTTACAATTTTATGCAAACAAATATTTGCATTATAATTATCTATGTAAAAATGCAGTTGAAGGTTCTTATAAAATTGGGTACATCAAACTTTTTTTTTTTTCCCTTTTTCTTTTAATGACAGTATTGTTGTAAAATTTCAGGGGGTGTTACTACGATGAGACCATTTCTTGAAAAATTCTTCCCAGCAGTACTTAGAAAGGCTGGTAGCGGCGAAACAAACATGTACTGCGTGTATGACAGTCAGGTATTGACATTGTTCACGTCGTCCCTCTATCTAGCGGGGTTGGTGTCGTCTCTGCTGGCTAGCCGAGTCACCACGGCACTGGGTCGGAGAAACACCATGATCTTGGGTGGTTGCACCTTTTTCGCGGGTGGTGCCATTAATGGCGGTGCTGAAAATATCGCCATGCTCATCTTGGGTCGTATCTTGCTCGGCCTTGGAGTCGGTTTCACTAATCAGGTGAGCAAAAATACATATATATAACTACTTCTTGGGTCCACTTTTAACTTTTAACTATCATTTTACATAACTTTTTTTTTTTTAATCTTATTTGTAATTGGAGAGTAGTCAAGAAATATCAACTATTTTTTATAATTATATTCTTATTTTTTTTATCCTCCCAACTAATTAATACAGGGAGAGAGATAATAATTCCATGTGGGTTTTTTTTCTATGTTTGTGTATATATTTAATAATATTCCTAATCTTTGTATAAAAATCTTAAAAAGATACATAAGTGAACACAAGGAGTATTAGAGTGATCTTTTATTTATTGGATATATTCTCATGTGCTCTCGTTTGTGTTATGCACCGTTAAAAACTTAACACTTCAATAAGCTTCTAAGAATTTTTATATTTTTGGATTTTTTAATGCTTTATTTTCAATTCAGAATAGCCATTTAGTTTTTTTTTTTTTTTATCTCTTTATTTCAATATTTGGACATAAATAGCCCATTGTATACACTTGTAAGTTATGGTAATTTTAGTATTTAAGAGAAAATTTACATCATACTTAATGGTGTAGGAAAACCTTGTAAGAATAAAAAAAATAAAATAAAAGGTTAAATATTCATAGTTTGCTAATTAGTACCTTAAAGAATTAAAAAAAGAAAAATTTTTGATTGACAAATATTACTTTTTAAAATGCATCGGAGACTTTAAAATTTTTGTTCTTTTATTCCTTAATTAGTGTATTACAAAAACTAATTATAAAATACCTTAAAAGCATTTACTAGTAAGTGCCTCAAAGGCATTTATAAAGGATTTTTATAAAAGAAAGTGTCGTACTAAAGTAAATTTTTTAAGTTTAATAAAGTATTAAATATTTTATATAAAAATTATTTTTTTATGTGGTAGCTTCCTTTTGTGAATTCTTAACAAGTGCCATTGAGACACTTTCTGACAATACTCATAATTAAATTCTTTACAAGAGATGTTATTTGTACACTCACATATCATGGGACACATTCATTTAAATATGTAAAAATCACTTTCAAAATTTTCTTCCTTCAGTTTTTAACTTCTACTCACATGGTATCTCAAAGTCAACGAGGAAGGTATAAATAACATTTTTTATTCTTTTTATTTTTCGATCGGAGCATTTTTCATTCTTTAACCACAAAAAGGAGCCAAGGATTGAGTCCAAGCCCAACCTTCACCTTGTGGTCTTGTTTTGGGATCACTATAAACAGCGTGACAAAGGACAATGGAAAATGTTTTTTGAACAACGTAAACCTTAACACCCTTAAAGATATCCTACTAAGATTTTAGAAAAAATTAAAATAAAATATTTAAAATGTAAAATTAAATAAATTAAATGATTGAATGTAAAAGGATGTTGATTGACACCCACTTTTGGATGTCCAAATAACACATCTCAAAGACAATTATTTAACAACTTCAATATATACCAACGGTCTCTCTACCACATTTTAATGTTTATTAGAATGTTCAAAGTTAATCCAACTAACCAAAAATTGCTTTTATAAAAAAGCGATTCAATTATAATTTTTTATATTTAAGATTTTCTTTTATCAAAAATTAATTAAATTGACTCAATCCAAAATTTTTAATTTTTTTTTATTATTTTTTATTTAAAATCTAAACTAAACATCTGATCCAATTTAAATTACTATGTATTTTATTTTGGATCGCATAAATTTTTAACAAAACGCCTCTTGTTCACTAACGGATGCTTGTGATGTTTGTTTGATGTTGCGATTTAATATAAAGGCCACCCCGGTGTACCTTTCGGAAATTGCTCCACCCAAATGGCGAGGTGCGTTCAACACAGGCTTCCAATTCTTCATAGGCGTTGGCGTGGTGGCTGCCACCTGCATAAACTACGGCACCGCAAAGCACACATGGGGTTGGCGACTCTCCCTTGGGCTAGCCACAGTCCCAGCGACCTTTATGACAATTGGCGCATTCCTAATCCCCGACACTCCCAGCAGCTTGGTGGAACGCGGCAAGATAGACCGAGCGAGGCAAGCCCTGCGCAAAGTGAGGGGTCCCACAACCGATGTGGAACCCGAATTGAAAGAGGTGATGTTAGAAGTTAGAACCTCTCCTCGAGTCAGGAAGGAATGACACCAAAATCTCTCAATTTTCATTGACAAATTAGTTATGAGTTATAATTGAGATTATTCGCCTATTTATATTATTTCTAATTAACTAATATCTAACTAACTAACTAGCCGGGATTCTATCAGGTGATTCAATGGTCACAGGTTTCGAAAGCGATAGAGCAAGAGAGCTTTGTGACCATATTTGAGAGGCAGTACCGGCCTCAGTTGGTGATGGCTTTCGCTATCCCGTTGTCTCAACAGCTTACAGGGATCAACATTGTCGCGTTCTATGCACCTAACCTCTTTCAGTCCGTCGGTTTTGGCAATGACTCGGCCTTGCTTTCGGCCATTATCCTGGGACTTGTCAACCTCGGTTCTATCCTCGTGTCCGCTGCCGTTGTCGATCGATTTGGTCGAAGATTCTTGTTCATTGCCGGTGGCATTCAAATGCTTGTCTGCATGGTAACTAAATTAAGCTTTTATAAACAAAACGTTCTTTTCTCGTTCAAATATGACATTAGCGTCACAAATTCCCTCATTATGTGCATAATTGACCAAGTAAACAGTTATACTATTCGTCACTGTCACACCTCGGTACTGCATTGGATGCATGAATCACCACAGTCGTAACATAACATCCATCAAAATCACCATATGATGCATATAAATTATCACGCGACAGTTATACTATTTATCACTACTCCAATCCATTAAGCATGAGAAATGTTTCGTGTGCGCTTCATGTTCTCATCCATGAATTTAGTTTATTTGTTTTCAGGTATGTAAAGTTAATTTTTTTTTCTTGAAATAAAACTAATTTAGTTAATTTGTTTTCATATATATAGTATGATCTTTATTAACGTTGAAATTGTAGCATTATCTTATATACAAATTACTGGAATTAATCTGAATGTCATCATTGTGAAGATTGCGGTGGCTGTTGTGCTAGCACTGGTCAGTGGTGTTCATGGGACAGAGAACGTGTCAAAGGGAAACGCTATACTGATACTGGTGCTGCTGTGCCTCTACGCTGCAGGTTTTGGTTGGTCATGGGGCCCTCTCTGCTGGCTAATTCCAAGTGAGATTTTCCCCTTAAAGATCAGGTCCCCTGGGCAAAGCATTGCCATTGCCGTGCAGTTATTAACCGTATTTGTTTTATCCCAGACGTTCTTGACAATGCTATGCCACTTTAAGTTTGGGACTTTCCTATTCTATGCTGGTTGGATTGCAGTGATAACCATCTTCATTATATTGTTCTTGCCCGAGACCAAGGGAATTCCTTTGGATTCGATGTATAAGATATGGGGCAAACACTGGTGTTGGCGCCGGTTTGTTGTTTAAAGGACACGTTAATCAAGATGATCTTCCGTGAATTAAATAGTATATGTTTGGTCTTATTTGTAAGCAATAGAATAATACTATATGCCTCTTCTTTTTAAATGGCTACAAGAGTTTACATATATATAGATATGTATGAAGTTCGACTGCAATGAACGCTTCATGGAGTATTTTATTTTTTGTATTGTATGCACTATTCCACTCAGGGATTTTTAATGTTTTGTGTTGGCTATATGATTTTGATGAACAATATTGCTAGAATAATAGCTGAATTTTTTCTCTATCAAAAGAAAATAGCGTGAGATCATAATTTCCTTATTTATCTCATGAAATTACTCCTTCTTTAATATCTAAATTTTGTATAAAATAAATTTTATTCTAGGAATTATTCTGACCTGATTTTTATTCAGAAAACCAAGATTAAGGAATGGAATTAAGTAGGCAGCGATCACATAGCTGAATTCTTGGATGGTTGAGCACACACGAGAAAACAACAACAACAATCGGCAATTACACGGTAAACTAGCAACTATGCATTAGGGAACATCAAGTAATGACAGAATTGAAAATTCAGAACAGTATTAACAGCAAAATCCTCAATGAAATAATAACGGGCTCGATGCACAATGAGCTAGAACTAATGAGAAAGTCCTGCAAACTACGAGACAAAAGAAAGTAACAATTATGCAGCAACAGATTAGCCTTCTTGGTGAAGATTCTCCAATTGAGAGTTAATTTCCTTTAAGAGGAGAAGAAATTGGATATAAGGATAGAGAAATTAGTTTAGGAAGAAGGGGAAACAGGGAGAAAGAGTTCACAGGGATAAATCAGCATACCACTTATTCGATGGCTTCGACTGCGATGCTCTTCGCGGTCCAAGGTGTATTATGCACCTTATGACTGTAATATATCTAATGGATTAGATTTATGAGGTATATCGATATATCAATCACCTATGATGCACTGTAGTAATATATTAATTTTAAAAAAATTAAAAAATATAATTAAACATATTTTAGAAATTAATTTTTATATACTAATAGTATAAAATTATACTGATAATATAAAATAATTTTATATTATCAGTATAATATTATACTGATAGAAGTGTAAAATTATATTAACAGAATAAAATTATACTGATAAAATTTTTATAATTTTTAGAAATTAATTTTTATATACTAATAGTATAAAATTATATTAATAATATGAAATAATTTTATACTATCAGTGTAAAATTACACTGACAGAGTAAAATTATATTGATAAAATTTTTTGATTATATTAATAGGGTAAAATTATTTTATACTGTCAGTATAATTTTATACTGTCAGTGTATGATAATTAATTTTTAAAATTTATTTAATTATATTTTTAATTTTTTTTAAAATTAGATATTATTACAGTGCATCATAGGTGATTGATGCATCGATACACCTCACAATCTCACCATCAGATTGCAAGGAGCACCATGCTCCTTGACCAGCGAAGAGCACTGTAGATGGCGCCTTATTCGATACCCCTCTAAAATGAAGTGTCTGAACTTTGTATTCGGTTTCCTTCTCCTGTTGCTTCTCTTGCTTTCCTCACTTTGCGGGTCAAAGGACACCTGTCCTTCTTCTCTAACAAACTGCTGTTTTGTATTTTGTCCAGGCTGTCCTTCATTTTCCATCTCAGCATCCCATTTTACAGAAATTCATATTAGAGAGCCCTAGGATCTTAAGAATTTGGAGAATTGAGAGAAAATTGAAAATGTGAAATTGTACTAAATGGTAAAAGGTGATTACAATGGATTTTATACATAACTTATATAGTATGAGAAATGTAATTAATTACTCACTAATTACAGCTCTCTAACTAATCTCAATAAACAATTTGTAACAAACTCCATATACTCTAACACGCCCCCACAAGCTAGAGGATGTGTGCATTAGCACTTGCGACTTGGGATGAAAGTGCATTACATTAGAAAAATGAGAAAAAATGCAATGATAACAAAGTTGAAAAATGAATGAATAAATATTGTATCAGCAACGACAATAGTGCCTAGTTCGAAGAAGTCTTCAACCCTCACTTGGGCCCTTCAATCTTCTATTAATGTCTCAACACTCATTGCGAAATAAATTCCAAATCATCACTTGAATGAGTGCAGTGGGCCGGTTGCGATGGGCAAGGGCACGTGATATGCAAAGAAGAATTACAATACTTAGTTTGTATACATATTAATTTTCTTTGCTTTTCTTTCTCGTCCAGCTCACTACATTATTAATGCCTCAACATGATTAACAACGATTTGTATATAGTGTAACAAAGAATGGATGACCAACTAAGGGTAAGTAGGGACCCAATCACCAAATTTTAAAAGTATGAGGACCTAATTAAAAATTTTTAAAGTACAAGGATTTATTTAAAAATATGTTCAAACCATAGTGAAATGCGGTTTAATTTAACCAAAAAAAATACTAGCACAAACTTAATAATAACTCGTGAGTCAACTTGGTACCACCTAACAAATATATTAATCTAGACATGCGCTAAACAATAGAAAGTTATTTAAATACTTGCTGATTCTTTTTGTCTCCCATCAATTAATTAAAGTTATATGGCATATTGTTGGAGGTTTTTTCTTGTAAAAGTAAATATTTATGAAGAATTATTTTGATGAACTGTCAGTATAAAAAATTTTATTAAATTATTTGTGTGAATTTTGAGATAATGATTATAAAAGTCAAATACTTATGTTAATATTGGGATACATAATTAGATAACTATATAAAAACTTTTACTTCAACAATATATTAAAATCAAACTCATATTAATGATAAAATTAAATTTATGATAATATTGTCGAATGGCTAGCTGTTACAAGAATAAAAACATGTTTTAGGGAGCTGTAAACGATCATGAGACACAAAACCGAAACTAATGGAAGGTCATTAGAGGGTCAACTAGGTATACTTTTAAATGCCAAATTATAGAGTGAACTCTAAAGATCGTTCCTTGAAAAATTATTGTCAATATATTAACTCGTGAGAAAAGTGTTAGCATAGTTCTTAAAAATTATAAGTATTGGCTATATTATTTAACTTTAGATATTAATGTATCCTTTATAGGGATCATGTACATAATTTTTATTCTTTAAGAACTTATATTTTCGCTGTTAAATATTTTTAAGGACAAAATTTATTTTAATTAAACTAAATGAAAAAGAAATCAGCAAAATTATGTTACTTTTATGACTTTTGTCGCGTCTTTTTAATTTTCACATTTTAAAGCTTCGAGTAAAAATTATAACGAAGGAGAAAAGTATTCGACCAAATATAGGGAATGGTTTATTTTTAATTTTAAGTGACTGTTTATGAAAAGTTTTATATTAAAATATGACTTTTGGGAGGTCAAAAAGTTTATTTTGGCTCCAGTTATAGGACGCTTGCCGGTCAGGCTGGGGTAATGATTGTTGTAATAATTGTTGTAATAATCTAGGGATATTGTGACACTGATTATTGTAATATAATCTAGAGGTGAAGTTAATGCTTGTTTTTAGACAGCAATTTAGGTCATATTTCATAAAAAAAAAAAAAAAAAAAAGTATTGTGTTTTTTCTGCTTTGAGGTCACATGAGGAATTAATCGGATTGTTGATTAAGAAATTGAAGGAGGAGATTGATGGTGTTGTGAGGGAGAAAAATGAGTTTGAGAAGACGAAGAATGATTATGAATTGAGGATCGTTGGTCTTGAATTGGAGATGAAGAAATTAGTTTTTTTAATAAATAAATAGGACAAATTACTAAAAAAACTTCCTAGAATCAGAGACATTTTAGAGTTCTCTTCCATATTCAGCACAACAAAGTTTATAGGAAAGATAAATTTGCAAATTTTTACTACCTCATGGAAATTTAATAGACCAGTTAGCTAGTTGCAAAGAAATCATGGTGGGCTTCACCTTCTTAATCCCCAACTTGATCATGATAGACAAAGGCATCAAGTTGATGCTTGCCCCAAGGTCACACAATGCTCTACCAATGGTATGTGGAAACTACCTGGATCTTTAACGGTTTATTTGAACTTAGCATAGAAAGGCATTTGCTCCAAAGCTTAAGCAAATGGAATGTTAATATGCAATTTTTTAAACACTTCCAAAAACTTCGAGAATTACTTCTCTTGATTTTGCTTTTGAAGTCTTTGTGAAAAAAGCACTCTAGCATGTCGAGACACTTCAACTGGCTTTTCCAATTTGCATCTTTCTTCTTCCCCTTGGAAAGGTCACTAGACTGCTTCCTCACCTGCTCTTGAGAATCATTTGGAACCTCAGATGAAGGATCTTCAACTCCTACCATATCATCTACTTGAGGATTCTCAACTTCCCTACTCTTGCTTTCCTTAGGATATACTTCTAATGTCTTGCCACTTCTCAAAGTAATTGCCTTACAATGCTCCTTCGGATTTGGCTCTGTGTTACTAGGGGAGGTTCCTAGTGGTCTCTCTGCTAATTATTTAGCAATCTGCCTAACCTAATTCTCTAAATTATTGATCGAGGCCTCTTGATTTTTAAAGTTGGCCCTTGTCTCCTACATGAAACTAGAAGTCTATTGTACAAAATTGGTAATTGATTGGGATAACTTCTCCCAAGCAATTTCCAATGTAGAAGGTTGTGCTTGAGCTTACTGTTGAGTTGGTGGTGGTGCATTTAAATTTTCCTGAACACCCTAATTACTCCAAGAAAAATTCAAATTATTCCTCTACCTTGAATTATATTTGTTAGAAAAAGGGTTATTCTATTGCCTTGGAAGATTTGCCATATAGTTCACTTGCTCCATAAATGACTGAGCTATTGTATTGGCTTCACACTCTCCATTACCATGTTCACCACCACAAAAATCACATGCCGAAAGCTGAGAACCTACAGCTTCAACCTGTATTGGCCCAAGCTATTTAGTGAGAGTAGCCAGTTGCTAAGACATGAGCTTGTGTTGAGCAAGTATGGCATCAAGTGTCTCTAGCTCCATAACACCTTTCTTTCCTACTGGCCTCTCATTTGAAGCCATGAAATTATTAGCTACCATATTTTCAATCAATTGGAAAGCTTCTTTCGTGGTTTTATTATACAAGGATCCCCCAAATGCTGCATCTACCATTGATCTAATAGATGATGTTAGCCCATCATAAAATGTCTGAATCTGAAGCTAGTCTAGAATGGCATGATGTGGGCATTTTCTCGGCAACTCCTTGAACAGCTTCCAAGCTTCATAAAATGACTCCTTGTCTTTATGAGAAAAGTGTTAATCTCATTCCTCAACTTCGCAAGCTTCTGAGGTGGGAAAAACTTCATGAGAAATTTGCTGACTAGATCATCCCATGTATAAATGCTTCCTTGAGGTTGAAATTGGAGCCAAACTTTTGCCTTGTCTCTTAAAGAAAAGGGAAAAATCCTCAATCTGACTGCATTTGAACTTGCTCCATTACTTTTGAACATGTCACAAAGCTATAGAAAATTTGCTATGTACAAATTTGGATTATCTAACGATCCTCCACCAAGCTGGTCTTGCTGAACCAACTGCAAGAGGGCAAGCTTCAACTCAAAACTATTAGCTTGAATTGGGGCCCTTGTTATATTTGATGCACATCCATCAACATTAGGTGTGGCATACTCCCCCAAAGTCTTCTTGGCGATCAGGTTCTCCTCAGCCATTTCTGCCTTTTTTTCTACTTGCTTTCTTTCTTGAGTCTCTTTGTAGTCTTCTCAATTTCTGGATCAAATAGCAAAGAATTTAGATTAAGAGTACCTCACATACACGAACCTAAGAAACTGTGAGAACAATGTCACCAAATAAAAACAAAATAAACTAAACAAAATAAAAACAAAGAAATAGAAAATAAAAATAAAGACAAAATTAAATGCACAAAATTTAGATATCTAAATTAGAAATTTTCTTAGCTATTAATATTGTTGACAGATCACTCAATTCCCTGGTAATGGCGCCAAAAACTTGATAACTCCTTAGCACTTATATCGAATCGTTCAAGTAGTAACCACGGTAAGTAGGTATTGTCCCATGAGGATTGATGTTACCAAACAACACTTCACTAATTTAATTTCTATTTAGATTACAACAAATTGTTTTGACTAAAAGTTTAAAATAAAGCAAAGAATAAAAACTGATAACTAAAAATTTAAACAAAGATAATTTCAAGGTTCTAAAACACTAGAGGTTTGGGGTGGTTTGATTATTCTTAATTTATATGAATTCTAAAATTATTTAGGTTGGAAATTATTAGATCAATGAAAGGATGTTTAGTAGTTAACCCCAATACTTTGGTGAATCAACTCTTCTCTTTTCACTAAGACATGTCAATTCTTTTATATCATAACAAAAAGAGAGATTAAGCATGAAAATCAATCCATAGATCATACAAAATTCAAAATAAATTCCTAAACCTTGAAAATTCATGATGTTTATCTTTAGAGCTAGCTCATACACAATTTTTCCAAATCACAAATGAACCCTAAATCAATTTATGAAGAACAACTCAAAAAATTGCATAAACAAAACAAAAGATGAACCATTAATTCCAACATCAAACTAAACCCAATACAACTATATCAAACTATACCTCTACCCCTAGCTATGGATTCTAGGAACACATGTCACAAAAGATAGTAAATGAGAAAAAGAGACAAGAATCCATGACAAAACCCAAGATTTGGGGTGAAAGAATCTTCAATCCCCCCTTCTTCTTATTGTCCTTAGCCTTTTCTCCAAAGCCAAAAGTGTTTCCTCTATGGTCTTAACCTAGAAGCCCCAAAAAGTTCCATCTTTTCTTCTTTTAAAATGCAACTTCGCATACAACTTTACCACCACCACCTAGGCAATAGAACTTGAGTACCTATGCGGTGGGATGATAAGATGCAAAATTTTTTCCAAGTTGAACGCCTAGGCGATGGCTTTCTAGCTCTTAGTTGCTCCGTGTAGGATGCAAAACTTTTTTTATTCAATTCAAAATACATAGAAACATGAAAATATAATTAAAACTCAAGTTAAAATTAAAAACAAACCCAAAACAAGTTATTAAACATGCAAAACTTAAATATTAAAAATCCTAACAAAAAGCACATATCAAAGGTTCAAATTCAATTTGACAACCTAAAGTTCTTAGAAACTCAACCATTTGATGGAACATCAAAAGCACTAGAAACAACCTTTTCTCTAAGCTTGTTAGGACCAAAAAGCCAAAAAACAATAGGTTAGTCATCCAGCAAATGCTCCCCTGATCAAGCATTAAAGAATAATAAGCCTTAATTGTCAAATTCAGCAATGATTGGAAACATTCCCTCAAGAAATATCTTTTGGAAGTAGGACTTCCCAAATATAAGGTCGAGGACAAGAAACTAAAATGATTGCCTAGATTTTACTTATTGATGGCCAACCAATTGTATAGGAAGGGATATTCCATGCCCCTTTTGAAGTGTGTAAGGAATGAATAGGCCAAACACATTATGATAGAATTCCATAAAGGAGTTTGTAGCAGCCATATAGGAGGAAGATCATTAGAAACAAAAGTCCTTAAAGTTAGGGACTTTTGGATATAAGGTCGGATTGCACTCAATATATCAAAAAATGTGACAAGTGCCAATGATTTTCAAAAATTTAGCAAAGACACCTAGAGAAACTTCACTAGTAAAAAATTAGTTGGCCTTTCTATCATTAAGGAACTGATATCCTTTTTCCATTCCCTCTACCATTGGGGTGGCTTAAATATCTCCTGGTGTTTATTGATTATTTCATCAAATAGATAAAAGTTGAGTCTTTGGCCATGACTGACTAGGGCATTCATATGGAATAAAATCATATGCAAGTACGACTTACCTTTTCAAATAGTTAATGATAATGGAACTCACTTTACAAATCGAATTTTTAAAGACTTTTGCTTGGATCTTGAGATAGCCCAATTGTTTGGATGAACTTGGGTGGGAGCTACATTAATTTAGCAAAATATAATGCAATCAAAGTCAATCAAAGGAAGTTCAAGGCTAAGGTTATAAAAGATCATTAATTTCATACATATAGATGAAGGATGGGTCAACATCTAAGTCCCTAGAATGGAAGAGCTTATCATTAGCTGAACATAGACGACATTCAAAGGCATATCCATTCCGCTCTCTAGAAAGCTAAGTACATCATCTATGCACAATAACACTTTTGTTGTCATCGAGTAAGGACTCCTCTTTCTTTATTGAATAGTCTATACACCCACCGATAGGATCCCTAGATGATACTATGGTGCCTAGGGATTTGATGATAGGAAGAGTATTATCATGCTTAGACTGAATGGAATGCCCCATAGTATTTTATCATAAATCACTATTGAATGGAATAGCCCAAAGTATGTAGCCCCCGAAGGAATGGAATTACCCATAATGTCTTATCATAAATCTTTTCTACATTCAAGCCATTAGAGTTTAAATCTTTTTTAATAGTTTCATCTATAGTATTTCTATATCTCCCTCTATCCCTAACTATTGAACTACCTTTAATATTATCTACTCTACTTACTGGGACTTCTACAGGTCTTCATCATACATCCCCAAACCACCTAAGCTGAGATTCTACCATCTTTTTCACATAGATGCTATCCAACTTTCTATCTAATGCATTAATTTGTAATCATGTATGTCGTTTCTTGTATGTCCATTCATCCAACATAATATCATCATCTCGATTTGCAACATTAAGCTTTTGTTCTTATATATTGGCTTCTTTTTTCTTTTCAAGGTTTTCCACAGATATCCCCACTAGAGACAATCCTATTCAAGATATAGTTGGATACTAAATGTGGGCACATCTCTCAGCTAAAATTTGAACCGTGGTTCATTAATTTGTAGGAGACTAATCTTTTTTGCTAAACCTAATCTCTGTAGGTTTTTATTGACTTTTTTATCTCCTAATATTCAATTTTATACATAATTGCTAATCTTGTAAATGTAAGGTAAAATTTTTCCTTAAATTTAAATGGTACTTTTTATTTATTAATAATAATTTTTTTTATTAATTAACAAGTGTCTTATGAAAGTTGTTAGGAAAACTTTTATTTTCCCTATAAATAAACTCAAATATAAATCTTTTTGACAATTTATAATTGAACTTTCTTCATTTGTATTAATTTATTAGTTTAGTTTTCTTCGTTATCTTCAATGCTCCTTTAAATAATATGTTGAAAGTGGTGATAGTGAGATGCGAGTGTCCTCATAAGCTCGTAAGACCTTTGATATTGCTTAAGAAATATATCGATTATGCTATACACATAGGATTTGAATCTCGAGACCAATAATTAAGAGAAAAGAATATCGGTTACTCCAAACAACCATATGTTTGTATTATATAAGAAATATAAATGGACATAACAGTCTACTTAAGCGAGAAATTACTAGTTAATCGTATGCACTAAGTAGAATTGCGTTCTCCCCGTTTATTAAGTGATATTTTTTAGTGGTACCAATTGAAGCTAAATATTATAAATGGAAAGAGCACCATGCGAGCTTAATAATTTCTTCTACTTACCAAAGTTATTTATGTAAGAAGGCTACATTATTCCTTTTCAATATATTTATTTCTTGAAAAAAAATATTGACAATTTCAATAAATTTTGCTTCAACTAAAAGAAGAAATTCAAAGCTAGGTAAGATTAATAACATATTTTAAAGGTCAATAAAGATTAAGAGAAACTTAATTATAAAAAAAATTTACAAATTTTACATTTCAATAACCAAAGAGAATATATTTAAATAAGTGTTTTTTTTATTATTTTTGTTAATTTCAATGCAAGGACTCATTTTATGTTTAGCTTTAAAATTCTGTACATTGTTTAGCCGCCCACGCAATATGGTCAACGAAACCATAAGAGAAAGAGCTCTCCTTTATTAGCATTTAAGATTGATAAAGATATAAAAATAATTTATTATCAATATTATTATTATATTAAATTTAATGTATTAAAATTATTATCTAATTAAATATTTATATTTATAAAATTTTTAGAATAGTAAATAATTGAATCAAAATTTTTTATTAATATAATAATATATAATTAAATATTATTATAAAATTTTTTTATATTAACAATATATATAAATTAGGATTTAATTAATATGCACTATCAACGTAAAAAAATTTTATATAAATATTTAATTATATATTATCACATCAATAAAAATATTTTATATAATTATTTATTAACTTAAAAATCTTCCAATCATTAACATATAATTAGATGACAGTACATGTTAATTAAATTTTACAAATTAAATTCAATAATTATTATTATATAAATATATTAATATTATATTGTAAGGGAACATGGGAGCTCATTCACATTCACAGTAACTATACTAAAATCTGCGCCACCAACCGGACTGCGAACTGCTACCCATAAACTGATGAACCTTCCCAGGCACGTAATTCTGCATAGAAGAGGTCGGACCCTAATACATTTTCTTGAGTCCTCAAGATCCTGCACAAAATAGAAAGTTGAAAAACCTATCGAACATAACTTCTCTCTCTCTGTCTCTCTCTCTCTCTCCTTGATCAAACAACAAAGCTTTCAGTCATTCATTCTGCTCTTCAAAGTGGTCCCATTTCCACGTACTCTTACATACCATAAAAACCTGTCCTCCACATTCTGTTGGTTCGTCAGAGACTGTGCACATTGAGTGTGCTGCGCAAGCAAAATTAACGTAACTAGTGCTCTATTTGTAAGATAAGCCATAACTATAACGTGGTTAGGCTGTTAACTTATGTATAGACCAAGGAAATGCAGAGGAAAAGGTATATGGGTAATGAGGGGGGATATTTTCGCACAAATTAATACAATTATTTTAGCTTTTTTAGTTTCACGTAAATATCATTTACTAGAGTTAATTTTATTTGAAACATGGTATGAACATCTCTATCAATTGAGATTCAAATCATAGTTCGTCACTTTATAGGAGATTAACTCCCTTGTGCTAGATCCAATTCGGATTGGTACAAATTAATGCAGGTATTAATCGTTAACACCACTCTTGATTTGCGATCTCTCACAATTGTCTCCCATCACTGAAATTCACGTTGTGGTTCAACTCAGACAACTTGACACAGATTACATGAAGGCTTAAAGCCTCAAACATCATGAGATACACATTGTTGATATGAAGGCTTGCCTAAATAGGCCTTTAAATTGAATTGAACCATGCGCTGTTTATAAAGTTATAGACTGTGTCGAAGGTTTGAACTTTCTCACTTTGATATTTTCTTTATATTTTTGTTAGATTTTGTCAACATCTACCAATAATAATTTAAATTGTGGTTATCATCGTGTCGCGATCGCTTTGTAGACATTGTGTGCTAACGCAATTTATAATTGCGACCTAAAGCAGTTGTGGCAGCCGCCTGCTAAAACCGATATTTCGTAACTACATCTTGTGATATAATTTGAAACTTTGTAATGTTAAGGAACATGTTAAAGTATAAAAAGTTAATATTTTTAAATAAAAATAAAAAATATTATTTTTTTTAAATTTAAAAATATTTTCTAGCTTTTTTAAAAATAATTAAACTGAGCAATAGATGTTTTAATTTTTTATTCTTTAGTCTATGCCCTTAAAACAAATGTTAACAAAATTCTTTTTATTATAATGATTTTATAACAGAGAACTATTGTTAAGTATTCTCTTTTTAGCTATAAGTTCGAGCAAGGTATTGTTTTATTTCAAAGTTAAAATTATATCATAAGCTTTAACAAGAATTTAGGATGATATTTCTAAATGATCTAATAACAAAACTAACAATAAGAATTGAATCTAAAACTTTGTACTGAAGACATAATAATGAAGATGAATTATGGAGCTAATACAACGGTGGCCGAAACATATCTTATAATTAATATATTTATATTAAACTTTTTTTCCAAAAACCGCTATTAATTAATATGCATAAAGCGATAGGAACCTACCTCCCCTTTCCAATTTTTATTACAAGAGCTGCATTGCAGGCAATAGGCTCTGCAACCGTATTCCTTATCATATGTGCGCTATCGAAGAATTAATGCATATGGACTTATAGACAATAATAATAATATTAATAATAATTAATGAAAACACCTTCGCCTTGACTTCACACGTAAAGTGACGCTAATTATCAATGTCCTTAATTTATGCCCTGTCTTCTCCTATTGAAGATTCATAAGTACATATATACACGTTACTTCCATCAAAAGTACTTTTCAATTAAGTGCTTTTTTATGTGTACCGTGGTAGTGGTAGATGGGCAAATTGCAAAGGAGTACTGAGGATGTAAGCTAAGGTAGATCAGTAGATTCTGAAATTTTCTGACAGTTTATAATATGTGAGAACTGATTGAAACTGGGAAGAAAGAGAGAGGAACATAAATGAAGGGAACGCAAGGTGGGTTGGGGCCATTTAACAGATGATACCTGCTGGTGAGAATGACGAAGAAAGATGACCAAGAAAGTAATGTTGATTCAAGTTGGTCACGTTGAAGTGTGCATTTAAGTGAATTCAAAGTGGTTTAATGAAGGCAGGTGAACTTGTTTGGGATTGAACATTTAACCCTCAACCTTCCATCTTTATCTCAATGCCTTTAATGGCCTGGTCGGTAGGACCCTTATTTCTTTGGCTTGGATTTCTTCCATTTTATATGCTCTTTTTTATTTAAATAAAAAAAAACTACCATTTTATAGTTAAACTATTTTCAGTTCTCGTCTTTCACTCTTTCTATCCAATTAGTAAGCTAGTAATTACGCTCCAAATTTTTTAGTAATTAGATAAATTTACAATTACCATTAAGAACATGAAGAAGATTACAAGATTAATGAGATAATTAAATGTAATATTCGACTTGCAGTATATATATGACGAATATCTTTTTGACAAGTAGGAAACTTGACGTTGCTAAATTAGCGATGAGGTCCATTTGGGATCCGTCGTCAAATTTATTTGAGATTGGTGATCTTTGATGAAAAACCTGGATCCTAAGTACAGAAAGCAGAACCCACAAATCCCCAAAACGCTATAAAGACATGCCTTGTATACAGATGTTTAGCTCACATCTTGCCAAGCATTTTTAAATTTTTAATATTTTTTTACATAAGTGACAATGAAATTTAAATATATAACTTCATACATACTACACAAACCTCTCATTACTAAATTATGTTTAAATTAATTATAAGAAATATTACGGTAAGCTTTAGTGTAAAAACCCTAAAACATAAATTAATTTATGCTGGAGAGGCGCTTAAAACCCTAAAAATAAATTAATCTAGGCCGGAGAGGTTGGAGGACATGGACACTTGAGCTTTAATTTCTACAGCAAATTTAATTGATGATTTGGAGAGAGAAAAAAAAAGCCTTTTAGATTAGCAGAAAAAAAAACTTTTCTCTCGTATTTTGAAAAGATACAAATTGACCCCTAAATTTTTTTAAATATATATATTAATCTTTTTGATAAATTTTCATCTATTATTAACAAAAAATAAGTACACTATATCGTTGAATTTTGGATCATATATATTTTAATCCCTAAACTAACAAAATAATGTATAACTTGATACTCTAAATCTTCTTAGACATGTGCTGTTTTTATTAATAACAAATAAAAAAATAAGCAGAAAGGTCAATTATATTTAAAAATTCAAAGGTGAATTTATACTTTTTTAAAATACTGGAGATAAAGTGCACATATATTATAATTCCAAAGAATAAAGTATTTTTTTTACCTTAAATTATGCTATCCCTATAGCAACTTGGTAATTATGTAGTATTTAATTTTAGGTTAGTTAGCGAATTATATCTTACTTTAGAGATAATCTGACTTAAAGGAACTTTAATTGTTCAATTATTTAAATATCCAACCTTATTGAATTGTAAAACAAAGAAAATAGGATGAATAGATTTTTTTTTTTTTTACAATTTTTTTATCATGGGAAAATCACACAAATAAACGATGTATGATCATGAGAATCACAATAGTTTATCATAATAGTATGCGGACAGTCTACTCGAAAATATGGCACTTCGTTAGATTTCAGGGCATACCATGCCTTCACCAGCATGCAAACATTTATTTGTATATGGTATTTTAAAAGAAGCATGTCTTATTGTTTTTTGCCTGGTTCAGTTGCATATAACGACAATTATACATAATTGTTCTGCTGTTTCAAGGATACTCATACATTAAAGCAAAATTGTCAAGATCTTGGAGTAAGTGGACGTGTATATGAGCATGAAAGCTTGAAATGCAGCTGCAGGTAACAACGGAGGAGATGAGCAGTGGTTGTTCAAAGGATTTATTTAGGAGAGAGAGGGAACAATAAGTTTCTGTTCATTTGTTTGAGTAACTCATATATAGGACTTGGTTGCTTTAATGGCGGAAGGTGTTGAGAGCCTTTACTTCAGGAGTGTTAAATACCATAGGTCATCCATGCATGGATGTGGTTCGGTTCGTTTTAATGGCTGAAGAAGGTGTTGAGAGCTTTAAAGTTTTTAGTTTTTTGAGTGACCTAATTGGGGAAGCTGGAGTTATTATCTAACATTAAAGAACCATTGGCATTCAAGACCTTCCCTTCAACTGTATGCAGACTCCCAACATTAATGACCCATGCCATACATCCACTTCTCCCTCTTCTCACCGACTTTCATAAGTACAAAACTTGCCTTTTCGGCTTTCGGCTTGGCTCTATAGTATGTCATGTCTTGGAGGAGCCAAATTTACAATTTAATTTATACGAAGATTGTATGTCGTTGGTTTTTGTTTCGTTTGTGCTGAACATTAAGTTATGTGCAGTGACAGGTGCACCTTGAATGTGGAAAAGGCATGAGGAGTATTTCACATGTAATCTAATAAGATTTCAAAGTGTAGGCATGGAGCATTTTAGTTATGAAGGATATGTCTATCCAGAATGAATCCTTTTATATAAAATTTCTATGACGTCATCATGTGTTGATTTTTATTATTGATCAATCAATAATAAAAATCAATACATGATAAAATCATATAAAATTTTCATATAAAAGGATTCATTTCTATATCTAAATGGATATATATCTTTTATGTACATTACTTACATAATTTGTATTAATTAAATATCAAATTTATTTCACTTATTTATTATTAACCACTTAACTAATTATAATTCATAACACAAATTTCTTAATTAATTAGTATGTGTAAAATTGTTAGATATGTAAACTTGATATTTGATGAAGTGAATAGTTTTGTACCATGAAAGAGGAGCCAACTTGAAAAACACGTCATGCATAGGTGGGGAAGGAGTAAGGCCTTTCGTGCTTCAAGTTTTGTCCCCTCGGCCCCAACTATATAACCATCTCAAACTCACAACACATTTTTATTCACCGAGACACAAACTGCACACAATTATACGAGGGAGAGAGAGAGAGAGAGAGAGAGAGAGAGAGAGAGAGGGGGTGAAACCACTCTTTGAATATTGATTTGAAGCTATGGTCTCCTTTCACAAAGTGCTGGCCGAGAGCCCAATAACTGATGTTCCCGCAGAACTCGGAGCTTCATCGAAGAAGAGAAAGTGGGACGAGCCACTTACTGAAGAATTCTTCAAGGATCAATCATCAATTCAACCAAATCCTGATGAGAAAAGGAAATCCATCTTTGATATAGAGTTTCACCTTCAGACACCATTACCTTCAAATAAATTGCAACAATACCTCAGTATTCAGGTATATATATGTGCTTTTCAAAATTGTTATAAGCCTATATAGCTAGCCATGTCTAACTTATCAGGTTATTATGGCTTATATCTCACATGAATTAATCTAAATATCCTTATTAATTAATCTTCTTGGTTCAGTCAGGGCAGATACAATTGTGCAACACAAGGATGAATATGAAGACACCAGACCCAAAGATAAGCCCTGAAATGAGCTTAGACCTTGAGCTGAACTTGACATGTGAATCACTTAGGAAAAAGGAAGAAAGTTGTGGCATAAATGAGAAGAATTCTGGTTCCCCTGTGATGAGTTCGGGTGAACGTGATCTGTTGAATATTAATGAATCAAGCAAGTATAATAATAATAAGAAGGAATCATCATCATGTGGCTTAACTCGATCTCCATCGTGGTTATCAATCGAGGGTGATCACAAAGAGATGGTCGCTACGGTTTGCATGCGGTGCCACATGTTGGTGATGCTTTGCAAGTCATCCCCGTCCTGTCCTAACTGCAAATTCATGCACCCACCAGATCAGAACCCTTCATTCTTGAAGAGAAGAAGGTGCAGCCTCTTGTGTTAATTAATTAGGAACGTGAAGATCATATACTGGTTTGGAAAGGCATGGCTCAGGCCTATGTTATATCTCTTAATCTACTTCTGCGTATTGGTAATTTGACTGTTAATTAGAATGAGTGTTGTGGGTGACTGATATAAGAAACTAACATAATATATCATAGTCATATATCTATGTACATATGAAAGTGTTATTGATCGTCCTAAAGTTATGTATGTTATTAGATGTTGTAGAATTTCGGTGGGCTCTTTCAAGAATTGAAGTTAAGCAGGATCATTTTCCTGGATGAGGCCTCTTAACTCGCAATAGCATATGTATCTTAAAGTTGTAACAAATGTTCCTTGTGATGTGATTTTCTTTTCCAAGTAATGAGAACCGAGTTTCCCTTGTATAAGTCCACTTTGACATGTTGCAGGGTAACTGGACTTTGATCATGTAAACTCGTTTGTGTTAATGTTTTAGATTAGATTGTTAATTCCAACAAAGTCTCCACTCTCCAGGTATATTATGACAGTTCAAGTGAGAGGGAAAACGAGATATGGAACCAAAAGCGTTTCTTCTTGTTTTTCTTTCCTCCCTTCTTTTTGAAGTTAATTCGATCTCATTCTTTTTAATTTGCTTCTAGTTCAACAAAAGAGTAGAAGTTAGTTGCATATCATATCGAGATAAGGATAGATATTTCACTAAATAAGAGCTCCTTATCAAATAAATATTGAGAAAAAGTTACTGGAAACTCAAAGCATCTGCTAGAGCAATATCTAAATGAATATAACAGCATAAATACTGCAAAACTGAATGAGGTCCTCTCCAGCTTTTTATTACTATTATTATTATTATCTTTTTTAAAAGAAAAAATTGAACTGTATAACATCTCGACACTTGAAAATAGAATGACAAGACCTGGAAGAAACACATATTCAGTCCTGCAAAACTAAGTTGCCTAAACTGAAAATGTTAAGAGAGAGGTTACGGTAATCCTACTGGCTGATCTAATTCAGATGACTAAATTAGGTGGGTTTGGCTTTGATTATTTTGAAGAAATAATAATTTTCTAAGTTATTTCAGGGAGATTTAACAATATGCTATTTTGAATCTAAAATAATCTAAACACACGAGCATTCAAGAAAAGGCTATAATTAATGACGGCAAATGAAGATCTGAAATATGGCAATTGCATTAATTAGGTTACGTGTGTTATGTTACATTTCCAATCACATTGAATGCATATTGGTTATTAATAAGAAATAGATGCCCTCAATTTAATTTTTTAATTGACATTATCAAATCTGATCTTTTAACCTTAAATTTCTTATATCACATATTTTATCTGAGTTACACCTTTTAAATTCATGGTGAGAGTATGTGCAGCCTCATGCTCATTTACGTTCCTTGTTCCATAAATTCAAGATGGACCGGTTATAAATAGTTAATGCTTACATACTCCACATTAAATAACCGCAATTTCCCTGTTATACAATTCGTAAATTCCTTTGGATGCTGGAACTACCAAGTCAGCTGCATTTATGACATGCTTCATCGTCTGAGGTGATGGATATTAGGCAATTGAAGATAGATCCTCTCGTACTTGAATATATATATATATATATATATATATATATATATAAAGGCACTTAAAACTTTAATAAAATTTCACTTCTTAAGCATTTAAAACGGGGTGAAATTTTATTAAAATTTGTAGAGCTCATTTTTTTTTTTAATAAGCAAAAGTTTAGGTGGATTTGGTGTCGATTATCCCATCAAGATCAGGGTACGGCCTCCAAGTTCAAAGAACAATTGTAGAGGATTTAGGGTCTGTTTGCATAAAGAAATATAACGTAAAAAAATTAAAGAACAAAAGCGGTGGAGAATCCATAAGCAATCAGTAAGGGTGTTTGTGATAAGAAAGTTGGCTAATATATATATCTTAATAAGATTATGGTTGATTTTATTTATGTATATCTTTAAGATGTGCAACCTCAATATGTATATTCTTAAGATATGCATCCTTAAATTTAGGAATATTTGAATTAAGGATATGAGAAATCTATTATGATATGGAAAATTTGTTCAGATATGTTAAATCTATATTAGGATAAGGGAAATTTGTTAGGATATAAGATAAGGATTCTTAGATATTAAGGGCCCTTGGTTATAAATAAAATCAATGGCCTAAGTGTGTAAAAGTTAAAGAACAAGTGAAAGAGAAAGAGGGATACTGTTATGAGAGAGTCTACAGAGGACTTTAGGCTTGGAGATACAATTATATTCTTGTACTATTTTTCTTCTCATAGTGAAAGTATTTATCCTCTAGTTAGGATGGATGTAGGCATGTGATTTGCCAAACCACGTAAATTCTTGTGTCTTTATACTCATTATCATCCAGTTAATTTCTTTCCCTTGGTATTTTGTATTATTGTTTGGTTTAATGGAATCGCAAGAGTGTGTTTGAGGGACCCATACCACCATAGCGTATCCCCAACAACTGGTCTTAGAGCTCATTTGAGCTCAATATAGTCCAGCAAATATGTCTAGCACAAGGAAGGGTGAAAGACATCCTGGTCTCAAAAGGTTTGGTAAAAGTCTCGAAAGAAAAGGGTGGGAAACCAGAGAAGATGATGGACACTGAGTGGATTGTGGGGCTATACATGTTCATTGGCTGAGTTTTTGAATCAAGTAAAGCCAATATTATATGGTTGATTCGAGCAATGTGTAACTAGCATGCGTTGAGGCCAATGGTAATTATTTGTGGTATTTACAAATAATGGTTCTTCATGAAGGTTTGCACATCTAGTTTGATGTGGGATTGCGGGGCTATACATATGGCCAAGGTTTCGAATAAGGTGGAGCCATTTATGTAGTTGATTCGGGTTATGTGTGGCTAGTCTGCATTGACCCATACTTATTTGTGATATTTAAAAACAAGGATTCTTCATGGTGTTCATGAAGGTTTGCACGTGACTAGATGGCTTGGATTAAGGTGGAGCTGTTAACAATTTCTAAGATGGCAAGACATTCACCAAGGTGGAGATTTGTTATGAAAGTTGGCTTATGTGTATATCTTGATAAGATTGTGTTAATTTTATTTATGTGTATCCTTAAGATGTGTATTCTTGAGATGTGTGTCCTTAGATTAAGGAATATTTAAACTAAGGATATGGGAAATCTGTTAAGATATATGAAATCTATTAGAATATAAGAAATTTGTTAGGATATGGGATATGAATTCTTAGAGGCTAAGAACCCTTGATTATATATAAAATCAATAGCCTAGGTGTGTAAAAGTGAGAGAACAAGTGAAAGATAGAGAGGAATACTGTTATGAGAGAGGGTGTATAAGGGACTTTGGGTTTGGGAACAAAATGTTATTCTTGTACTATTTTCCTTCTCATAGTAAAAGTATTTATCCTTTGGGGTGGATGCAGGCATGTGATTTGCCAAACGACGTAAATTCTTATATTATTAACTTCTTTCCCTTGGTATTTTGTATTTATGTTTGGATTATTAGTGTAACATCCTCAATTTCCTGTCGTGCTAAATTACCTCAGTAACCTTGAGTAATTAGGCACTTAATGAGGAATTACGAGATCAAGGCTTAATTAAGAGATTAATGAAATATTTATGAGTTAACTCTGATGAAAAAAGTCAAGAGAATACTTAATTGAGATTAGATAATCTCTAATTAAGCAACTCAAACCCTTAATAGCTTAATTAAGTACTAATCACTCTTAATTAGCTTAATCGAGTTTAATTAAGGATAATTGAGTTAATTACAAGTTTAATTTTCTTAATCATATTCTTGTGTGTGTTAATCATTAATCCTTGCTTAATCATGTTAATTAAGTTGCAAGAGTACTTAATCACATGATTAAATTCAAATTCAGTCAACTAGACAATAAAGTAAAGGTGATGTCACTAAAGCATAAAACATTAGACAAGAATGCTTTATATTAGACAAGAGTGTTTTATATAAGAGTAAGTACATGACTTGTTCCCTCATCATCTAATTTGTCTCCTTAAACCTTAATTAACACAAAATTAAGAAAATATCTTCTCCCCCCACCCACTACATGTTACGGCCAACAACAACACACACACATTCATTCACTTTTCATTTTTCAATTCTCATTCTCTCTCTTGCTTCTAAATCCTCCAACTTCTCTCTACACTCTTCTTTTTCTTCTTCATCTTCTTCTTCCTTTCTCCACCACCACCGTAACCAAAACTCTCACTTAACCCTTTAAAGACCACATCTTTTGGTTTTTAGAGACAAAATCTAAACACTACAAGCCTCATTTTCAAGAGAACTCAAGAGCTTTCTCCTTGTTCTTCCAAAACTGCCACCTTCATCCACCTTGGGGAGCATCATCTTCTTCATTTTCTCCTTCAAGAACTCACCACTTTCATCACTAGATAGTGATCTCTACTCTTTTCTTTTGCTTACTCAAGAAAGCTTGAAGCTTGATTCCTCTCATGACTAAGATCTTCAAGTGAAAGCTTAAGAAATTTTTTCATGCTCTTCATGAGCAAAATTTTCTATTTTTGGTAAAATATGTTCATACTCTTGTTCATGAGTTGTTCTTGATTTTTTTGAAAAGTTCCTTTCTTTAAGTGCTTCAAAGTTTCTATTTTTTCATTCTTGATGCATAAGATATTGATGTTCTTGGTGGTGTTTGGGTTGAAAGTTGTTTATCTTCTTATGATGGTGCTTATGATTGGAAAAGTTGTCACCTTTATCATTTTCTCTTGATTTGACAAAACTAAACACTTTCTTGATGCATGAAATTTCAAAAAGTTTGTTATTTGCAACCTTAAAAGTGGCACAAGTTTGTGCTTTTGTAAAGTTTTATTTTGTCTTGTCTTAAAGACAAGAATATATGTAAAAATCTAAGCTTTTTGGAATATGAAGCCTTTTTAAGTTATAGAAATGATATCTTGTCACTTCATGTCTTAAAGATTGACTCTTGGATACAAGTCCTTTCATAGAGTTTTAAACTTTAATCAAGAAAGTAGCTTTTAAGTCATAAAGTTATAAGTTTGCACTTTAGTCTTATAAAGGTTGAACCTTGAGATGAAAATGTTGAGTAAAGTTTTAAGCTTTAAGCAAGAATGTCACTTTTGAGTCATAAAAGTATTAACTTTTATAAAGAACAAGACTTTTTAACTCTAAAGTTAATGTCTTATATCATTATTGCAGAAAATAGGAATCTTTTAGACTTTAAGATAACTTTGAATCATAAAGTTGAAACCTTAATAGTCTTAGAATAATTAAAAATGTCAACTTTCATAAAGAATAATACTTTTTAGTTCTAAAGTTAGTATCTTGTATCATTACTCCATAAAGATTTAATCTTTAAGACAAAAGCATAATTTTAGATGCATTTATTTTCTTAAAAAATGTTACTTTATAATTACTTTATAAAGAATGATAACTTTTATAATATTTAAGGTAAGATCTTGTTATGTTAATGATAAAAACTTGAAACTTTGCAACTTGGATAAGTTAAAAATCACCCTTGATGATTAGTGAACATGGTGTTGTTAGATTCATGAGTGTGGTTATGCATTGTCATGACCTAAGGACTAGAGGTATCTCGAAATCCTTGGGAATAGAAGTATGATTAGGGCCTCTGAGCATACCATTAACCTAGGAATCACTAACTACACTATTTCAAGGAAAGGAAATAATTACCTAACTTAGTTAACTTGAACAAGTGTTCCATAAAATATACACTTAAGTAAAAAAGTAATTTCCTATAAAGACTAAGTAACTAAGAGACTACATACATATTTATTTTAACTATGTGATCCTCTCATGGGTAACCATAGGAAATCACATGATGGCTCATAAGACTTTCCACAGAGAATAACACAACTACAAACTCGTTTAGGGTACGAATGTATAATGCCATTAGGCATGATATATGACAAGTTTGATTGAGCATTGTCTTATAATTGAATGATTGGTATGATGATATGTGATGGATATAATGAACTGTTGGTTGAAAGTTTATGAAGCTCCGGTCTAGCCATCACACTGCTGAATTTTCATCAAAATTATGGACTTAGTCATATCATTGCATGTGTTTTGTCAAAGAATTACTATGCATAAGTACTATGCATGTAAAGTATAATGATAAGAAAAGAAAGAATCGGATATGACCCTTTAATCACTTCGGTAAGGGAAGTGAGAGACGGTGATCCACAAGACTCAAGGAACCTCTATGGGGGAGGCAGGGTGACATGGAGGACCTCCAACTTAGAGGTAACTATTATCAGCTTAGCCTGATTTGGTTAGTACTGCATGACGATGGTCACGGAATGAGCTCATGTCCAAAAACAGTCTACTTCAAAGGAAAAGTAAAGAATGTTAAGCACGTGCTAAGAATGAAAGTAAAGTTAAAGTAAAACTATAGTTAAGTCTATGAGGTTGCATGTCAATGCATATATTTATGTTGTCCATATGCATTATGAATGCTCATTCTATGTTTTCGTACATATGTTTACTTATGATGATATGATTATGATGTTAAGTTTAAAAGCAACCCGCCTCGGGAATTAAGTTTTCAAAATCATTAAAATTGAACCTATACATATCCATTGTTTTTATAATTAAACCCAAAGTGGCTTGGACGATGATGATGACATATTGTTTGTCTAGTCGCGATCCTACTGAGAAATCTAATATTTCTCACTCTACGTTTCTGTGTTGTCTTCAGAGGATGCTGGGGTTGGGCATAGTAGTGATCTTCATTGAGTTCCTAGTTTGGCATTGGCACTTTGATCCAGTGCTGAATGCCTCTGTGATGTCTGCGAGCGTAGCTATGAGGGTCTACATCCTCCATGACTGTCCGTTTCAAATTCCAGTTATGAGCCTCTTTTTCCATTCACATTAGCTGTACAATGAGGTTACCATGGATGACATCTACCCTTACTTTCAGCCACTGAGATACCTTACTAATGATGAGTCTGACTCAGATACCTGCCTGACCCCGACTGTTTCATCGGAATATGATCATTCGGAGCCGTCCTATCTGAGCTATCATGTGGAGTCCGACCCATTCAAGCCCTCCTACCTATCCGTAATTCGCTTAACGTCTAATTTGTCTTCTTCTTTAGTAGCTCCTCATCGCACACCACCCCTGATTCGTGGTCGTGGGATCATTCGTACCCGTGCTGTGCCTCGTGGCCATGGTTGTGCTTGAGGCAAAAGATGTGGTGATGTTGCTCCCGGTGGTTTCGAGAATGGTTTCCTTACACCCAATGAGTGATATGGTGATTACATGTGGAGCCGAGCACGAGGATAGCCCTTTTTATTTGTGGTTATAGGGTTATCATTTTATTGTACAGTATGCTTAGGCAGTAGAGATTTCGGATGTACTTTTCTTTTGATTTATTTGGTTAAGTTGCTTTTGTAAGGCAGATAATAGATATCGGACCCATTATCTCTCTATGTATGACTCTTGGTGTTACTATTTTTATCTTAACTATGATGGCCATGGATTGAATATTATGCTTACTTGAGATATTTGTTATTGATGTCGCTTCTATTTATTTTATTTGCACTGTATGTATGAGATAGCGATGTTTATATTATACGTTCACGAGGCGCTTATGGCTCTTGGTTTTCAAAACAGTTTATTCGTTATTGTTCGAAAAAAAATTTACCCCTATTTTCATTATAAAGTATTTTTCAAATGGTAATGTTAGTTCCGCGAGTAAAAGTAACAATTAGTAATTCCATAATATGACTTAAGCATAGTATGGAACTATTAGGGTGTTACAATTAGATTCGTAAAAGTGTATTTGAGGGACCCATTCTATTGTGCAATTCCTAACAACTTGAAGACATCACCAAAAAACCAAAAGCCACCATCGACCTTATAACCATCCAATTTGAGGAAGCCTTTCTTCTATACCTATTTTCTAATACATCATTTCTATTTTCAGTGTTCCTACCCCCTCCGATGTCCTTGTTTAGATCAACTTATGCAATATTATTCTTTCTTCTATATTTTAACTCCTAACATTGGCATCGTCTCTGTTGAACCATATACTAGACGTGAGTTAGGGCTATCAACAACTTCCTTCTTTCCTACCATCACATTTTTTATACATTTACATCAAACCCATGGTTACGTTTTTAGTTAATTTATTATTTATTACTCTACCATTTTTTACTGAGAGAACTATGATTTTTGGAGCCTTAAATAAAGATATATTTCATCTCACAAAAATTATGAGATATTGTCAAAGATGGGGAAGCTATCCCTATAGATATTTCAACTCTCGCAAAGAGAGAATGCAAAAGTTTAGAAGACAAATAATAGAAGGATCACAAGTGTTATTTGTCATTCAATAGCCATGAGTAATACAATCTTTTCAAGAATCACAGTTGCAGACACAACACAAAAGGCATGGGATATTTTGGAGAAGAAGTGTTGTGGCATTGACAAGGTACGCTCAATCAAATTTCAATACTAAAGAATATAATTTGAAATGTTGAAATTAAGGATTCTAAATGAAACTATATGGAGAAAGTATGAATGACAAAAAGGTGGTAGATAAATTACTCATTACAGTCATAGAAAAACATGATATCATAATAGTAGCTATTGAGCAAGTTAAGGATCTATCATTCTTATCAATAACATAGCTAGTGGATCACTTGTTGCTTATGAAACGAAGTTAAGAGGGGGAAATGAAGAAAATATTGAAAATGCCTTTAGAGCAAAAGTAATTATAAAGTCTCGGAATAGAGGAAAAGGAAGAAATTATGAAAACTGAGAAAAATACTATTGTCTATGCAAGAAAAATAATCATACTATGGAATATTATCATTTTAAATGCAATAGGTGTAGAAGACATGCTTACTTCGAGAAGGAATATTGCTAGCATCGGCAACAAGAAAGAGTAAATTTCACAAAAACTATTGAATCATTTGAATTATTATATTCAACATATTCCACTAATCAGGAAGCCAAAGATATTTGATATCTTGATAATGGGTACTTAAATTAAATGCTAAGTAACAAAAGTTACTTTGTTAAAATGGAAGAAAATATAAATTTTGAAGTTGCTCTTGGAGAAGGCAAAGTTCAAAAAGTAGAAGTAAAAGCCATAATTGCTGTCAAAACTAAAAATGGTCAACAAATGATCATCAATGATATGCTCTATATTCCAAGAATAGCACAAAAGTTTCTAAGCATTGGAGAGTTATTAGACAAAAGCAACAAGGTAATCTTCAATGTCAGAAAATGTTCACTCATTGACATGATGGGGAACATCTCTGTTGGGAGCCTATAAAGATACTATTACACTCAAGTTAGTGTGTATTCAAGTAAAATAGCAATATATACAGAAGATAACCATATCATAGGGCATGGAGCCCTTATATAATGATGAGATAAATAAAATCAAGATCTTTCCTTTGTTATCTAATATAAGATTCCCCTTGATTCTTTCCTTATTTATAAGGATAATTACTTAATTAAATAAAAGGTAAACTAGTTAGGATTAATGTGGTGATATGGTATATCCTCCCTATAAATGGGGGATTTGATATTGAAAGATAGGATGCCATAAATATCCTAACAGTTTATGTGCAGGTCTAGTTATGAAATATAGAGTTTTCTCTTTATTTTTATGATATTATAGTAATCGGTTCCTTGAGATGACAATTGATCCATGTGGCATCAGGATAGGTTTATGATCAAGTTACATCAGTGTAACTTTAAGCAATTGTTACACTATTGAATAACATTTTATTGGTGTAAATTTTTTTACAAAACCTACAATTGGATTAGAAGTTTATATCTTGTAGATCATCTCTATAAAATTTTACATTAATCAAAAATCATTTGATATACTTTTTATATATATCAAAATCAATGTAATATATAAGTTTAAAGTATACGTGAATAAGAGTTATTTGATTAAATTCTTATTGATGTTTAATTTTTTGGAAGATTTGGCACAAATGATCTTCATGGTAAGTAATTGTAATTCAATGGTTGGATTGATAAAAAATACATTTTATAGAAAGTTATTAAGTAATATAATTATACTTAAAGTTATACTAGTATAACTTGATCCTAACCCTATATATATTACAATTTCAATACATGTGCACTACATCATTACCATAGAACTAAGGTAGCAATAGAAGATAAGTAACATCAAACTTGTAACTTACCAGAGTTTTATAAAACTAAATTGAAGATATTGCATAAGGGCCATGATACAACAATAAAATTGAAAGACAAAGCAATAAAGATAGGCTTTGGGGGTTCTTAGTTGCCTAACTTAAAGCATCCACAAAGTGGCCTAAACAAATGTTAGTTGTAATGCCCCAAAGTTTTGCATAATATAAGTTTTAAATCTCTTTGACTCATGAACCTTTAAGAAATCTTTTGAATTTGCATACTTGAGTATTTGAATATTAGTGAGTTGTAGAATGCTTATCCCGAAAAAGTTAGTGCTGTATGTTCACTCCTTTCTATCTGTCATGACCAGGGTTTGGGTTTGGGTTTAGGATCGAAGGTTTGAGGTCAAGGGTCTGGGGTCAAAGTTGTATGCTAGAAGCACAGTAGTTAAGTGGGATGGCAGGAAGTTGACATGAGTTCCAAGACTTGAGTTTCGGGATCCGAGTTTATGGGTAATTGGTTACCCTTGAGCCTGTAATTGGTTACCAGCCTTTGGAAAAACTTTCCTAATTGTAATCGATTATAATTGCCTGTAACCGGTTACCAGCCTTTCTAGATGTACACAGGCTAAAATTTTCCTATTGTATCGATTACAATATCGTGGTAATCGATTACCAAGGGGCTATATAGTGTCTGGACATGCTTTCTCCTTATTTTCTGAGATTCTTTTTCTCTCTAGCCTTTAAAACTCTCTCCTTTCTCTCTAAAACCTTCCCCTTCCTCATCCTTTATCTCCATTCCAAATCCTTCCATCCAAATCCACACTAACTACACATTATATACTTCCTATAACATTAAATCCCTATTAAATCTTTCCCTCTCTTCACCACCTCCACCATTGTAGAACCTGGAGCTTGGAGAAGGTGACATCAAGGAACCCACTCCTTTCCTCTTTCTCATTTTTCTTCTAAGGGTAATTCTTAACACTTTTTCCTTTTCCCTTCCTAAGAATTTCCGATTCTTGTAGAATTGGAGGCTTCTTATAAGCCTTAGGTTAAATGAATTGGGGGTTTTATTCAATTGAGTAGTTAGATGTTGAAATATAGCCTTGGTAGCTTGTCTATGACATTGTTGTCATGTTTTTGGTGCTAGATTGCCCCAAGAGTTGCCTTCTTGACTCTATAACTCCGTAGAGTTGGAAATTCTACCTTCGGGATAAGTTTGTGAGTTGATAATATACCTATAACTTGAGTTTTTTGTAGAATTACTATACTCCTATATTTGCAAATGATGAATGAAGTTGTGGATATTTTGCATTAGCTTTGGATAATTTGAATTTGGGAAGCAAATTATTTTTCACTAATTATGTTTTATGCAAAACTAACACATAGGAAATAAGATGGTTCCTTTGAAATTATGATGAATGTTACTGGAATTAGAAAGGTTTTTTGAGGAAAATCTATGACAGGATTTGCATGCTAACGGCAGTAGACGTTAACCTGGGTGCACCTTGCAGTGATGATTTCATGACCACTTGCAGGGTGGTTCACGTCTGTTTTAAGGCCAGTCAACGGGGCGGTTCCTGCTCATTTTCAAGATCACACGAAAGAAGGGCCACCAGAGTGTGACTCCTATCTGTTTGTCCTAAATTAGATGACTCTCCACTTGTTTACACTAAAATATTTGTGACTCCTCTATTTATCTTGAAAATAACTATTTAAAGGTTTCCAACTTATTTTATATTATAAACTCGTGTACATTGTGCTATGTGGGTTACAGTTATTTTATCTCTCACTGAGTTGCATAAACTCAGACTATTACCTTTTTCTTTTTTTCAGATATAGGTGCTAACTTAGGATCTGGTCCTCCTGCCCTTTAGCCATGATTTATTACTTCTTGGGTGAACTCTTCTTGATCAAGGGCATAATGTGAAATTAAAGCTTTTGTGGACCTCTTAGTCTAGCATTATAGCTCCATAGTGCCAAAAGCAGGGCCCGAGCCTCGCTTGGCTTGTGTTGTATTAAAAATATAGTATTATGTCTATTAGAGTATGAATACTTGTTACCTGTGTTCTTGTTCTTAAATTAATTGTTGTTGTTGTATGGATCTTGGAGGAATGATATTATATAGTTTGGATGATTAGGTATGTTAATATGTTTTTAACTCTTATGCTGTGTGTTATAGGGTGCTTTCAGAGAAAGCATAGATGTTATTTGTATAGAAAGAGGATCCACATTTGGGAATTGTCTTAAATATAAAGGAGACTTTGTTCGATTTTTTTTAATTGGTTTGTGGAAGACTTGTTGGGGGACTTGTCCTCTTTGCGTCGGTCACGGCCCAGAGGTGGGTCGTGACACTAGCCTTCCAATGGCTCATCATCATTAAAAAAGACTAAAATCTCCCAGTCTTCCTAATAGGAAGCTTTCTATATATTAGCATATCAATCCCCTCAATTACAGCAACCACAACACCAGCAATTAGAGCACACCAATTGCCTATTGCACAAGGATTGTAGCTAGTGCATTTGCTGTGTAAAAAACCCAAGAGTAGTTGGAATATTTTCATTGGAAAGTTCTTTCTAATTGATTTCATGGTTTTCAATTTGATTGAGCATTAATTCATAAGTTAAATTTAAATATAGAAAAACAAAGAAAAAGAGTTATAAAAAAAAAGTTATAGAAAATTGAAATGCACATTCAAGACCAATAGGGGATAATTTATGGCAAGGATAAGCTTGTCAAGTTGAAGGGTGGGAGCGAAGTTGCTAGAGTTGTCGACAACAACTCCGGTTTTGGCCTTCACCAAGAGCTAATGGGTAGCATGGTGACAATGGATTGGGGGAGATGATGATGGTGGAAATCATTGTAGAATCATTGTCATAGAGGCGATAGTTATTGGGATCAAAGGACAATCACGATGGAGAAGGGAGGGGTTTCCTTGTCGTCTCATTAGGGAACTTCCTTATGGGCAAGAGAAGTGGCTTAAAGGCTTCTTTAGGATGAAGATTGACAATGAAGTTAGGGTTGGGGGAGGGGTGGCAGTAGTGTTTTGATGTTTAAGATTTAAAACTTCATATTTGAGACTAGGGTACTTAGGTTTTTTAATTGTTTTAGATAAAATAGTAATGAAATGACTAAAAGTATATATTCATATATAACATAGATAAAATCAAGGTATTTAGGAAATCTAAGGGAAAACTCTAATTATTATGAAAGGGATATAATTTTAAACATGAAAAATTAAAATACTTGTGTACTTTAATTAAATTTAACTAAATAAGTTAATAAATACAAAATGAAGTAGACAATTTCATTATGATTTTAATTTGTAATACATTGAAACCAAAATGGAATACAACAAATCGATTACAAAAAATGGAAAATTACAAATGCTTCTCTAATTATTGACATACAATTCAGATATGAGATTGATTTAGTTATTTGCTTAAAATTAAAATTAGTTATTAATATGATTTATTAATAGTTTTAATTTATGAAATAAAATAAAGTAATTTACCGTGAAAAATTTTGGAGTATAAATAAAAAATTTCTAAACTCAAAGTTATAATTACCTAAACATTAGATCTTTTGAAACATCTCTTGGTAGATAATGTTTTTCATTATATTGCATAGATTTTTTGTTTCATTTAAAATTAAAATCTTTAACCCTTTCTTCGACTTGACTATTCATAAAACAACATAGAGTTGTTCATGATTGAAGACAGGTTTTGGCAAAAACAATTCAACACAAGAGAAAGATTGCACTTGAATTTTATTAATAATCATAGCAAAGCAATTCATTATTGGAAATTTCCTTCTTTTAAACTTTAAAGACATTCTTGGATCAAAGGGAAATAAAATCATCTGAGGAATATAACAACCCTAAAACTTAGTATATCTCATCTACAAATATAGCTGTAAGACCTACAATTGGAGTGTCGTAAGAATAAAAGGAATGAATTAATACAATTTAAATTGCTTATTAAAAAATTATTTATTATAAGATTTAAAATATATGTGAATTTAATTCATTAATTTGAATTTCATAAAATTGCACTTTATCCCCTAAACTATAAACCATATGTACTTTAGCCCCTAAACTTTAAAAATATGCAAATTAACCCCCTAAACTTTCGCGAATATGCATTTTACCCAAAATAAATGTATTATACCCCTTGAAATTTGAGTCATATGCAAATCGACCCTTTGAAAATTCAGGGGGTTGATTTGCATATTTTTAAAGTTTAGGGGTTAAAGTACACATGGTCTATAATTTAGCAAATAAAATGTAATTTTTCGTTTTTATTAATGAAAAAGTAAACATTACCATTTATCAAAGTTTAAACTATCTAATTTAATAGATATAATTGTAATTTGTAAATATAAATATACAATAGGAGTGCTGCAAGACTAAAAAATTAATTAATAATAATTTTAATTGTTAATATTTTTTTATTAAAGTTATAAAGTTATTTATTAAAATATTAAAAATGCATATAAATATAATTTTATAAAGATACATATATAAATTTTAGGATTTAAAGTTTAAGATATTTATAATAATATTTTATTATCAATTTTATTGATAATGCTTAGTAGTGGTATTAACATCCTCTAAACATACGCGTCATGCTCGAGTCATGGAGTTATATCTAGATATTATTATTGCTATTGTGAAAGACTTTTAAATAAGAAAATATTATGCATATGGCCCTGAAACTTCAAAATCATTTATTAAATAAGGGTTTATAATCCCGAATATTCATATATATAAGATAAAATAAAATAATTGCAACTTAAAAGAAAACTTAACTAATATTGTATATAAATCTTGTCTTGGCTTATTGTGGGCACTTCATGGCTATCGATCACCTACTTTGATTTCTCGGTCTGGACTCAAGTCCAGGTCTTGTGTCTTGTAAGTATTCCGTGACATCTGTTGCTGACTTGGAATCTATTCTATATATTGGAATGTTTACGAAAAAACACACAAATAGGTAGTGAGGATTTTAAGTCCTCAGTAGATAAACTCAAATCACTAATCATACAAGGTATCATCAAATCACTAATAATACAAAGTATCATCATAAATATTCTAGCCGCTTCGGTTTATTATGAAAACGTGGATATATACACATAGGCATAAGTTCAATTTTAAGTTTGAAATCATATTTCTCGAAGCGGGTTATATTTTAACAATCACTTGGTACATTTCATGGCAAATATAATTACAGTAATAATATAACATTCCAACTACAATTATACCATCATAATATAATAAGAATGCTTAAATATGCATATGCTAATGCACATACTTAACTTATATAAGTGTGCTTGACTTTCTTATCTCTTTTTTTAACTTGCATTTTGCTCTTCTATACTTGGTTTCCTGGAGGTGAATGGCCTCTCTTACCTCCCGATTATAGCCTGCTTCTCAAGTCCAAGTTCATACCTATACATGAGTGACAAGTTTACTTTTCCCGACCCTCACACTGGTCCATTCCCTTTAAATCTAGTTGGGGTTGGCCCAAGTTTTAGATAGTACCGCCCTAACCAACTATGATGTAGAGACTCGGTATGTCCCTTTGCAAGTTCTTATAATCTTTCTTTTTTCTTGGATATAATCATACATGCACATGCTATATGCACTTATACATATGCTTTATATATATATATATATATATATATATATATATATATATATATAATCATAGCATTCGTGAATTTCTGCCCGAAATTTAGCGGCATAATAGCTGAAATACGGAGGGTCCCAAACTAAACAGTATATTCAATCAGTCAGCCAATCATATCACTTATGTTCATCATAGATATTTTATCAATATAACATTATGTTAGTGTGAAATTGTCTAAAACTTATGTCTTTGAACATTGTATAGCCTATGGCACCTTTAAGTGGAGAAAATTCTTACGTTATGCTTTTATTCTTAAATGTGCTCTATTTTTATAAATTTCACTAAAATTTCATTTTAGCTCATTTTGATCTGAAAATTTAATATGTTGTAGCATCCTCAGTCTATTTTTGAATCTCTTTAGTTTCGCTAAATTTTGATATGTATATCTTAAGTTATTTAAATTTCACTCAAGTTGTCTTGTTTCATGACAAACTTGTACTCTTAAATTTAAAAAATCACTAAAAATCAATTTTGTGTCATTTTTATCCAAAATTTATATCCATATGTAGTTATTAGAACCATCTTTCAATTCTCATAGGTTTCACTCAATTGGTTACTAGAGTTCAAGTTATGAGCTCCTCAATTGAGTTGCCGTGTTTTCACTTGAACATATCATAGATCAACTTTAAAGAATTACTAGGGGAAATTTACTTATGATTTGATTCTGGAATTTTTATGGTATGTTCTTCTATGTTTTATCTTTCTAAAAAAAATTAGTTTCACATAAATTGAAGTTATATAGGGCGAGTTATACCCCTGACATCACACTTTGGTCAGGACAAAGAGTGAATTTCAATAGTTAATTTCTAAAAATCATAACTAATTCATTTAAATCGATGATCTTATAATTTATATCCATAGATTGCTCTTGAAGTCTAGTTTTATTTAAAATTAGTTTCAATTGAATATGAACTATGTCAGGTGAGTTATGAAGTTTGTCGTACGGATGATGCCTAGGGTTCTTATCTCACAGCTTCTCTATTTTGGTTCTATCTTGTTCTTTTAATCCATCCTTCAATCTGAACCAAGTTTTTCCTATCTTTAATTAGTGGAAACAAATCATAACACCATCATACAAGTATAAATTGAAGATAGCATAAGAGAATCACATTAGCCACAAAACAACACAACACATCAAATAGCTAAGAATTTGAGCTATCTACCTCAAAATCCTTGGAACTATGGGAGTGAGGAAGAACAAAGCAATTCCTAGCCTTCCTTTTTCTTCCATGGCAGCAACTCCAATGAAGGTGGAAAGACTTCACTTGAAGTTTAATCATCAAATTGATGGAGGGATATTGTAAAGAAGAAGATGATGATCAATTTTCATAAAAGGAGTAAGTGATTTTGAGGCCAAAAAGGCCTTCATCTTTGAGCTTGAAGCTCATGATCATGGAGGTGCAAGAAGAAGATGAAGATGGAGAAGAAAATGGATATGAGAACATGGCGGAAAGTGGTCGAATTATTAAGGGTAAAATGGGGAGGAGTGTGGCTTTTTTGACAAGTTTGGTTGGCTTTTTAGTTAAGTTTAAGGCTTAAATTCTATTAGTGAGTTTGGAACAAAATTTAAATTTACTTAGGCTTGAGTTTTGGGTGGCCCTGGTCCATCCACCTAGAGTGCCAGAGTGGCTCGTCTGTAGCTACATGCTTTGACTATCTCTTTGACAGGTTTATCTAGTACTTGGGGGATTATTGCCCTAGCTTGATCATACATAGAGACAACATAAAACCCTTGAGGATTAATTCAAGGTGTCTAGGTATTAATTTAGGTACTCTAAGTTTCCCGAGATAATATATATATATATATATATATATATATATATATATATATATATATATATATATATATATATATATATATATATATATATATATATATATATATATAGAGTGAGTAATATTACGCTTTTAAAGTCATGTGTAGAAAATACCAGTTATAGAATTATTACATATGTTTTAGTTGTCTACTAGTGTCGTAGGACCCACATAATCTTGGAATTGAGATTTTTCTGCTATTGCCCCTCCTAATAGCCGTAAACTTTTATTTACAGCTTTGTCATTATAATCTAAAAATTATAATTTTGCCCTTCCTTTTTTTTTGACTTCTTATTTATAGTTTTGCCTATAGTTTTGCCTTTACCTCGGGCTCGAGCTTCCTTCTATCTTGGCCTACTCTTAGAGCTCGGGATGTTACACGGTACATGCTCTCTTTCCATAAATAACACACTTTTTTTTTGATAATTTTTTTATATCCACTATAGAAGAATTGAGCTTCAACTGCAAGCATGTATGTAATTACAATTTATAACACAATTGATTACCCAAAATTAAAAGATAAATGTGAAAAGTTAACTAATCTTACAAGTGTCATTAATGTAAAAGATTAAGATATGAATATTATTAATTCACATTAATTTGAACTAATCATTAAAAAATATATTTTATTTCTCTAAATATATATTTTATTATTTTATTTATCTAAATAAATTCAAAATGCCTAAGATAACAAAAAACTTATATTAACAGTTATAATCATATTAATTATAATCAATAAAGTAATTATTTATTGGATTTAATAATTCACAATTTTAATAAAGATATCAATTTCTAACTGTGTTGCTCAAATATCTTTTCATGCTCCTATAATTTTATATTTATATAGTTAATGTTCATGATTCATGTGAAATCTTTTTATTTCACCTCTCTTAATTTGATTTTAATTAAATAGCAAAAAAAGAAAGCAGCAACATTCTTTTGAAAATATAAAAAAAAAAAATCCATATTAACATTGCTAAATTTAAATAAATAAAATGGATAAATATTGATAAGTTTTTAACGGCTTAAATTATCAAAATTTGTTTTCGAATAGTAATTATCATATACTTTTTATACTCTCTTAATCTAAGTATTATTATATAATCTTTATAATCTCTTAATTCGTGTTTTGTAACTTTTTTAGCTATGAATATAAAATTGTAATTTATATTAAACCAATATCCATGTCAATTTGCATCTAGATTACTCTAGTATGTATTGCTATTGTGATTGGAGGATGATTGAGATGAATAGGCTATACATAATAAATATCAATAACTTGCAGTAGGCATCATAATTACTCATTGTAGTGCACTAGTTGAATTTTTTCTTTTAAAAAAAATCAACTAAAATAAATTAATTATAGTGACTCATATTAAATCTTTTCAACTAAGGAAAGAAATTGAAGGTAGTGGAGTAGAGAGTGTCCAATTGATTGACACCTAGAAAATCTTTCTAGATTATGGACATTGTATTATTATTGTTACAAATTATAGATACCAATTTTTTTTTAATTTATCTCCTTTAACTTATGTTTTAGCAAACTTTGGTTTTAAAACTTATAAAATGTGACAAATTGTATTAGCATTTAATAAAAAATTTAATGAAAGGACTAAATTACACACATTATAAAGATTAGGGACCTTATTGCACATTTTTAAAGTTTAAGAACTAAAGTATAGATGACCTTAAGTTGATAGGGATAAATTAGAATTTTCTCTAAATTTAAATATACATGGACCTTGTACGATGAGGAGTGTGATCCTTGCCTCATTCCCAAATTTGATTCGGAAAAAAAATTTGTTCCCATCCACATTTTCACAAAAAAAAATCTCTAAATTTAGGGCTTCAAATGGAGTAGTCCTTGCATAAATTCTCAAATATAAGAAGAAATTGACATCCTCACTACCAACTCTTCTTTGTCCTAAGATCCTAAAGAAATAAATTTAAAAAAATCTTATTTTAAGAATTTACAAACAAAGAATTTTACTCATAAATTAATAGTATGCTTAATTGAGATTCTTCTCCCTGCATAGAGGAGTGGCTTTGCCTAGATTGATTTGTTAGATTCTCTGTGTGCCGAGCGTTTGCCCAATTTTCTTACCAAAAAAGAGATTCTTCTCCTTGCACTCTTCCAAAAATATGGTGTGTTAAATAAATAAAAAAGTTCCTTTACTCAAATGCATGTTAGACTAATTAAATGCAAGACTTAAACAAGCTAGCTATAGCTAAAGGTGTAAACGGGTTGGTCTGAATTGGATTTGAGTGAAAAATAAATTCAAACCAATCAAATATAATTGGGTTGATTTAGTTCGATTTTTAAATTTTTATCCAACAAATCCGAACCAAACTGATCAGATTAATATCGAGTTGGTTTGATTCGGGTCATCAAATTAAACATAAAAATGTAGAAATGCATTTTTTAAAAAGTTTTTGTTCTTATAAGAACTAATAATAATATAAAATTTAATTATGATATACTTATTAATTGTGTGAATAGAAAAATTTCTTAAATAAATATTAACAAAAAAAGATAAAAAGTCACTCTATTACTGTAAATTTAAGTACAAAATATTGAAAGATTAAAAATTAAAAAAAAATAGTTGATCAGATGATCGGGTTGAGTATTTAATTGATCGGGTTGAAAAATAAAAAATTCAAAATTGAATAAATAATAATTAATTTAATTTAATTCCACTTTAAAATGAATCGATTACTCAAACCAAATCCATTGGTATAGTTTGAATTTTTGGATTTATTGGATTAATTCGATCCACTTAAATCCCCTAGCTATAGGCCAACAAGTCGACTCCTAAAACTAATAGTGATTTATCCATTTTCTCATCCATAATAGGTGCATACCAAACCAAAAAAAAACCAAAAAATAAAAAGGAAAAAGGGGTGGGGAAGAAGAGAGAGAGAGAGAGACCCTATGCTTGTTTCCCATGAAAATGGCAAGATAAAAATAAAGAGGATAGAAAATGTATTGGAAACAATACTTCTCTTGCTTAGATGATCGAAGAAAATAGCAAGAAACATGAAAAATGGTGTGAGGCCCACTCAAAAACTTTTCTTGTCTTTACTGCTGAAAAAACTAAAAGTGGCTAAGAAAAGAATTAAAATGACACCTCTATGCTCATGATACAATTTCATAACAAGTCAAAATAAAAATAGAAAAATAAATTATATTTAATAAATCAATATACAATTATTGTATAATGAAAATTGAGACAATTTATAATTAATAAAATTATATTAAAAATTATATTTAGGTTATTTTTTATATATAAGAAAATAATATTCATTAGATGTATATCACATTTATTCATATTTAAAGAAATAATTTATACCTCATTTAATCATTTAAATATTATTGAATTATTTTTAATTAATAAATATTATAAAATTATTTATTTAGGAAATTCTTAAAAAAATATTTAAAAATTAAATAAAAAATATCACATTTATATTTTATTATAACAAATATATATATATATATATATATATATATATATATATATATATATATATATATATATATATATATATATATATAACATCCATTTTTTTCATCTTATTTTTTCTTCATTCAAATATATGAAAAGAAAATAATTTTTTTTATTTATTTTTTTTCTCCTTTTTTTTTATATTTTCTTTCCTCCAATTATCTCTTCCAATCCGAGCATAGTATAGAGAGAGAGAGAGGAGAAACAGGGCCTTGCGCGGGAAGAGGGAAGCGAACACCTTCACTCAGTCGCGCCAAGCGAGAGAGTCAAAAACTCCCCGCTCCATTTCGCTACTCAAAATCAGAAGCGCAACTTCTTTGTGATTGTAAGAGAGAAACAGAAAGAGAAAGAGAAATGGAAAGCGAAGTAGAGAAGGCTCTGAAATCGCGAACGGCGCTGCGTCGCTGTGCGAAAGCCGCTATGCTCCTTCACCGCTTGAAATCACTTCACGGCTCCACCAACACCGACGGCCAAGAGGTCTTCCCTTTCTTTCTTCTTCTTCTTCTTCTTCTTTTATTTTTCATTTTTTAATCCCCGATTATTGATACAAGGTTTTATTATTATTATTATTATTATTATTTTCATTTTTTTTTCCTTTTCTTTAATTTCCGTTTCTCCGATTCTTGCGCCTTTGTTTTCAGGAGACGTTGAAGAATGAGATACATGATCTGAAGATGGAACTGCTGAAGGAGCGTTTGAAGAACAACAAGGTGAAGCTCTCCGCCTTGCTGGAGCTACTTCTTCAGCTCCTATTGTTGCTGTCGCTTTGGACCTTCTTCTTGGTCTTGTTCCTCAGAGCTCGTTAAACGACGCTATCGTTTTTGGAACGATGCGTTTAGCTTATGGTTTGCGTCGCAGGGTCGATTCGACCTTCTAGATGCTTCTTCTCTGGTATATCTGGTAGTTCCTCGTTTTGATTTAGATATGCCCTTGTCTCAGTGAGTTGCCAACAAAAATTGGTTTCTATTCATTGAATGGAATACAGAAAGGTTTCCTGGGTTCTCTTCTTGCCTCTTCGACGAAGATTATTGCGCAATTTCAAGATTTTTTTTTTGTCGTAAATTAGTTGTTTAATGACCATAGACCAGCGCATTCTCCACTAAGAATCGTTAATTTGACTTTGTTTTTTTTTTTTTCTTGTTTTTTTCCCTTTGTCTCCTTAACGGTTTGTTATGAAAAGAAATTGAAGGAAGAGAGAATTAAATCCCATTCCGATATACAATTATGGAAAAGAAATCAGTTATTTACAGGGCGTTTGGTTGGGGTAATTTTTGACGGAAGGAAAGAGAGGGGAAAGAAATAGCAAGAAAAATGATATATTTTATTTATTTAGCTGTGGAAAAAAATTGAAAAGGAAAGATTAAGTTGTGCATAATTTTTTCCCCCCAATATTGGGTGGAAGTTTTTGGAAAAAGGGGTGAAATTTTTCATTTTTTCATCTTGTCATTCTTCACTAGCAAGAGAGATGTGAGATGAGATGATGAAGAGGAGGAGGGGCTTAGAATGCGTAATATCATTTAAGGTATTGCATGATCCTTCTCCTCTTTTATCTCTATTTTTTTTTTTTTTCAAATCAATACTTATAAAAATCTTATCTAGACAATTTTAATTTTTTATTATTATATTATTTAAAATAAATACAAAAAAATACCCAAAGCAAAAGTTATGTAAAATTTGAAAATTTTTTGTTAACAATATTTTATTCTAGATAGATATTTTATTTTAAATAGGATATTATGTAAGTTTTATTTTTTTTTATGTTATATTAAGAGTTTAAATAATAATTGAATAATATTTTTGGTATTATTTAATTGATAAAACATATTTTTAAGTAATATTTTTGAAATAGTAGATTAACTGAAAATATTAGTTCTATTTTAAATAATTTTGAATAATTTATTTTTATTAATATTAGTTTAATTTAATAGGTTAATATTATTTCAAACTGTTAAATTAAAAATAATAAAAAAATTTATTTGATATTAATTAATATAATATTAAATATAAATTAAAAATGTAGATGTAAATGCTTTTGTATAGATATAGAAGGCAAATTTTTATTAAATTTGTTTATATTATTTTAATAGATAAATTTATGATAAAATTGATGAACTTTTATGTTTTCACTTAATTTTTTATTGGGCTCTACATTTATAGTTGAAATACCTTTTATAATAATATAAGGGTAAATTTATTATTTAACAGTATTATCTTTTTTTTTTCTTTCACTTTTCCACACAAACAAATAAGAAAAATAATTCTTTTTTTATTTTATTTCCTCTCATTTTCCTTTCATCCAAACATATTTATGGAAAATATAAATTCACTTAATTTCTTTCTATTCAACTTTTTCCTTATCAACTTCTTTTCTTTCATCCAAACAAAGCCTTAAGGTTCCTTCTTTTATTCTCCTTAAAATTTGGATGGAGCAGGGTAGAAATAAGGAAACTAAAAATTATAACTTTTAAATAATATAAATATGTGTTTCTTTATTAACCTCTCACACAAGAAGGAATGTAATTTTATTTATTTCTTTTCACTATTTTACCAGTTCATTCTTATTGGTTCAATTCTATTCTATTAATTAAAAAAAATCATCCAAACATAGTGTATGTATAGGTTTACCTAATTTAATATTTGCACATCATAACATAGTAAATAATTATGTACTTAATTGTTATAATTGACTCGAGCTTATGTAGACTAAGTCATAGTTTGGTAGTATTTTTTGAAGAAATCTAGTTTATAAAAAATATAAGTTAATTTTTTTTTAGTTAGTAAACCAAAAAGTAGGGATATTTTTGCTCATGATTTTTAAAAACCAAGGAGGGGTACTTTTTAGAACAAACTTATACTCTCTAAAATTTAAAAGATTAATATAGTCTTACTCTCTTTAATAATATTAAAAGTATAAATTATTTTCTTTGATATTTATGGCCATTTATTTTAAATTTTAAGAGTAATTTTACCAAATACTACTTTTATGACTTATGCTTATTGAAAGTAATATTTACATTATTTTACCAAACGGTACTATTATAACATTTTTAAAGTAGTTTTTAGAGAGCCAAAAGAGATCAATATCTCTCAAAAAGCCACAACAATACTAAACCAAACCTAATTTTAACATTTTTTCTAAATAACTCTTCCATGAAATAAGCTACCTACAAGTTTAAACATCATTTTATTTTTAAAATTCAATTTGTGTATCCTAAGCTTGGATATAAGAATCTATGGTAAAATAAAAGAAGTATGAATAAGAATGTCAAAATTTAATCCAAATTGAAAACTATCAAATATTGATAAAAAAAAAGTGAGATCGATCCAAACAAAATCAAACGCTTGTTTGCATAGGTGTTTTTTTAAGGTTTAATTATTTTACAGGTTCCTATAATTTTATTCAATTTTTAAATAGGTCTCTATTATTTAAAAATTTGTAATCAACTTTCCATATTGTATAAAATTTTTCAATTAAGTCCCTGCAATTAACCACTCTTACAAAAACATTCCACCATCACCGAAACTTGGTCCTAGCCGGGCACAACTATTTCATATTGATCATTAACATATTGGTCCTGGTTCCAAGTTTTGGGTTTCTCTACATCTATTTCATATTGAACGTTCGCATATTGAACTTTAGACTCCAAGTTTCGGGTTTCCAGTTCTAGGTTCTGCCCTGACATGGAGTGCTGGGTGGGGGTGGTAAGGTGGCGTGTGAAGGGGGAGTGTGAAGAAGAGATGGAGATAGAATATTCCATTTTTTTATAACGAAAGAAAGCTAATTGAAAAAATTTATATGCTATAATGACCTGATTACAAATTTTTAAACTACAGGAACCTATTGAAAATTGAGTAAAACTATAGAGACTTACAAAGTAATTAAACCTTTTTTTAAAGCGATCAGTTGGATTAAGTTTTTTTTTTAATTTCATTTTTTAAAATCAATTTAGATAAAATCAAATTGATAGTATGCTCTGTGTGTGTATAATATTTTAATATTAAAATTATTTTACATTCTTATTATATTAAACCTAACTTTTTTTAAAATTTTGTTTATTAATTAATCCATTTTAATTTTTTTTAGTAATTTTGATTTTATATATTGTTTTTTCCAAAATTTTTAATGTCTACTTATTTTTTATCAACAAATTTTCAATCTATACTTAAATTGTTTGTGTTAGACATTAATAAATTTAATAACTTTGTACACAAATATTAATAATTAATTTAGTTTGGATGTCAAAATTATTGTTTTCTCATGAAATATTTAGCTATAAACTAAATCAATTAAACTAATTTAAATTAATTTAATTGGATTGGCTTGATTTTTTAAATAAAATAAAAGTATAAAACTCATTAAATTTATTTATTTTTTTCCCTCAAAAGCAAATTTGTTGATCTTATGAATTATTGACGCAATTTGTTGATCTCTGCCACCTAGCCATGAGCATAAACAAAAAACATTGCTTTCACGCTTCATATGTTAAGTTTTTTCTAGGTTTAAACAAATTTTTGGTCCTTACAGTTTTTGTTGATTTTAGTTTTATTCCATATAACTTTGTTTTTAGGTTTTAGTTTTTATAGTATCATAAATTTAGTTTTTAGTTGTTAAAATTAATTATTGATCCTTATAGTTTTTAACCTTTTCGGTTTTAGTCTCTATACTTCTTATTTTTCATACAGAATTGATTTCTATAATTTATTTTGATTTTAGTCTTTTAAGGATCAAAATTCAAATGATAAAAAAACTATGCGGACCTATATAAAATGGAAAAATATTATAGGGACTATAACCAAAATTTGATGCAACTTGAGGGGACAAAATGGTATTTAATTCTTTTCTATTTTTGTTATTCTTCACTCTTTCCTCTTGGCTAGATAAAAATTTAGGCTATATTAATTAGATGGAGGGTTGTGATAAAAAAAAAAGGGAAAGATAAATTTTTTTATTTTTGAATTTTGAGAAATTTACAGTTTTTATAAAGGAAAAAAAATGAGATGATAAAAAAAAAACTCGATGATAATGTATTATTTCATTTTTTTAATTTTAAAAAATTTCTTAAATTAAAATATATCATTTAGAGAAAAGCTATAGAACGCTGACCCTTTACAACTTAACCTTTTATTTTTCGTTTCTTTGGAAAATAATAAAACACATAGCTCTATTTATATGCTTGAATTGATTGGAGCATCACTTAGAAATTGAGCAAACCCTCCAAATTAGTGGTGTTAATATATTTGATGGACACATTGATTCCTAACAAAACATAATTGGTCTCGCGGTCCTTAATAATTGCATAAATTGGACACACGTAATCTCTAATTCATTTGCAACTAATAAAGAGTTTGATATGAATGTAACGTGTCCATCAATGGATCCACCAAGAATATTGTCAAGGACTAATTTGGGTTTACTTCTTAAAAATTTATCTCTTCCTGCACTTATAAATTCCTTTTTCTTTTTAAGTATTACCCTAAATTATTGTCATTTAAGAATATTAAAGTAGTATAAATTAATTTTTTCTAACTTTATTACGATCTTTTACTCCCTTAACTAAATTTAGTAATTATAATTAATGAAGAGAGAGAATAAAGAATAATTTAATCAAATTAAACCAAATTTTGGTTATATCAGAACCTATTTAATTGTATTCTTAATTCTTATACAAAAAACTTAAAACTCAATTATTAAAATTACATTAATCTCCCTTAAAATATGTTATAATTACACTTGACACATTTCTAGTTTTAAATCTTATACTGATCTGACCTCCCTCAAGATTAATATGTTGATTATACAAAACTCCCTACTGTTAAACTACCCTTAATAAACAAATAGAAAAAGATGCATATGCCACGCACATGATTTATAATGATAAAATTTTGAATTTTTGAATTCTTATTACTATTAAAAGGACAACTTTGACCTTACCATTCCCAAAGAGGTAGTATGGTACGTTTTCAAAATTTACAATTTATAATAAAAAGTCATATTTTGATAAATAATAATTATAACATTAAAAATGTTTGTTACAAAGTAAATTAAAATACACACAGTAGAACAAAAATTCAACAAAAAATTGCGATGGAAATCAATCATGTTGTATCGTTGTAATTTTTCAATATCGTTGTTGTAACTTTTCTATTATAAACACTAACTTTTTTATTATAAACTATAACTTCTAAAAAGTGTTGTACCTTACTACCTTTTTTTTGGAGGAAGTAAGGAAGTAGGCACCTACCTGCTCTTTTTTTTCACATAATTTTTTTTAAGGACAAAACAATCTCATTTTTTTCATTGTGCATAATGAAGTCAATCATATCTTCTCGCACTGTAGGCTGGCTTTTTACATATGGATTTTTTTTTTTTGAAAAAATTAGGAGAATATAGGATTTTTGTAGGACCTGCTAGAATTTGTAGTAGATTCAAACTGATAAATAAGAAATCAACTCAATTTTGCAGCGGATTGAAAATTTTTTTTAAACAAAGATCCGCTCAAGGATCCATTAGATTATGTACCAAATTAAAAAAAAAAAAAGATAAATCCACTAACAAATGCAACGGATTGCATTTCTTTTTTATTTTTTTGTATTTGTGTTACTATGTGTGTGCTCAGTGTTTTGTGTGTGAGAGAGAGGGGGAGAGAGAGAACAGCAATAAGAGAGGAGAGAGGAGAGAGACAGAGAGAAAGAAAAAAAAAAGAAAGAGAGAGAAGAAAGAGAAAGGAAGAGAGAGGAAAGAGGAAAAAAAAAGGTTAGGAAAAAAAAGAACAAAGAGAGAAAAGGAAGAGGGAAAATAAAAGATTGAAAAAAGAATTCATAATTTTGTAATTTTATCAAAAATATCACATTTTTTAAAATTTTTTTCGGAAAAATTTCATATAAAAGTTGATTCCCATTTCCTAGTACCCTTTTAATAACTACATTCATTATCCCTTTTACTAAATTTGTGAACCGTTTGGATACTTTCTTCCACAAAAAAATGGAGAATCACTCGTTCATTGACTGAATAAACGATTTGGGCCATTTGGCTCGTTAAATCCCTTATACCAACAAACGCCATTATGTCGTCAGCAGCTGTAGATGAAGACCAACAGAAACAAAATTTCTTCCAGCTTGATACTTTCAATCTCCAATCCATTTTCAGACTCATTTGCATCAAGAAACACGGAAATTAGTCTACTGCCACAAATTAAAGATATTAATTGCCAGGCATCAAGTTCAAGTCCCCTCTCTGAGAACTATATCACTACCGCATTTACAAGAATACATACAATCACCGGTAGAATAACAAAAACAACTACGACTAAGCCATTTCTCGTTAAGTAAGGTTGGTTATGTTGATCAAATAATATTATGGCATTTAAATTATTAAAATTTAAATTTCTTTTAATAGTTTTATCTATAATATTTTTAGGTTTCAAACAGTTCATAAGCCAAAGAAAGGAGGCGCAAGGGTTATGAGAGCCACAAGGGTTGTCCTATATCTTCTGGAAAAACAAGAGAAACATACATCACAGCCTAACAACATGTTTATCATTATTAAGTATTAACAGGGAAGTCATGAGACATATCAACAATCCTAAGAACTATTATAACATTGATAAACTTAGCTTGGCCATTTTTCAAGCCAAATAAAATTGTATTTATATATAACTTACACTTCACAATGGTATTCGAGAAATAGTAGTCCATGCACAATGGAAAATCATAAAGCAGTCAACAAGGAAAACAGTGACACTGACTCAAAAAGACAATACATTTTTATGAACCATAAGAAAGGCTTCAGTTAAAATGTTTTAGTTAAGTTTCCAGATCTGAATATTTGATGACGCTATTATTTGAACAAAATGTAACACAAACACGCAATTGTTCCTACAAAAACAGTATTTAAAAAGCAGTTATTGTTCCTCATGGTTGTCAGCCATAAAGATTAAATTAAACATCCAATAGCTTTCCAATTTTTGGAAGGTCGAGGTGTAACAGAAAAGGGACAAAAGTGAACCAAGTAACCAACCAAGCTTTAGAAAAAAAAAAAATCATCGAAATTACTAAAGTACAGGCTTCAAGTTATTTATTTCCCGGCGAAGTCTATGGCTGAGCGTCTGAGACAACAAATTATTGAATTTCGGGGAACATTTAGCTAGTAACAGTATGACAATTTTCTGGAGTCTATCATATTTTTTTATGAAAACTCAGCATCATGGAGATAATATTAGGAAGTAATGAAAGGCCTTCAGTATTTTTATTAACGCTCTAGGTAGCAGGAAGCATCATATTTCAAAGGAAATAAAGTTCAGGACTAGAGTTAATGATTGTAAATACCTCTAATCAAATGCATACGGATCATCTGCATATGGATTCAGAGACCCTTCCGAGAACAAATCACCAATATTTGAGGGACGAGGATGACCTCCTCCTTTCATGCTCTGAATCCATGATATGCATAAAACAAAAACAATTATAAACAAAGTATTGTGACAGCACTCCAGGAAACAGCATAGAATATGCAAAAATACTTATTTGTCATCTTATACATAATATGTACAAGGATTAATATTCCTTCCGATTTGTTTATCAAAAATTCATTTAGAAACAAAAGGAAAAAAATTCAGCTCAAACCCCTTTTCCTTTTCCTTTTGATTACACCTTAGCAACAGCACTAAATAAAATAACTCGAATAAATATTGTGCCAATCACTGGACCTAACAATCATTGAAATCACAAGGTTCTTGTAAGAACTTGTTACAATTCTTGCATGTCCTGAGAATAGATAAATATTTTACACAGATAATCAACAAGGAAAGGACTCAAAAATAGTAACTGGGTTAAATTAATATAACCTTTAAACATATAACATCGTATTAGCTCCTAACCATTGTCATTTCTGGTTGCATCAGCACAGTGTAATACTGAAGGTGAAAATTTTAAAGTTTGAGACTAAAAATAAATTATCCTCTAATAATTCACCCAAATATATGAGCTTTCCACCTTGATATTTTCAAGCAAAAATACTAAGAACAAGCTATATGTCACATACGGAAAAAAAAAGAGGGAAATTTTAGCTGAATTGGTCACCTTGACAACACTTACTGGGGTAACAACACATCCTGGGGTATTTGCTTTTGGTGTATTTGTCTTACGTTTTCTTGGGTCCTAATAAAGAGAAGAAATTCAATATTCACAGGCATGTAAGAAGCCACTGCAAGTGGAAGCCAAGCCATCTGATGTGGCAATGTAGTTCATGTGTATATCTATAGGGTTAACAGCATTTAGAAAGAGAAAGATACATACCTCAAACATGACAGTACTTCTTGTTTTTCTTTTCTTTGTGATTGTTCTTCCATTGGAAGTCTCAACTTCATACTCATGGCGAGTTACCTGCTCATTGACTTAAGGACCTTAGGTAATTTACCAAATATCATAAGTTATTTAATTATATTATCCATTCAGGTCACTAATTAAAAGCCCTAAAATGTTTATCTTTTCATATGTAATTGCTACGATGTAAGGGTGCCTCTGATTGGCAAATCAGTTCATAGGGGAAGTAAGTCACCTTTCTATGATGCTTAGGGATGTTCATTGTACTTCCTGTTTTCACATTCTCTACTTTCTTCAACAACTTTGGCACTGGTGTCTGTGTTGCTTCAAAGTAAGGAGAGTCCTATGAAGAGAAGGGAAAGACAAAACAGATTAGGTGGCTTGGTGAAAACATGATATTAACATGTTATGAAGGAAGGAGAAAATGAAATTTATTTCTATTGATTTCCATTCTTACTAGCTCATGCTGATTTCTTTTTCCACCACAAGAACTCCTCCTCTTAATTGATGAAATAGAGTAATCCTATCACATGAAAAAAAAAATGTACAAAATTCAGTCAAAAAGTTGATTAAGTTTGCTCAAACTGAACACCTATCTCCCCCATTGTCATCATATTATTATACTCAGTTCAGCACATTTGCTATTGACGGTAATTGCTTAGATCTCATAATCACTCAGAGCCCATCTTTTCAGGAATATTTTTAAGATCATGAAATAAGAATACAAAAAGAAAGAAAGAGAAAAAAACTGTAACCTCACAAGCATATAAAACCACTAAGCAGTTTACTTTCTTTCTATAGCATTCATCTTGAATATACTTAGAAGCTCTAAACAACAGATGACTACAGTTACCAATACCACAGCATAACAAGTGAACTACACAAATTACAATCAAACCAATATCTATTATCTTTAAGGGGTAAAAAATCACGGCAATATCTATATGTTTTTCTCCAACATGAAGCCTTTGGAGCTCTGATTTATTTGTTAAACCTTCCCTCGTTATGTTTAAAATCATCAATAAAGATCTTTTAACTTTAAATTTCCAATCAGCGGCAAGAAATTGCACCAACCAAATCTATTTAATAGCATGCTAGTAAATAGTCATCACAAAAAAGTCATGCTATCAGTAACCAGATTATGCCTGTTTTAAAAGTGGCAATATTACCATGACAAAAATACATATACGGAACCTGCGGATCCTTATTCTTCAATTATTTGCATCACCTTGCTACACATTTAAGTGATAGGTTTGTGTGGGATAATGTAAAGGACGCACTTATGATATTACACAAGCAAATTCTTCTCATTTTCCCAACGGTTCCTACCAAAATATAAATCTAGTATGTTTAACCAAATTTATTCCGACTATACTTGGGAACCTGCTCAGGTAAGGCAAACTTTGTAGAAAGTAGCACGTCCCAGCATAAGCATAATACAAAATCCTATACTTGATTCTCTAAGAATCAGTTAGGGAAGTACTATATATCAGTAAGTTACACAAATATAGTTGATAGCAATTAATATGAAAATCTACGAGCAAAGTCACAAAAACTATATAAGTGCATGATTAATACCAACAATCTGACAAACAGACTATTTCTGCATCCTGACATGCAAATTAACTAATATGATATATGAGACCAAAGACAGACACAGAAAAAGTGATTATGTACACAAGCCAACCTGTTTTGAATTCACTTCTTGGTCCTCTTTTGGCTTGTCACTCATCACTTTCCATTGCAACTGCAACAAAGCCCTTTGCCTGTCTTCCTGCAATATATTCCAAAGAAATTTAAAATTTATGTGACAAAATTAATTTCTTATGTTAGGTATTCCATACTTTGGTTTTCTGGAGATGCAACTCCTCTTCCAGCTTCTGACACTCATCTTCAAGTTCACACCTCAATGCTTTCATCCGAGCTTCATGTTCACTCCTCAGAAACATTGTTTTCTACATATAATCAGGGAATCAGCAGCTGAAGTAATTTCAAATATAAGCCATAGCTTTCCTAAGAGAGAGAGGGAGAAAGAGTGTGTGTGTGTGTGTGTGTGTGTGTGTGTGTGTGTGTGTGTGTGTTGCACCTCTCTCAGTTCATTTTCTGCCTGCAATTGGGTATGCTTTAGCTGTTCACTGTGTTCAGCTATCATGCTTAGTTGTTTCTTTTCATGCTCCTGTTGTATTTGAGTAACCTGTAAATTGAGCAGGAAATCAGCTGACCTGGTGGTTTTCAGCTTAAGGTTCAGTAAATTTCACAAAAAGAAAAGTAGTGACACAATAACATTCTAACAAGATATACATACCCATGCAGAAAAGAGTATAGGAATATAGTAGGTAACTCAATGTACATAGATCAATTTAAATTGTTAATTGAAAAATTTTGTATACTTATAAGATAACTGATTGTATAGAGTTATTACTAATCACAAAGTAACTAGATATTATAAAAGAAGCATGGATTATTTGAAGAAAATGCTGCATAAAGTAATTAAAAAGAGCACTAAAAGACAAATAAGACCTCTTATAATGTCATGACATAAAGGAGCAATCCTGAAATACTTATAAGTAATCAATAATTTAAATTCATGTCCTTTTTATGCATACGAGCCCAGTGTGTTCCTCCTTAATGCGCACTAACAGCTGCCCAGATTCTTCTCTGCATTCTGCCAGTTTCTGGTCACACTTTCTCTCTATTTCGGCAATAGCCTTGTCAGCCTGAAGGATCAAATTGATCAGAAATGTGTTTACGGAAATAATGTGTTACAATGGCTAACATATCATATCAAACCTTGTCTTTTTCCATGTTGACAATTTCCATCTTCTCCAACTCATATTTCCTTCTAATCTCATTAATAGCCTGCTCAAATACTGCAATTGTTAATGAGAAGTTACTGCCCAATACATCAAGCACCGACAGTAGGTAACCAGCTATATATAACACCTGATCATTTCTCTGAGATATTTCTTTCAAATGCCTTGATAATTCAAGCTGCTTATTCTCTACCATTAGATCATATTGCTTTCTAGCTTCTGAAAGTTTACTTTCGGCAGCAGTCAGTAGCGTCTGGTTCTGCATAGGAATGCAAAAACTTAAATAGTATACATAAACCAGTTAGGCAAATGCAATATGTACTATATGTTTGCGCTTCCAAAACCTCCGTGATCTGGTCTTCCAGCTTCTTTTCCTGTTCCTTATACTGTGAAATATGCTGCTCTTTTTCCTCTAAGACATTATGAAGCTGGCTGACTTCTTTATGAAGAGAATCTGCATGCTGCTCTAGTTTCATTCTCTCCTTTTGCAAAGTATCTATTTCCTCTGATTTCTTCAATATCTCTGCCTGCAATCTTTCTGTACTTTCTTTGCTTTCAGTCTCTAATGCTGAAATTTTCAGCAATAAACCTTGCTACAAAGCATTAGTAACCTGGATAAGGAATGTGACACAATGTGTTTTAAAAGGCAATTAACTATAGCAGAGTAACTGTCATACCATTTGGTTCTCTGACGATCTAGAACTTTCTAACAAAACTCCAACTTTTTCCTCTAATTTGGAAATTAAGACCTCTGCTTCTTCCCTTTTGGATATTAAAGTTTCAGCATCTGACTCCAAATTTTGAATTCTCTCAACAGCTAATCGACATTCCTCTGTATGCTGGGCTACAGTAGACTCTAGGACTTTCTGAAGTTCAGTCACTTTATTGCTTAATTCATGATTTATCATTTGAATTGCATCCTTTTCTGATGCCAAGATCAAGAATTTATTATTAAGCTCACCATATCGGTTTTGAGCATGCTTAGAGAAAACATCTCTCTCCTGTTGGACCAACTTGAAGCAAGAAGCATAGAGAGAGTTCATTTCATCAAACTTGCTCAAAAGGTTCAAGCTTACTTTATCTACATTTAACAACTGTGCAGCCAAGGCCTGAAGTAATCCTTCAAGGTCTTTGATTTCCTGGAGTGAAATGTCAAGTTTTTCAGTAAGCTCAGCATTACACAATTGAATATCAGTCTTTTCTTTCTCCAGTTTCTCTTGAATGGTTAAGTGATGCATAATTTTGTCATCTTTGACTTTTAACTGAAGATGAACCTCTCCCAACTTTGAGTTCAAACTCTCCGTAGCCAATTTACTACCTTTTAACAATTCTTCTAAATTCTTTATCGTAGTATCTGCAGACAAATTTATGTTCCATAAAACTATTCAAATTAGTAGCAAGTTGAAGATACTGAATATTTGGGCAAATATTTATAACTTTTAAGTTCTGGTGTCAGTGACTGGAACATGAGAAGAAGGCCATTCGGTGTCTTCTTAGACAATCTTCCACAATAAATCAAAAACATTATTTTAAAGATCTTTATCAGTGTCATGACAGTCAAACTGAAACAGCAGTTGCTTTTACATCTCTGTTGTCAAGGAATATAATATAGTATTAAGTAATTAGGAACCTCTTATGCATGTATGTACAAGTACCTATTACTTGTAGTATATCTAAAGTAAAGAGTATGTATGTCCTTACATTGTCTTAGTATTAGTATAAAAAGAGGTATAGGGTCAACTAATGTATACAACCATTCTGTGTACTTAATGAAATGTTGTATATTATCTCTCTCAAATATATTCTATTCTACCTTTCTCTCTCTTCCTAAAACTCTCATGTTTTCAACACAGCATCAATGGATTATTACCCACCTTCAAACCTTGGCCTGCCCTTGCTTCCTTTTACAGCAACAATTACAAAGCCTTTTTCCCACTAGGTGGATCTCCTTAATCCATCATTTATTTTCCTTTTCTAACTCGGATGTTCTTGTTTGATCAAATGGGTTACAAATTAAATAGTGCAATCAAGTGGCAAGTGGCAAGTGACCTGAATGATGTGCGGTGCTGGTCTGGTTTTTGTGCAATCTGATGCCACATTGTGTTCTGGATAATTTCCAGAGTGACATTAGCCACCACAGAAGAAGGTTGTTTGGTTCTGGCCAGTCCCTCTCTACCACCAGTAGCTAGGATCATGGGGCTCTGTATGATGGCCATGCACTGCCATTCCAAACTGGTTGTGCATGATAAATCAACATCGGTTGAGGTATTTTTTCATGTGAGATATCCTTTCGATTTTGGCTCTAGATTTTGGTAAATAAGGGACAGACCACCGGTTTGACAATTACCCAAACATTTTCCTTGACATTTTTTTATGGTATAGCTTGTGTCCAAGATATGACTGGATTTTGCTGCGTTGATCATGCATTTTATGGTGCTCTGGGGATGTATGTATATTTCAGTTAGTATTACTATTGAACTAGTTTTCAACTTGGATTGGTACAGTTTTCATACTATTATCTCCATCTGGTGGTTTGTGCCTTCAGAACTTTCAGTTATAAATGGCCGCATCTAGTGAGTGCAATTTGGTGTCATGTGCTTGTTAGCTCACTTTTGGTGCAACCATAGAGTGAAGGTTCACACATAATCAGGTGTCACTGATTACATGCGTTTGTGAGAGTTCTGCCAAGAATGAAGGTGACTCCGCTTTATGTTCGATTATTTGAACTTTGGGTTCTGTTGTGGTATGATATGACTGTTTGTTTCAAGAAGGTTAGCCATTCTGATATGCATATTTCTAGCTCTATAAAGAGAGTGTCTCATTTTAATGTTCCGATATGGAAAGGCAAGTCAGGTGCCTGATTCTACTGCCAGTGACTGTAAAGTGCTTTGATTTGAAATTTAGGCGTGTTTTCTGGCATGGAGTTGATGACTTGAGACTATCGAGGATTGTGCATTATGGTAGTAACACTGCTTGGTATGGTATTCTCCTATTCATCTTTGCATTTGACTAATATTTCCTACCTGCTGCCTAGCTAGTTTGCAGAGGTTCTCTTATTATTGTCTTGTAGTCTACTTGTTGGACTGTGCTGTATTTTTTTTTTTTTAATTTTCTTTTTTTATTTTATCTTCTTGATTTTTATTCATTGGTTGTTGAGATGGATTTCAAAGGAGTGGCATCAAATGCTATGGTACCTTAGTTATGGTGAGTATGTTAGTTTGGTGTTATTGTGATGGTTTCAAAAGGAGATGAAGCCAAGACCGTTTTTTTATTGTGATAATCACATTTCATAGTTGAAGGTGTGACTTAGTGAGTCACAAGGTAGGGGATTGTATGACTTTAGGAGTCATAACCTCAGCCAGTGGGCACTGCCTTGAAAGCTGCTCTAACAGCTCAGAACCTAGTGAGTCATAGTGGGAGAAGTTATGATGGAATGAAGGGAACTGTGAACTGGATTAGCATAGCTGAAAGGAAAGAAGCTGCGATCTGGGTGGGAGCTGGATTTTAAAACTTGGGAACTGGTAAGGGTACTTCTATGGTGTTTCTGTGAGACCCACACTGTAAGGACCAGCTATGAGTAGGCCAGAGGGCTCACAATGGAAAAAAAAGGTTGAAGTCTTCTAGGAGCTGTGCCATGTGCATGGAACATGAGCTGAGAAGCTGAAAGAAGGGTGAGGTGGAGCACTAAGAAGAAAGGCCAAATATTTGCAAGAGGTATCTACCAAGGACACTGCCAATGGTTTTCTATTCCAGGGCAGTGCTACAATGCTAGTAGCTTGAGTTCTTTGGTTGATGGATTGAGTTTTGATTTTCTTTGCTTTACATTAGTTTGGGCATCTTTTTTGTCACATGCTGCAAGCATAGTATGCTTACAGGTTGAGGGAGTATTAAGATGTATATTATAGAAACTGTTAAAGTAATTGGGAAGCTCTTATAGATTAAGCAAAGAGTTACTTGTGGGGCATCAAAAAGTAAGGGCATGTATGTCTTTAGATAGTTGCTGCAAAGTATAAACAGAGGAATCAAATATTGTATTCTCTGTGTATCAAATATCTACTATTTTCCCGTTCTTCAACATCTATGAGACGAAAGAAACATGATAACACCTTATAATAGTAAAAGATTGTAACTTTTACTATTCTATTATTCTTTACTAGCAATTTGCACAAAGATGAAAAGCCTGTTAGCAATCTAAATAAAACTCACTACATATATATATGGAAATTAAAGTCCAGACTACAGTTTATCTCATTCCTGTTAGCATATTATCAGCTCCAAGAACGGTACCTGTACCTTATATAAGCATGACCAAATATTTTTTATAACTCTAACATGCCTACTCACATCAAACAAAGGGGAGGACTGCCATCACCCTCTGATGATAACTCACATGCTGGGCATGACAACAATCCAGAAAAAAAAAATCTACGTTACATTACATGTCAGCCATATTCTAATATTATGTTAAATACTCATTTGATGTAAAGGTTTGTACTGTTAAGTAAGGACCTAAGAATGTTCTTGTGGTTGAGACTTGAGAATGTATACGGTCTTTCTGCAACTAACATATACATCTGGAGAATGGGATCAAAATTATGCTTTCACCACCCTGAACAAGGAAAATAATCTCTAAATGGCTTTCAAGCATTACATTGAATAATAAACATCCTTTGCTCATGAAATATGAAACAAGGAAAATTGCTCAGTTGATAACAGCAAGGAAATCAGCACCTTACTGTTTCCTACTTGTCTTTGCTACATGTTTGAGAAGGTATGAATAACAACATCTAAGAGTAGGACCCAAGCAAATCAGAAGAGCCTTAACTCCTAAACATTACTTAAAGATATATTCATTATTAGACAACAATCATCAACAGGTTGAAAATGCTAAAGTATAAAAGATCCTGGAGTCCCATAATGGAACCTTAGATTAGCAACATAAGTGACAGTAACCATACCAAGAATTCAAATTCACTAAAACAAGAAGCCTGATGCAAATACTATTATACTACCTAAGATAATACATCATCAACAGTAAAAAACAAAAAGACAACTACAACAGATATAGATATGAAATAGAAATTCTAAAAATGTATGCAATTCCCACTTTCAAAATATGACCCGAACAGGAAAAAAAAAAGTAATTAATATGAACAGATGACCCTAGAGAACCAAGAGTATTCCTTTATGACCACCTAATCTGAAACAATTTTATTATATCGTTCATTCTTACATTTCTTGTGATAAAACATTCAGCACATGCCATATAAATTCTCAGCAATTGTCATTTGCAACTTAATTCTCACCTTTCTCTTGTATAAGATTGGCAACTCTGCCCTGTTCATCTCTGTGAAACTTCTCCCTTTCTTCTGCCACAAATTTGAGCTTCTCTAGCTCATTATCACCTATAATAAGGATAGGAGCATATTACGTAATGAAAGATCACTGATATAACACATCAAACCAATCTAGGTTTCAACCCAAATCTTTCATCAAAGTTTTAAACAAACAAAAAGAACTTACGAGTTCTAATTGTTTCCTCTGCAGAGCCTAGCTTCAAAGACAAACCTTCCATCTGTTTATTCAAGCTATCAAGAACTTCCGAACTAGTTGACAGTTTATTTTCCAAAGTTTCCTTATCTTTCTCCGCTATATCAGCAAGAAGTAAAAGAAAAATAATAATAATAATAATAATAATAAAATAAAATAAAAAATTGACTAATTGAAGGGGGAAAAAAGGAATGAGGGACAAAAATGAGAAAACACAGGGAAATTGAATATTAATGTTCATACCATCCTGAACGAGACCAGCTAACTGCTGTAAAGTCTCAGTAAGTTGATCACACAAAGTCTTAGTCGATGAGAACTTAGACTCCAATCCTTTCCAGAGTTTCTCATCTTCCTTCTGCTTGACCTTGAGCTTCGCGTTTTCGTTAAATGCATTCTGCAATTTTTCTTCCAGTGCGTGGACATGCTCCGACGATTTCTTAAGCTTAGCATTCTGCACAGCAACCGAACAACGACGAAGTAAACACTATTTCTCTAGAACAGCGAAACGAAACCCTAAGAACCACACATTTTAACGTACGCGCGTTCCTCTACTCACAGCACAACCAAAATCACAATCGAAAAATTTTATCATACCGCAATTTCAAGATCAGTCTTCACCGAAGCTTGCTCCTTCACCAATTTCTCTGCACATGGAGAAACCAACGACGTACGGACACGTTACGATCAAAACTTCCGAACGGTTAAAAAAACCGAGAAAATCAGCAAAATCGAAGCTAGATTCGGATCAAAAAAACCTGCGGTGAGCTTGAGACTCGCGAAACTCCCCGATGAAATGGAATCTGAGGAAGAGCGCGAAGAAAGCGATGGCGGCTTCGCCGTTCCCGATGCTGAACCGTACAAGGATTTGAACTGGTCTAGGCTCTTGGAAATTGGGAACGCTAGCCTCTGCATTGCGAAGATGGAATCGGAATCGGAAGCGAAAGCGAAATGGAACCCTAGAAATCTGAGTGAAGAACGTGTTTTGGCTGCGTAGAGGTTTCTCTTCTAAGCTCACGTACTCCGCGAGTGACGATTCAGAGCGTACTTGAAATGTATTTGCGCGCCATGGTCATGCGTTATTTATACTGTGCGCGAGCGTCAGTTTAGGCCGTTGGGGCAGACCGTTCCTCTTCCCCATACTTCGTTTTTTTTTTGTTAAAAAAAATAAATAATTCTTATATTTTATCTAATTCGAAATTTGATTTTTATGAAAAAATTTTCCTTAGATGTTAATTCTAATATTTTTATTCATAGTTTTTAAACTTACTCCCACCTAATGATATCAGCAATGCTATATTGTAAGAATGATGTTACCACAATTTTTGATCGAATAAGATTAAATATAGCAATAGAACACATTAAATTATCCAAAGTTCTTCACTTATTCTACATCATTCTATCATTTATTTTCTTGCAAAAATTCTCATTGTGTAAAATTTTTCTTATGATATTGGTCTCTAAAGAGGTTTGAGTCTTGAAATTACCATATTAGGGACTACATTACCTAATTATCACTTCCGATCCAAAATTGCATAGTCAATTTCTTTTATATATATATATATATATATATTATTTGTTATAAAAGTAATAATAAAAGAGAATATAGAAAGAGGAGGAAGAGGGAGTTCTACTATTGATATTTTCAAAGGAGTTCTCATACATGGAGCACCCAAAAGCCTATTTATAGCTAAAGGATGAGAGATACAATATACGATCTAATCAAATCTTAACTGAATCAGAATAAAGATATAGACATCCACATTTAAATAATATTTCATAACACTCTCCCTTAGATATTCATTAGGGATATGCCTCATTAAAACCTTATTAAGAAAAAAAACCCTTCAAGAAAAAAATCTTAATGAAGGAAAAAGAGTATAATATTCTCATAATGGGAACTGCCTCGTTAAAAACCTTATCAAGGAAAACCTAGTGGGACAAAAACCTTGATTAAGGAAAAAAGAGTATAGTATTTCTCCCCTTCTTCAAAGCATCATTTAAGGTCTTGGAATTGACGCATTCCGATCTTGTGTACTAGTTTCTTAAAGGAAGAAGTAGGTAGTAATTTGATAAATAAGTCTATGCATGCTGCATTATCCTCGTATAAAGTTGTGGAAGTTTCTTCCTTATAAGATTATTTACATGACACTTGAATATATTAATCCATTGCTTTTCACATGTAAATAACTTGTTTGAGACCTGCATTAATGTGGATCTAACAAACATCCTACATCCGTATAGCCAACTAATTGTAACTTGGATTCATATAAATAACCACATATCAATCGTTCCACGGAGGTATATGTTTAACTCCATTATAATGGCTCTCTAGCTAGTTTGGAAAGGAAATATATATGCTAATACACTTATAATGAATATCATATCAAGTCATGTATTATTAGCAAGATAGATAACTGCTCCTATGGCACTAAGATATGTTACTTCAGGACTAAGAACTTTATTACTTTCCCGAGGACAAAGCACGCCCCTTTTCACATCCAACGATCTAATAATCATTGAGATACTTAATGGATATGATTTATCTATATAAAATCTCTCAAAGAGTTTCTTTGTGTAAATTGATTGACAAACTAACATTTCATTCGTCAAATGCTTAATCTACAGGTCAAGGCAAAATTTTGTCCTTCGAGGACTTTTTATCACAAACTCTTCTAATAGATTTTCTATGACTATGAGAACTTCTTCAGAAGTCCCAATAATATTTAAGTCATTAACATACACAGTAATTATAATGAATCCAAATGCAGACTTCATTATATAAATACAGGGGCAAATAGTATTATTCATAAACCCCTTCTTGATCAAGTACTCATTGAGATGGTTATACCACATCCGTCCAGATTATTTTAGAGTATATAAAGATCTTGGCAACTTGATTGAATAGATTCCTTGGGAACGTTCATTAGACGTTGATATCTTTAATCCTTTAGGGATTTTCATTTAAATATCAGTATCTAATGACCCATATAAATAGGCCATGGCAACATCCAATTTAGCTTATTATGTGCCAATAATCTTATCAAATATCGAAATATAATTGCATCTACTATTGGGGAATATGTTTCACCATAATCTATATCAGGTCTTTGTGACAAACCTTGCGCTACAAGTCTAGCTTTATAGCATTCAATCTCATTTTTCTCATTTCGTTTTTTCACAAATACCCATTTGTATCCCATAGGTTTTACACCTTCTGGTGTTTGGACTACAGGTCTAAAGACTTCACATTTTGTAAGTGAGTCTAATTCAACCTGCAGGGCTTCTTTCTATTTTGGTCAATCATCTCTACAACGATTCTTGACTCATGATCCTCATTTTCATGCATAATATGTAGCGCTATTATATGCAAATATATTGTCAACAATAATTTCTCATCGGTTCCATATTTTTCCTGTAGAGACATAGTTTATTGAGATCTCATCATCTTGACTATTTTTCAGGTACCTAAATGTCTTCTGACGTTTCAATTATGTCAAAAATTTCGACTATAGGAGGAGTCCTTACTATGTCTCTATCCTCTTCTATAGGAAAAGTATCACTATTAGAATCAATTGCCTCCATAAAATCATTTGCCCGATTTCTTTTTCAAGGACTTTATGGAACCGATTGGTCTACCACGCTTTTGGCGTGTGATTGTCCAAGAGGGACATTAATTGAATTGGGGTATTTTTAGCTGACATATAGGATCTGTAACATCCACCACGAGTTTCGAGTTCCGACTTCATCTTCGAATTTTACATAAAATGGATAATTTCCAACTTCCGAGTTCGTCTTCGAATTTCAGCATAATTTCCGACTTCCGATTTAATCTGGCATAATTTCCCTACTTCTGACTTAACCTTCAAGTCCAAACAACATGGACGTGATTCCCGATATCCGACTTTATGTCTCAAAGAAAACGGACCCGATTTCTGATCTAATAATTTATTTCCAAGTTTCAAGCAAGATGTACGCGAGTTCCGACCTCATACTTCATGTTTCAAAATAGTGTACATGGTTTCCGACCTCCGAATTGATGGTCTAACACAATGGTACAATTACCTATTTTCGAGTTTAATGTAACGATTTCCGACCTTAGAGTTGAACTCAATTGGAATGGACACGAGTTCAGATCTTTGAGTTGATTTCTAAGTTGTAAATGATTTCTAATATCCAAGTTTATTCCCAGGAGCTTTCCATTTCTATCGGTGTTCCCGAGTTTGAGTTGGGAGTTCCGAGATTATGTGATTGAGTGCTGTATGATTTCCGATATCCGATTTCATCTCCGAGTGTGAAATAAATGGCACGAGTTCCAGCTTTAAGCAGAATCGATACGAGTTCCGATTTCAGATAGAACGGAAGCGAGTTCCACTTTTGAGGCGGCATGGAGAGTAATTTAGCCATAATAGCGGGAGACATGGCTAAACTTCAATCACAAAATTTCAACCAATCAACACCCACAATTCCAACTACCCTCATTTACTAACATCAGATTTTCCCCCTTGGCTTCATTCATGTTATGCCCAAGGGAAGGAAAGGAAAGGACGACCAGCTGCTCTATCTCATCTTATGTTGGAACTTTCATCATCTTGATTTGTGCAATCTACAACCCATATCTAGCAAGACTACACCTAGAGGAGGTAGGATTCCATTTCTGTTCTTAAATTCTTTGAACTGTGGTTGTATGAGATTTTACTCTTATTCATGTATTTGATGATATATTGGATATATATGATGTATTATGGTTGGATTAATATGAAATCTTGAGTTGGAATTGAAGTTAGAAGGAGAAAACTAGAAGGAATAGAGGATTAGGATGCTATCTAGGTGAAGAGTCCATGGCAGTCCGGATAGCGGAGTGTACGGCTCTGCTTACAGCCAGTTAAATCCGATGAAATTATTTTTATATAAAAGTAGACATTCAAAGCTTTCCACAAATATATCATATAAGGCCATTGGATTAGTATTGAGAGAGATATGAATTTTTGAAGGTTAACCTAGGAATCAGGACTTTCATCACAATGTAACTTGAGAAGGGTGTAACTCACCCTACACAACTCCAAATTGAGTGAAACGAACTTTGTTAGAAAGCTTACACATAGGGGAACAATTCATAATGAGATTTCGAGTTTGTCACCATCCCATTTGTTCCCAGTAATTCGAAGAAGTTTTCCTATGTCCAAACTGAGCCCAAACAGGGCAATTCAGGAAGTCAGATTTCGGGGATTATAACTCGAGCTCTACTAAAGCAAATGAAATGGAACTTGTTGCAAATGAAAGCTTGTCCTATTAGCTTTAATATGACACCAATTTCGTGTGATTTGGACTTGTCTTCGATTTTTAGTGGATTTTTACTTTTAGATGTGTAATTCTGGCCAGCCACAGGGCAGGCCGAGATAAAACGTAAATAACTTGAGTTATACTTATCAAAACTAGATGGGACCAAAGAGGTTAGAAAATAGACACATAACACTTTGACGTATCCAAAATTCAGATCCAAAGGAGTTAAGATGAATTTAAGGCTTAATTTCTAAAAACAGGCAAAGTCGAAGAATATGAGCAGGATTCCCAAAGTTAATGGATTTGGCACCTTAGTTCACATATGAGTTCAAATAAAGTCTAAGTATTACAGATTCCATGTGAGTGCTTGAAAGATTGATGCATTATATTTGATCTCCTGCTATGACTGACTGTTTATTGAGATTGGCACTATTCATGGGAAAACGGATCTGATCTGTTATGCTGCCGAATTTCAGTAGAATGGTAAGGAAGTTAGGAGCCTTTATATGTTATGAATATGTATGTGAAAGTCATGTATGCAAGGATATATGAAAACAAATGATGAAGCATACGTATGAGTGCATTCAGCATGTCTATGCTTGATTATGTATGAAAATAAAAGAATATGAATACATGTCTATGCTTGATTATGTATAAGAATGAAAGACTATGAATATATTAAATGTGGGTCCCTTCACTTGGAGGTAGTTATTCAAGATCCCTCCTTGTGAAGGCAGTTAAAGACTAAAGATTAAAGTATATGCAAGCACCCCACTCATGTGAGGTATGGCATCGACCCAGCTAGTGTGAGTATAAGGGATAGGGCTTACATGAGCTATGGCATGACCCAGCTAGTGTAAGTACCGGAACTTTATGGTGGCATATAAATATTCACTATAAAGGATATGATGAAGGTCCCATATTCCTAAGGAATGTGACATGGCGATCACTCTAATGGGATATGACATGACGATCATACTCTGGAATGTGGCATGTAAAGATTTTATGATGAAAAATATGATGATGAGTCTATATTCCTAAGGAACGTGACATGGCGATCACGCTCTGATGAGGTATGACATGGCGATCATACTCTAGAATATAGCATAATGATCCCACACCCTAAGGAATATGACATGGCGATCATACTCTGGGACGTGGCAGGAAGAACATATTCCTAAGGAATGTGACATGGCGATCACATATCAATTGGGTATGACATGGCGATCATACTCTGGAATATGGCATGATAAGCAGAAGGTGAAGAAAGGAAAGTAAATTTTATGTATCTGCATAACTTCAAGTACAAGAAAAGTCATGTGTAGATGTTATGTCTCCAGTGTATTGATGCTACAGTATCTTAATATATTGCAGTTATTATTCATAGTATAATTCATGAATTGACTTTGTATGGGCTGTCCCAAATGCCAAGTGTATGAGTAAAATAAACTTTGCTTCGGATAATATATTTTCGAACTATAAAATATAACAGTTTACATAACATGTTCACCTTTTTCATAATAAACCAAAGCAAACTGGAGATGACAACGATGACAGTATGTATGATAGCTAAGGAATCCTACTGAGAATTCAAAATTCTCACTCCTATTTCCGTGTTATTTCCAAATAATTCGAGAAGTTGCAAAGACGGCTGAAGTTGCTGTCAGTCAAGGTCCGCTCAGGTAACCGTAACAACTCTTGAGTGTGGTACTATGATTTAAGCATAGTGCTGTACTTGGGAGGGTGTTATAGGATCTATCCTTTTCGTATTAGGAAATGCATCTGGCAACTCATGCCATTCTTTACAAATGTATAATACTTTGAACTTCTAGTTTACTTTGCCTTGTTCGAGGATCTATATAGAGTAAAAATGATGTATTCCAATTAACTTCCTTTTCCGGTTGTTTACTCCCTCCCCCTAATGTTGGAAACATTATCACATTGGCATTCTACAAATTGAGCCTTAAAGACATCTCTCATTTGTATTTATACAAACTTGATTATAAAGAGAGAGAGTCATATTCAACATATATTCCCAATTTTCTTTGGGGTCCCATTTTGGTGCAATAAGGTGGGGTAAAACATATATCGCACATCCAAAAATTCTTAAATGGGAAATATTTGGCTGCTAGCCAAAAGCTAATTATTAAGGAAAGAATTGATGGCAACTTGTTTGTCTTATATAAATAAGTGTTGTAGCATGTAAAATAACAAGCACTCAAGTAAAATTTGGGAGATTGGTTCTCACAAGCATTGGTCTAGCAATCAATTGGAGGCATTTTATAAATGATTCTAGCAACCCATTATGTATATGAACATAAATAACTAGATGTTCAACCTTTATATCACCGGCTATACAATAAGCATTAAAAGCTTGAAAAGTAAATTCACTAGCATCATCAAGATGAATTATTTTGATTGGATTACCCAGAAATTGTGCTCTTTGTTGAATAACTCGCGTAAGTGATATTGCAAACTCCAAGTTGCGAGATAATAATAAGCACACATGTGATTATTTTATAGATGCATCTATTAAAATCATAAAATATTTGAAAAGTCTACATGGTGGATGAACCAGTCCACATATATCACCTTAAATTCCTTCTCTAGGAATTTAAAAGATTCAAATCCAATCTTTGCTAGTCATGGCCTTATAAGTAGTTTAATTTGAGAACACGCAGCATAAGAAAAACTCATTAGATTGAAGAATCTTCTGGTTCTTCAATGAGTATCCATATGAGTTTTCAATAATTTTTCACATCATTATTGCTCTCAAATGTCCTAACCAATCATGCCAAATGATAAATTAAATCATTTGGGTTAGTAAACTTCTGGTTTACTATAAAATGTATTCAATTGTACTAATATTAGTTAGTAAACTTCTGGTTTACTATAACATGTACTTAATTGTACTAATATTAGTATAATATTGATCGGAAGAAAGTACAAGTAATTTCTTTACTACAACTTTCTTTCTAGGAGTACAAATTATAATATGGAGTTACTCATTACTTCCTCCGCTCTTCATCTTAATATAATATTCATTTCAACGAATATCTTTAAAACTCAATAAATTTCTTTAAGAAACAAGATTGTAGCTCTTCCGGAGCTTACGCACATATTAAACTCAATAAGTTTCTTCAAGAAACAAAATAGTAGCTCTTCTGGAGCTTACGAATATATTAAAACTCAATAAAAGTTTATTCAATAAATAAAATAATAGCTCTTTTGGATCCTTCAATCATCTAATAATGGTATTAAAATATATCTTGCTTCCAAGAATAGTATGCATACTTGCACTATCCACAAGACATATATTTATACTATTTATCTTAATTATTTTCTTTAAAGAAATATATCAATATAGAAATTTGTACATGATAATTATAATAAAAAAGAATAAATAAATATTGAGTGCACTTGTATATGAGTATTCACATAACATTGAATAATAACAAAATATATATACATATGTACAATAGCACTATCAACATTATCAATTTACGTTAATTGATGTAAATTTAAATCTCCAGTTATATTCATGTAAATCAAGATTTTTATTTCTCCATATCTCAAAATCCTTGAAATTTCAAAACTTGGATTTAAAAACACTTATCAACAATATGAGGTTATCAACAATTTAGATTTAAAAAGAAAATAATAATTTGAAATTCGTAAAAATGTAAACTTGAATTTAAAAGCATATTAACAATTTAAAAATTCAAATATAGCAACTCTAATTGATACTTGATAAAGATCAAGTAAAATGTCTCCAAGTACGATAGGTACGTGGCTAATGGACTTTGATACCATAATTATAGCATTTACTTTCTTTTGACTCAATCATGATTTTGATTGAAACCATGACGTTTGTCATTGCTGGGGCTATAATTTGTTACATTCACTTAGTAGAGCCAATTGGGCGGATTTTATATTTTTTTATGGGCAACTCATTATTTCATTCTGCCACAATAAGGCATGAAATTAATTCAAAATATTTTGTAAAGCCCTTTACTCAATGTTGCTACTGCAAGAGCATATTCGAGGCATGAAAAGTAGAGAATGTCTTTTTTTCTTTTTTCTAACATATTTCTATTAGTAATATCTTCCCCCATAATTTAAATTAGGAGGTAATTCTATAATATTGAAGTATTATATTTATTAATAGATTTAAAATCTTGCAACTCGCAAATAAATCTAATTCATATATCTGCTTCAGACAGCTCTAAAGATTGACAAGATCTTTTAAATAAAATATAAAAATATTAATCCATCATGAATGTGACAACAAAGGAAAATCAATAGTTTTGTGCAATCCTTTTAAGATACAATATTTCCTTATTTTAATGGTATCTTCAAGATCCATTGATTCAAGGTAAATTTTGCGCAATCCTTACTGGGATGCGATAACATTTTTTTGTTTAATGGTGTCTCCATGACCCATTAAATCAAAATAGATTTTATGCAATCCTGCTGGGATGCAATATTTTCTTCTTTAATGGTGTCTCCAAGACCCATTAAATTAAGATCGATTTTGTGCTATCCTTTTGGGATGTGACATTTCATTATTTAATGGTGCCTTCAAGGCCCATTGAATCAAGATGAATTTTATGCAATTCTGCTCAGATGCAATGTTTATTGTTTAATGGTGTCTTCAAGACCCATTCAGACAATATAAATTTTAGCATCTATAATTGAAGACAAATATGTCTTTAACGAAACAACAAAAATCACAAATTCATGATTGAAAGAGCTTGACATGGCTAGAGGGTCTTACCTCAAGTCTTCACTTTGTTAAAGTATCTTACCTCAGGCTTTTCACACGGATGGTAGAGTCTCGTGCTAATAACATGTTATGAAAGTAATAGTAAAAGAGAATAGAGAAAGAGGAGGAAGAGAGAATTCTATTATTGATATTCTCGAGGGAGTTCTCATACATGGAGTACCCAAAAGGCTATTTATAGCCAAAGGGTGAGAGATACAATATATGATCAAATAACTAATTCTATCTAATCAAATCTTAACTGAATCAGGATAAATATATGGACATCCACATTCAAATAATATTTTATAACATTGTTCTCCACAATTTCAATTTATTTGAGTATCAGTCTTTATTGTTTCTATTCATAAGGATATTAATTCTTGTTTTCATTAATACTTAGTTTTTACCATTTTAAATTAAGTTGTGAGTCATAAGAGACTAAATCTAAATTAATAAAACTATAAGACTCAATTTTTTTTTTGTTAGACAAATTAATTGCACGGATTAAAATCTAAATAAGTTGAAACTTTAAGGACTATGAACCCGATATTTTGTCCGAAATTTTTTATCATTATTTATTAATTATCAAAAAATGAAAAACTAAAAAATAAAAAATAAAATTTTCAGTTCCTTTATCCTTCTAGATTACCAAAAAATTTTGTTTCCTAATCCTTCTATCCATTATCACTTTTTTGTCCCACTCTATCTTTCTATCTCCATAACTAATTTTTAAATTTTTTTTTTTATATTTCTAGATACAATCTAATCTTCTCAAGACTTCTCAACCAATTTTTAAACTTTTATCTTTATCTTTCTAGATACAATATTATCTTTCTTCAGTCTGTTATAGCCTCCTTTTCAAAATTCCCTCTCATTGCTCCTCTATAAATAAAGCCTACTACCACACACAAAGGGCACCACTTTCACTGTTCTCCATTCTCCTTCTCTTATCAAATCTTGAATCCTAATAGCATAACCACATTGCCATTGTACTCTTCACCTTTAGACACCATCATCTTTAGCCTCCCTACCCACCACGATTCCTACTTGCGATCACCTTCCTTCACCATAAAACCATCAACACTGAAAAACCACCACCATAAAAACACCGCCAACAAACCCACCATTGTAGCCTTTCAACACCGTTACCCCTACTACTTGCACTCCAGGCCACCTCTGTGTTTTGCTTTAAAGTTATTTCAACCCTTTCTATGTTTGTTATTTTGTGTGTTTTTTTTTATTTGTTTCTTTTCTTCTATTAGTTACACGTACTTCATTGTGGCTTTCTTTCATTTTTTTTTTGTGTGCTTTGTGTGAGTTTATTTGTTTATTATGTTCAAGATGTTGTGTTTTTTTTTTAACTTGTTGGGTTTTATTCTTTTAACAAAATAAAAAAAATACAAAAAGATGTTTGTGTTATTTCATCTATCTTTTGCATTCTCATATAACTCTATCTTTTAACTTTTTTTTTGTTGCTTGCTATAAAAATATATTTTTTTATGATTTTTTTTGGGCAAATTATACTAACCTCTCCTGAGGTTTAGTAAAATTCACCATGACCCCCCTATATTTGCCTAGGCTACATTGACCTCTCATTAGGCTTTGTTTGGGAGTTAGGAGGGAAAGGAAAGAGAAGGTATTAAAATAGAAGAATGGGATAGGAAGGAAGGGGTTTAGAAGGTTTGCATTCCCCTTGTTTGGGAATGTAAAACCCCCAATTTTGGAGGAAGTTAAAAAAAGGAGATTATGGAGGGTTTTGGGGATTTTTGAAAACCATCAAACACCTTTCCTACTTAAATTAAAATTCCCACACAAGATGTTACCTCCCAAAGTCCTCCATTTCTTTTCCTTCCCCTTCTAAACTTAACTCACAAACAAAGCCTTAGGAAAAGGTTAAAGGGGGTCAATGTTATATTTATAGGAGTGTTTAGTGTTACATTTTACAAAATACAAGGGTATCGGGTGTAATATTACCTAAAACTTAGGGGAGGTTAATATATATTTTTGTAAATCGAGAAAGGTCATGGTGAATTTCACCAAACCTCAGGGGAAGTCAATGTAATTTTCCTTTACTTTTAATCCACACAACAAACTTACGACATTGATATATAGTTCAACCATAGTCAAGGATTGTGAGAATTGTAAGGGTTTATTGTATAGTTTACATTATCTTAAATCCTGTGCAAGTGTGGATTTATTGTCTTTCTTTTTTTTTTTTTACAAATAAAATCTTTTCATAAATAAATCAGTCCAACCTACAAATATTTTCTACAAGAACTATATAACTTTGAGTTCTTCATTGCACCAGAGGATACATAGGAGTGCAAGTCAAGAACAAATTATTATTTTTTTTAATTTTGTTTCTTTTTATTTTATTTATTGATGTTTGTTTTGTTTTTGTTTTTATTTTTGTTTTATTTTTGTTTTGTTTTTTGGTTACATGGAAGGCTTATAGCCCTAAGAAACAACTAATCTACGAGGTAAGCTAACACCTATAACAGCTTCGTTCAAAGTGGCTCCATAGGATTCTCAAGAATGTACAATTTAAGACTCCTAGAGTGGCCTAGGTTTGCCAAGAGATCAGCTACACGGTTGCTTTCCCTAAGGGCATGAACAACTCGAATGCTCGAATTCTAGTTTAGAAAATGGCGAATTGAGTCGACGAGGTGAGGTCAATAGCACATTTGAGGTTCCTAAGTTTTTGGTGAAGCCTAGAATCTAAGAATCTATGGCATCTCCAAATGCACCTTTGCAAGCCGCTCGAGCAATGTACTGAATGCATGATCCATCCGTATTGCACTTGACCCAATTTAAAGGAGGGAATGACCACCCTACTATTGGATGATCATATCTACTTTGGGGGAACCTTCCCAAGCGTGCTGCCTGAGTATTCGCATTGGCAGTAGCCTTGGCCAAGAATGGGAGAGGCACAAAGTTAGATATCTTATCTTGGAAAACTAGTTTGTTCCTAACTTACCACAGTTGCCAAATAATGTTTCCAAATAAGTCAGGCCAACTTTCCTTTGCATTCCTTCCCAACTGGACAAATAAGTTTAGGAACACCAAAGCTTCCTTGTCCAATGAGAAAAATAGTTGCCAATGTCTTGGAGCTACTAATCTTATCCAGACATTAGGGAATTGCTCATAATCCTAGAACACATGCAAATAATCCTCCATCCCTTGGCCACATCTAGGATAGTCTGCAGATCGAGCAAAGTTCCTACACCATCAAAATTGATTCATCATGATCCTTCCATAGGCAAGGAGACAAAGTAAGCACTAAATTCATTGGGATCCGTTCCACCTCCAAACGAGCTCCAATTGGTGGAGTAACTATACTTTTCAAGGTTCAAAGTTGATTTACAAGCGATTCTTGTTGAGAATGCATTATTGGGGCTCCACTTCCAGCAAACACTATCTTCAACCATCCACAACTTCAAGCAAGGGTGGCTAGCAACTTTAGCTAAATACTCTTGTGGAAGGTAATACTGAAGAGTATTCCAATCCTATTCACCATCCTCACTAGTGAGGTCACAAACTAAACAGTCTTTCTGCCTTAAAGGGATAGGACGGATTGCTACCTCTTCAAGGATTACCGCTGAATGGAGCAAAGTCTACCTAGGAATGCACTAAGTGAACATTTTTGACTATCCATCGCAAGCCTTTCTAAACTAATGGCCAAGAACTGCAAATCATGCACCACATCAGTGAAGGAAAACTACCTCTAGTCACCCTTGGAATAAGGTCCTCCCTAGATTTGTATTTTGTTCTAAGGACTCGAGCCCACAATGCATTGGGTTCATTAATTAACCCCCAACCTAACTTTGCAAGCATGCCTTGGTTCATAATAGTGGTCTTCCGCAGCCCAATCCCACCATACTCCTTTGGGAGACATATCTTGTCCCATGAGATTAGATGGCATCGTCTCTTCTCCACCATATCACCCCAGATAAAACTACGAGTAATTTTGTCTAGCTCCCCATAAATACTTCTGGGAAGGAGATAAGCTTGCATGCAATCCATTGGCAATGTCGCTAACACAAATTGATTGAGCGTAATTTGGCCTACTAGGGATAGATAATGAGCTTCCATCTGCCTTTGCCTGGCCTTATTAATAATGAATTGGTACATAGCTTTACCTACTCTATCATGGTGGAGAGGCACTCCCAAGTATCTACCTAGGTTACTCGTAAGAGTGAAGCTGGATAGTATACTCACCTTACAGGAGTGGTTATGATTCACATTGTGGGAGACAAAAATTCTGGTCTTCTCCATGTTCACTTACTAGCCCGAGGATTTGCAAAAAAAGTCTAAACACTAACTCATAACATCAATCTAATTTGATGAGGCTTAACCGAGAAGAGCTAGGTCATTCACAAAGAATAAACTAAATAATTTTGGGCTATTACAACACAGTTTAATTGGCTTCCAAAAACCTTCATTCACAACTAGATCAATGATATGCCCTAGTCTTTCTATGCAATGGATAAACAAATAGGGAGATAATAGATCACCCTACCTTATTCCTTTGGTCAGTCTAAATGGTGGAGCTCTTTTCACCATTCCAAAGAATCTGCATTTGGCAAGTGGATATACATATCATAATTAGTTTGTGATAAGCTTTCTTTGAATCCAATCTCTATTAAGGTATCTTGAATAAAATCCCAGGAAAGACAATCATAGGCCTTCTCTAAGTCCACTTTTACTACAATAAGATCTTTCTTTCCTTTGTCCACTTTTACTACAATAAGATCTTTCTTTCCTTTCTTACAGTTCATAGAATGGATGACTTCTTGGGTAATAATGCTGTTATCATGTGGCGTCCAGGAGCGAAACTACACTAATTAGGAGATATCTATTCCGGCATAAATCTCTTTATACGATTAGCCACAATCTTTGTAACTATCTTGTATACCACATTGCAAAGGCTTATTGGTAAAAAATGCTTCATGGACTTTACTTGGTCAATTTTTGGGATTAAGACCAATACAGTGTCATTGACTATTTGAATAAACTCAAGATTCTCGAAAATCTCATGAATCAAGTAGCAGAACGAACCCTTTACTTCATCTTATTGGGTTTGGAAGAATATAGATTGGAGCTCGTCTGGCCTAGGGGCTTTAAGTGAGCTCATGCTAAATACTGCTTCTTTAATCACAGTATCCATAAAAGGTTCTTTGAGACCCTCCAATGAATCTATTGAGATTGCAGGGAAAAGGTTCTTGAAAAGAAGTTCCTTCACCTCCCTTTCACTCAAAAACAACTTTTAGAAGTAATCACAAGCCATGTTCCTTGGCACCTGGTCATCCGTCACCCTGTCCCCAGCATCATTCTTCAACGCCTCCATACGATTTCGTTTTCTACAGATAACTATCGAAGTGTGGAAAAAGTTGTATTTTGATCCCCAAATCTAATCCAATCTTGTCTAGACTTTTGAAACCAATAAACTTCTTCTTGGAGAGTAATTGCTTTATACTCATTCTAATGATCCTTTTGAAATCTCTCTAAATAAGGTTGCCTTCCCATCATTAGTTTCCTATTAATACCTTCTAGTCGAGCCAGAATGTCCTATGGAATATGTTCCCAAAGTTGTTTTGTTCTACTCCAGAACTTCATCCTTAAACTTCACAACTGCTTCCTTCCATTGAGTGGTATGACACCAAGCCTATTAAATTATGTGGAAGGATGGGTTCGCTAGCCAACTTGCAAGAAATCGAAACGGTCGAGCCCTACGATGATATCTAATATGAGGGGACAGTTGAAGTAGAAGAGGTTTGTGGCTTGACTTTAGAGCTGGAAAATGAGAAATGCTGGCTTCAGGAAATTGGAGCCTCTACTCCCCACAGCAAATACCACGATCAAATCTCTCTTTTACATCATCCTATTCAAACGTAAATGATGATTCTGAAAAACCCAAATCCATAAGTTGGAAGTTCTGAATACAAGATAACAACTGCCTCATTGATGACCAATTTGGGTTTCTACCCCCACTTTTATCTAATTTAGTACCATAGGCATTAAAATTTCCGATAACAAGCCACGAGTTAGAGATAGAGTTGTGGAAGTTTCCTAAGTTATTCCAAAGCTCTTCCCTCTCTCTTGCTCTTGGATTGCCATAAACAAAGGAGAGCACCGAGGGTGTGGTCCCATCCATAGGCTACACATTTGCATGGATGAATCGGGCTTAAGACTAAATGATCTGAATATCAACTAGAGAATCATTCTAGAACATCCATAATCCTCTTGAAAATCCATTCGACTCTACAATAAATGCTTTTTGGAAGCTGATTCTTCTACGAATCTGGTTGGCATGATCACTACTCATGCGGTTCACATAAACAGAGAATGGATATTTGATGTCTCCTTAAGAGGTCATTAACTAATGTAGGGAATGCACAGGAACCTGCACCCGACAATTCCAGGCTATAATATTCATTAAAAACATAATTTAAGAAGAAGAAGCAAGAGGGTGTTCAGCCCTCTCAAGCTTCTCTAAATTACTCTTTTTGCTCCCATTAGGAGTGTCTGCTACAACCTGAACATCCATGTTCAAGTCCACCACGGTATCATGCCTTAGCATCGTATTCTTAGGCGGACATTGATTACAAACTTCAATCTGCATTGGACTAGACGTTGGCTAGCCCACTCTTGCATGTATGTCTTGTGTTTGACTTATGCAAGGTGAGTCCAATTGAGAATTAGTATCGGGTTGGGAGTGGTTTCCAAGACCCAGTTCATGATCTCGGGCTTGACTTACGTTTGTTGGGGACTCCACTATGCTTTCCTTCCATTTGTTTCTAGCAGCAAATTTTGCTCTATGCACATTGATAGCAACAAAATTTTGTTTTGGAGTAGCTGTAGGGGCCACCCTACCAACATCCTTACTTCGATTGGGACCATCTCCATAATTCTTGTAACCACTATTATTGGCTGATATACTCAGTATTTTTTTTGTCCTATTAACCGATTAGTGACACACTTTACGTGAATAAGGATTTGCATGCATCACACGTCCATTATCTCCAACATTCAAATTAAGTGGAACTTCCAGAACTTTATCTTCAGTAACTACTTTATCCTCTTGGAGATTTGCAAGGTCCGAGAATCTCAAACCATGTAACCACTTTTTCCATCAGTCCAGCACCACGACTCAAACTTTGCCCACCTCATCATTAGTTCATATTGTGGTAGTGAACATGTTTCTACACCAGCATCCAGGTGCCAAAAGCTTCATCTAGCTCTTCCTTTTCTTAAGAACCATTTTGGTCCTCTACACTATTAGGCAACGTCTCAACCTTCCGTTACTTGACATCATCACCTGTAACAAGAGGACATGCCTCCTTACAATGACCATATTGTCCACAGTGAAAGCAAATGAGGTGGAGACCTTCATATTTGACCCTGTAGATCTTCTTTCTCATTTAGAACCTTGAAACTAGCACCTTATTCGAATTCACTTCAATGCAAATTTGAGCAAATCGTGCCCTTTCAATGACTATATTATTTGCTTCACTTGGTGCTTTTTGTCTAAGGGTATTTTAGTCCACCTTGATGGTTGGCCCTAACTTGTTACCAATTCGCCAAAGAAAGTGCTTGTTATAGTACTCAATGGGTGATGTAAGCACTCTCACCCAAGCTGAGATCCCTTTACTTGAACCATTACTCGTGCAAAATTTTGGTTTTTATCTTTAGATTGTAAAGTAATGATTCGTGATTATCCACAATCCCTCAGAAAGTGCCATTAGAATATCTATTTAATATGAGCATCTTACCAAAAAATAGTCATTATCCTGATCAATAACCTCTAACTTGCCTACAAGGTTCCGTATTTTATTAAGAGCAATAACCTCTAACAATAAGAGCATGTTGCCATGGCTTACACAGCTTGTCTTTCTTTAGATGATAATTCCACTTCCGGATAAATATTCAAGTCTTCCTTATCAGATGGAGAGGCATCTGGTTGATCTTCCCCATTTTTCGATTCCGAGAATAAATCATCATCCGAGTTGTCATCATCAAACATAGATTCCTAATCGGAAGATTCAGACTTTATTCCTCTTTCATTCACTGGTAGGCATGCGTCCTTGTATGACAGGATCTTATGACTTTTGTTGAATGTCTCTGCCCCCTTCTTGGCAACAGATGCTGGCTACCCAGTCCATTGCGCTTTATCCCTTTTGATCCTTCCTCTTGTAACACCTCGATCTCAATCACCTCCAAATCTTCAAGACTCCACTACCTTTGCCTTTTTCTTACTCCTCAGTAGTAGATTCGTCTCCTTAGGAATAAGATCCTTCCCTTAGTCCCCCTGAGAGGAAATCCTAGTAGAGCTCATCGTTTTCACTTCCTTTTGTTTTTTTTTTTTTTTGTAAATAGTCACAAGTTTTTTTTATTTTTAAAAGGGGAGAAATAAATATTATTAAAGTTATTAATTTGTATAACAAGCTCTAAGGTAACCGTTATAAGATGGATATTAGGGGTGTAGTAGGATTTAATTTCCACCCTTCCCTATGCATAATCAGACTTTCGAACCCAATCTCATTTAAAAAAAGACTAGTTTTACGAAATAAAAAGGTTTTTCCTATTTTTTCCATAAATAAAAATTGATGATGACTCTATTGAATATATTTTTCAAATTTTTTATTGTCTCTCATCGTGGCACCCTCTAAGCACATTGTGACAAGGACTAATGATTTATGTTTAACAATTATTTTCTTTTTTAAGTGCGTAATTGTATACTGCAATGAATTGAAATTGGACTTGGATCCAAATTCTCATGAAAACAATATTGCTAGAGCCATGTACGAAGAGGTCAAAGGGAAACTTTGGGGCAACATAGATTTTCAGTTATTTTTGCTTCATAAGTCTAGGAAAAAAAATGGATTTTAGACTTTTTTTCCCCCACTTTTAGGGGTTAAATCTTTTTTTGTTCTTTTTTTTTAATAAGGGAAGGTCCTAAAGCCCAAGGAGAAAACAAAATAAAAGTAGGGATTGGGAGAGGTGCATGAGCCCTTATTACATTAGCTAAAAGATGAAGGTAGACTTCAATAAGGGGAATCAACCATATGTAGAAATTGTTCTTGTTGTCTAGTGCCTAATTTGCTAATTGATCAAAAATATTATGAAAGTGAAGTACAATTTTCCTTTTTGACACCACCATCATCCTTCTCCTATCAACACTAACTCTATTGAAAACATATGGCAAATAATGTCAAAACAATGAAACATTCCTCCTCGGTTGCATTTACATTGAGTTTGTTGAAGGCATCCAACTCATTTTCGACTCAACTTGACTAGTTATAAGTAAGCATGAATATGAGTTAAAGTTTGTCTTAAATAAGTTTGGTTGGTGTCTTATGTTAGAAATTTAGGATTTCATATATGACTATAGAACATTATATGTAAATAAAATGCTATAAACTGCACACTTGTTTAGCCATGATTGGTTGAATGATCTCCTTTAGAGCTAGGTCTTCCCTAATACCTATCATCCTCCAAACAAATTGTAACTCTCACTGGATAGGCCACTGTGTTATGGATTGGAAGAGAGACCTAGCCATGAATATATAGTGATACCAACCTAAGTAAGTCCTATCACAAGCCACCAAGGTTTTAGTCTACACTAGGCCACATGAAATATTAGCCTAGTAAGTGAAATAGACCTAAACATAAGTAAATCACCCTAGCCTACCCTAATTCCCATATGGATTGCCTATCAACCTATTTTTATAGAACCCATAAAACATTAATTAGTGCCAACCCATAATAGAAAAATTCTTACATCCTTTCACTTGGGTAACACTAACTTAAGATTTATGAGAAAACTATTTTATTTTGAAAAGGAGATTCAATTTGACAAACAATTTTTTTGGACATGATTTTTTCAAAAACCATGATCCGTAGGACAATACCTTTGACTTAACCTAACCCACACAATTGACATGTCCAATCATGGCGACAACTATGACTTCCATTAGTGTAAGACCTTCCATTGTCACATACATCATCAACTACATGAACCAAAGTGACTAATATGGCAATGTAGCTGGAAAATAACACCAAGTTGTGATCTAACAATGCCATATCCAATGTTAGCCCTCCAATGATTTCCCTATAAAATAACCACCACTCTGCAAAGCTAAAGAAATCATCATGCTCAACATGAGCAAAAATTAGCTTCTTTAGTTAACAAGAAAAGTTGGACAGGCATGTCCTAACCGAGTGAAAATAACTTGCATGCTTAATTGAACAAAAAACTGACTTACTTTTCAAGTAAAAAAATCTGGCATGCTTTAGCTTAAGATGGTAAGATAGTCCAACCCAGTCGGATCAACCTAGCTAAGCCATCACATTTTACAAGTTAGGCTATAGTTTTGAACCTGAAAACAAAATTCTAACCTAGTTAACAAACCTCACATAACCCACGGGTTACGGTATGTTATTGGGGCGAGTTGAACCATCAAATCATTCATTTTTATTTTCAATTTTCTTTTCTATCTTTGTTGGCAGGTTAGGCAGTTCAACCTACAGTTTGATTTGCCTAACCCGCCTTCTTTTAACCATTTTTAAGTTAAATTAGGTAGGTTAGTCTTAACCCACCATTTTTTCTTCATTTTTAGTTAAGTTGACCTATTAACCAACCAACTTATTTATAGTGTTATTATTTATTTATTTTTAGGTGGGTTGGCTTGCTAATCCATTAAAAAATAGAGTAAACTAACAACTTCAACTAATTGCCAAAAACATGTCAACTTGCCCTGCCTTATTTTAAAGCTAACCCGCACTGGAGTAGGACTAGTCGAGGTGGATTGACCTTTTTGCCATGTCTAACTCTAGCAAGGCATGAATAATATTGGCTTGCTCAATTAAGCAATAAAAGCTGGACTAACATACTCTAACTGAGTAATTGGCATGCTTAATTGAGCAAGAAAATGACTTGCTTTTCAAACAAGAAACTAATATGCTCTAGCATGGCATGAATAAGTCACTATCTACCAAAAACTATATGCCAATACATCTCATTAGGTACACAACAAACATATATGCATTGTGAACACCATATTTTATCCGAATCTTTTTGTAAAAAAAAATCCTAAAAATGCAAATAATAAAAAATAAAAAAAATTTAAATAAAGAGACAAAAACCAAAAAAAAAAAAGACAAAAAAGAATAAAAAACCCAATCTTTTGGCCCAAGTCCAAGTAGTATCTTACTCCAAAAATTAATAAATATAAAAATAAAAAATAAAAATCCTAAAATAAAAAATTAAAAATCAGAATTGCATCAAATCACATTCATTTAGTGTCAATTAGTGTAGGAATTTTATCAATTAATATCAATTAACATCTTTTAATTTGGTCTCAATTAGTTTTATATCAAAATTTCATCCATTAGTGTCAATTTGAATCATTTCACAATTAATTGCATTCATTCTCCAAGTGTGTATAAATAGACATTCTCTCATTAGGCTAGGATCATCAACAACAATCAGTAAAAAACCTCTGACAGCTTGAATCCTTCACCCACAGTCTCTATCAACCACCAACTTCTTTGCTATATACCACCATCACCTTCACTACCATCACCACACACCATAATCAAACCCAGCCACCTATAACAACATTAGCCACTCTAACCTTTACAACCACCATTACCCCCTACCATCCTCTAACCTACAACCAACTTCAAACTACACAATCGCCATCATCCTTATCATTAAATCAAGCACAATGTCACCTTCACAATCACACTTCTTCTCATCACCTCACTCACAACAACCACCATTGTCCGTTCTCCTCATCACCGTACTAACCGCCCATCGAATCACCCACCGAGAATATGTCGTCGTGATGTTACGGAGTGCCAAGCAAAGCTGTTGTGAAGGGGTAACCATGCGTGTCCCCTTGTTGCATGTTGCTACCTTCATTGATGTGCACCTCAGTGCACCTTCCTTTCAAAATACAAGACCAACTTAACTTTTAGGTTTTTATTCTTTCTTCATTCTATTCTTTTTTTTTTTTTTTGGTTCTTATCTCTTTTTTAGGCTTCCTTTTTTAATTGTGTTCTTTCACTATTTGTGCTTGATGTAGCTCCGGCAAGTATACCGGATCGTACAAGTAATAAAGTGATGAGAAAAGTATCATTCCCACGAGAATAGATCAAATACCGGATAGTTTAAGGGATGACTATTTGGATGGAAAGAATTCACGGATAAAGAAATTAAAATTCAAACAAAATAAAATAAATAAGAAAATTAATAATGTAGACGGATGCTAACTGGGTAAACAAATGCAATGGGATGGATGCTAGGGCTAATTAATTTCACATATTGTAGACACATTTACTATGAATTTCTGTTAATCAGTTCCTATCCTAATTGACTCACGGTCGGTTCCCCTTAGTTTATTCCTAGCCTCTCTCCAGGTCAAGCAATACTCTTTATCCTAAACTGATTGCCTAATCTCTTAGCACAAACTAATCTAAGTAAAGGTTGAAGCTCTATGGGTTTCTATATTGACCGCATGAACCGCGTTTATCTATCTCTAGTTTTCGCTCAGCTCACGGTGTTTATGTTGAGAGGCTCTATTCACAAACCCTCTCTCGAGTTATTATAAATCCCCAAATCAATTAATTGGTGATCAAGCAATTAAAAGCATTAAGAACAAACAAAAACACTAAGCAATAGAGATAGAAAACAAGATTAACATTAATCCATGAGTAAAGTTGCCATACAAAAAGGGTCCATCAACGCCCTAGCAAAAGAAAACAATGAAAGAGTATGAAGATGAGAAGATAGAAGAAACAAAAGCCATAAAGATTTCTGGCTAGAGACAACGATTCTGAAGAATGTGGATCTCTCCGTGTTCAGCTTGAGCTCTAGAATCCTTGTATCTTCACCTTCAATCTCTCTGGAAGAAGTCTTCTATCTTGGGAGGGGTTTTGAAGTGTCTAGAGATCCTTTTTCTGACCTTATGTGTTGCCTTTTATAGTCTACGGATCCTTTGATCGAATTTTGGCTCGAGCCAGCAACTTGCTGCAAACGGCGTCGCGCTATAGCGCAAGGCGCGCTATATAGCCTCGCTCGACAATGCCAACTATTTTTACACACTTCCAAGCGCTGTAGAGGTCAGAATAGCTGGAATTTGGCCTCGGTGGTAGAAATAGCGATTGTAGATCTTTGAGTAAGCTTTCCAACGCAATAAGAATCACCTCAATTGGAGTTCTACAGCTCAAGATATAAGTGAAATAGTGATGAAAGGTCAGACTTGACAGCATAAAAAACGAGATGAAGCTTCAATCTTGTTTCACCTTTTTCTCCTAGAAAACTCGAGAACTGGAAAAAGTATCCAACAACAAAGTTGAAGATCTTCTTCTCTTCTTTCCAAAGAATCTAAATCATCATAATCTAATTTCTAGAGAGCTAGATATCGAATTTCCAATACTGAAAGGTCTTGATTTTATGCAAGATAAGCTCTATCATGGCTCCAAATTCCAACTTGAGTGCTTTTACCTAATGACAATCAACATAAGCCCAAAATAAGTATCCAAAATATAAGAAAATAACAGAAAATGAAAATAGCACCAAATCTAAACTACTTAACTAAAATAAAATAAAGTAGCAACAAAACTAAACAACTACGTCCTAAATTAAATAAAAACTAACTAAAAATATAACTCACCAAATGGAGTTATCACAACCCCTAACTTAAGTACTTGCTTGTCCCCAAGCAAAACTCAACTCAAAGACTCAAAAATAGAAAAACAAAAGACTCAACCAAAAACACTTAAAACAAAAGGACTCACTAGACAAAATGGTTAAGATAAAAGTTGTTGCCAATGGAATGCCTCTTCACTGCTCCATAACTTAACTCAAAAGTTACCAAGGATCAAAGTCTAAGTACCAAGACCATCTAATTGTGCAATCACATTGTCAAAAGAATGGATCAAGTGTGTGTGTGTGTACAAGAGAAAAGCATCAAAGAATTGACTCACCCTATGCTTATGCCATGTTTAAGAAAAGACAAAAACATCACACTATCCACAATCCTCTCTCTCTCTATTTCTATATGAATGTCACTTAGCCAAAGGTCAAAAGGACTTCTCTTAGCTTGTAATGGTAGGCCAAGGTAAGAGGTATGATGGAATAGTCATTTAAGCTCAATTAATCCCCTCAACTTAAGGAACCCTCACCCCTAATTCATTCTCCTTGGGGTACCCCCAACTTAGTTGCTTGGCAACCATCATGCTTTTCTTGTTGAACCTTGGCATTATATTTTCCTTGTATTGCCAATTTTTCTTTCTTTTTTTTTTCATTACTCGTTCATTCTTTCACCCTTTTTCTCCTTTTGTCTTTTTTTTTTCTTTTTTTTTCATATTTTCTTACTCCACATTTTGATTTTAGCAAGCATGAGATTGTGGTAGTGGAGATATTACCCTATTCAAATTAATTTAGAAGCTAAGGCTTGAGGGTAGACCATGGGATCAAAAAGGAAAAGCAAGGAAGGGCATTAGGCTCATAACGTGGTTCAATCCAAGAATAGGCTTTAAGGCTCAAATAGGGTGACTAAGGATCAATGACCAAGGGCGGGCAATGAGGCTCAATTATGGCTACCAAACATGGCCTAAATCACTTCTAAGGCTAAGATTCACTCACATATATTTCAAGAGAGATTCACATGAATAAGAATGTATGTCTAACCTAAATAAAGCATAAAAGCATAAAGATCACCTATCCTAAGTTGCTAACTTTTATCAAAGTGGAAGAAAATGATCCTTCTCAATTCAATAGTAAAAGCACAAGAAGATTTTCAAGACTTAAATCCAAATCCAAAGTTACTTAAGAGTTAACAAACAGAGCAATATTTCATATTATAGGCACAGACAACAACAACCAATTGACTAAAATAAAAAATTACAAAAAGAAAGACAATTTTTTTTTTGCAGAAAATTGAAATTAAAAAACACTAACAACCTAATCAACAAAACTAACAAAAGAAAACAGGAACAAATAAGAAAGTACAATAATGGATTTTTCCATACCTAATGAACAAAACTAACAAAAGGAAACAGGAAAAGAAAGTACAATAATGGATTTTTCCAACCCCCAACTTAAAATTATGCATTGTCCCTAATGCATGGAAATAAAATCAAGAGGGAAAGGAAAGGAAAGTTACTCCCCAGCGCATGTATCTCTGCTGCACGTCCCATGTGGCTTTTTCCTCCACTTATGCACTTCCTAATTGCTCCAATAAACCTACAAAATAAAATTAAATAAATTAAAATTAATCAAAACTAAAATTTTATCCAAAAGAAAAAAACTAAAGAAAAAATTAAAATTAAAGAAGAGTTAGAAGAGTTAGAATGTCTCCCAACAAGCACTTTGGTTTAATGTCCTTAAGTTGGACATGGTCTTGTCACTCAAGGTGGTTCCTTCCTCCTCTTCATTGGTGCTTTATCACCAAGATGGTGGTTCTTCTTCCCAAAAACCAATGAGATAGAATTAGGCTCGAATGGCAAGTGGAGAGCTTCTAGTGGCTTCTCAGGTGACTTAAGATGATCATCATCCCCCACCCTTTTCTCTTTCTTCTTTGTTTTGCTCTTCGTTAATGGAGGCTTCCAAGGAGGTGTGGCATGTGATGCAGGTACTGAAGTACTCAAGTTAGCTTCCACTGCATCCACTTTATAGCATTGAGCTATCTTTGTGGTAGAGTCCATTGCTTGGAACACTTTGAACTTCATTTTATTGTTCTGAAATCTCAGAGTTAGCTCCCCCTCTTCTACATTTATCAGGGCTCTACTAGTGGCCAAGAATGGACGCCCAAGAATTAGAGGGAGATTGACATCTTCCTTCATATCAAGAATCAAAAAATCAGTGGGAACGAAGAAATGGTCCACCTTCACCAAAACATCTTCAATAATACCATAAGGAAGTTTGACAGATCTATCAGCCAACTGCAGAGATACCCTTGTAGGCTTCACTTCAGTAATACCCAATCTATGCACAAGTGACAAAGGCATTAGATTGATACTTGCTCCAAGGTCACATAGTGCCTTGTCAATCCTCAAATCACCAATGGTGCACGGAATAGTGAAGCTCCCAGGGTCCTTCAACTTAGGTGGCAGTTTCCTCTGAATGATTGCCGAGCACTCCTCAGTGAGTGATACAGTCTCATCGGCATCCAATTTCCTTTTCTTAGAGAGTAGCTCCTTCATAAACTTGGCATAGTTTGGCATTCGCTCCAATGCCTCACCAAACGGAATATTGATGTAGAGCTTTTTCAGCACATTAAGAACCTTAAGAAATTGCTGCTCTTTTGGTTTCTTCTTTTGTTGCTTAACCCTTTGAGGATAAGGAATTGGAGGGTCATAAGCAGAAGGTGCCACATATCTTTTCTCCTCAGGTAGTGCCTTATTGAAATCTTTAGTAGGCTTTTCTTCTACCCTTACTTCTTCCTTTTCAGATTCAGCCAATTCTTTACCACTTCTCAGTATGATTGCATTCACATGCTCCTTTGCATTCTCAGTAGTATTGCTAGGTAAGGAACCTAGTGGCCTCTCAGCTAACTGCTTGGAAATTTGCCCCACTTGATGCTCTAAGTTTTTTATTGCAGTATCATGAGCTCTAAATTGAGCCTCTGTCCTCTCCATAAAAGCTTCAGTCTTCTCTACAAAAGACATGTGGCTCTTCATAAACTGTTGAAACATGTCTTCTAGGTTGGGCTTCTTCTCTTGTGGAGGCTGATTGAACTGTTGCCCAGGAATATAGATGTTGGAATAGAAGTTGTGCTTCTGGGCATTCATGTAGTTAACCTGTTCATCAGAAAAAGAAGTTGTAGTACATTCTCCATTCGGATGGTTCCCATGGCAAAAATCACAGCGCATGACATGTGTTGGTGAAGTAGTGCTGAGCAAGCCCAATTGCTTCTGAATGGCAGCATTGTGGACAGAAAGGGCTTGCATTTGGGCCAAGAGAGCAGTGGTAGTGTCAACTTCCAAAACTCCCCTTTTCTGGATTCTCTCACTAGGCCTCTGGTAATTGTTGCTAGCCAACACTTCAAATAGCTCTCAAGACTGTTCGAGTGTCTTATTGTTCAGAGAACCACCAGCTGCTGCATCAACCATGATCTGAGTGGACATAAGGAGACCATTGTAGAATGTCTGGATTTGCATCCAGAATGGGATGCCATGATGTGGGCATTTAGTCAGCAGCTTCTTATACTTCTCCCATGATTCATAAAATGATTCACCATCTGCTTGGGTGAAGGAGGTGATATCATTCCTCATCTTGGCAGACTTGGCAGGAGGAAAGTACTTCTCCAAGAATTTTTTGGCCACCATATCCCAAGTAGTGAGTGTCCCCTGTGGTAGAGACTTCAACCAGGCTCTAGCCTTGTTCCTCAATGAGAAGTGAAACAATCTCAGCCGAATAGTATCATCCGTGGCACCATTAATTTTTATGGTGTCACAGATCTCCAGAAAGTTGCTGAGATGCTCATTAGGATCTTCACTAAGCGATCCAAAGAAATTGGCAATTTTGTTGCACGAACTGAATGAGTGACATCTTCAGCTCAAAGTTGTTTGCTTGAACGGGTGGCCTCACAATGCTGGACGAGCACCCTTGAAGAGTGGGTGCCAAATAATCCTTCATGGCCCTATCATTTTGCTCGTTTTCATCTGCCATGGTAGCTTTAGAGACTCTTTTAATTGCTCTTTGTTCTCTTCTAAGCTGACGCAAAGAACGCTCAATCTCTGGATTAAAGAATAAATCTTCGGTGAATTGGCTTCTTCGCATAAACTGCAAAATAAAACACAAGAACAAGTGAAAGTAGGAATAAAATAAAATAAAACAAAATTAAATAAAATAAATAACAAAAGAAAAAGAAAATAAAAAGAAAAATAAATAATAAAAAATAAACAAGACAAAAATAAATATAAAATAAAATAAAAATAAAAACAAAAAATTCCAATCTAGTATCCCGTCAACTAAGAATGATATTGCTACTATCCCCAGCAACGGCGCCAAAAACTTGATGCGGCTCCGGCAAGTATATCGGATCATACAAGTAATAAAGTGATGAGAAAAGTATCGTTCTCACGAGGATAGATCAAATACTGGATAGTTTAAGGGATGACTATTTGGATGGAAAGAATTCACGGATAAATAAATTAAAATTCAAACAAAATAAAATAAATAAGAAAATTAATAATGTAGACGGATGTTAACTGGGTAAACAAATGCAATGGGATGGATGCTAGGGCTAATTAATTTCACATATTGTAGACATATTTACTATGAATTTCTGTTAATCAGTTCCTATCCTAATTGACTCACGGTCGGTTCCCCTTAGTTTATTCCTAGCCTCTCTCCAGGTCAAGCAATACTCTTTATCCTAAACTGATTGCCTAATCTCTTAGCACAAACTAATCTAGGTAAAGGTTGAAGCTCTATGGGTTTCTATATTGACCGCATGAATCGCGTTTATCTATCTCTAGTTTTCGCTCAGCTCACGGTGTTTATGTTGAGAGGCTCTATTCACAAACCCTCTCTCGAGTTATTGTAAATCCCCAAATCAATTAATTGGTGATCAAGCAATTAAAAGCATTAAGAACAAGCAAAAACACTAAGCAATAGAGATAGAAAACAAGATTAACATTAATCCATGAGTAAAGTTGCCATACAAAAAGGGTCCATCAACGCCCTAGCAAAAGAAAACTAGTTCATAACTGAAGAAAAAAAAACAATGAAAGAGTATGAAGATGAGAAGATAGAAGAAACAAAAGCCATAAAGATTTCTGGCTAGAGACAAAGATTCTGAAGAATGTGGATCTCTCCGTGTTCAGCTTGAGCTCTGGAATCCTTGTATCTTCACCTTCAATCTCTCTAGAAGAAGTCTTCTATCTTGGGAGGGGTTTTGAAGTGTCTAGGGATCCTTTTTCTGACCTTATATGTTGCCTTTTATAGTCTACGGATCCTTTTATCGAATTTTGGCCCGAACCAGCAACTTGCTGCAAACAGCGTCGCGCTATAGCGCAAGGCAGCGCGCTATAGCGCGCCTGCCTGACAATGTCAACTATTTTTACACACTTCCAAGCTCTGTAGAGGTCAGAATAGCTGGAATTTGGCCTTGGTGGTAGAAATAGCGATTGTAGATCTTTGAGTAAGCTTTCCAACGCAATAAGAATCACCTCAATCGGAGTTCTACAGCTCAAGATATAAGTGAAATAGTGATGAAAGGTCAGACTTGACAGCATAAAAAATGAGATGAAGCTTCAATCTTGTTTCGCCTTTTTCTCCGAGAAAAATCGAGAACTGGAAAAAGTATCCAACAACAAAGTTGAAGATCTTCTTCTCTTCTTTCGAAAGAATCTTAAATCATCATAATCTGATTTCTAGAGAGCTAGATATCAAATTTCCAATGCTGAAAGGTCTTGATTTTATGCAAGATAAGCTCTATCATGGCTCCAAATTCCAACTTGAGTGCTTTTACCTAATGACAATCAACATAAGCCCAAAATAAGTATCCAAAATATAAGAAAATAACAGAAAATGAAAATAGCACCAAATCTAAACTACTTAATTTTGTAAATAATTGTCATATTGTTCTTTGTAAATAATTATCATATTAATTTTATTTTTTCCTTCCCTGTTGTAAATAATTATTATACTAATTTTGCTTTCTTTTTATTTTGTAAATGATTGTTATTTTTGTAAGAGGAAAAATAAATATTATTATAGTTATTAGTTAATTTCCATAACAAGTTCTAGGGTAACCGTTGCAAACGGATGTGTTAGGAGTGCAGTGGAATTAAGTTTCCACCATTCTCTATGCATAATTGGACTCCTGAACTCAATTTCTTTAAAAGACCAGTTTTACAAAATTAAAAGGTTCTTCTGATTTTTTCCCATAATAAAAATTTGTAGCGACTTCATTGAATTGAATCTTTTTCAATATTTTTTGTTGCCTCCTGTCATGGCACTTTCCAGGCACGTTATGACAACAATAAAAAAGGGCATGGATAGATGAACTCGGGATCATTTTATGGTCATACCGAACAACACCTCAATTGACTACTGGCGAAACCCCTTTTAAGTTCACTTACGGGTTTGATGCCATGATCCTGGTTGAAGTTCAAGAGCCTAGTCCGAGGGTCATCTTCCAGACTACAAGCTCCGAAGCCCTTAGAGAAGAGATTGATTGTAACATCCACCAGATTTTTCTTTTATTGTTTTTTGCCTAGTTATTCGGTTTTTATCAAATAATTGAGGTTAATTAAAATTTGACTAAATATTTATTTAGGATCAATTAAATAGTAATTGTTTGAGTTTAGATGTAATGGAATTAGGTTAGAAGCATAGAAGATTCCATATAAATTTTCTTAAAACCGATTTACCGATTTAAAGGAAACCAGTAAGATTTCGGTATTTTAAACTGTCAGAACCGAATCAATAGAATTATATACCCAAAACCCTATGACTCAAAGGCTGAATACTCAGCCATTTAAGCCTCTATGGGTGGCGCCACTGAGGCCACAAGGAGAAGGAAGCACGGCTGAAATTTAACCACAAAATTTCAACCAATCAAAACCCACAATTGCAACTACCCTTAATTGCTTGAATAAGATTTTTCTCCCTTATTCCCTGCTGACTTCACCCCCTTTTCTCCTCTTCCAGCCTTCTTCTTCTCTTCTCCACTCGCCCAACTCCATCAAACCTTCAAGCTTTGACAAGGTTCCATCAAACCAACCTCCAAAACCTAGCAAGATCATATAAAAAGAGGTAGAGATTCAACTTTATTCTTGTTCTCTTGGTTATGGGTGGTTGATTGGGGCTTTATTTTCTCACTTACTGATGTGATGATTGAATGAATATGATGATCTTTGGCTATTTGTTGGCTGTCTTTGGTGTTAAAATCGATTAAGAAGTAAAGAGGAGTGAGAGTAGGATGCAGGGAAGGGCTGGAAGGTTAAAACTCTTCGGTAGTCTGTATGGCAGAGTGTATGGCTCTGCTTACAGCCGTTTGAATTTGATGAAAATTTTTATATGAAACTAGACATCCAGGGCTTTCCAGACATATATAATATAAGGCCTTTGGATTAGTATTGAGAGAGATATGAATTTTGGAAGTTTGACCTAGGTTTTTAAGTTTGATTATGGGCAGATTAGGTTGTTCAGGGCAAAACTTGCCCTATACGACTTGGAATTGAATAAAACAAACTTTTTTAAAAAGTTTACACATAGAAGAATATCCCATAGAAATTTCAGAGTTAGATACAGTCCCGTTTGCTGCCAGTGGTTCGAGGAAGTTGCCCTATGTCCAAATTGGGCCAAAATAGGCAGTTCAGAAAGGTCAAATTTCGGGGCTTATAAATCAAGCTATACTAAAGCAAAAGAATTGAAACTTATTGCAAATGAAAGTTTGTTCTATTAGCTTTAATATGATACCAATTTCATATGATTTAAACTGGTTTTCTATTTTTAGTGGATTTTTACTTTTAAGTGTGTAATTCTAACCAGCTATAGGGCAGGCCGAGATAAAACTTAAATAACTTGAGCTACATTTATCAAAATTAAATGGGACTAAAGAGGTTAGAAAATAGACACTAACACTCTAACATATCCAAAATTTAGGTCCAGATGAGTTAAATAGATTTGATTTACAAAAATCGAGTTGAATGAATGTGCTGAGATAGCAACTATGTTTTAAATGCAATAATGGTTCATATGATATTGATGATTGAATTATGAATGAAATGTTAGGATTTCTCTGAAAAATTGTTTTCTTGAGTATTGGCACTATTTATGGGGAAGTAGACACGTTCTGTTATGCTATTGAAATTTCGGTAAAGTCTATGCATGAGTTTTAATATACATTCAGATACACGTGCATTTTTAAGAAATTCATAAAGGTTAAGTTATGATGAAAGTTCCATAATACTTGGCCCAGCCTCGGATTAAAGTTAAGGCGAATAGATCAGTGGGAAGGTCGGGGGAAGTAAACCCAGCATTCCTGTATAGGAACGAGCTCGATCCTGAAAAGCAAACTATTACCCAGGAGTCCGAATGGCCAAGAACTCCTAAGAGACCAAGTAACGGAAAAGTTTATGATGATAAGTTTAAGAATGAGTTTATGCATGGTTGCAATGAATAGTCATTATAAGTTGTTTATAGTTTAACTGTTATGTTTACTTACTGCTGTATGTTCATTTATTTTGCTCATTATTCTGTGTAACACTATTTAGTAGGTTTTTCTGTTGCTTATGCTGTCTTAAGTAGAATTGAACATTGCCTCGTACTAGACATTTTCTTAAACTTATTAAATGTGGATAGTTCAATTTGATGCCATGTTTTTCTTTTTTATAATTAAATAAAAATCGAGGCAACTGAGAATGAATGTGATGTCAGTTTAATATCGTACTCGAATCCTACTGAGAATTTCTTTAAATTCTCACCCCGCTTTGTATTTCCGTATCATTCTCAGACTCTGGTGATGGACTCGACAGCTACCCTGTTTATAGAGATCCTTAACCTGCAACTCCACCATGACCCTGTGTTGGACTCATGGTACCTAGCCGGCTCTTACCATTTCCATTTCTATCTTTTTAGTAATAGGAATTTTGCTGTTCCTTTATTCCACCCTGCTTTCGACCCTGCTGCTCCATATTTTGCGGTCCCGTTGCATGTAGCACACCCTCCTCCAACACCTCCAGCACCTGCAGCTCCTGCCAGCCCTCCAGCAGAGTCACTTTCGCAAGTGGTTCTAGACATTCTTCTCAGTCCTGAAAGTGATCTTTCTGAGGCTGTTGGCTCATCATCCTCCTCTTCGGGACCGAGTGCTGACTATACCCCAGTCGAGCCTGGTATGGCCAAGGCTACATGACTGAGTAGGTCCCGACCACAGGTTATATTGTATAGTATGTCCCTCTTTTGGCAGTGTATAGCATTGGGCCATGGACTTAGCCATAGGTATATCAGCTAGTTTGAAATGTCCTCTGAGGACCTTGTAGGACCGTTTTGACTGACACGAGCCTTATGTCTTTTTGGTACACTGGCCCTACTTATGTATGCTCTTTTGATGCTGTATATAAACTGAAGCGTTGGCTTCTAACACACACACACACACACACACACATATATATATGTATGTATGTATGTATACAACTGATGATATATTACCTGTCTTTATCTCTTCTAATGTGCTTATCGTTAAATTTTATTATGTTTGGCGATGTTGATCACCTTTATTATAATCGTTTCTTCTGTTTACATATATCGATGTGATCTTTGCGCCCCAAGATGTGGTTCATCAAATATATAAATATACAGATCAAAGAAAAAGAGAATATAATACAATGAATACAGCTATAAATGGAACACTAACACAGTAATGCAATCTACTTAGTTTTATGCTATGACTTAAGCATAATATTAAATTAGTTAGGTGTTACATTTTTGGTATCAGAGTGGTTCGTCCTAGCTAAGGCCTGAGGATTAGACTGGCTATGCTTTGCGCATATTCTATATTTTTAGATGATAGCATGCACTAACTTTTGTCTGGAAGTTGAGATATAGACATTCATGTGTATGAGATGCCTGACCGCGTGAGCTGTTATTTACTAGCACGTTAGACTCAGTATTGAGCTTGATCAACTCAATAACTTTTGTTTTGTGAGTTCAAAACTTAATGGCTTCTAGAAAACGAGGTAGGCCACGCACTGAACCTATTCAAGAGGACCTGACTGACTTCATGGACACAATACGAGAAATGGCTCATGCAATGCGAGAACAGGCCGCGACAGCTCACCAGATGATGGATCAATTAGGCAGGCGACCTGAGGCAAGCTGTGGAGGAAATTCACATGGCCCAGGAGCTGACCTAGACTACCTTAAATTTGCTGAGTTTAGGAAGGCAAACCCGCCCAACTTTCGAGCAGCATATGACCCAGATAAGGCCGATGAATGGATCAAGGCTATGGAGAAGATTTTCTTCGTCCTGGAGTGTTCGGATCATTAGAAGGTGACTTTTGCCACCTATATGCTCGAAGCAGATACAGAGTTTTGGTGGAACGGTGTACAAAGACTATTCGAAGAATCTCAGACAGTAGTCACTTGGATGATGTTTAGAGATGTTTTCTACCAAAAGTACTTTCCTGCCTCAATTCGAAATGCCAAGGAACTAGAATTTATGCAGCTTCGTCAAGGAAACCGGACAATATCTGAATACATTGCCAAGTTTGAAGAATTGTGTAAGTTTTCTACAATTTACTAGAGGAACCCTGATAAAGTTTGGAAGTGCATTAAATTCGAAGGAGGACTACGAGAAGACATTGTTGCAGTAATAGGGCCAATGGAGATTAGAGATTTCCCCACGTTGGTAAATAAATGCCGACTTGTGGAAGATTGTAACTTGAAACTGGTTGTAGCCAAGGTGTCTAGTGGCAACTTTAAGAAGGGGTTGGCACCGCAGGGTCAAAGATTCAAGCCCAACCTTCAACATCACAGAAGATTCCCACCAATAGGTAGCATAAGCAAGCAGCCCTAAAGGCCCCTTCCGATTCCGACTTGCAAGAAATACGGTAAGAATCATGGTGATCGGCCGTGTTTGGCAGGCCAGAATGTCTGCTATGGGTGTGGCAAGCCGGGCCACAAAATTTATGAGTGCCCAACCAAGGATCCACCACAAACGTCTAGACCTCAATGACAAGGATGGGTCTTTACAATGAATGCAGAAGAAGCTGACAAGTCTGAAGGACTAATCCAAGGTACTTGTGAAGTGGACGGTAAGGCTCTAACTGTACTCTATGATTCGGGTGCCTCACATTCGTTTATTTCTCATAATTGTGTGGCTGTTTTGCAATTACCAATTTCCGAATTGCCTTATGATCTACTGGTTTCTACTCCTACCAACGAACCTATTAAAACTAGTCAAATTTGCATCAATGTTCCTCTTTAAATTGAGAATAGGACCTTTGCAGCTTATTTGATTTGTCTCCCTCTATCTGGACTTGATATAATTCTGGGCATGGATTGGCTTTCTGCCAATCGAGTCATGTTCAATTGCTCCGATAAGACGGTGGTATTCACTTCTGTCTCGTCTTCTAAACCCCACGCCTCGACACACTTTTATCTGAACTCTTTATTAGTAAACTATAGTGGGTCAAAGAGTCAAGGATACATTCTCCTGTCAACTAATGTGACGAAAATTGAACAGAAACTGGAGGAGATCCTAGTTGTTAAGGAATATCTCGATGTTTTTCCAGAAGATATTCCTAAATTCCCTCCTGAAAGAAAAATTGAGTTCACCATCGAGTTGGTTCCAAGTGCGGGACCAATATCTATAGCTCCATATCGAATGTCACCATTGGAGCTGACAGAACTAAAGGGACAGATTGAAGAGCTTTTAGAAAAAGGATTCATATAGCCAAGCACATCGCCATGGGGAGCTCCAGTCTTGTTGGTCAAAAAGAAAGATGGCAGCATGCGCCTATGCGTGGATTATAGACAACTGAATAAATTGACGATTAAGAACAAATATCCACTGCCAAGGATCGATGACCTCATGGACTAACTACAAGGTGCAACGGTATTTTCCAAGATTGACTTGCATTCCGGATATCATCAAATTCGAGTTCGGGATCAAGATATCCCTAAGACAGGCTTTCAAACTTGTTACGGACAGTACAAGTATACCGTGATGTCGTTTGGACTGAAAACGCACCAGCAGTATTCATGGATTATATGAATCGAATATTCCGCCCATATTTGGACAAGTTTATAGTGGTTTTCATCGATGATATACTTCTCTATTCGAAGACGGAGCGAGAGCATGTGGAACACTTGCAGCTGATTCTACAAATTTTAAGAGAAAAGAAACTCTATGCTAAGTTATCCAAATGTGAATTTTGGATGAAAGAAGTAAAATTTCTCGACCATGTGGCATCCTATGGAGGAATCTCCATAGACCCCAGCAAAGTAGAAGTAGTACTAAATTGGGAGAGGCCGACCATAGTCATTGAAGTTAGGAGTTTTTTGGGCTTAGCTGGATATTACAGGCGATTCGTTAAGGATTTTTCTCGAATAGCTTTGCCCTTGACCAAGCTAATCAGGAAGAACGTTCCATTTGAATGGACACCGGAGTGCGAACAGCGTTTTCAAGACTTGAAAAGAAGGTTAACTGCAACACCAGTGTTAGCCTTGCCAGACCTTCGTGGGCCATTTGAGTTCTATTGTGATGCTTCCAAACAAGGATTAGGATGCGTGTTGATGCAAATCGGAAACGTGGTCGCATATGCCTCTAGACAATTAAAGCCACATGAAAGGAATTATCCCACGCATGATCTCGAATTATCAGTAGTAGTGTTTGCCTTGAAGATATGGAGACATCACCTTTATGGTGTGAGGTTCGAGGTCTTTTCTGATCATAACAGTTTAAAGTACCTCTTTGATAAGAAGGAATTAAATATGAGGCAGCAGAGGTGGATGGAACTTCTCAAGAACTACGAATTTGAATTGAAATACCACCTAGGCAAGGCAAATATTGTGGCATATGCTTTAAGCAGGAAATCTCTAACTGTAGCTTGGATGATGATTAAAGAGATAGAGCTTATTGAGAGCTTCCGAAATCTTAATTTAGAAATCCTTATGACTCCTGAGACCATTCAGTTACACCAAATTAAGATAGCCAGTAGTTTTAAGGAGCAGATTCGGCAGGCACAACAACAGGATACTAGTTTTCAACATATGATCAATCTCTTGCAATCAAGGAAATTAACGGGTTTTGCTCAAGATAAAGAGGGTATATGGCAATGTCATGACAGGGTGTGTATGCCCATGGGGAATGATCTCCGAAGAAGAATCTTGGAAGAAGCATATAAGGGTGAATTCACCGTACATCCCGGCATTACTAAAATGTATCAAGATCTCAAGAAAATGTTTTGGTGGCCAGGCATGAAGTCAGACATGGCAAACTTCGTGAGCAAGTGCTTGATCTATCAGAAAGTGAAAGCATAACATCAGAAAGCCTCCGGGATGCTACAACCTCTAGAAATCCCTAAGTGGAAGTGGGAAAGTATCTCCATGGATTTTGTAATGGGATTACCAAGAATGCCAATAGGATATGATGCCATATGGGTTATCGTGGATAGATTAACCAAATCTGCTCACATTTTACTCATTCGAGCAAATTATCCGTTGGAAAAATTAGCACAATTGTATATTCAAGAGATTATAAGGCTGCATGGGACCCCTTCAACTATTATTTCTGATCGAGACCCAAGGTTCACCTCACGATTTTGGGGAGCCTTACAAAAAGCATTTGGTACTAAGTTGTGCCTAAGCACTGCATATCACCCACAAACGGATGGTCAAATGGAAAGAACAATTAAAACCTTAGACGATATGTTACGAGCCTATATAATGGAGCAACATAGGAATTAGGATCGGTACTTACCGTTAGCCAAATTTGCGTACAACAATAGCTATCACGCTAGTATCGGCATGGCTCCTTACGAAGTGTTGTATGGATGGAAGTGTCAATCTCTACTATATTGGTATGAAACAGGAGAATCAAGTCGATTTAGATGGACAAACCACCGAGCAGATCAAGAAAATTCGAAGTAAGATGCTTGTCGCTCAAAGCCGTCGGAAGAGTTACGCAAATACTAAGAGAAAACCACTAGATTTTTAAGAAAGAGACCACGTATTTCTGAAAGGTACGCCTACAACAGGAATAGGTAGAACCATTAAGGTTAAAAAGCTAAGTCCCCACTTTATTGGTCCCTTCCAAATCTTGAGGCGAATCAGATCAGTTGCTTATCGAATTGCTTTAACTCCATACTTGTCAAACCTTCATGATATTTTTCATGTTTCTCAACTGAGAAGGTATCAACCAGACCCTACACACTCCCAAGAACCCGAGTCAATATAGTTAAAAGAGGACCTGACTTTCCACGTATCATCGGCACGGATCGTAGACAGAAGCAGCAGGCAACTTTGAAACAAAAACATGCAGTTTGTAAAGGTAGCATGGGGAAAAGAAGATGATCAAGACTATACTTGGGAACTAGAATCAGACATAAAGAAAGAGTATCCTGAACTATTCTCAGGTACTGAATTTTCAGGATAAATTTTCTTTTAAGAGGGTGGTAATGTAATATCTATCGGATTTTTTGTTATCATTTTTCGCCTAGTTGTTCGATTTTTATCGAATAATTGAGGTTAATTAAAATTCGACTAAATATTTATTTAGGATCAATTAAATAGCAATTGATTGAGTTTAGATGTAAGGGAATTAGGTTAGAAGCATAGAAGATTCCATAGAAATTTTCTCAAAATTGATTTAATGATTTAAAGGAAATCAGTAAGATTTCGATATTTTAAACTGTCAGGACTGAATCAATAGAATTATATACCCAAAACCCTATGACTCAAAGGCTGAATACTCAGCCATTTAAGCCTCTATGGGTGGCGCCACCAAGGCCATAAGGAGAAGGAAGCATGGCTGAAATTTAACTATAAAATTTTAACCAATCAAAACCCACAATTCCAACTACCCTTAATTGCTTGAATAAGATTTTTCTCCCTTATTCCCTGCTGACTTCACCCCCTTCTCTCCTCTTCCAACCTTCTTCTTCTCTTCTCCACTCACCCAACTCCATCAAACCTTCAAGCTTTGACAAGGTTCGATCAAACCAACCTCCAAAATCTAGCAAGATCACATACAAGGAGGTAGAGATTCAACTTTGTTCTTGTTCTCTTGGTTATGGGTGGCTGATTGGGGCTTTATTTTCTCACTTACTGTGTGATGATTGAATGAATATGATGATCTTTGGCTGGCTGTTGGTTGTCTTTGGTGTTAAAATCGATTAAGAAGTAAAGAGTAGTGAGAGTAGGATGCAGGGAGGGGCTGGAAGGTTAAAACCCTTCGGCAGTCCGTACGGCAGAGTGTACGGCTCCACTTACAGCCATTTGAATTTGATGAAAATTTTTATGTGAAACTAGACATTCAGGGATTTCCACACATATATAATATAAGGCCTTTGGATTAGTATTGAGAGAGATATGAATTTTGGAATTTTGACCTAGGTTTTTGAGTTTGATTCTGGGCAGACTAGGTTGTTCAGGGCAAAACTTGCCCTATACGACTTGGAATTAAACGAAACCAACTTTTTTAAGAAAGCTAATACATAGGAGAATATCCCATAAAAGTTTCAGAGTTAGATACAATCCCGTTTGCTCCCAGTGATTTGAGGAAGTTGCCCTATGTCCAAATCGAGCCAAAATAGGGTAGTTCAGAAAGGTCAAATTTCAGGGCTTATAACTCAAGCTATACTAAAGAAAAAGAATTGGAACTTGTTGAAAATGAAAGCTTGTCCTGTTAGATTTAATATGATACCAATTTCGTATGATTTGAACTGGTTTTCGATTTTTAGTGGATTTTTACTTTTAAGTGTATAATTCTGGCCAACTACAGGGTAGGCCTAGATAAAATTTAAATAACTTGAGCTACATTTATCAAAATTATATGGGACCAAAGAGGTTAGAAAATAGACATATAACACTCTAATATATCCAAAATTTAGGCCCAAATGAATTAAATAGAAATTTTGGCTTGATTTACAAAAACTGGGTTGAATGAATGTGCTAAGACAGCAACTATGTTTTAAATGCAATAATGGTTCCTATGAGATTGATGATTGAATTGTGAATGAAATGCTAGGATTTCCCTAAAAAATTGTTTTCCTGAGTACTGGCACTATTCATGGGGAAGCAAACACATTCCGTTATGCTGCCGAAATTTTGATAAAGCCTATGCATGAGTTATAATATACATTAAGATACATGTGCATTTTCAAGAAATTCATAAATGTTATGTTATGATGAAAGTTCCATAATACTTGGGCTAGCCCCGGATTAAAGTTAAGGGGAATAGATCGGTAGGAAGGTCGGGGAAAGTAAACCCGGCATTCCTGTATAGGAACAAACTCGATCTTGAAAAGTAGACTATTACCCAGGAGTCTGAATGGCCAAGAACTCCCAGGGGACCAAGTAATGAAAAAGTTTATGATGAAAAGTTTAAGAATGAGTTTATGCATGGTTGCATTGAATAGTCATTATAAGTTGTATACAGTTTAACTGTTATATTTACTTACTGCTATATGTTCATTTATTCTGCTCATTATTCTGTTTAACACTATTTAGTAGGTTATTCTGTTTCTTATGCTGTCTTAAGTAAAATTGAACATTGCCTCAAACCAGACATGTTCTTAAACTTATTAAATGTGGATAGTTCAATTTGATGCCATGTTTTTTTTATAATTAAATAAAAACCGAGACAACTGAGAATGAATGTGACGTCAATTTAATACCCTACTCGAATCCTATTGAGAATTTCTTTAAATTCTCACCCCGCTTTGTCTTTCCGCATCATTCTTAGACTCTGGTGATGGACTCGACAGCTACCCTGTTTATAGAGATCCCTGACCTGCAACTCCACCATGAACCTGTGTTGGACTCATTGTACATAGCCGGCTCCTGCCGTTTCCATTTCTATCTTTTTAGTAATAGGAATTTTGCTGTTCCTTTATTCCACCCTGCTTTCAACCTTGCCGCTCCGTATTTTGCGGTCTTGTTGCATGTAGCACACCCTCCTCCAAAGACTCTCCAAAGACTCCACAAAGACTGCAGCTCCTGCCAGCCCTCCAGCAGAGTTACCTTCGCAAGTGGTTCCAGACATTCCTCTCAGTCCTAAGAGCGATCCTTCCAAGGCTGCCAGCTCATCATCCTCCTCTTCGGGACTTAGTGCTGACTACACCCCAGCCGGCCCTGGTATGGCCAACGGCTACATGACCAAGTAGGTCCCGACTGCAGGTTATATTGTACAGTATGTCCCTCTTTTGGTAATGTGTAGCATTGGGCCATGGACTTATCCATAGGTACATTAGCTAGTTTGAAATGTCCTCTGAGGACCTCGTAGGACCGTTTTGACTGACACGAGCATTATGTCTTTTTAGTACACCGGCCCAACTTATGTATCCTCTTTTGATGCTGTATATAAACTGAAGCGTTGGCTTCTAACACACACACACACACATACATATATATATATATATATACCAGAGAACCGGGGTGGTCGGAAGGGTGAAAGGGATCACAAGGGTAGTGAAGAGGGGAGGAGACAGACTCCTATTCACATGCTATGCAAAATGCAATGCAATAAATTAAATTACAGAAAATAAAAGAAAGCTAAAGCGCGGTAGTCCGTCGGGACTGGCTGAGGGAGAGAGAGAGAGAGATATGTAGAGATAAATTAAATTACAGAAAATAAAAGAAAGCCAGAGCGTGGTAGTCTGTTGGGACTGGCTGAGGGAGAGAAAGAGAGAGATATGCAGAAATAAAAGATAAAATTTTATTTCATAAAGAAAGCTTACAGAAGTATCTCAGAGCACTCCTACAAACTTTCTTGAGATGGGTTTCTAAAGGATGCCTCACAACTAAGACGGGTAGTTCTTTTATATATACAAGTTTGACTGTTACAACAGTACAGGTTACATGACCGAACTAATGTCTACAGTACAGGTTACATAACCGAAACTATTACAACAGTAAAAAGTTTGTCCTGACACCTAAAGTGACTAAAGGTGACAGGGGCACTTTGTTTTGTCTGCAAAGCAGATTCCTCTTGTTGGCCATATGAGAAAAGGGGATTATTTCTGACTAGGCCAAATTGTCGGTTGCTAGTCTTCGCCTAGATCAATTCCAAAACAGTCATCTTCATTATGGTAAAATCCTGATGATGATGCTGATGAGGAGGATGACGACAGTAAATTTTGTTTGGCTAATGACTCAGCTTCGTCTGTTTGGAGGAGCTTCAAAATATCCTTCAAGTTTTGAGCAAATGATTCTTTGCTTGTGGATGCTCCTAAAGTTGCCAAAATTTGGGACCTTTGATTTAAGAACTTAGAATTTTCTGGATCAAAGGCCGAGAGTAGTTTGGGATTCTTCTTGAACCAATCTTTAACTTTTTGAGGACTAATCCAAGATGTATCGAATTCTGCCCACCATTTGACAAAAGCTTGCTTGTCTCTGAAGAAAAGGCATTAAATTTTTGTTTTCATGGGTTCCAAAAACATATCGCCAAAAAAAAAATCCAGGCTAATGAAAATTTGGAGTAAAAATGGAGATCTACTGGGAAGGAATCTCCTGAAAGATTGATCATTTTTGAAAAAGTTTGAAATCCTTTTAAGGCGCTGCTAGGAAGGATTTAGTCAATTGGTCCAAAGAAATTCCACCACTGGGAAAATCAATGAGGGAATTTGTATAAAGCATTCCTTTTAAAATAAATAAGTCACAAATGGTAGAAAGCTTTATTTTGGAGCCAAAATACGTTGGTCCATGCTTAAACATAATCCCAGTAATTATATCCAATTGGATCAAAGTTTTGAGAAAATTTTTTAATATTGTTTGAATTCTTTCCAAAGTCAGATGGTGTTAAAACCTTAAGAATTTGGAAAGTCAAATGAGTAATGTTCGGAGGACTGGCTTTGTCCTTGTAATGTTTAATGGACACCGAATCAGAATCTATCAGGATAAATTCATAATATTTTTGTGTCCTATTTGGAGAAAAAGGTTTGAAATGAAAATCTTTTGGGAAGATTTTTGAAGGTATTTTGTTGGGATTTTTATCCCAAAATTCTGGTTCAATTTGAGTTACTGGCATAAATTTATCTTTTGCCAGATACTGGGTTTGGGATTTTTTGGTAGAAGTTTGAGTAGTCGCCAATTGTTTGGATGACTCTTGTTTGGTGATCTGTTTGCTTAGATTTTGGATCATGAGGGATAAAGGGTAATCCTCATCATCTTCATCATTGTCAGAGGCAATTTCTGCCCAAGACTTTTTTGGGAGTTTGGTTAGGCCTTGGTCTTAAAAGGCTAACAGTGTTTGGATTGGGAAGGCATAGTCTTCCTTGGTTTGTTTTTGGGTTTGTGTTTGCTGGGTAGATGACCCAGATAAGTTGGGTTCTTGGGTAGATGATCCAGTTTGATTTTTTGCTTGTCCAGTTAGGACAATTTCTTTTCCTTTTCCTTTTTCTTTTTCTTTTTCTCTTGTTTTTCCTCCTCTAGAGGAGGATGATGATTTTGGCATTCTTTTCCCTGCAAAAATTCACAGGTGAGGTAATCAGGGAGAAAGTTTAAAGTGCCTTTGAGATACTTGATATCAAAATCAAAAACACTTAATATAGCTTGCCATCTTGCAAAAATTTGTTTTGATGCAAGGTTTTTAACATCCTTTTGCAAAATGTCTTTTGCTGACTTACAATCTACTCGAACCAAAAATCTTTGATTCAGTAAATCAGATTGAAATTTTGAAATGCAGAGAACAATTGCTAAAACTTCTTTTTTAATTGTAGAATACTTTTGCTGAGCAGTATTCCAATGTTTTGAAGTGTATGCAATGACATGCTCTCTATCATTTATTTTTTGTTTTAGAATGCCACCGAAACCTAAGTCAGAGGCATCAGTCTCAACAATTTTGGAGGCTTGGGGGTTTGGTAGATAAAGACAAGGAAGAGTTTTGACCTGGTCTTTAACCTATTTGACAATGTTTGTATGAACGTCTATCCAAGGAGGAGGAACTTTTTTAAGACGATCATGGAGAGGTTTGATAAGATTATTAAGCTGAGGAAAAAAGTCAGAGACATAGTTCAAATAGCCTAAAAATCTTTGTAATTGAGTTTTGTCAATAATTTGATTGGGAAAATTATCCGCAAAGCGGATTGCCCGACCAATTGGGACAATAGTACCTTGAAAGATATTATGTTCAAGAAATCTGATTTTTGTTTGAAAAAGATCAATTTTTGTTTTAGAAATAGCAAGGCCATTTCTTTTGATTATGTTCACAAAAACGTGAATATGTTTGAAGTGTTGATCAATAGTTTGAGAAAAGATTAGCAAATCATCTATATAGACAATGATAAAGTTTGAATAAGAATCAAAAATATCATTCATGATTTTTTGAAACTTAGAAGGGGCATTTTTGAGTCCAAAGGGCATTACGTTCCATTTGTATTGCCCAAAAGGAATAGTGAAAGCTGTTTTGTGGCTATCACTTTCTTGAATTTGGATTTGCCAAAATCCAGATTTCATGTCAAATTTTGAAAATATTTTTGCTGAATGCAAACAATTCAGAAGATATTTTTTGTTTGGGATCGGATATCTGATCCATTGAAGTGCTTTGTTTAAAGGCTTATAATTAATCACAAGCCTTGGAGTACCACGCTCAATTTCCACTTGTTTATTGACATAAAAAGCAGAATAAGACCATGGACTCTTGCTTTTTCGGATTAGACCTTTGTGAATAAGATCATCAATCTCCTTTCTACAGTAAATGAGGAGTTCCTCATTCATCTGTATTGGTCTAGCTTTTGTTGGAATTTGTCGTTCATGGAAATCCTTTTCATAAGGAAGATTAACGACATGTTTTTTTCCTTTGCCAGAAGGCAGTAGGAAGATCAAAACAGATTGTAGTTTGAATATGTTCGAGAAAATCTTGGATTTTCCTCTGAACATTTGGTTTGGAAAGTTAGGATTCAATATTCTTAAAAGATATTTCTTTTTTTAAAAAATTGATTTGATTTTGCTTAGTTTGAATCAAATTAAGCTTCTTTGAAATTGGTTTTCTTAAAAAAGAAAAACTGATTATCTCACCTAGGTATTTAGTAAAAATTCCTTCATTAGTGATGTTTAATGGGAAAAGAGACCTAACAAAGGGTGTTCCTAAGATCACCACATTACTAAGATTTTTCACCAATAAAAATGAGGTTTTTAATCTAAGGTTTTGATTTTCAATCATCGCCTCAGAAAGTTTGAAATTAATCTTGAGTTTTGAACCACTAGCAGTGCTGAGTTGTTCAAAAGTTTTCTCAAAGTATTTTGTTGGAATAAGTCCTTCCTGTATGCAATTTGAATCTGCACCAGTGTCAAACAATCCAACAATTTCAAGAACAAAATCTTTTATTCTTATTTTGATATTGATGTAAAATTTCTGAATTTTTAGCATGTCAATTAATCCAAGAAATTCATCATCATTTGGGGGATTTTGAAAACTGCTATCATCAGAGACAGCATCAATTTTTTGATTGTTTAACAGGACATCAATGATTTCCTGCTGAGAATCTTATTGATCTTTCAAAGTTTTGACTTCAATTTTGAGATTCTAAATCTCATGTTGAAGATCATGAATAGTAACAGGTTTAACAGATTTTTTCTTAAGTTTTTTTAGAGTTTCACTCAGACTAAATTTATTAGTCTGAATCGAAGGTTTGACTTTAGAAGAACTGGCTTCTAAAGTAGATTTGAGTTTGTTGAGATAGATCCTTTTCTCATCAGGATCAGGAATAGCGTTTGTAGCTTCAAAAAGAAGCTCTTGTTCTCTGGTGAGAACATTTATAGATGACTCTTCAATAGTATCTTCAGAAGATATTACTTCGTTATCATCTGGCACAATTGATTCTTCAGAGGACATTTCATGTTCTTCCTCAGAAGTTTCAGCGAGAAGTTTATTGATCTGCTCCTCAATGTTGGGCTCAAGACTTAGAGCCTTTATTTTTTCTTTAAGCCTACAATTTCTGGCTATGTGGTTAGCTTTGCCACATTTGAAACATATGATAGGCTTGTTAGTGTAGTTTGGTTGTGAATGAGTTTTGGGTTTCCACGGTGGAGGTTTAACCCTTTTTGGTGATTTGGGCCTAGGAAAAAGGCTTATGTTTATCTTTGGGCTTGGATCTCTTTTTTGGGCAAGACAAACCGAATTGTTCGTAGAAAGTGCCCATTTCCCTTCTGTTTTGGGTTTTTTCCTTAGCCAACTGATTTTGAATCTTACCATCTTGGAAAATTTTTAGGGCAACCTTTTGAATATAAGTAATAAGTTGACTGTAACTTAACTACTCATAGTGTATGTTTCCGTCAGGAGACTGGTTACGAATTTTTTCCCTAACCTTATCTCCGAGTGATTTTGGAAGACCAGCTAGAAACTTTTCTTTCCAGAAAGGTTGTTGACTATCTTCCCTAGTGAAAACTCTGGTAAGGAAAGTATCCCTATACCAGCGGAAGTTTCCAAGTGTTTTACACTTGAGATTGGACAATAATTCAGCTGACCTATCCTTCCAAAGGGTTGGATCGCTAGTAAAGTGCTGAACAATTGTAAAGATTAAGGTGTTAACAGCATCAGGGATAGGTTCCCCATTGCTGGTGATTGGTGTTTCATCAAGTTCAATTTTAATTGCATAAAAAATTTTTTATTTTTCAAAATCAGTAAGATAATTATCCAACCAACCTTTTAACTGACCAGAAAAACCAGCAACCAAAATTTCAACAATTGTTTCCTCCGAACAATTGAGGTTTGTAGAATACACAATTGAAACCATGGTCATATGTTGCAGTGTGATCATAATTTGATATTCAGTTTGACCATCTATGTTCCACTCATAGATGTTATTTGCACTAAAGGACCTAATACTTAAATAGTTCTCTTCAAGTAATAAATCAGGAGGAGTAGCACGTTGGTAATAAAGTTTTGAAGGTTTTTTCCAATTTTGAGAAGTGACTTGCTCAATTTTTTGACCTTTAGAATTTTCAGAAGACTCAGTTGTTTTTTCAAGAGCGCTAATGATCCTTGATCTAGAAGTTTCTTGAAGTGGAGTATCAAGAACAACAGTTTCCAAAAGTTTGAGTTTTTCATTAATTTTGTTTAAAAATTCTTCTTGAGAAGAAATAGTTTTAGGCTGAAGACTTAGCGCCTTACTAGCTTTAAACGGTTTGGAAAGAGGTTTAGCTTCTTGTTTTTCAGAAGCAGTTTTTGAGGAAGAAGATTCTTCTTTGATTTTGACAGTTTTTCCAAGAAGTTTTGGACCCAAAGTTTGAAGAAACTTGTTTGTATAGTTGGACTGCTCCATGAGACACTTGATGTTTCTTGGATTTAGAGGTTCATCATCCTTTCTGAATTTGAAAGGTGATGCTATGATAGGTTTGCCATCAGCATCCTTAATGTTAGGAAACTGAAATTTTGTTTCAGGAGGAAGTTTAAATTGAACCGTCTCATTAGTTTTGAGATGCCAGAGGACATCTAAAGTTTTTTCACTTAATTCTGTTTTCCAAGGATAATCAACCTTATTTTTAACAGAAAAAGCATGAAACCAGTCAAAGCAAAATATATTTTGTTGACCCTATTAAGAAAATCAAAAAAATTTTCTTGAATATCTTTTATGTCTTTTCCCTAATAATTTTGAAAAAACCAATTTCTTTGAGAGGTCAAATCCTCAGAGTAAAAGTTTTTCCTAAGGGATTTTTTATCTATGGTGAACTTAGACATCATAAGGTTCATTCGTAGAGGAATAAGTTAGAGATTGAATTGATTTTTGGTCTTTGTCTTCCTTTTGATAGACTGGTCTAGGAAGGTCAGAAGACATATCCAACCCACGAAGTCGGATATTTGGGATTTCAGTTTGTGAGGTAGTAGAAAAGGACTTCCTAGACATAGCCGAAGCAGCTGTCTTAAAATCCTCAGATACCTCAGACCTGGAAGAAGTTCCAAAATGGAAAGAGTTTCTTCTATCAAAGAATAACTCAACTTTTCCAGTATCATATTGCCTAATATCCTGGAAGTCAGGAGTAGGCTTAGGTTTGGCTGGAACAACTATGTCGAGTGTCCATTTTTGAGGAAAATTTATTTCACTCCATTGGATAGCCTTTGGCACTGTGACCTTAGCTTTAGTTGTGTCAGTGAGGAATAGAGTGGTTTCATCGCTTTGTTTTGGTTTGAGGACCCTAGAGATCATGGAGTTCATGACCTTATATTGGACCCTATAAGTTAAGTTTATGGGAACAGATCCAGTCTTCATGTCAAGTCCGGATATCAAAAGATTGAGAGTTAGTACATCAATGATATTTCTATCAGCGAGACTAACAGTAAGATCTGGGAAACAATTAAAGTAAATTGGCTCAGCACAAATACTAGTTTCAACAATTCCAAGAAGAGAATCATGAAACTGATTATGTCTAGCATCACGAAGATAGATCAGGACAGAGGTGTTCATACCTAATCTGATGATTGGTTTGAGGGAAACTTGAACGCACCCTATATGAAGAAAATTAAATTCTTCTTTGTGTTTTCTGATTGATTTATTTGAAAGAAGTTGAAAAGTTTTTTCTATTTCGTCCAAGGGGACGACTTCTTCTACAGTTCTGACTATGTAGTCAGATTTGGAAAAAAAAGTTTTCTTTTCAGTTTTGTAAATTTGAGTTTCAGGGATCCTAGGCATTTCCTAAGTTCTTAGATCCTCATCGTTTATATCCTCAAATCGGATTTCCTCTTTGAAGATGTTGTTTGTTTTGTTTTTTGTTTGATGATCATTTTATCATTTGAAGAGGAAAAAGATGAAGAGCCAGTAGAAAAACGGTGAGAAAAACATTAAATTTTAATTCCCCTACTGATACCAGTTCCTTTAGGTTCAGTAAAGAATCATGATAAGATTTAATAAAATATTTTATCTGCTGAACTAAATATTGATATTCCTTTTTACTGCTGATAATTTTATTTAATCCAATTTTAAAGCAACTTTCAAATAGTTCTTTTAAATCCGAGCCATTGACTTACTGCCCTTAACCATCACGAGACTTATTGCATACTTCCAGATTACCAAGAACTATTAAAGTTTCTTTTCTAACCAAAATAGAGAGTGGTTCAGCATAAAAAATATCAGTACAGATTTCATCCAGATAAAATATTAATTAACTCAAATCATAATTTCCTATATATATATATATATATATATATATATATATATATATATATATATATATATATATATATATATATATATGTATGTATGTATGTATGTATACAACTGATGATATATTACCTGTCTTTATCTCTTCTGATGTGCTTATCGTTAAATTTTATTATGTTTGGCGATGCTGATCACCTTTATTATATACAGCGCACCGTTTCTTCTGTTTACATATATCGATGTGATCTCTGTGCCCTGAGATGTGGTTCGTCAAATATATAAATATATGGATCAAAGAAAAAGAGAATATAATACAATGAATACAGCTATAAACGGAACACTAACACGGTAATGCAATTTACTCAGTTTCGTGCTATGACTTAAGCATAACATTAAATTGGTAGGATGTTACATTGATCTTTCTGACACAGCCTGGGAGATGGCATATATCCAGTAGAAGGCATTAAAATAGAGAATTGCAAAAGAATATAATTCTATGGTGATTCCTCGTAGATTTGAAGAAGGAGACTTAGTACTTTGACGTGCTAACATCGGACCACCAACTCCCAAGCGAAGGAATCTTGTGGCGAATTGGTAACGTCCATATTGGGTCATTGATATTTTAGGAAAAGGAGCATACAAGCTCTCTACTTTGTTAGGATCCAAGGTTCCGAGATCCTGGAATACCTTAAACCCTAGGAAATTTTACATATGATGTAAACTAAGCAAAGTCAATGTACTCTTTTTTCTACCTTGGATTTTTCCCATTGAGTTTTCCCCAGGAAGTTTTAACAAGGAGAGACTTCTGCGGGCCAAGTCGTACTTATACACTGGCACTTGGTTTCTTCACTTGTTATCAATAAAGTTGTTATTCCTCTATTCCTATTTATTATTATTTAAATCCTAAGGAATTAATCACCTCTTAGTTGAAAACACATAAAGCCTAGGTCCAACACCTTGAGCATTACTTAAATTCGAGACGTCAAATACCTCGAAAAAATATTCAAAGAATCTAGTAAATGATAATGAATTCGAGTCTCACATGACCTCAGAAGCTAATCATTACTACTTTCACACACATGGGGACCTTGTAGGGCGGGGAAGGTCGCCCTTGACCTTGTTCTTGTTCTTACAGGGGGAAAATCTTGGAACTTGGGGCCTTAAATAGGGTTGTCCTAGCAAGGATCCCCATCTAATGGGGAATTTTGCCATCCCTAGTGGAGGAACTTCAAGTTAGGTGGCTATAATGGGGAACTAGGGGTTTGAATGATTGTGCTTGTGGTTTTGTTAGTGGAAGATGGATGATGAGGGAGATGTATGCAAATAGAGGGAGATGGAATGATAATTTTTGTTAAAAAAAAATTCATATTAGAAAATTTAAAAATAATATAAAACTAAATTTTTTATTGCTTGTAAAATAGAAGGTTTTTCTTTTATGAAAATAGAAGGTTCATTGAAAAGTTCATTATTATAAGGTTCATCATAAACAGGCTTTTTCACCTACCTATAGTACTTTTGCAAACTAATTACAGGATTATAGTAGTTTTTAAACTATTACCCTGCTGTGGTAGCTTTTGCCACAGTGGATTTTTTTTTATCTTTTTCTCTGATTCAAATGGCGCAACTTAAAGTAGCGTCACTATGACGCTCTACCACCCTCTACAAGACAAGACAATTGATGAAGCAGATAGCGTAGAGTCATAGAATGCCACCCACTACATGCCAAAAGACTCTAGCAGGTGGCACAGGCCACATAGCGCCACACAAAAGCGTCCACTACACCTACAGCATGAAGAGACCATTCGAGCATGGGTCTAGAAGTTGGCGATAGTGAGGATGCACCATCCTTAGGGTCCCACCATGTGGCGCTATGCATAAAAGTGCTGCAGAGTATATATTGTAACATCCCCATATAACGTTATAGGAAATAATAAAAACCTTCTTGGGCAAACTTTTATTATTTATAGCCTTGCCCTTGAACATTTTCAAAAATGACATTTAGATCCTTATATCAATTGAATGAGTAGAATAAGGTTTTAAACGAAGCAGAACCACATAGTGGAAATGTAGAAACTAAATTCTTAGCCGATTGGGCCACGAAGGTGTCCACATGTGAAATGACGTGGGATGCCCCAAACTTGTTTAAAACTACGAAAATGCCATTTGCCATGAAAAAACAGAAAATAGAAGGCCCTAAATTTGCAAAATGTTTAATTTACACTGTTAATCGATTTATTCAATTTTATTGAGTTTGTAAAGTTAATTAAAAAGTTAATTAGAGGTTAACTAGGAGTTGATTAGAAGTTAATTAGAGATATTAGGATTAAGAATAATTAAAATAGAAACATATAAAACCTCACAAAATTCTTCAAAACCATTTTACCGATTTGGAGGAAATCGGTAGAATTTCGGAATTTTCAACTGTCAAAACCCAAACTAACCAAATTTAACCTACTAAACCCTACTTTAAGTGGCTAGAATTTAGCCACCTCCCTCATCAAAGTGGCACCACCCATGCCACAAAGAGTGAGCATGGTTGGCTCACTTATGAGCCACTTCTTCCACCCACCACCTCTATATCAAATTCATATAATCCTTTCTTACTTCCTTCAAATTTTTGGCCTTCCTCTCTCCTTTGCAGACCTCCCATCATTCCCTCTCATCTCCCTTCCTTTTCACTTCATTTCTCTTCCATTTCCAAGCTCCAAGCACCTCCAACATCAAAACTCTTCATCTAGTCAAGCTATCTTTCAATCTAGAGGTAGGATTCAATTTCTGTTCTTGATTTCTCTGAACTGTGGTTCCATGAAGTTTCACTTTTCTTCATTTATTTGATGATGTATTGGATGTATTTGATGGTATAAGGTTGGATTAACATGAAATTTTGAGTTGAAATTAAAGTTAGAAGGAGAAAACTAGAAGAAGTGGAGAATTAGGATGTTGTCTAGGTGAAAAACCTACGGCAGTCTGTATGGCGGAGTGTACGGCTCTGTCTACGGCCTTTTTTTATGTGAAACTAGACATCTAGGACTCTCCAACCATATAAATTATAAGGCCATTGGATTAGTATTGAGTGAGATACAAATTTTTGAAATTTACCCTAGAATTTTGACCCCGATTCTAAGCAGATTGGAATTCGAGGGGCATAACTTGCACTATACTCCTTAAAATTGAGTGAAAACAATTTTATTAAAAAGCTAAGACATATATAAAAGTCCCATAAAAATTTTAGAGTTATATTCGATCCCAATTGCTCCCAGTGGTTCAAGGAATTTGCCCTAAGTCCAAGCCGGGCTAAAACAGGGCAGTTCAAAAAGGTCAAATTTCGGAGCTTATAACTCAAGCTACACTAAAGTAAATGAAATGGGACTTATTAAAAATGAAATATTGTCCTGTTAGCTTTAATAGGATGTAAATTTTGTATGATTTGGGCTGGTTTTCGATTTTTAGTGGATTTTTACTTTTAAATGTGTAATTCTGGCCAACTACAGGGCAGGCCGAGATAGAACTTAAATATCTTGAGCTACATTTATCAAAATTAGATGGGACCAAAGAGGTTAGAAAATAGACACACCACATTCCAACATATCCAAAATTTAGGTCTAAATGAGTTAAATAGAAATTATGGCTTATTTTACAAAAATTGGATTGAGTGAAAGTGCTAAGACAGCAACTATACCTTAAATGCAACTAATGTTCCTATGAAATTGATGTTGAATTGTGAATGGAGTGTTGGGAATTTTCTGTAAAAATTGGTTGTCTGAGTACTGGCACTATTCATGGGGAAGTGGACACGTTCTGTTATACTGCCGAATTTTCAGTAGAATTGTAAGGAGGTTATGAGTATTTATGTATTAAGAATATGTATGTGGAAATCATGTATGCAAAGATATATGAAAGTAAATGATGAAGCATATGTATGAGTGCATTTAACATGTCTATGCATGATTATATATGGGAATGAAAGGACATGAATATATTATATGCAGATCCCTTCACCTGGAAGTAGTTATGAGATCTCTCCTTGTGAAGGCAGTTAAATAAGATAAGATGGGTCCCTTCACTTGGAGATAGTTAATTGAGTCCCTCCTTGTGAAGGCAGTTAAAAGATATTATAAAGGTCCCATATTTCTAAGGAGTGTGACATGGCAATCACACCTCGATGGGGTATAACATGGCAATCCTACTCTAGAATATGGCATGATGAGCACATCCTAAGGAGTGTGAGATGGCGATCACGCTCTGATGGGGTATGATATGGTGATCATACTCTGGTATGTGATAAAACTATGAGATCCCTCTACCTCGGAGGCACGTGGTCAGATGAGATCCTTCTACATTGAAGGCAAGTGGTCAGTTGAGATCCCTTTATCCTTGAGGCACGTGACCAGGAGAGATCCCTTCAATTTAGAGGCATGTAACCAAAATGAGATCCCTCTAAGACTAGAGGCATGTGGGTCCCCTTGCGAGTCAGTACTGTATGACGACAGTCACGAGTTGAGCTCACTCCTAGATCAAACTACCCGAGAGCAGTAAAGACTAAAGATTAAAACATATGCAAGTACCCTAGGGACAGCGATACGTAACGCCTAGGTGTGCTAAGAAAAGAAAGCAAAGAAAGTTAAAGAAAAACACCAGTGCATTTGCATGAATTCAAGTATGAGTATTTGCACAATTATATCCCATGTTTTATTGATGCTAAGACTGTTCTATCTACTTATACTGTGATTATTATTCTAAATATGAAATATTGCTAATGTGACTCAAGTGCGTGAATAAAATAAACTCTGATTCGGGCAATATATTTTTAAACTATAAAACTGAATAGTCTATTTAACATGCTTACATTTTTCACAATAAACCGAAGCAGCTGGAAATAATAACGATAACACAGCATATGGTAGTTTAATGAATCATACTAAGAATTTATAATTCTCACTCCTATGTTTATTTCCGTGTTATATCCAGATAGTTCAGAAGTTCCGAAAAAAGTCCTCCGAGGCGAAGTTGATTAGTAAAATTGAAGGTGGCCAAAGGTTGCTGCCAAACAAGGTCCGATTAAATGACAGTAACAACTACTAGGTGAGGTATTATGACTTAAGCATAATACCATACTTCGGAGAGTGTTACATATATTCCCCCCTCTCTTCCATTCTCTCCTGTCATCCCCTACCCCCTAACACAACACAACTTAGCAACCCACACAAACACTTGCATATTTTTTTTTTTTTTTTTTTGCTTTTTGAGTGAAATATTGATAGCTGGAAACTATAAAAGTTAGTTCGTGATCTAGTATATTATACTTCAACCGTTTTTATAAAGGCAATTTAAAAAGTTTTTCATTTATTTATGAGTTTTTTCTTAAGATTATAGTTTAATTTTATCAATGAACTCAATTTGTAAAAAATATTATTAATTTCTTTAAAAAAAATTATAACAATTTCTATTGAATTTTTTTTATAAATTTAGTTTTAATAAGTTTTATTAGAAATTTTTAGACTACATAATAAAAAATTTATTAAATAGATCATTATGATATATTTAGTTTTCAACGTCAAAGTTTAATTTTCGTAATAACTTAATTTTTGAGAAATCAGTGTTAAAAAATATTATATTTATTTATGTGTTTAGGTTTTAATTTTTTTTAAGATTAAACTTTAAATTTATCAATAAGTTCAATTTGGTGTAAAATTATTAAATTTTTTTTTTAAAAAAAGGTTTAAGAGCATTTGGTTACTTTTTTCAAGGGTTTAGGGTTTGTAAGGGTTAATTTTTTTTATATGTGCAGTCTTGTTTCTAATTTGATAATTAATAGTATTTTTTTTATTTTGCAGATGGCATCTAGTTCTTCTTCTTCATTACGCGTCATTCATCTCTGGGCAGAAGATGCATCATTATTGACGATGCAAGAGACCCACATTTCGTAATATATTTGGAATGGACATCCCAATCGGATACTAGTTGTTAGAGGAAAATCTTCTGCTCGTAGCAGAAACGAGCAAATTCCTATCGAGATTATTCCATACTTGGAATAGGCAGGGTTTGTTCAAGTTGCAAAGCTCGAATTTTTCCTAATTAAGCACACGTTGGTATTTGCTCTAGTAGAGCATTCGAGACCGGAGACACATACCTTTCATTTGCCTCCGGGGGAATGCACAATTATGGTATTGATGGGAGACCAGTTGCTGGCAATGCTTCTAGTTAGTGGCAACCTATTATCCAGCAACTGCTAGGTATAACTCCCTTGTAGAACGCTTTTCATAGTCATCGATTGAAAATGGGGTGGTTAAATACCCACTTTAGTGATATAAATGATCATAATGACAATGATGTCAAAGTTCAGCGATTCGCTCGAGCATATATTTTGCAATTGATGGGATTACTTCTTTTTCCTAATAATTCTAGAAACTTGGTACTTTTAAGACTTCTACCATTTTTAGAGGATTTTGTCATGGCTGAACAAATATAGTTAGGGATCAGCTGTGCTCTCTTATTTATATCGTGAGCTTTGCAAGTGCACGGATTATAATCGACGTGAGATTGGAGGCATGGCTGTGTTAGTTCAGCTATGGGCATGGGATAGATTCCCATCAATTACCCCAACTCCTCCAATTGAGATCACTAATGCCCCACATGGTGCTCGATATGACTTTTTTTTGCCTTTTTTTTTCAGAATGTCATTTTTTTTTTAAATAACCATTATATGTTTATAATGTTTGGGTGAATATGTGAAATAATAGATTGATAAGTGGTAGAACTTTTATAGCCATACGACGAGACTTGCCATACTATCATCGTAGGCTTAATCGATTGAAGCGAAAAGATGTAAGAATTACTTATTGATCTATCTATAATTTTGATCATGTTAACTCTATATAATTTTTAATTTTAATTATTGTCATTCTGTAGATTGCATGGGAGCCCTATCTTGAAGTTTACAGGGAGTTCCCTCCTATATGCCTTGAAGGCTCTCATGTTTGGAGAGCTATTGTGCCACTTATATTTTTTCACATCTTGGAGTGGCATCAGCCGGATCGAGTGATGCATCAATTTGGCTTACAACAAGGTATTCCGAACCCACCTTGTCAACTTGAACAACTCCATGATCTTACACTATGTGGAAAAGAGAGTGATAATTGGATGCTCTTATATGCTTCGGTTATCTAATTATGGCATGACAGGGCACAATATGTGGTAATTAGTGATCAGCAAATGGGATTATTAAGTGAGAATGATCCCTACATGAGGTGGTATTCAAGGCACACTCATCATTGGATTAATAAGGATGGTGCATGCAGAGGACAGATAGTAAGTATTATTGTATTGGTTAATTAAATTATTTTGTGTTATTAGCATCTCTATGTAATGTTTGTGTTTGTTTTGAATAGCACAATCAACTAGAGTTGATGCATCATTTATCCTCTATTAATGACTCAAGCTTTTCAATGGAGGATGTTAGAGATGTGATAGCAGAGTTATTGAAGCAGTTTGAGGAATTAGACAGGGTCATTGAACCTGTGGTAGCTCATATTCAACAGCAGCCTCTTCCATAATCTGATGTAAATATGGCAATACCTCCGACTTGGGTGGAAGGTCAGGGACTTTGTGGCACAAAAGATGAGAAATGATAGAGGTTCATACTCTTCCTCCACTTCCTGAATGTGGTCACAACCAATATTATATTCATCATCAGCCAACCCCATGGGTTCAGGTCCAGAAAGATCTTATTATTGGCCACCTCACCATCAAACAGCAGGAGCATCATCTCCTTATGCTGCATATCATTCATACGGCCTAGATGAGGCATACGTACCTTTTGCACCAAGTCCATCACAATTTACACTGCCTGTATATGTGCCACCAGAGTTCACACCTAGTGCACCTATAGAGTTTATGGATTTTCTATCACATGAAACCCTTTATACCCCACATGATGTAAATGTTGTTAATGTTGTTTCTCCACAGAGTATTGACTTGAATGAAGATTTCTTATTTGTAGCTGACCTTGAGGATGATGTGGGTAATGTGAGAAGAAACCCGCATCGTAGAGCGAGAGATAGGCAATGTGGTTGTATATTATTGCCTAACTCTCCACATGATTGATTATAAATGTATCTTTTTGTTTATTAATGAAAACTACTTATTGTTAGCTAAGTCTTAAATTTATTAGAAGTTGAATATTTTAGAATTTACTCTGCTATAAAAAAGAAATCAACTAAACTAAGTCTTGAATGATCATATCTAAATGGTTTGTGCATACTTTTTAATTATAAAGTTTTTTTCTTCTTAAAGTTCTTTAATTATACCCAAATTATTATTATTTAAAATAAATCTTCAATAATATATTAAGTTAAACAACTAATTTTCATAATATATAATATATTCATTAAACAAAGCTAAGTTCCTAAAGCTAAGTTTGTAGCAAATTACAATGACAAGAAAATAAACAAAGTAGAGAGAATTACAATGACAAGAAGATAATTAACAATTAAATGACTAATGACAAATTTGGCATAGTTTAAATCTCTTCATCATCTAAACTGTCAACATCATGCTGGGACCTTTGACTTACAGTAAGACAAGGGCAATGGCGTTGATTATGACCTTCCCTTTTACATATTCCACACTGTTGTCTTTACTGCGACTCTTTCAAATCCATTTCATTTTTTATGCTTGTAAACTTCGGCCTGCCCTTGGCATAAAGGGTTGATAGGTTTGGAACCAATGTCAAGTCTAATGTTGTTGTAATGCAATCCTCATTGCCAATTGGCCACCACTGTCCACTATATACATTGACAATATTTTGGATAAAATAAACAGGATCAACTAAACTGTAGAAGTCTATACTCACAGCAGCACAAGCAGCAATCGCATGAGAGCATAGATATTTATATGCTTGAAATTTTCCACACTAGCAAGTAACTCTCCTTAAGTTTAGGGCCCATGTATGACTGCCATTTTGTGTCACAGGGTTGAATGTAACATCCTTCTTGGTATAGTACTATGCTTAAGTCATAGTACCATACTTAGGAGTTGTTACTGTTACTTGAATGGACCTTATCTGACAGCAACTTCAGCTGTCTTCGAAACTTTTTGAACTATCTAGAGATAACACGGAAACAGGAGTGAGAATTTTAAATTCTCAGTAGGATTCACTAAGAAATTTCATACCGTGGCATCGTTATTATCTCCAGTTGCTTCAATTTATTACGAAAAAGGTGGACATGTTATATAAACTATTTAATTTTATAGTTTGAAAATATATTATTTGAAGCAGAGTCCATTTTATTCATACACTTGTCATTTGGGAGAGCTAATACAAAATAAAGTCATGAATCATACTATGAATAATAACTGCAACGTATTAAAAAATAATAACACCAATATACTGAAAACATAAAATTTGCACATGCTTTTACTTGTACTTGAATTTATGTAGATATATGTACTTTTCTTTTCTTTCTTTGTCTTCCTTTACTTATCATATATATTCCAGAGCACGATCGCTATGTCATACTCCATCGAGTATGATCACCATGTCACACTCTTCAGAAATATGTTCATCCTGCCATGTCCCATAGTATGATCACTATGTCATACTCCATCGGGGTGTGATCACCATGTCACATTCCTTAGGATGTGGGATCATTATGCCACATTCTAGAGTATGATCGCCATGTCATACCCCATCAGAACGTGATGGCCATGTTACGTTTCTTCGAAATATGGACTCATCACCATATCTTTCATCATAGAATCATAAATACATAGGCTTCATACCTTATTCTCAAATGATAATATTTGCATGGTATTCATACATATCGCATAACAATATTAACACACCAACATTTAGAATTATCACTAATTTATGCCGGAAATTCGACAGCATAACGGATCAGGTCCGCTTCCCCGTGAATAGTGTCATTCTAGAACAAATAATCAGCCAATAGTACCAGCACCATTATAGCATATTAAACTTCAACATCAACATGGTATAGCAATGTTTAGGTTTTAATTGAAATCACATATGCCTTAGGGTGCCTAGTTCATCAATTTGGAAATTCTGCTTATGTTCCTCAATGTTGTTTGATTTTGTAAAATCTGCCATAAATTCTAGTAAACTCCATTGGACTTCAATTTTGGATATGTTGGATTGTTATGTGTCTATTTTCTAACCTCTTTGGTTCCATCTCGTTTTGATACCTATAACTCAAGTTATTGAAAGTTTAGCTCAACCTATCCTGTAACTAGGCAAAATTGTACACCTAAAAGTATAAATTCACTAAAAATCGAAAATTGCTTGAAATCATACAAAATTTATATCATATTAAAGCTAACAGAACAAGCTTTTATTTGAAATAAGTTTCATCTCATTTTCATGAGTAGAGCTTGAGTTATAAGCTCTGTAAATTGACCCTTTTGGAATGCCCTGTTCTAGCCCGGTTTGGATAGGGTGAATTCATTGAATTATTGGGAGCAACTGGGATAAAATCTGATGATGAAACTTTTATGGAATGTTTCTCTATGTCTCAGCTTTCTAAATAATTTTATTGGACCCAAATCCAAGTTATATAGGGCGAGTTATGCCCTGAAAATCCTTCCCTGCCCAAAATCAAAGTTAGAAACATAGGGCAAATTTCCAAAATTCATATCTCCTTCAATACTAGGTCTTATAATTTATATGGTTGGAAATCCCTAGATGTCTAGTTTCATATAAAAATAGGTTCATGAATTTTCGGTGGCCGTAGGAGGAGCCGTACACTCCGCCAGTACGGATGTTGTAAGATTTTCTAAGTTTCAGATTCTAGTTTGCTATCTATCTTGTTTTTCATGCAAGATTCAATCTCAGTCCCACCAAATACTTGATAAACCAGCCATAAATCATCACATAAGCATCATATATCATCAATTACATGAATATAGAAAAATTTCTCAACAGCCCTCAACTCAATAAACTCTAGCAAAGAAGTTGAATCCTACCCTTGTTTTGGTGTCACCACTAGCTAGTCTTGAGTTTCAGTGAAAGATTTGGGTGCAAGAAGCTTGATGGATGTTGAAAGTGGAAGAAGATGATGAGAAGAAGAAGAAAGAAGTCTGAAAGAGAGAGAAAGGAGGTCAAAATTCATGTGGGAATTGAAAGGGAATTATGGCCATTTGTGTAAAGGTGGTAGTTGAGAAACTCAATTCTCATTGGCCACCATCACTTGGCTGAAAATTTAGCCAAGTCTCCCCCCTTTGTGTGGCTATCTTGTGCCACCTCTAAGGGGCTAAGTGGTTGAGTTTTCAGCCACTAAATATAGGGTTTTGAGTGTGTAATTCTATTGATTCGACTCTGGCAGTTAAAAATGCCGAATCTCTACCGGTGTCCTTCAAATCAGCAAAACAATTTGGAAAATTTTTGTGAAAGTTTCTATGTATCTATTCTAATTATTTCTAATTCTAATCTCTCTAATTAATATCTAATTAACACCTAATTAATCCTTAATTAACTTCTATTTAACCTTACTTATGCATTAAAATCGAATAAATCGATTAATAATGCAAATCGGTAAAATGTTGTTGGTAACCGTCTTAAATTTTCTACACAACTATTTCAAATTCTTCATTCATTAATCTCTTTATAATTCATTCCTAATTACCTTCTCACATTTTAATAAAATTGAATAAATCTATTTGCAGCACAATTTAAATGTTCAAAAAAATTTGGACGTTACATTGAATGCCTCTTCAACCTCAAACTTTGTGGTCTCTGTATCATATTTGTGAACTTGGTGGGAACATGCATCCTCTTGATTCTTCCTAATAGCATCAACTAACTTCTTCCTAAATGCAGTAATTGGTAGATTTCTAGCACTTTTTAAGACTTTATTCATAGCCTCTAATAAGTTTGTTGTCATATGTCCATATCTACGTCCTCCTAAATCATACGCTTGACTCCATTTATCCTTCGGTATACTATCAATCCATCTTTGAATTTCAAGGTTAGTTTAACAAAATTTTTCTAAATTCCTGTCAAATCGGTGCATGCAAGTCGTATACCCTACATTAACACAAATTAAATATTAATTTCAAAAAGAACAAAATTCATACATATAATATTAAAAATTTTAGAATATACTTCTTACCAAGTCTCAGTAGATATTGTTTCAATTTCTTATTCTTAAACTTGTGGTTGAAATTGCTGGCAATGTAGCGAATACAATACACATAATAAGCATATGGAGGTTGCCAACCAAGGTTTTGACTTGCCATAACTCCTTTTATACTTGTATACCGATCAGAGATAAGACACAAACCTTGCTTTCTTGTCACATATTGCCCGATGTTTCCTAAGAACCATGACCACACGTCTAAGGTTTCTCCTTCAACAATAGCAAAAGCAATTGGTAAAACGTAATTGTTGCCATCCTAGGTAATGGCAATTAAAAGTGTACCACGATACTTTCCATACAGAAATGTGTTGTCAATTTGTATAATAGGTTTGCAAAAATTGAAGGCATCACAACATTGCTTGAATGTCCAAAACACCCGATAAAATGTACAAAATCAATTGTCTACTTGATCATTAATGACAAATTTGGTTGTCTCAATTTTGTAGATAGAATCTAGTGCAAATATCTGCATATATGCAAGCCATCCAGGTAGCTTTGCAAATGATTCATCCCAATCACCAAACACCTTTGCTATTGCCTTTTGCTTACCTATCCAAGCCTTCTGATACGATACTTGAAATCCGTATTGGCTATTAATTTTTTCTCTGATCAAAGAAATTGGAATCAATGGTTCCAATTTAACCAACTCTAACATAAATTAAGTAATCAAATTATTATCAACAAATAAACTTAATAACCATAAAGTATATAACTGATATATAGATCAACGACATACCTAGTATATTTGCACAGATAAAATTTGAATCTAATTTGTAGTGATCTTGAGATAGCATTGAATTAAGACAGATGTGACGACCACCCTATTTGGTGATTTGCCACTTATTTGTCTTTTTTCCTAAAATTGCCCTCATTCGCCAAGGACAACCTTCTTTGTGTCTTATGCACTTTGTGCAAAAAATTATCTGTGTTGATTTCACTACAATATATGTTTGATAGACCTTCATAGAGTCATGTTTGATAGCCATCTGTATAGCTTTTTTGTTATCAAATCATAAACCAACATACAACTCATCTCCAATACGCCAGGAACCAGGCATATCCAATCCAGGAAATTCATCCGTCTCTTGATTGGGGTGGTCCCAATTGATATCATGGAAGAGGAAACTGGATTGAACCGGCCTATCCGACCGATTGGACCGGGAAACGGTCATCAAGCTAGTCATGACCCAACTAAGGCCATGACCGGCGCTTAGAGAACGAGTTCCCTAGCAAGCCTTTCACAGAAACATTTTTTGGAAAACGGACAGAGTTTCCCCTATATTTAGGATAATTCCCGAATAAGAGTACTCCTCCTGCATAACAGCAACCATATACTTCCATCGGGGATATAGGCATTCTCATAATGTACCCCTCAACACAATATATATATATATATATATATATATATCAAACATAATTCAATCCACCAAACATGATCCATAGTAATCCAACACATAATTCCATCACAAATTGTCCAACCAGTCAGATTTACATGATTTCACAAATACTCAGACTGTTACACACCAGCAAGGGTCGGACCCTGCCTGTAGTACTATGGAGTTACAATTCTAAGATTACAAACAGAATAGAATCACCAAACCAGGCTCTTATCTAAGAGGGCTCGCCAAGGGTAAGGGTCGACTACTGCTAAGCAGGGGAATCAGCTCCCAAATCTAAACCTGTATCTGAAAAAAAAAAAAAAAGAGATAAGATAGCCATGGGGTGAGTTTATGAAACTCAGTGAGAGATAGGACATCTTTGCATACATGAGTCAATAAACTATAGTTCAATTCAATTTAACATTCTTAGGAACCATCTAACAGGATAATCCATCAAGATTCACACTTAGGTGGCCCTTCCTTCATGTGAATCCCGTAAATAGGCACGCACCACTATTAAAGTGGCTGTGAATAATCAGGCACGCACCACACTATATGCATGGCTGTGAATAACAGGCACGCACCACTCCCTTGAGTGGCTGTAAAATCATAAGTCAAGGTGTATCAGGGCTAACATCTACTGCTATTAATAGGCAAATCCTGTATAGACCTTCCTAGTCCTACTCATTAAATAACAAGCATCATTTTTCAAATATTTCTCATTGCTCATGTGAAATTTCTAAAACCGTTTCAACATAGAGATTTATCTAAATAACATGAATTTAAGGTAGTAAACGAAACAAAGGAATTCTATCTACTTACAGATTACCAGCCCACAGAAGGATATCAATACACTAGAACCACAAAGTAAGAAGGGTATCCCTTAGAGCAATCTAGCACCATAACCACAACCATATGATTGGATATTAGCTTCTAACATGGAGAATTAATCCTACCTATACTCAACTCCCAAAGCATCTAACCTAGGGTTTAAGATTGAACCTCAAACCAACAAAAATTCGAAATCTATATGAAAGGAAGGAAGAAAGATGTTAGAAATTACCCTAGAGAAGCCAATGAGGGTGAGGGGAAAGGTAGATTCACGGATTCCTCCACCTCCAAGCTTCAAAGTCTTCAATGGAGTTGTAGAGAGAGAAAGGGACAGATTTGATGATGGTTGGGGTTGATTTTTTTGTGTTTAATGCATGTTTATAAGTGGTTAATGTGATAGAAGTTGATGGGGAAGTGCTAGGATGAAGATTAGGCAAGTTTTGGAGGAGAGAAAGACGAGTTCGAGGTGAGGAGAGAGAGAGCATCGCGAGAAAATGAGGGAGAACCATCGCTAGTGTTTATATAAACATGCGGTAATCGATTACAATTTGTTGTAATCGATTACATTACACCCAGAATTGTTAATCGATTACAAGCCTGTGTAATCGATTACATGAAGAAAAAACTTGGTCTTCGCATAACATAATCCCTGATAATCGATTACAATACCGTGTAATCGATTACAACGGGAAAAAAGGCAGCAGTAATATCACATTAAAAGGAAAGAATCCGGAATTAAACCATAGACATTATAAAGCCGGTCCAGTCAAATTCATTGAACCGCTAGTGCTAAAAATCGGTATCAAATCGGACAGAACTGGTATAAATCGGTGAACTAGGTGAATCAGACCGGTTATACCGGTTCACTGATTCTTTTTTTTTAGTAAAATGATGTCGTTTCTTTAAAGGGAAGACAAAAAAAAGCTTGCAAAACTGTGTCATTTTGCGGCTTCAAAAGCAAGAACAAAATTGAAAATTTAGAAACATGGGCGGATTGGCATTGCACGGCTTAGGGCTCGATCCTTTTCTCCCGCAGTGCCTCTCCTTTCTCATTTTCTTCACACTACAACAGCCGCCATCATCGCCGTTCGTCTCCACGCCGCCGTCGGAAAGTAGTCTAATGCGCCACAATTCTCCACGTCGCGGTTAGTCTTTCTTCACTTGTTTTGCTTTTAAATGTTGAACTTCCATAGCCTTGATGCTATTGTGGATTTGGTTTTTGGGTAAGTAAAGTGGAAATAATAATTTATGGATGGATTTGTTTTGTGGTTTGATATAGTGCCAATGTTTTGTGAGATTTTGATATGGATGTTAATCTATTTTGTTAAAGAAGGTACATATTTAAGCTAGTTTAAAGTGTGTTAATAAGATACATAGGAATGCTATTAAAGTTTGTTAAGATAATTCCCTTCCACCTAAATATATATTAAGATTCATAGAATGAATTAATGTGACATTAATGTCTGTGCATTCCTACATATGCATCAATAACGGATTTTAATGCATAGGAACGCTATTGCTATCTCTGGACATTCCTACATTTTGAGTTCTGGCTACATTCCTACATATGCATCAATAATGGATTTTAACACATAGGAATAGTATAACACCCTCCCAAGTACAATACTATTCTTAAGTTATAGCACCACACTCAGAAGTTGTTACTGTTACTTGAACGGACCTTGCTTGTGACAAAGAACTTGGTGCCTTAGAATCTTCTCGAACTATCTGGAGATAATACGGAAACAAGAGTGAAAATTTTAAATTCTCAGTAGGGCTCGCTAAGAAATTTTGTACTGTATCATCATTATTATCTCCAGCTGCTTCGGTTTATTATGAAAAATGTGAACATGTTAACTAGACTGTTCAGTTTTATAGTTCAAAAAATACCTTGTCCGAAGTAGAATTCGTTTTATTCATGCACTTGTCATTTGGGAGAGCCAATATACGAAAAAGTCATGAAGCATATTATGAATAATAACTATAACATATTAAAATATAATAACACTAACATGTGGGAAACTTGAAATTAGCATCTGCCTTCACTTGTACTTGAATTTCTGCAAATATACATAATTTTCTTTTCTTTCTTGGTCTTGCTTTACTTGTTATGCACATTCTAGAGTATGATCGCCATGTCATACTCTATCGGAGTGTGATCACCATGTCACATTCCTTAGGATATAACCATCATGCCATGTTCCAGAGTATGATTGTCATGTCATACTCCATTAGAATGTGATCGCCATGTCACATTCCTTAGGGTGTGGGACCTTCATTCGGTACTTACACTAGCTGGGTCATGCCATGCCTCATGTAAGTTCTGTCCCTGATACTCACACTAGCTAGGTCGATGCCATGCCTCATGTGAGTGGGATGCTTGCACATGCTTTAATCTTTATTCTTTACTATTCTTGGGTAGTCTAATTCGTCACGCAGTATTGACCCACAAGGGGATTCATGTGCCTCCAGTTTTGGAGGGATCTCATTTTATATATTTATATCCTTTCATTCGCATACATAATCATGCATAGACATACTGAATGCACTCATGCATATGCTTCATCGCTTACGTTCATATATCCTTACATACATGTATTCTACATACCTATTCATAACATACAAGTGTCTATAACCTTCTTACAATTCTACCGAAAGTTCGGCAGCATAACGGAACGAGTCGGCTTCCCCATGAATAGTACCAGTACATCAGAACATCAATTTATCATAAAAGCCACAACATTACCCACATATTTCAATATGGAACCCATAATAGTATTAAACTCATCAAGGCAGAGTTTCTGCCTCAGCATAGTCAACCAATCCGATTTTTATAATTCAATCCATTACCTCTATTTAATTCATTTGGACCTCAAATTTGGATATGTTCAAGTGTTATGTGTCTAGTTTCTAACCTTTTTAGTCCCATCTAATTTTGATATCTATAGCTCAAGATATTTAGAGTTTATCCCGGCCTGTCCTGTGGCTGGCCAGAATCAGACACCTAAAAGTAAAAATCTACTAAAAATCGAAAACTGACTCAAATGATACAAAATTGGACTCATATTAAATCTAACAGGGTAAAGTTTCATTTCCAAAAAGTTTCATTCCAATTGACTTAGTAGGGCTCGAGTTATAAGCCTCAAATTCTGACCTTTCTAAATTGCCCTGTTCTGACCCGGTTGGGACATAGGGTAATTTTCTTGGATCACTGGGAGCAACTGGAACCTTATCTAATTCTGAAATTTTTATGGGACACTCTCCTATGTGTAAGCTTTCTAACAAAGTTAGTTTCATTCATTTTCAAGTAGTGTAGGCCGAGTTCTATCCTGAACAACCTAGTCTGCCCAAATTCAGAGTTAGAACCCTAGGTCGAAATTCAAAAATTCATAACTCCCTCAATACTAATCCAAAAGTCTTATATGATATATCTATGGAAATCCCTAAATGTCTAGTTTCATATAAAAATGGTTCCTTCAAATTTAATCGGCTGTAGGCGGAGCCGTACACTCCGCCGTACGGACTGCCGAGGGATTTTGGTTCTCTAGCCCCTCAGCTCTTCTTATTTCTATTCTTTCTTGCTTCAAATTCGATTTTAACCAAACAAACAGCCCAAAACCAATCACATATCATCATAATCATCCATTTAACACATCAAAGATCATGAGAATAATCCAAGCTCAGCCAGCCAAGACCACAGAATTGATGCAAGATTCAAACTCCTACCTTTGTTCCAAGTGATTTTGCTGGAATTTGAAGGCTTGGATGAGCAAGGCTTGAATTGGCTTGATGTTGGCTGGAGTTTTTGTGTGTGAAGAAGAGAGAAAGAGAGCTGAAAGGAGAAGAGGAAAGTGGCGCAAAAGGGATCTGAATGGGTGCTAAAAAGGGTAGAAAAATTCTGATTATATGAGTGGTTGTTATTGATTTGTTTTGGCCTTTGATTGGTTGGATACAAAAGGCTGAAATTCAGCCAGCTTTCCTTCTCTTTTGTGGCCCAAAGTGGCTCCACTTTTAGTGCTAAGTGGCTGAGTTATCAACCTTAGATTCTAGGGTTTTAAGCTTGCAATTCTATTAGTCCGGTTCCGACAGTTTAAAATACCGTAATGTTACCGATTTCCTTTAAATCGGTAAATCAGTTTCGTGAAAATTCTTATGAAATCTTCTATATTTCTAACCTAATTAACTTGTACCTAATCTCAATTAATTGCTAATCAATTGATCCTAAATAATTATTTAACCGAATGTTAATTAATCTCAATTATTCGATAAAAATCGAACAATTGAACGAAAAATGATAAAAGAATTTTGTGAGGTTTTTATAAGTTTCTATAATCCTAATTTCTTTAATTTAACTTCTAATCAATTCCTAGTTAACCTCTAATTAACTTTTTAATTAACCCTACAAACTCAATAAAATCGAGTAAATTGATTAACAGTGTACATTAAACGTTTTGCACATTTTGGGGCCTTCTGTTTCTATTTTTCAAGGCCAATGGCATTTTCATAATTATGGGTAAGTCTAGGGGCATCCCATGTCATTTCACATATGGGTACCTCCGTGGCTCAATCGGCTAGGGTTTAGGTTTGTATGTTTTCGCTACGTGATTCTGCTTCGTTTAAAACTTTATTCTGCTAATTCTATTGACATAGGGACCTAAATATTATTTTCTAAAAAGTTTAGGGGCAAGGTGGTCAACAATAAAAGTTTATTGTTATTATTTCCTATTACGTTATATGGGGATATTACAAATAGCATTCCTACATATGCATTCCCATATAATTGTCCCTACATTCCTACATATGCATCAATGCTATTAAAGTGTGTGAAGATACAGATATTCACAATGACATTAATGTGACATTTTGAATTTTTAGAACTATGCCTACTATATTAGAATTTTGATGATAAATATGTTTTATTACTTATTTCATAATGTGAATTTTAACATTATTTCTTTACTCTTTTTCTTTTCTTTTTTTTCCCCCCAGATATGGATGCTAATGAGCAATCACTAGATAATAGCAATCCTACCAATACCAATGCTGCCCCTACTGAGGCTAATCTTTCTAATACTAATCCTACCAATGCCAATAATCAATCTTCCTCAGGCTCTGCTCGTGGGAAAATTGATCCGGCATGGTGATATTTCAGTTTAAATGTTTAGAATAGGAAAACAATATACACATGTTTATTTTGTTTGAACCGATATAAAGGAGGAGGGATTCATAGAATGAAGCAACAGCTTGCAGGAAAACATGAAAACATTGCTAGATGTAAGAAGGTTCCTCATGATGTGAAAGAACAAATGTCAAGACTTTTGGAAGAAGTTAAGAAAAGTAAAGATAAATCTATGATCTTTAGTGATGATGAGATTGAAGAAGCAATGGCATAAGAGGAACAAGAGGTTAATCCTATCCCTCGACCATCTAAGATGCAAATTGTTGGAGATAAGGGAAAAAGAAAAGCAAGTGTTTCTCAAAAAGTTAGTGGCTATTTTGCACCAAGGACAACTCCAAGAGCCCAACCAAGTTTGAAAAGTGTCTTTCAAATCAAAGAAGCAATACATGATGCTAAATTAAGACTTGCTAGATGGATTATTCATGCACGGATTCCTTTCCATGCAGTTTGATCACCTTACTTTCAAGATGCTTTAGATGCTATTACTGGTATTGGACATGGTTTTAAAGGCCCTTGTTATGATGAATTGAGAGTTCAGTTGTTGAGTGATCTTAAGAAAGAGTTTCAATTGCTTGTAGATAGTTATCGGAGTTCATGCAAAGAAACTGGTTGCACACTTATGGTTGATGGTTGGACAGATCGAAGGTAGAGAACTTTGATCAATTTTTTAGTGTATTGTCCTGCTAGTATGTCTTTTGTGAAGTATGTAGATGCTTCAAATGTGATTAAAAATGCCTCTACATTGTGTAATTTTTTTGTTGATGTTATTGAATGGATTGGGCCAAGTAATATTGTGCATGTGGTTACTGACAATGCAGCCAATTATGTAGCAGCTGGGAAGCTTATTCATGAAAAGTATGATAATATTTTTTTGTCTCCCTGTGTTGCACATTGCCTAAATCTTATTTTGAAAGATATAAGCAGCATGCCCTACATTACTAGCCTTGCTTTCTGTGCTTCCAAGATTACTATCTTTGTTTACAACCATACAGTGTTCTTGTCTTGGCTTAGAAAAAGGCCCAATTGGAAATAAATTGTTCATCCAGGAGCTACCCGTTTTGCTACTGTCTTTCTTACATTGAAAAATATTTATGAACATAAGACAGATTTGCGAGCTTTGGTTGTAGATTCTGATGAAAAACCTTCATTAAGATATGTATATGAAGGAATGCAAAAGGCTAAAAATGCAATTAAATAGATGTTTAGGAATAGAAAGGTTGCTTATCAACCTTACACAAAAATTATTAAGGCAAGATAGGATAAGCACTTGAAGCGAAGTCTCCATGCAGCAACTTACTTTCTAAACCCAGCTTTCTTTTATGATGAGAAGTTTATTGAGAAGCATCAAGTCTTACAAGGTTTACTTGATTTACTTGATGTAAAGAGTCTTTGTAGTGACTTAATTAAAGCAATGAAGGAGATGCAAGTATACCGAGAGCGCAAAGGGAGTTTTGATAGGCCAAAAGTCATGCAAGCAGCCAAGGAACTCCAACCTAGTAAGATATTTGATCTAATATTTTAATTGATTTTTTATATTTCAAAAAAAATGATGAATTATTGATGATTGATGATTAAATACTTATATCTAATCTATGTAGGTGAATAGTGGAGGTATTTTGGTGGTAGTGCTCCAAATTTGCAGAAGATAGCAGTTCGTGTTCTTAGCCAGACATCTTCCTCGGGGTGTGAGCGGAATTGGAGTCTTTTTGAACAAATTCACACTAAAAGAAGGAATAAGTTGGAGTATCAGAGACTAAGTGATATTGTTTTTGTGACCTATAACTTACATCTTAAATCCGGGTATTATATTATACCATTAAATCACTTAATACTTATCAATGTTATTATGTTATTTTTGGAACTTTAGGTTAGCAAACTTAGAATTTGTTACAATAATTTGCTTTTGTATTTTAGGTTACAATAAAAGAAAAGGTCCTATGATCCAATTGATTATGAAAGTATTGACCTAATTGACTTTTGGGTGATGGAAGAAGCTAAAGTGCCAAAACTTCCCAATGATATTCAAGAGTTGATATATGAAGACAACTCTATTACTTCATATCGTGGTAGTGAGTTTTATGGTTTCATTTTTTATAATATGCTTTGTTCATAAACTTTTTGTCATATATTTAACATATTGTTATTTTGTTAGATGATGGGGAAACTGATCATATTGATGCTAGTATGCCTTATGGTTCATTTGATGATGATGATGAAGGACACGAAGATGAAGATTTTAATGATGAAGATATTCAACAAATGCATATTTTGATGATGCTATTTGACTTGTTAACTTTATTGTTTACATTTGATGTAATATTACCTTTTAATATTGTCATTTGAGTTAATGTTGTCATACTTTATTAGAAGTTGAGACTAGAGAGATTTGGATTATGTTTACTTTGGTAGATCTTTGAACAATGTTATTTTTTATTAGTTATGTTATAATTTTTTGAATTTTAATTAATTATATATATTTATACATATAAATAATTAAATACATATATTTTATTATGTCCTAGTTGAACTATTTGGACCTCTAAACCTTTGAACCCCTGCCTTGATGACCAGTTCGATGCCCGGTCTGGTTTTCTTAACCCTGATTGATATAATTATAATGTGGAGACATATTCTAGAATGAAGTGTCCATCAAATGTATTGCATCTATAAAGATATCATCATGTCATGAAAAAGGTTCTAATAAAATTACAATATATCCAAATAATTATAGGAAAACTAACCGTCTTGTTGTGGAAATTATTCTCTAATATGCAATGAGGATGCAACAGGAGAAATTGTAATAACCAGATAATCCATTTCTGTAACACCCTTGATTTAATTTCAAGTTTTTCTTTATGGTTACCTTACTTGATTGATGTGTTTGATCTAATTATAATTGATTTTTTTTGTAGATGTGGGTTACCTTAGGTGTTGGATGGCATTTAGGATGCAAGGAATCAAGTTTTGGGACGTTGTAATCGATTATTGTGTGGCGGATAATCGATTACAGGGCTCTCTGTATGCCCACAAGTTAAGATTTTTCGCGTGGTAATTAATTACCAAATATGGTAATCGATTACTAATTCTGGGTTTGTGGTAATTGATTGCTAGCTCTTTGCCCTTGGTAATCGATTACTAGTTCTTCGTGTTAATAGATTACCAGCCCCTAGTAATCGATTACCACAGGCCAATATATATACGGAGACGCGTCCCACGCCCTCATTTTCGAATTTCCTCTTCTCTAACCCAAACTTTCTCCTTTCTCTCTAGAATCCTCTCCTTCCACCACTTCTCACATCTATTACATCCATTCCATCATTATTCAACTAAATCAATAACAACAACACTATCTTCACTCCAATTAAACACAAATCATCCCTTTAATCCGCCCTTCCTTTTCTCATACTTGCTTGGGTGGATTTAAAGCTGGAGAGCACCTCTCTATCCATTTCCTCCTCCCTCCAATTCTAACAGTAATTCTCATGTCTTACTCCTTTTTTTCCCTAAGAAATTTCAACTCTTTGATGGATAGAAAAATTTTTGAAATCCTAGGGTAGTGAGATTAGAAGTCTTGAGATATGGAGATTATTAGTGACCCATAAATGATTAATTTACCGTATTGTGGTGTTAGATTATTCCAAGGAATTTCTCTCCAGCTTTATGGCTTTGGAGAATTAAAATTCCTGAGACCAGTGATCTGTGAGTAGATAGAATACTTTTGAATTATTATTGTTTTAAATTATGATTGTTTATTTACTTTTAGAATGTTGCTCATGAGTCGGTGATGAAAACAAATCGAATATTTTTTTGAAATTGAAGGTTTATGAACATGAAAGATTAGGAAAGTCTATAGCAGGATCTGTCTGCTAATGACAGTAGACGTTAGCCCTAATGCACCTTGGATTCATGACATTACATGGCCACCCAAGGGGCTGGTGCGTGACGAACATTGACGAAACTTCACGGCAACTCAAAGAGTGATGCGTGCCTGATTACGGGATTCACACGAAGGAGCGGCCACCTAAGCGTGAATCCTGTCTGTTTGTCCTGTTAGATATTTTCTCTGTTTTCCTTATCTTATTGGCTATCATTTTATATTTATATAGTCATTGACTCATGAGGTTCAAAAGTATCCTATCTCTCACTAAGTTTCACAAACTCATCCCATGATTATTCTATTCTTTTCAGATATAGGTTTAGACTTGGGATTCGATCCTCCTGTTCAGCATCACTAGATTCTGTCATTGGTGAGCCCACAATGATAAAGGCCTTGATTTGTATTATGTTGTAGTTTATAATCTTAGCATGTAGCTCCATAATACTATAGGTAGGGTCCGACCCTTGCTAGTGTGTTAAGTTTATTTTTAGAAATTGCTTAGACTGATTTGGATTGACTATTGTGTATTAAATTGGATGAATGTTAAATTGAGTGGATTATTTTGTATTTGATTCTGAATTGAACTTGGAAATGTCTTGTGATATGTGTGTGTGTGTGTGTGTGTGTGTGTATGATATGGATGGATATGTCTAGTTATTACTTATGCTGTATGCTGAGGGGTGCATTCTGAGAATCCTCGGATCCCCGATGGAAGTGTGTGTTTGTTGATTTATAGGATAAGTACTCGTATTTGGGAAATATCCTAAATATAAAGGAAACTCTGCCCAAATTTGGTGAAATCTTGACGTGAAAGGCTTGCTAGGGAGCGTGATCTCTAAGCACCGATCATGGCCTATGTCAGGTCAAGACAAAGTGGTATCAGAGCCTAGGTTTCTCTATGTACTATGGAGCAAGTGTCCTTTAGTATGATCACAATTGTGCAAATAGAAGCCAACCCATTTTCACAAGGCATGATGCTACCAGAGGCCTTTAGGAGTATCATTCTTATGTCTATCCTTCAGGTTTTATGCACTTCAAGTATTTTCTTGTCTTGAATTTCAATTTGGTCTTAACCTTAATAACTCTTCCCTTAGGTGAAATGCCGCCTAGAACTCGCACCCGTGTTGCAAGGGCAGAAGCCCATGAGGCTTCTGATACTGAATCTGACCAGGCCCCCTCTCCTCCTAGGAGAAGGAAGGACCGTGGTCGAAAAGGAGGTCGAGGAAGATCGACTAGGCAATCGAAAGAGCCCATTCCTAAAGGAGAGCCAATCAATTTGGCAATTGAAATGAGGGGGTTCACCAGACTCTCAATACTCTGGTGGAACTCCTAGCTCATCAAAGAAAGAATGGACCTCAACCTCACGCGAAGCCAACTCCACCTGTCCGAGAGCCTCCTCATCAGCGAGAAAGGACCAAAGTGTTAATTGAATCCTTCCTCAGATTAAATCCTCCGAGTTTCTCTTGAAATCCTTTACCAAATTGTCCCGCTATACTTATCACCTGGTATCTAATGATACAATGAGAGCTAGGAGGTTGTCCGAGGCTTACTTGACCCTTTATTCTCCAACCTACTTCCTATGGTTGGGAGAATGACTTATGCTGAAATTGTGAATGCTGCTTATGGTCTCGAGATTAGGAGATAAAAGTGGAAAGCGGCCAAAGAGTTAGGCCAAAAACAGAAAATGAAGGAGATTTTTTCTAGTGGATTTAGTTCTGGTGGAGCTTAGAACTATCAGGGCCAACGTTAGGCACCATCGGGTGGGGCTACTTCTTCAGGGCCTGTTCCTATGAGTGTGTCTACCTCAGGATCCTAAGCTAGCAGTGCATCACAGCCAGGTATGCAAGGAATTGGATAGTCAAATTTCTCTAGGCCTCCATGTCAATCTTGTGGGAATTATCACTCGGGGCAATGTCATAAAGCCACTAGAACTTGTTTTGGATATGGCCAGATAGGACATCTCAAGAAGGAGTGTCCCTATTCAAAAAGGGCTTTTGATTCAAGCTTTACACGTCCTGCCGTGCCAGCACCATCCTACTCAGCCTTATCTCCAGGAGCTTCTCATGGACCCTTTGGAAGGGGTTCAAGCAAAGGAGCAGGTGGCAGAGGTCCTGGTAGTAGAGGGGTAGAAAGAGGCCAGCCTAGAGTTTTCACCTTAACAAGACAAGATGCCTAAGCTTCGAATGCTGTAGTGGCAAGTACCTTGCATGTTTATTCTTTTGAAGCATACGTATTGTTTGACCCAAGCTCCACTCACTCCTATGTATCCCCATATTTTGCTTCTCATTTCAATCAACAACCAGTATTATTAGATCACCCTTTTTGGGTTGGAACCCCCATGGGAGAATTCTTAATGGTTCAATTAATGTTTCCCTCCTGTATAGTTAGTATCAAGGGAATGGACACTCTAGCCAACCTATTATTATTGGAGATGATGGACTTTGATATCATCCTAGGCATGGACTAGTTGTCCTTATGCCATGTCACAGTGGATTATCATTCCAAGGCTGTGAAGTTTGAGGTAAAGGACGATTCCTCTTTTATATTTTGGGGATATAGCAGTTTAATCCCCACCAATCTAATTTCTTCTATGACGGCAATGCGATTAATGGACAAAGGAAATGAAGGCTATCTTACTGTGGTTCATGATGTAGAAGCGGTGGTGCCTAGTGTTGATCAAGTTCCTGTAGTTAGAAAATTCCCAGAAGTTTTCCCTGAAGAACTGCCAGGAATGCCTCCCGATAGAGAGATTGAATTTTGTATAGAATTAACTCCAGATGTCTGACCCATTTCTATTCCTCCCTATTGCATGGCTCTAGCAGAGCTGCAAGAGTTAAAAGTTCAGTTGCAAGACATGTTGGAAAAAGGCTTTATTCATCCTAGCACATTTCCATGGGGTGCTTCGGTGCTTTTTGTGAAAAAGAAGGATGGGTCCATGCGATTATGTATGGACTATAGGCAACTCAATCGGCTAACGGTTCGTAATAAATACCCATTACCCCGAATTGATGACCTGTTTGATCAGCTTCAAGGGGCTTCGTGCTTCTCTAAGATTGATCTTTGGTCTGGATACCATCAGTTGAGAATTCGGGAGGAAGATATTCCTAAGACTGCTTTTCGAACCCATTATGGACATTACGAATTCTTGGTAATGTCTTTTAGGTTAACTAATGCCCCAGCTGCTTTCATGGACTTTATGAATAGGGTGTTCAGACCCTTCTTGGATCACTTTGTGATCGTCTTTATTGACGACATCTTAGTTTATTCAAAGAGTGAGAAAGAGCATGAGTGTCATTTGCGGATCGTTCTGCAAACCCTGCGGAACCACCAACTCTATGCTAAATTTTCCAAATGTGAGTTTTGGTTGGATCAAGTGACCTTTTTAGGTCACGTGGTATCAAGGGAAGGAATTATAGTGGATCCTAAGAAGATTGAAGCTATTCAGAAGTGGCCAAGGCCAGCAACTGTGATGGAAATTCGGAGTTTCTTAGGTTTAGCAGGCTACTACCAAAGATTTGTGAAAGACTTCTCCAAAATCTCTACTTCCTTGACTAAGCTAACATAAAATGGTGTACCTTTTCAATGATTTGATGATTGTGAAGAGAGTTTCCAAAGGCTCAAAACTTGTCTAACCACAGCGCCCGTGCTGGTTTTGTCCTCAGGATCTAAAGAGTATTCGATTTATTGTAATGCCTCCCAGGTAGGGCTCGGATGTATTCTTATGCAACATGGATGAGTCATTGCTTATGCCTCAAGGCAATTAAAGAAACATGAGCAAAACTACCTCAGCCACGATCTGGAAATAGCAACCGTTGTGTTTGCACTAAAGATTTGGAGACATTATCTTTATGGGGAGACATGTGAGATCTACACCGATCATAAGAGCCTGAAGTACATCTTCCAACAAAGAGATTTGAACTTGAGATAATGTAGGTGGATGGAATTGCTCAAAGACTACAATTGCACTATTTTGAACCATCCGGGCAAGGCAAACGTAGTGGCTGATGCATTGAGCAGGAAATCTATGGGTAATCTTGCGCATATAGCATCTGTGAAAAGACCCTTAATAGAAAAGATCCACAAGTTAGAAGCTGAAAGTATTCACTTTGAACTTGGAGGCTCCAGACCACTTTTAGCCCATGTACGGGCACGATCTTCCTTGATTGAGCAAATGAAAACTGCCCAATATGAGGATACACAATTATGTAATTTGTAAGATGAAGTTCGCAGTGGAAAGAAGCCTGAATTCTCCTTTGATCAAGCAGGAACTTTGAGGTGCGGAAATCGCTTGTGTGTGCCAGATGTAGGCAATCTAAGGAGAACTCTTCTGAAGGAAGCTCACAATTCTGGATACACGATTCATCCAGGTTCCATTAAGATATACCAAGATTTAAAACAATTGTTTTGGTGGGAAGGTATGAAGAGGGACATAGGGGACTTTGTATCACGCTGTTTAGTATGATAGCAAGTCAAAGTCGAACATCAAAGACCTGCTGGGTTATTACAGCAGGTTGAAATACCTAAGTGCAAATGGGAGAGAATTACCATAGACTTTGTGACCTGGTTACCTCGAAGCTTTAGGAGTTTTGATTTTATTTGGGTGATATAGACAGATTGACCAAGTCAGCTCATTTCTTCCCAGTCAAGACTACCTATAAAGCTTCCTGTTACGCTAAACTCTATGTTAATGAGATTGTTCGACTTCACGGGGTTCCGATATCCATTATCTCAGACCGTGGACCTCAATTTACTTCTCATTTTTGGAAGGCTTTCCAAAAGGCCTTAAGGACCTGACTAGACTTAAGTACGGCGTTCCACCCTCAAATGGATGGGCAATCTAAAAGTACAATTAAAATTCTTGAAAATATGTTGAGGTCCTGCATTTTGGACTTTGGCGAAAATTGGGATAGTTACATGCCCCTAGTAGAATTCTCTTACAACAATAACTATCAAACTAGTATCCATATGGCAACATTTGAAGCCTTGTATGGAAGACCCTGTTGGTCTCCCATTGGATGGTTTGAGGTGGGTGAAGCTAAAATCTTAGGGCCAGACTTAGTGCAAGACTCATTGGAGAAGGTTCGGTTGATTAGAGAATGGTTGCTAATAGCTCAGAGTAAGCAGAAGGCCTATGCTAAACATCGAAGGCGAGACCTAGAATTCTTTATAAGTGACCTTGTGTTCCTTCGTGTGTCCCCTATGAAAGGTGTGATGAGGTTTGAAAGGAAGGGTAAGCTTAGCCCTCGTTATATTGGCCCTTTTGAGATCTTAGATAGAATTGGCCCAGTGGCGTACCATTTGGCCTTACCACCTGGCTTGTCCATGATTCATCCAGTATTTCATGTGTCAATGTTACGAAGGTATCTTCCTGACCCTTCTCAAGTACTTGCTCCACATGTCATCCAATTAGGGGAAGATTTAACTTATGAAAAGAGCCTGTGGCTATAATTGATCGTCAAGTGAAAAAGTTGCATTCAAAGGAGGTGGTCTTAGTAAAGGTAATCTGGAAGGACCACTCAGGGGAAGAAGCGACTTGAGAGGCTGAAGAAGCCGTATAGACAAAGTACCCCAACCTATTTGAATAAGAGATAATTGTTGTTTTGTTCAGATTTCAGGGACAAATTCTTTTTGAGGGGGCAGTATGTAACACCCTTGATTTAATTTCAAGTTTTTCTTTATGGTTACCTTACTTGATTGATGTGTTTGATCTTATTATAATTGATTTTTTTTTTTTGTAGATGTGGGTTACCTTAGGTGTTAGATGGCATTTAGGATGCAAGAAATCAAGTTTTGGGACGTTGTAATCGATTACCGTGTGGCTAGTAATCGATTACAAGGCTCTCTGTATGCCCATGGGTTAAGATTTTTCGCTTGGTAATTGATTACCAAATATGGTAATCGATTACTAGTTCTAGGTTTGTGTTAATCGATTACTAGAATTGGTAATCAATTACCACAGGCCAATATATATACGGAGATGCGTCCCACGGCCACATTTTTGAATTTCCTCTCTTTTTCTACCCAAAACTCTCTCCCTTCTCTCTAGAATCCTCTCCTTCCACCACTCCTCACATCTATTACATCCATTCCATCATTATTCAACTAAATCAACAACAACAACACTATCTTCACTCCAATTAAACACAAATCATCCCTTTAATCCGTCCCTCCTTCTCTCATACTTGCTTGGGTGGATTTGAAGTTGGAGAGCACCTCTCTATCCATTTCCTCCTCCCTCCAATTCTAACGGTAATGCTTATGTCTTACTACTTCTTTTTCCTAAGAAATTTCAACTCTTGGATGGATAGAAAAATTCTTGAAACCCTAGGGTAGTGATATTAGAAGTCTTGAGATATGGAGGTTATTAGTGACCCATAAATGATTAATTTACCGTATTGTGGTGTTAGATTATTCCAAGGAATTTCCCTCCAGCTTTGTGGCTCCGAAGAATTAAGATTTCCCTAAGACTGGTGATCTGCGAGTAAATAGAATACTTTTGAATTATTATTGTTTTAAATTATGATTGTTTATTTACTTTTAGAATGCTACTCATGAGTCAGTGATGAAAACAAATCGAATATTTATTTGAAATTGATGGTTTATGAACATGAAAGGTTAGGAAAGTCTATAGCAAGATCTGTCTGCTAACGGCAGTAGACGTTAGCCCTGGCGCACCGTGGATTTATGACATTACACTACCATCCAAGGGGGTGGTGCGTGACGGACATTACACAGCCATACACATAGCGTGGTGTGTGCCTGATTACGAGATTCACACGAAGAAGCGGCCACCTAAGTGTGAATCCTACCTATTTATCCTGTTAGATATTTTCTCTGTTTTCCTTATGTTATTGGCTATCATTTTATATTTATATAGTCATTGACTCATGAGGTTCAAAAGTGTCCTATCTTTCACTGAGTTTAACAAACTCACCCCATGGTTGTTCTATTCTTTTCATATACAGGTTCAAACTTAGGAGCCGATCCTCCTATTTAGCATCACTAGATTCTATCATTGGGGAGCCCGCATTGATAAGGGCCTTGATTTGTATTCTATTGTAGTTTGTAATCTTAATATGTAGCTCCATAGTACTATAGGCAGGGTCCAACACTTGTTAGTGTGTTAAGTTTATGATTAGAGATTGCTTAGACTGAGTTGGATTGACTATTGTGTATTAAATTGGATGAATGTTAAACTGAATGAATTATTTTGTATTTGATTCTGAATTAAACTTGGAAATGTCTTGTGATATATATATATGAGATATGGATGGATATGTTTGGTTATTACTTATGCTATGTGCTGAGGGGTGCATTCTGAGAATATCTGAATCCCCGATGGAAGTGTGTGTTTGTTGATTTGCAGGATAAGTACTCGTATTTGGGAAATATCCTAAATACAAAGGAAACTCTGCCCAAGACGTGAAAGGCTTGCTAGGAAGCGTGCTCTCTAAGCGCTAGTCACGGCCTATGTCGAGTCATGACAATTTCAGCATCAGAAGAATAGCTATCAGGAATCTCGCCCTCGTCATAATCTTCATCTTCATCTTCATCTTCATCTGACAAGCATATATCAACACTAAAATGATCGCCAGATGCAACACTAGAGTGAATAGAAGGGGCAATAGGCAATAATGAATGGCCTGCAATATCAATCTCAGCATACAGTTCGAGCATCGTTAAAGAAGATCGTTGCTTAAAAGTGCTAATCATGCAATCAACATCATCATCATCAACTATCCCAAGAGTAGTATATGTGCTGTTCTCTCGAGAAATCGGAAATCTATGAGTAAGACTTGAAATTGTTTATGAGATTGAAGCTTCAATTTGGCAGCAATTTTCCTCTTTAGTGCATTATAACCAAGACCTCTTTTTATTCTAATTGATCTTTTATTACCTTCAAAAGTACATTTCTGTGGCCTATCAAATTTTCTACCATTCCAGTATACAAACACAATAAAATTACTCATTTTTTTAAATAAATTGAAAAAAGAGAAGAAAACAGTAAATAGAAATTAACAAAAAAAAAATAGAAGCTACAAATTTCTAAGATACGATAGAATATATGAAGATTGAAAATTGTAAGCTGGAGTTTTATAAAGACCTAAAAAAAAATGATAAAATAAGGCAAAGGATATAAAGATTAGAAATTGCAAATAGAAATTGAAAATTCAAAATATAAAGAGCAATTAGACGCAATGCTGGAATAAGGCAGAGGGTATAAAGATTGGAAATTCCAAATGGAAATTGAAAATTCAAAATGCAAAGAGCAATCAGACGTAATGCTTAAAGCAGAGTATATAAACACTAGAAATTGCAAATACAGATTGAAAATTCAAGATGCAAAGACCAATCAGACGCAATGCTAGAATGATAGAAAGGTAAAATATAGAGTGATAGTGGAGTACTGTCAACCAACGCCAACTGATATTAGTTGCCACGTGGCAGAATCTCATGGGTGGCGCATATTGACTCTACACCAACTGGGGCACCCGTGGGCCATGTGCTGAGTGGCACTACGTGGCCCTACACCACTTACTGGACTGGTTTGTCATGTAGTGGGTGGCGCTCTATGACTCTGCGCCATCTACTCCGTCAGTTGTCTTGTCTCGTAAAGAGTCATAGTGGCATTGCTTCAAATTGCGCCATCTGAATCAAAGAAAAGATAAAAATAAATAAATAAATAAATAAATAAAAATCTACCATGGCAAAAGCTATCATAATCAGAGTAATATTTTGAAAACTACTATAAATCCTATAATTAGTTTTCAAAAGTACTATAGGTAGGTGAAAAAGCCTCATAAACCACCATGTTCTAAAAATTGAACAGGATCGACCAGTCTGAGATTCGACTATAAACTAGTCCTTAGGCTTGTCTATACTGGAATAAAAATCAAATTTTCATAACCTTGGGAAACAAATTCCATGGATTTTTCTTTTTGTGTCAACAACTCCATGGAGTTGCTATAGGAAAGTTTGTTTTCCAAGATGAAATTGGATTTCACAAAGCCCAATCACCACCCAACCGTTTTCTTTTCCTTTTATTTATTTGTTTTTTTGGTCTTTCCACCCAACCCGAAATGGACAACCCCACAAAATATGTGGACCAAAATAATAAACCCCACTAGGGATGTCAACGGGGCGGGGTGGAGTAGGGGCAGGGTATAGGCCCCTGTCCTCCACCCCGTGGATAAATACTTACTCCCATCTCTCTCCCCATATCCGTACGGGGATACCCGTTAGAATATTAAAAATTTAAAAAATTTAAATTAAATATAAAATTTCTAATATCATAAAATACTTAAAATAAGTATAGATAATAATCTAATTCTACGATTTAAATTCTAACAACTTAATATACTTAAAATAAAAATAAATATACAAAATAGGTACAATAATACAATTTCACAATCTAAATTCTAACAATTTAAAATACTTAAAATAAAAATAAATATATAATAATAATCTAACTATTAATCTAATACATAATAAATATAAATAAATATAACTTCTAAATTTAAATTTTAGTCCAATCAATTTAAATAATAATAATATTAACTTAACTAAACTAATAACTTAAAAATAAAATAATAATTTCATAATTAATACCCACAAATATGAAAATAATAATCCTTACCCCTATCCTATTTAATATGTAAATATTTAAAATTTCTATCTCTATTATCCTCAGAGATAAAACCTTCTCCACACCCACCGCATTGTAGGGATTTCTCACGAATATCCGTGGGCACATTTTTTTTAAATCCCCAAATCCCACAAAGTATCTCAAACGTGAGAGATGACAACAGTTGGTGTGATTTGACCAAAAAGAAAAGAAATCAGTTGGTGTGAGAAATGTTCTTGACACGACATTAATTCAATGTTAAAGTCCCTGCTTTCACACACTCCAATAATCTGAGTGAAAGACTTGGACAGACTGAAACTTGGTCCTAGGAGGCCCATGGACCCTTGTATTAATTAAAAATTGACATACCACATGTTCTGATCAGTTTTTGTTGCTTTTTCTGAGATTTGGCTACCAAAAGCCCCACATCACGATTGCAAAGCAATAACCTATAATAATTCATATTTATTAATTATTAATATTGCGAAATGCCATGTGCTAGGTAAGTTCAAACCAAGGGGAGGACTGAAGCCTAGATGCCTGTTTTTAATTGTTCCTCTTCCTGCACCAAGAATATCAGGGCCAGCTAGAATAACAAGATATTTGAGTAATTTATATAATCTTATTACATGTTTAAATTTATGTAGTATTTGTATGTGTAAAAAAAAATACAAAAATCAATTTCAATTAATGCAACTTATTCTCTTTTGAAAACTACTTGATTTAAGAGTTCAATTTGCTTTTTATTATTTAATATTAAGAGAATCAATTTATTATACAAATATATTTTTTTACTTTTATATGAAAATATAAATTTACTATGTTTTATGAGACAAATAGTCAAAAATGAAAAGATTTTCATCAAGTAAAATATTTCAAAATTACAAATAATAGATTATTAAAAATGAATTTTCAAAGAAATATATTAATAATATTAAGTATGAATAAAATTAGAAATAATAATAAATTATTAGTTTAATTATAAAAGATAAATTAGAAGGGCATTTTAGAGCAATCAAACAAAAATTCATTAAACAAAGAGTGACAATAGATAATATGGAGTGATAATAGCCATTTCCTTAATTTTATGGTTTTTTTCTTTTTTTTCAAAAAAGAAATTAAACAAGACGAACAGAAATTGCGCATTACTGGTCCTTTAACTTATTCTTTTATTATAAATACTATTTTTCAGTTAAAAGCAAAAAGGAAAGCAAGGGGAGAATTAATGGGGAGCGGATGCATTTGCATTTTCAACTTATGCATTATTCTCTCTCCTGTTTTCTTTTCTAATAAGAAGCTTGTGAAAATATACCTTGAGAAAAAATGACGTGTACTTTAAATAAGATAATTTATAATTTATTTTTTTAAGGGTTTTAACAACCAAATGAATTTTAGAGTTTGCAACATTACTACTGCGTTCGCAAGTTGTGTGTTACACTGTTTATTATTTTAATATAAGTAAATTCATTTAAATAATAGTTGTTAACTTATTTTAAAATGAAAATATTCAAAATCAAATAACTAAAAAGATAAAAATTTTAATTTCAGAATGACTAAATGGAACTATGGTTTCTTTTTTACAAAATTTAAAATAAAATATTAATGTAAAGTGCATTTTACCCTTAATAATATTATAAATTTTGCCATGTTATTATTTTATTTAGATAAGTTATGTATATATGTCATAAAATTAGTGAATCATCTAACACCATTCACCACCACTGCACCACTATCGTCGCTCTACTTGCACCACCGCCACCATTCTGATAGTTATGTCACTTGGTAGCGAAGATGATTGCTTTGTCCTCGTTGGCTAGCTTGTGAATGATAAGGTTGTCGATTGTGGGGATGAGTGCTTTAATGGTGGTTGGTGGCAGGTGATGGTGGCTATGTGGTGCGGGGTTCAACGTGGGTCGATGGTGCGTTGAGGTCATACCGGTTGGTGGGGCAATGGCAATTGGTGGAGGATGCTGATGCACGGGTGTACGACAATGGAGGATGGTGGCTAGCAATGGTCCGATTCTTCCTGAACCAATGTGATGACATGATGCACTAGAGTGTGGGAAAGAAGATCGCTAGCAAAAGTAGGGGTTGGGCCGTTGGGGAAATAGTGCATTCGGTGTTTGTGTTTTGGGAGAGAGGGGGTTTAGCATGCACCCAATGATGCATAGTATATTGATACACCATATATATCAATCATTAGATTATTTAGTGTATGGTGCACCATAATTTGTTTGATGTACCATAGCCTTGGCCTTGATTCACAACTAAATAATTAAGGGAAATTTCCGAAAATTACATAAAAATTTTAAAATTTTCTCTCCTTTTACAAAACACAAAAAGAAAGTTTAGGAACATAGTAAGAACCACATAATCAATTTATTCGAAACATACCATAATTCATGAGTTAGATGCTATGTTAGCATCGCTCATGTTGTTATTATGTATTTACATATGTACATAGTGTATACATGTGAGTGGGGTAAGTAATGATACAGATGATGATTTGCCACCAAGAAGAGTCTAAACGTTTTGGGATTTTTCATAATTGCCTTGTCTATTTAATTACTTATAGAATTCTCCGAATTTATAGTTGTCTGTGCAGTATATTGGGGTTGATTTAATCAAAATGTTGTATTCAACGTATCTACTTCCAGTATAATCATAATGTACCGTTAACACAAATGGACAAGGAGCAGAATATGGCCAATTTGACATTACATTTTATTTAAATTGTTGTCATTCCCAATTTTTTTGTTTCAGGAATTACTATACTAGAAACATCACAATACCGAATTAGCCAATCAGTTGCCAGAAAGAGAATAAGGGTCCATATCCAGTGAAATAAAGAAGCATGGCCCCGAAGTGACAACGAAATTCTTCAGAGCAATTATTTGTTTAATTTTCAAAGACAATCATTCAACTAATTAAACAAGTCAATTAATTTCCATATTAAATTCATTATAGTTAGCAGAAAATTAAGTTCAAAGTAGCGGTTGATGCTCCTCACACATGCCAACCGATTCTATACAATAAATACAAATGTAAACATAAAACATTCAAAAAACTTAGAATGTCTAAAAAGAATAAAATTATAAATTAAAATGTTTATTTTTAAGCATCATTGTCGTAAGAAAAATTTTCAATTTATCAGATATTTATATTTATTGCATATTTTTATAGAAATAAATTTTTGTATAATTATGTCGTAATATTTTCTTGTAATTAAAAATGCGGATTAATATTATAGTCATTAATTATATCAATTTTAAGTCGCCATGCTATTAAGGATTCTGCTATAAAACAGTCGAAACTGTTGAAGCTTTCTAGCCATATGCAATTTAAGATTCTTTTCCTTTAGAAATTCCTCCCAAAATTTTAGTTCGAAGTAGTAGATACATAATATTCTTCTTATAATGAAAACTTTTAAATCACAATGTACGATCAACCACTTGTAAACCATATATGCAATTTTAGATTAGAAAGTGAGAACAGGTTCGTGGAGTTTGTTTCTCGTACATGGACGTGGAGGGTTGAATCCGAATAGTTCTCGATTAATTAAGAACTGAGTTTCGTTTGTATGCAGCATAAATTAGAAATATTTATTTAATTAGTTGTTTGCATTTGCTATGAGTGTGTTTGATATGTTGTATTAGGTATGATATGATAAAATAATATAATATATTATGACCTTATCCATTATTTGGTACAGCCAACGTATTGTATAAACTTATCCATCAAACATTCCTTATATGTCAAAATGATAGATAACTTAATCCAGCCTAGAAAGGCTGTATTAAGCCTGATTAAATGGTTGACGTACAAGGGTTCTTTTATATTTTTATTTTTAATATATTTTATTAAAAGAAAAATAATATTAAATAAATAATAAAAACTAGAAACCATATAAATAAAAAATAATTATTATAAAATAACTATTCAAACTAATATAAAAATATAAGAATAAAAATTTATTAATAAAATATATAAATAATATTTAATATAAATTTAATTATATATAATAAAAAATACAACCAAATATAAAAATATAATATTAGGTTTACTTCAATTTTGATGTATAAAAACTTCCTCTTTATTTCTCTCTGTCTCTCTCTTTTTCTCTCTCTCTCACTCACTCACTCATATTTTTTATATTATGAAAAAATATTAAAAATAAATAAATAAATTTTAATATAAAATTATATTTATATATAATAAAAAATAACTAAAATAATTATAATAAATATTTAAATAATTATATTAATTTTTAACTTTTAAATTTTTATATTCAAAAATAGTATTTATTATAATCTCTTTTTTTGGATATATTATATTACCGAAATCACCGCCAAGTAAAGGATATTGACACACAATACTTAATTTTTAAATAAATTTATTTAAAAATAAATTGACACACAATACTTAATTACACACAATACTTAATATGACATACAGTAAAGGATATTGACACACAATACTTAATTTTTAAATTTATTTAAACAAACATTAATTACACACTATAATAGTCAACAGCTCAAATGGTTGCCACGTCTATCGGGCAATTTGAATTCTGGGGCTGAATAGCAACACTTTTAACTTTAATATATTGTTAATGCAAAAAATTTATATTATTAATTAATTAGATATTGTTATATATTTAATTTTTTAAGTAATTATACAAAATTCAAAACACTTTTAATGATATCATAGTAATATTATTTTTTTTTATAGATCAATGATAATAAGATTTAAATTTATAATCTCATGTATATTATCTAAATTCTATCATATCATTTCTAATGACTAATGTCAAAATATTATATAATTAAATTATTGTATAAAATTCTCTTATACTTACAGTATCTTAAAATTAAATTTTTATTTTATTTGTACCCATCAAGATAGACGAATTTAATTTCACACTAATTATGTAAATGTTTGGACTTGGGAAGATTACAGTTTGCCTTTTTTCTTTAAAGATATATGTATTTTTTTTTATTTTTTTTTTGCTATTTATTACAGAATTCTAACTTGTTCGGATTTCAGAGCATCACAACACTGAAATCAAATTTTCATATCACAATGATCATCAATTACCAGATTGTTAACCTTGGCCCATTTATACTCCCGCAGTCTCATCATCATAAAGCTTGCATTCAGTCATGGCTTGTCTGCAAATGAACTGGTCCACGAGCATTGTGCAGCTTTTGTCAATTAAAGGAGGGGATAGCTATCTTTGATCATAGAATTTGCTAAATTGAAGAATGAAAGTACTACCTCAAACATATTCTTCTTTTGCACCAAATCATGTAGGCCAGATAACATGCAAATGAATGTGTTATTATTATGAATTTCAAAACTTTCGAAAATTGGAAATTCTTCCTTTTTTTTCTTTTTCCTTTTTTTATAGATATCCTCCCATCGGAGACAATTTTATTCAAATATTGTATAATAGTTAAATATGAATGACTCTCTCAATTCTTTCTGTGATTTGCCACATTACCGTAAACTAACTCCTTACCACCATAGCAAACCTCAGTTGGTCATAAATTCTTCCATTTTAAAGTTAAGATATGGTGCATTGGTTTATGCATCTAAGATTAAAAAAAGTATTTTTTTTCTTTAGAAAAAAATTTTTGTTAAGTTTATTTTGTATATTTGAATAAGTTTCTTCAAAAAAGTGAAAAAAGTTAAAAAAAAAAAAAGAAATTATAGTAGACAAGATGAATGCAACTATAAATATAGAATAATTAATTTTTACAAAAATGTTTTATAATATTTTCAGAAAAATAGCTATCTTTCCCACTTACTTTTCTTCTCTTTTCGTTTCTGCAATCTTAGTTGTAACTTTATAAAAACAAATTATATCTGTTCCATTAAAATAGCTTAATAATTTTTCTTATGATAAAAATATTTAAATATAAAAAAATACTTTCTATTTATTTCTAAATGCAAAACACTTTTTTTAAAAAAAATTTATCTAAATGCACTCATTATTCATAGATAATTTGCTAATAAAGGTTAGCAAAGTTAGTAAGTAACGGACTTGTATCTCGTAAGGACGAGAATTTAATTTTTGTAAGCAATAATTTATTTATACATGAATAAATTATCATAAACACATTAACTCTAAGATCCAAAACTTCATGCTTTTCACATAGTTTGGAAAGAGAGTGCATACCGTTCTCTATTAACTTGACTATAGGGAACACTATTGAGACAGAACTGAATGAATTGGTATTCCATTGCTTGGGAAAAAGAATTACAAGGGGCTTATATACAATCATGTATAACAAGGGAAAGGGAGAAACTACTTTAACAATTCTAATTAATCATGCTGAGTTAGCACTAACTAATCTGACTAACAATTAATTAAACTAGTTAAGTTAGATATTGAAAAACACTCCTTTAAATAGATAGAATATAGTATAATAGTGATTTCTCCCTCTTGACCCCTTCCTTAATAGTATAAGAGTGATGGAAATAATGTACTTCTCTTCTTGGTAGAGAGAAGACCATATATATATATATACACCTCTATCAAGCACCTCCTTTAGTCATATCTTTACATTCTAATAGTCATTTCTTCATGTTAGTGGATATGACTATTAATAAAAATGACTCTTCAATATGTTAGCCAAATGATTTAAACATTCCTATAGTTATTAAACCAATATATATGAGATACAATTCTTATAATTTTCGTTGCCTATATAAGGACTTTGTGTAAGGTGGCATTTGGCATATTACCTAACAAAATTACTAGTAATTCAAACTATCACTCAAAAAGATTACAACTTTTTAAATTGCCGATAATGTTATAATGCAATATTTGATATGCACAAGTAATCTAATTGGCAATTCATATTACTTTATTTGGTATATAGAAAAGATTATTAGGTAATATATATCTTTTAATAATAATTACCGTTAATATTATTATTTTTAATAATAATAATAATAATAGAAAGATTACCACATAGATGGTAATCTACATAGCTACCCTCTATGAGAGCAATTCACATTGCCACTTTGAAGATAATATAGATTGCCTTGGAAATTTGGAATGTCGATAATATGATTCAACCAAACAAGGCAATACAGTGTGGCCAAAGTTACATTACTAGTAATCTAGATAGATTATTTCATACTAAACGCCTTCAAAGTATTCGTTGAGCCTAGGAGCCGTGTCTTTGCTCTGGTGAAATGACCAATACTAAACACACCTAAACTTTTTGTTTATAGAAAAAAAATATTTATAGATAACTTATTAACATAGTAACAGTAGTGCCAATTGAATTCAATATATTTTTTTTGGTCAATAATGCTCTATCTTACCGATTGTAGTATGAAAACTAATAAAACAGAAACTAGAATCCAATGAACAACTGAGGCTGGACTCTTGAGAGGCTTGTATAGGAGCGTTCCTGAGTGCATATAAGTACAATAGTACAGTGTGTAGGCAACCAAAATACCTGTAAATGAAAAGATGCATGCTATTGTCATGTATTTACAAAATGGCTACCTTTCAGAATGCAAAATGGAATGAAGAGAAATATCCGGCCTTTTCACCTATTTGCAATGATTTTTGAAACAATTGACTAATGTGTAGTTGTTTTCAAACTATTTTCTTATCTATTGTTGTTTATGCCACGGTGGAGGGTTATAAGATTTTAGGCTTTTTGACCCAACTGTTGCATTTTTACAAACTAAATACCAAAGTATTGCCATTTTGAAACTATTTGTTTGTTTGTGGTTGTTTCTGCCACGGTGGAGGGAAGGAAATTTGTTTTTTAGCATGGCGCAAGATCAATCTGCGCCAGTGTGCCAAAGATTCCTGGGTGGTGCAGCTTCAACCAGCGCTTCCCAGTTTGACATGACAACTCTAATACGGAGCCTTTGGATGGCGCTGCTTCAACCTACACCATCCATGCTAACAACCCACTACGCAATTCCAGCAGTTGGCACACAATGGAAATGCGCCACCAGGATATAAAAAAGAATAAAAGAACCCCCAAAATAAATAATAATAATAATAATAATAAATAAAATAAAACCAAAAACCACAGACCCAGTAATGCAGAGCAAAATGAAAGAGTACCTGAAGAAACACATCCCCTTAAATGCAATCAAATATTCCACCTTCATCGGATCTTACCCCTCATCACCGTGGAAAGACCAAAGCCCAGTTATAGAAAGTAGAAATATCACCAACAACACATTAATCCAATCTCTTCAACTTTCTTCACCAACAAATCACTCCACCCCTCCCACCACAACCAAAGTCCATTACCTTTCACATGTGTGTTCATCAAACCACAACAACTACACCTACCTTCACCATTGCAAAAAATGAAAACCGCACTTGAGAGGAGGCACCAAACCCCCCAGCAACACCAAAATAAAAAAGAACCCATCTTTAACAAGAACAACACCAACAAGAAGAAGAAATTGCTATAAAAGGAAAGACTGTGCAACCCTTTTGTTGAAAAGGCTTGTGTTGATAGCAAAGAAGATAATGGATTGGAAGGGTTGTGTTGTGTGTTGCAAGTGGGGGAATCTTTTAACCAAAAAAGATTTATTTTATTTTTTTCTCTCTCTCACTCTTTTCTTTTTAGTTTTTCTCTCTTTCTCTTTTGCATGTGTGTTTTTTTTATTATTTTAATTTATTTTATTTTTTTAGAAAAATAAAAAAGCAAATTCCTTTTGAATACCCCAATTAATGTTCATTCACTGTGCACCAACTGCTGGAACTATTACCCTGTGATGCGTAGTGTGTAGTTAACATATATGGCGTGGGTTGAAGCTGCGCTATCCAAAGCCCAGTACTGGAGTCGTCAAGTCAAATTGGGGAGCGGTGGATTGACAGGGAAGCGCTGGTTGAAGCTGTGCCACCCAAGAATCGCTGACACAGTGGCACAGATTGATCTTGCGCCATGCTAAAAAACAAATTTCCTTCCCTCCACTGTGGCAGAAACAACCACAGGCAAACAAATAGTTTCAAAACGACAATACTTTGGTATTTAGTTTGTAAAAGTGCAACAGTTGGGTCAAAAAGCCTCTTTTTATTTTTTATTTTTGTTAGTCCAATGGCACAAAAGCAATCCGCGCTAACTTCGAGTGTCAGAAATTCTCTGCGGGACAAGATGGATCAAGCACGGGTTCACTATTGGCGCATAATGAAGATGCGCCACAACTGGTAGGACAAGACAGCTCAAGCACAGGACCAGGGAAACGACACATGGCAGTGTGCATGGAGATGGAGCAGCTTGAAGATGTGCCACCTTTCTACCATCTCCCCCTATATATTCCCTTGTTCACTCGTCCTCTCCTTTCACCCGCCCTTAGCACCATGATTTTTTTTTCTTCCAATGTCTTACATATCATATAAATTAGGTGACCTTGTGTGGTTCGTAAACATAAAATTTGTTTATTGATTTTGTGTAGTTCAGCAGTTTCTGTAAAGGTAATTTAAAATTCATTTATTACTGGTATTTTTTTAATTAATTTATTTTCTATTCATAAGTATAATCATTTTGCTAAAGAAATTAAATATTAGGCTTTAATTTTTTAATGAGTTCAATTTTGTAAATATTATTGTGTTAAAAAAATTCTATTTATGCTTTTGTTTTAAGATTATACTTTAATTTTATCATGAGTTCAATTTGTAGAATATATTATTAATTTTTTTAAGAGCTTCTAGTGAATTTCTTTTATGAGCTTAGTTTTAAAAAGTTTTATTAGGATATTTATAATCTTGTTTCTAATAAAAAATTTATCAGAAACATTAGGCTATATAATAAAAAAATTATTAAAGAGATTATAAGGACATATTTAGTTTTGAACATTAGGCTTTAATTTTCTTCATGAGTTTGTTTTTCAAAAAATCATTGTGTTAAAAAATATTTTATTTATTTATGTGTTTAGATTTTTTCTTTAAATATTAGACTTTAATTTTATCAACGAGTTCAATTTGAAAAAAATATTATTAATTTTTTTTTAAAAAAAAAGTATAAGAGTATCTACTTAATTTATTAGGATATATGTAGTGTTGTTTCTAATAAAAAAATTATCAAACCAAATATTAATTATTATAATATGATTATTATAACTTTAGTAACAATTTTTTTTGACGTGTATCTTTATATAATATTTTCAAATTTTTGTGGAAAAGTGTAACAAGTAAATTTTAAATTATATTACTAAACAAATAAAGTAGTATGAAGACTATTAAATAAAAATTATTATATTACTATTTTATATAGAAAAGCATATAAATAATTTGATAATTAATACCATTTTTTTTTTTTACAAATGGCATCTAGTTCTTCTTTTTCATCATGTGTCATTTATCTCGACCTAGATGATCCATCGTTGTTGACACTATAAGAGACACATGTTTCACAGTATATTTGGAATGGACATCCCGATCAAGTGTTAGTTGTTAAAGGAAAATCTTCTATTCGTAGCAGGGGAGTGCAAATTCCTGCCGAGATTATTCCGTGCCTAAAGCAGCCAGGGTTTTTTGAAGTTGCAAAGCTTGAATTTTTCCAAATTGAGCATATATTAGTATCTGCTCTAATATAGTATTAAAGATTGGAGATATATACATTTCATATGCCTTTGGGGTAATGCACAATTACACTACAAGATATTGCTATCCAAACAAGTCTTCGTATTGATGGGAGACCAATTACTGGCAATACTTTTAGTCCATGGCAACCCTATCTCCAGCAACTGCTCGGTGTAACTTCCCCGCAAAATGCCTTCCATGGTTATCGATTGAAAATGGGGTAGTTAGATACTCACTTTAGTGACATAAATAATCATATTGGCAATGAAGTCCAGTTTCAGTAATTCGCTCAAGCATATATTTTGCGGTTGATGGGGTTACTTTTGTTTCCAGAATGATCTGGAAACTTGGTACCCTTAAGGCTTCTACCATTTTTAAATGATGTTGCTACGGCTGGACAATACAATTGGAGATCAGGAGTGCTCTCTTACTTATATCGTGAGCTTTGCAAGTGTACAGATTATAATCGACGTCAGATTGGAGGCATGACTGTGTTGGTTCAACTATGGGCATGGGATAGATTCCCATCAATTGCCCCATCTCCTCTAGTGGAGACCGCCGCTGCCTGCACGGTGTTCAGTATAACTTTTTTTCCTTCTTTTTCTAAAAAAATTTCTGCTTAGATATTATTACATGTTTATAATATTCGGTTGAATATGTGAAATAACATATGAATAGGTGGTAGAACTTTTATGGCCATACAAAGAGACAAGTCGTACTACCGTCACAAGGTTGATTGGTTAAAGTGGAAAGAAGTAAGAATCTCTTATTGATACCTCTATAATTTTGATCATGTTAACTCTATATTAATTATTTTCATTTTGCAGATTGTGTGGGAACTCTATCTTGAAGTTTATGAGTCACTCCTGCCTATATGCCTTGAAGGCTCTCATATTTGGAGAGTTGTTGTGCCACTGATATTTTTCACATCGTGAAGTGGCATCAATCGAATCGGGTGATGTGTCAATTTGGCTTACAGCAAGGTATTCTAGACTCATCGCATTAGCTTGAATAACTCCATGATCTTATGCTGTGCAGTAAGGAAAGTGATAATTGGATGCTCTTGTATGCTTTGGTTATCCAAATATGGCATAATAAGGCACAATATGTGGTAATTAGTGATCAGTAAATAGGATTATTGAGTGAAAATGATCCCTACATGAGGTGATATTTAAGGCACACTTGTCATTGGATCAATAGGGATAATGTATGCAGAGGGTAGATAGTAAGTATTATTGCTTTTGTTGATTAAATTATTTTGTGTTATTAGCACCTCTACATAATATTTGTGTCTGTTTGGATAGAACAAGCAACTGGAACGAATGCATCATTATTATTATGCTTAAAGAAAGTTATTTGAAGTGAAAAACTTAATTCAATTTAAAAAATATATTTAAGATCAAGATAATCAATTTGTTACATAATTGTATTTTTTGTTTTTATGTAAAAATATAAATTTATTATGTTTCAGGAAAAAAATGAGTCAAAAATGGAATGATTTTCATAAAATAAAATGTTATAGAAGTAAAAAATTTGAAGAAAAATATTAATCATGTTCGGAAATTTTTTCAGTACCCCTATAAAATTCAAGAATACTAATATCTTTTAGTTATTTGTGACTAATATTTACCACGTGTTTTATTAACTCAAATTATTAAATCTTTTAAATTATTTTCAAATTACATTTAATATCTAAGAAACTTATGATTAAATTTCAACCATTGAATTTAAAAGAATATCGGTACACTTATAAAAATAAGGGTACCGAAGGAAATCGCATAATATTAAGTATGAATTAGACTAGAAATAATAATAAATTATTAGCTTAATTATGAAATAAATTTAAGGACATTTTAAGATAATTAATAGCCACTCTCAAAAAACCTAAAGAAACAGTTTAATGAACAGGAACGTCAGCACTTGTAACAATTAAGAAAAACTAATGGATATCGTAATTATCATTAATTAACATGAAACTTATGAACGTTAAGAAAGTAGAAAGACAGGTCGCTTAACACGTGTGTAAATTGGCAACCAAGTACACTTGGATAATTTGATACAACGATTACCGTTGATGAGTTTCCTTTTAATTGATATTGAAAAAAAAAATTAGTACAAAGTGAAATCTTCATATTAATATAGAGTTTAATTGAGGTGTACTATTTTACACTATCATCCAATCAAAATTTTCTATTTGCATGATTATTTAAATAGTGAGTGATTATATCAAAGATTTTTATTATGTGGCAATATATGATTGAATATCTGTATAAAATTTTTTTACATTAACCGCGTATTCAAATTAAATCTATTAATATAATGCATCTATAAATTAATGAACAATTGATTCATTGTATTTTGGTATCTTATTTTTGCAGTCAATTGAAATACGCTTCTTCTTTTTCAAACTAAATTCGTTGCCTCATTGAATTTATGCAATGTGCGGGCTTTTTCACATAAATAAATGGAAAAAAATAATTAAATACGAAAATGTCCTCTTTCATCTTTTTTTCTAAAAATGTCCTGATTTGGGTTTCTATATAAATCGTGTGAGGCTAGAACGATTTATAATTGAACAGAAATCGTGGCAGCCTTACATGATTTATGGCTTCCAAAACTATCAATCAGAAATCGTGGGTCTGTGGCAACCAATTGAACTGAAATCGTGCCAGGGTGACACGATTTCTATTCAATTGGATCCTACAGAAATCGTGGCACCCTCCCACGATTTCTGTTTTCCCTATAAAAAGCGAAATCGTGTGAGGACTGTTCATTCGTTCAGAAATCGTGGGAGAGCCATTTGCAAAGAAATCGTGGGAGGTGAGCGAAGGAGAGAGAAAAAGGGGAATTTCTGCAGAAATGGCACAAAATAATTTACGCCGGTTAGATGAAGTTTCACATATTTCTCACAGATCCTGCATTTAAAAGGTACTTGTTTACATATCTATATTTTAATTTAGTTATATTCAATATTAATAATTATTTATTTTTTTATTTTAGCTTAGATTAGTATAAAAAATATTTGGTTAGTTTAGTTTAGGGTTACGATTAGTTTAGATTAGTGAAAAAAAAAATTACTTAGCTTAGTTTAGTTTTGGTTAGTTTAGTAAAGTAATCATTTGTTATATAAAATATTTATATGTTAATCAAAACTTTAGTTTACAGATTAATTTTAATCTTTTTTAGTTTAATATTATTTTATTTTTTATTGATATTACAAGGAAAATAAATGTAAGTTAATTTAAATTTTATAAATTTTAATTAAGATTATTATTTTAAGGTTTAGTTTAATATATTTAAGTTAATTATTGATAATTTTGTTGTTATTATATTATAAAGTTTAATTTTAATATTTATTTGATTTATTATATAGTGTTAGTGTTATGAAGTTTAATTTAATTAATATATTTTTAATAAATATAGTTTACTGCCTTTAGTTTGAGATAAATTAATTTAGGTTTGTTTGAGTCTTTGAATACGAATGATATTATGTTCATGCTTTACAACCATCTCTCGAGTGTTGACTGCCAGCGTCGCAGATACCGCTTCCACATCCTCTTATGGAGCCATACTTGAGGCAGGCAGGCCTATAGTATGCAGCTCAGGTCCCATATTATGAGTACGATAACGCTACCGATCAACAAGGCTTTGGAGCGTCATGGACGGAGACCCACACGTTCCATCTTCCATACAGAGAGTGCACCATCACATTAGAGGATGTTGCCTATCGCTAGGGTCATGGGTTGATGGACAGGCAGTTAGCGGATGCACTGGATCGTGGGGCAAATATCATGGCAGAGATATATGGACCATATGTTATGATTTATTTGGCACAGTGCCAAGTTTAGATGAGCGAGATGGATATTCAGTGTTTCTGTCTTGGTTTAGTACCACATTTCGTGATTTGCAGGCAGATGCACCTGCGGAGACAGTTATACGTCACACTCGAGCTTATATTATGATGATGTTTGGGGGTTTTTTAATGGCGGAAAGTCAGGGTCCAGAGCTCATTTGAGGTGGCTGCCACTATTGCACGACTTTGAGTATTTTGGGAGCTTTAGCTGGGGGTCTGCAGTGCTTGCGACTCTATATCGCAATCTTTGTCGCGCTACCAATATGAGAGTGAGCGATATTTCTAGGTGCTTGGCCCTTTTACAGTCATGGATTTGGTTCAGAATCTTACCATTGAGACCTCCTCCAGCTGAGCTCACTTTTCCACTTGCTGCGAGGTACAGTTATGAAAAAATAAATTAATTTTATATTTTTTTACCTTTCATATTTGAATATTATTAAGATTATTGCTTTAATTTGTTTCAGGTGGAGGGATTATCGTTGCACCTCTGACAACCACAAGAGACGGTTGCTGGCATTACGGAGACAGCTTGACGATTTGACCATCACCGGGGTAAGAAGTATTCAGTTACCTTACTTACATGTTACTTTTGAATTTGTTACTTTTAGATTGATTGAATTGTTGTTAAACATTGCAGTTTAGGTGGACTCCATACCAAGACCTAGATGTAGCCCAGATCACACCGGACTTTGTTTTTCGGGATTCCCCTCTTTGGCCATCAGTCACAGCCTTGATCTGCTTCACTATGATTGAGTTCCAGCAGCCGGATCGTGTTATCCGACAGTTTGGAGGACAGCAGCCTATACCAGTTGAGCCGCTGAACCTTGATAAGGTTCACGGCAAGGATGCTCGTCTGGCAGATCATTGGTGGCTTGACCAGTACAGGGCATATCATGATTTTTGGGATGCACGAGCGAACCAGGTAGTTCGATTTCAGGCCTCTTCCGACGATCGTCCATCAGCTGAGTACATGAGATGGTACTCGAGTGTTGCGCGAAGGTTTTTATGTTCAGATCGAGTCCTTCGTGATCCTCGACGGGCCGAGATGCCTCGAGATGTTCCTGAGCATCGCCCACCGCGTTCGCTGTGGCCCTTCCAGCTCATGCTCCAGATCGCCGCCGACGGGAGCGCCGTTTACGCGTCGGGACACGTGCTAGCCGTCGCAGAGATGACGACGACGATGATGATGATTATGCAGATCCTTGCCAGTTTGGTGATGATGATGATGATCAGCATCATAGGCACTTTGACTCTTTTGCTAGCGGTCCGAATTTGCAGCCCATGCCTGAGTACGATACATCCAGCCAGGCACATTTGACGGCCACCATGATGGGGGGTTCTAGTTCGCAGACGATGGGGGGTCCTAGTCAGCAGTATATGGTTGGGCCTAGCTCCCAGTTGCTATCCAGTCCTGGCCAGCAGTTCAGTCCCGGTGTAGGTGCGATGTGTGCCGAGCTTGAGGCTTTCCTAAATGCTTCGACGGGTACACCTACTCCAGATGAGACAGTGCCATCAGAGGTGTATAGGCCATCGTTGGATGGCATTGATCTAAATGTGAACCCATCTACACCAGTGCCTTCTTATCAGGGCTCGTATGGATTTGATTTACTTGGCGAGACTCCGTCATCAGCATTCACAGTTGGTCAGATTGACCAGGAGGCTCAAAGAGTTCAAAGATGCAGAGCCTGCCAGACCAGGAGCAGCAGGGAGAGCTTGAGTTAGGGCTTGTTTGCCATACCCATCATGGGAGGGGTCGGCCTATGCGGGAGATTCGTCCTCGTCAGTGCCACACAGGTTGTCATTTACCGGCCCCACGACGAGATAGAGGAGACTAGATATCCGTATATGATGTACATAACGTTGACTTGCATATGGATATTTTGTATTTCAAACCCATGTATATAATTATTTTCTATTTATTTAGATTCTAATATTTTGTTTATGGCGGATGAATATTCCACTTATATATAGAATATGCTAAAAAGTAACAAACTCTAATTGGATATAGTCTAAGTGCATATTTATATTAAAAAACACACAATCGAAATTACATTATCTAAGCATTTGGAAAATTAACAACAGTCGAATAACAAACCAAAATCAACAATACGAAACTAAAAAAATAATATACAATAGCTGGAAATTAATTGCCTTCACTAGGTTGGCTGGAGGATGAAGAAGGCTGAGTAGGGCATCTTTGTCTTGTGTGACCTTCTTGTCTGCACAAGCCACACCGTTTTGGTTGTCCGGATTCGACAGCATCCATTTCATTACGGATTCTAGTTGAAACTGGACGACCTTTATCTGCTCGTCTTTGTTGTGGATTTGGACGTATTCGAGGTCCACTGTACTCAGGCCAATAAGCTGCATTTGCAATAGCTGAGAATTCCATTCTGTATAAATTAAATACAGTATGCATGCAATAAACATCATCAACAAAGGAGCCCCAATCAAGATGTGCACATGCACACGCAGCAAGTACATGGCGACAAGGGTAATGAAGTGCCTGAAAATACCCACAATCACACCAACGATCAGAAAGCCTCACCCTATAACTTGCTTGACTGTAATTCCCTATTCGTGCATGCTCCTCCACCACAAAGACTCATTTGCCCGAGAGAATGCAGAAACAGTCATGGAGCCTATTTCTTGCCTGTTGATTTCAATTGCTCGCAATAAGGCTTGTGAAAACACTTGTCCGCTTGCAAGCTGAGCCTCCGCTGCCTTCCCTTTCTTCACAAACAATGCTGCAAGACGAAAATAGGTAGACTTCACCAAAGCTGTAATTGGAAGATTGCGTGTGCTTTTAAGAACAGTATTAATGCACTCTGACAAATTCGTTGTCATATGCCCAAACCTCCGGCCCTCATCAGCATGTTGTGCCCACTTTTCAATGGGAATTCTGTCTATCCAATCACACATAGCTGGATTCTCATCTCTCAACAAGCCACGATAATAAACATACTCTCGGCGGGTCTTTGAATAGGCCGCATTCATCAGAGCTCGCTTTGCATCTTTGCTCTTGAAAGCTAGAGCAAAGTTTGAAACGATGTGCCATATACAATATATATGATGGGCTCGTGGAGGATGCCACCCACTATCATCAGCATTTAAAGCAGCTTTGATAGCACCATGCCTATCAGAAATAATGAGAATACCCTCCTGCGAAGTCACATGTTGCCGAAGATTATTCAAGAAGAATGACCATGCTTCTCTTGTTTCCCCCTCAACCACGGCAAATGCAATTGGCAGAATATTAGAGTTACCATCTTGAGCAATTGCCATTAATAGTGTTCCACCATACTTCCCATACAAGTGCGTACCATCAATCAGAATCGGCTTGCGAGATTTAAATGCTTCAATGCAAGGAGCAAATGTCCAGAATAAACGATGAAACATTATACAGCTATGATCAACAAAATTTCCTATATAGTATGGCTGAGTCACCAATTGAATAATTGTACCTGGATTAAATGCCTGCAACCCTTGTAGCCATTTCGGAAGTTCATTATAAGACTCTTCCCAATCACCGAAAATCTTACCAATGGCCTTCTGCTTGGCGAGCCAAACCTTCCTATACGAAGTCTTGAATCCATACTTTGCCTCCACTGACCCTTGCAAAACTTTAATAGAAATTGTTGGATCAGCTTGCACCATGGAGAATATGTTGGCAAATATAACATTAGTATCGAACTTAGAATGGTCCTGTGAAAGCGATGCAGACAAACACGCCAGTGTGGCCCATCAGATTCAATTTCCCACACTCCTTTTTTCTGGCGATAAGTCACACGTATGCTCCAACTACATCCATTTCCAAACTGCTTGCATTTGCCATGATATTTTATATGATCAGATTCTAGGACCTTGTACTCAACTGATCTTCGAATACTGTAAATTTTAACAGCAAATAATACAATCTCCTTATTAGGAAACTGTTGCCCAATTTCCAACTCATTTTCTCCCGCCTCACCCAAAATATCACTACTATCTACCATGCCTCCAATTCCTAAAGCTGGACTCTCATGCATGACTTCTAAATTTAAAGAATCATAATGAGACACATGTGCATATGATTGAGAATGAGAATGGGAACCAAATCGAGATTGGCTGCTCCGTGGTTGGCTCTGAGTCGCAGGCACTGCCTCCCCATCCTCACCACTATCGCTATCATCTGGTATTACATCTGGCTCATCTTCTTCATCTCCATTATCAACAATAAAGTCATAACCTGCAATAGGACTATGCTGCGAAAGTGGTGCTGCTATCTCCATTGCAAGCTGTGCAAAACTTGGCCCGCCCATCAAATCATCTGCATCTTCTACATTAACATTTTGGATCTGCACAGGTCTTTGCGATGCCATTGCAAATGTAGGTGAACGTTCGGCCAATGACAATGCAACAGATGCTGGATCGGGAGCAGATCCTCCGGAGCTTAAAGCTGAGTCTTGTAAAACAATGAATAGCTCCATAATATGAATCTCCGGAAATTGAGCACGGCAATCAAACATCACTCCGATATCTTCATCACAAATTGATCTCAAGATCACAGATCAATCAGATCTTTCCCAACTGCTATAGGTAACCTGTACACCATTTGTGTTATATGCTTGTTATTTTGTTGGCACAACTTCTGCAATATTTTGCTCTACAGCTCCAATAAAGTAATAGAAGGATGAATATTCAGACAAACTGAGTTTGAACTGTAAAATGTTACTCCCTCATTTGTATTTATGATTTCATCATTATGATGAATAAGAATGTAAAATTTCTCCATCTATCACTCAAATTTTGGGGAGAAGACGTATTCTTCTTGCTGGAAAAATAATTGGATGGGTTGAAAATGACATTGGACGGTGGAAGTTGAGTATATGTGGTGGGGGGATTTGTACGAAAATCGTGTGAGTCTCACACAATTTACATAGATCAACCAGAAATCGTGGGAGGATGCCACGATTTTTGTAGGATCCAATTGAATAGAAATCGTGTCACCCTGGCACGATTTTAGTTCAATTGGTTACGTAAATCGTGGCACCCTCCCACGATTTCTGATTGATAATTTTGGAAGCCATAAATCGTGTAAGGCTGCCACGATTTCTGTTCAATTATAAATCGTTCTAACCTCATACGATTTATATAGAAACCCAAATCAGGACATTTTCGAAAAAAAGATGAAAGAGGACATTTTCATATTTCATATTTAATTATTTTTTTTTATTTATTTATGTGAAAAAGCCCCATGTGCGCTAGTATAGCACTCTTATTGCACCGCTGTAAGCCTGTGAGTTACACCTTAGAGAAAGTTACGACTGTGCGTGCCTTAAAATCTCCATGGGATTAATATTTTCTCTTTTTTATTATTTTTATTTTTGAAAAAAATAATTTTTTATTTATTTTTTAGAAAAATAAAAAAATTAATTATTTTTTACTTCTATTTTTTTAAAAAAATATAAATAAACAATATTAAAAATTTTATAAATATTTTTTTTAAAAAATAAAAAAAAATATATATTTTTTTTGAGCGAGAAGCACAATCAAAAGCACCCTTGTCATAAATGAGGTACTATATTTTAACGACAATTGATTAACTTAACGTGACCAATTCGAATTGTGATGCAAGGCAAGGTGATAATATTTAAAAATAATAATTTTAATAATTTTGTTAATAGCAACTCTTACCTATCTTTACAAAAATAGAATAAATAATTAATTTTAAGAATTCATCCAAATATTTTTTTAAATAAAGAAATTTTTTAATAAAAAATAATTTCTTATAAACTAAGAACAAACAAATATACCGTATTATAACTGACCTAAAAATTTAAACTATGAATAATTGTTGGCTTAAATTTTGTTTCAATGTTCTAGTTCAATAGAAGAGATTTGCAATTTTTTATTTTGGTACATAGATTTGCCTTTCTATTAATAGTATATCTCAATTCTGTTAATAGTAAAAATGGAGATTCTCAATGTCAAATCTCACATGCGATTTTGGGAATATAAATGAATTCATTTTTCTGTAGTACGCAATATATTTCCGTGCACAAACTACAAAGATTCCATGAACACAAGAAGAGGAACGAACTTTTACAGCGTTCGACGGGAAGATAATATTGACATGCCCAGATAAGTTCCGAGTTATTGTTCTCTCTATGTTGGAATATGCATGTTGTGCAAAATAGAAAATATATATATGATTTAAATCTATCAAATTCGGATTCTCCATCCTTGTCAATCGCAAAGAAATAGAAGAAACTAGAGTCGTGGATGTGATTTTGTTTTGCTGCATAGGATAATAGGAAAACTTAAAATCCACATAAACATTTAAAAAAAAAAAAGAGAGAAAAAAGTTGTGGCTGCAGTTTGTCTATCAATTCATTGTATCCCCACTCAGTTAACCAATCCTCTTCACTTGTTCTTGCTTCCATCTCTCTCTCTCTCTCTCTCTCCTTGGACCCTGTCTCAGTGTCTCTCATTTTCCCATGTTGCAGCTTGGGTAAAAGGACCAAAACACGAATTTGCCTGCAAAGAATTCCACCTCCCAAAAAGCCGTGTGACAAAGTGTGGAAGAAAAAGCACGTAAAAAAAGATAAGTGCCAAGGCTAAAAGTTGTCAACTCAAGTATCAAACTCTGCTTTTTTCCCTTTTATGGCTTAAAATCTCCCTCACAAGGAAAGCCAAAAAAATAAAAATAAAAAAAGGAGAGAGAAAGAGAGAAAAGAATAATTAGCATTTCTTGGTGTGCTTAAGCTGTAGCACTAAATAGAAGAAAAAAAAAGGAAGGGAAGAGATCTGGTATATGGTTAAGGGAGAGGCTGTGTGTGTGTTTGTGAGTTGTGGGGTCGGTGAAATTTTTTTGTGGAGATGTCAGGTGGTGGATGCAGCATAGTGTGGTTCAGGAGAGATCTAAGGGTGGAGGATAACCCAGCACTGGCTGCAGGAGTTAGAGCAGGAGCTGTTGTTGGTGTTTTCATATGGGCTCCTGAAGAAGAAGGACAATTCTACCCTGGCAGGGTATCAAGGTGGTGGCTCAAGCATAGTTTGGCTCACCTTGATTCCTCCTTGAGAAGTCTTGGCACCCCTCTCATCACAAAAAGATCCACTGATAGTGTTTCTTCACTTTTGGAGGTTGTCAAGTCCACTGGAGCTACTCAACTCTTCTTTAACCATTTGTATGGTCAGTTCTTTGTGTTCCTTTTTCTCCTATCTCAATGTCTGTTACTCCACGTATTTCTGTATGATTCTAGTGCTTGCTTGTTCAATTTCTTTCCCTTTTAATATGTACAATTATTATGCTACTGGTTGTTTTGTTTTATGCAATTTATCTTTTGATGTCTGCAAATATGATGCCAGGATTTTGGTAGTTTCACTGCTTAGTAATTAAACAACATTATTGTAGATTATAGGATCCTTGATTATATCAATTTGAACAGTTTCTTTATTATTTGGTAACTTGTCTCTGTTACTTTTTTTAAGTTTGCTAGAACAAGACATCGTAATTGTTTGATTTATGGTTTCATATTTTTCCTTATCAGTTTTGTATGCTGGTTGTCTCCGATCACTTCTTTATGCAAGCTGCTTTATCATTTGTCATCGCTATTCATCTTTTCAGATTCTTTTTCATAATCCCAAAAGGAAATTGAAGTTCGTAACTCTTTTTCTGCTTCATGATGATATATTACTACAAATTTTCACCAATTATTGGTTGCAAAATCTCCGAGAAAAAACTGTGTCCAAATATTTACTTTTTAATATTTTTTTGTGATTGCAGATCCCTTGTCACTTATCAGGGATCACCGAGCAAAGGAGTTTCTGACTGCTGAAGGCATAACCGTTCGTTCCTTCAACTCGGATTTGTTGTATGAACCGTGGGATGTGAATGATGCTCATGGCCAACCATTCACCACTTTTGCTGCTTTTTGGGAAAGATGCCTTAGCATGCCTTATGACCCACAAGCACCTCTTCTCCCACCTAAAAGGATTATTCCAGGTCTACTTTTGTTCAGCTCTTTCCTTAGCCTCATAATTTCTTCAAAAATTTTTTCATATTGTTTGGTTGCCAATTGCACTAGTCATTGAACTCTTGTGGGTCTTGTTTGAATTTGGAATCATTGAACGAATTGGCCCAGCTGGGAAAGAAACACATGCTTGAAACCGCTTGGAAAATGAAAAGTTGCTATATAAGCAAAAATGGTGCAAAAAGAAAAGTATATCATTTGACAAAATAGAATCGTTGTGCCTAATTATCTAATGGTTGTCCAATGATTAGTAAAAAAAAAAATACAAATTCAACATATATTCCATTGAATTGTTGAATTCTGGCTTCTGATATCGAAATTGGCTAAGTCTGCAACTTTTGTATTTCATTACTTTTGTAATCTTTACGTGTATATAATGAGTAATTCAATACTTGATACATGCATTTTTCTTTGAGGCATTATCATTTTTTCATGAATCACTAGCCTGGATTTTGACATGCACTTGCTAACAACTCTTGCCCTCTTTCAGGAGATGTATCAAGGTGTCCTAGTGATACATTGGTATTTGAAGATGAATCAGAGAAGGCAAGCAATGCGCTTCTTGCTCGAGCATGGTCACCTGGGTGGAGCAATGCCGACAAGGCTTTGACCGCGTTTATAAATGGTCCATTAATTGAGTACTCGAAAAATCGCAGGAAGGCTGATAGTGCCACAACCTCACTTCTCTCCCCCCATTTGCATTTTGGTGAGGTGAGTGTCAAGAAAGTTTTCCATCTTGTTCGCATTAAGCAAGTCCTTTGGGCCAATGAAGGAAACCAGGCTGGTGAAGAAAGTGTGAATTTGTTTCTTAAGTCTATTGGTCTCAGAGAATATTCACGGTACATCAGTTTCAACCACCCTTATAGTCATGAAAGGCCTCTTCTAGGCCACCTTAAGTTCTTTCCTTGGGTAGTAAATGAAGGCCATTTTAAGGCATGGAGACAAGGCAGAACAGGCTACCCATTGGTGGATGCTGGAATGAGGGAGTTGTGGGCCACTGGCTGGCTGCACGATCGGATTCGCGTTGTAGTTTCCAGTTTCTTTGTGAAGGTTCTGCAGCTTCCTTGGAGATGGGGAATGAAATATTTTTGGGATACCCTCTTGGATGCGGATCTTGAGAGTGATGCTCTTGGCTGGCAGTACATATCTGGTACACTACCTGATGGTCGTGAATTTGACCGAATAGATAATCCACAGGTGCAGTTGCTTATGTGTAAAAGCTATATATAATCTACCTTTATATTTGCCATTTGGATGTATGATAATCTGTTTTCATGTTCTTTCCTTTATTTCTTGAATCTGTAAAAGGGAAAGCCATATCATGTTATGCTCAATGCTGTTGTACTTTTTTGGTTTCTATAGTTTTTGCACAGTTATAGATGCTTCTGTCGGCCATTGCGATTTTTTCCAGGGTGAAATATACAATAAGTATTGTCACCTTCTTCTCTTGACTGCCCTTAATATTGCAATGTATATATATAGCATAAAAGCTGATGTTTGTGTTTCTATTCCAGTACCTTGTTTGAATATCAATTTAGATGAAGCTTTCGCTTGTCCTTCTGCATCCAATTTTAGGGGCAATTGGATTGAATTTTGAGATTGTGATTATGAACTTTGATTTTGACATTCTGTGTTATATGATACTGTCAATTATTTGAATAGTTGAAGATGATAGATGCACTTATTTCAATTATTGGATTTTCCAGTTTGAGGGATACAAATTTGATCCAAATGGAGAATATGTTCGACGCTGGCTTCCGGAACTTGCTAGATTGCCAACCGAATGGATACATCATCCATGGAATGCACCAGAATCTGTACTTCAAGCTGCTGGAATTGAACTTGGGTCTAATTACCCTCTTCCGATTGTGGGAATAGATGCAGCAAAAGCAAGATTGCAAGAAGCACTTATACAAATGTGGCAACAAGAGGCAGCTTCAAGAGCAGCAATCGAAAATGGAGTTGAGGAAGGGCTTGGAGACTCCTCTGAATCAAGCCCTATTGCTTTTCCTCAAGACATACAAATGGAGGAAAGACCTGAACCTGTTAGGATCAATCCCCCTGTTGGTACGAGGCGCTATGAGGATCAGATGGTCCCAAGCATCACTTCTTCCCTGGTGAGGGTGGAAGAGGAAGAAACTACATCAGACATTCGAAACCCCGAAGAAAGCAGAGCTGAAGTTCCAATTAATGTAAATGCACAACAAAATGCAAGAGAGATGGCGAACCAAGGAGTGTTGCAGCAGAATGTTAATAGAAACACTCAACTACATCATAATACTACAGTGTGGCTGAGAAATGCAGCCGAAGATTCCACAGCAGAATCTTCAAGTAGTACTAGGAGAGAAAGGGATGGTGGAGTTGTTCCAGTATGGTCTCCCCCATCTTCTAGTTTCCCGGAGCCATTTGTAGATGATGAAAATGCTATAGGAGCCAGTTCATCTTACTTGCAGAATCATCCTCAGTCTCACCAGTTGATGAATTGGACACGGCTACCTCAGACTGGGTGAGATTTCTCAAAGCACTGAAAAAAAAAAAAAAAATCTGTACTGTATACTTCCTGCTAAACATTTGCATTGCTAGGTCCTATTTTCCAACCACTTGAGGAATTTGGGAACATAGAATGGTTGAAGTGATTCTTTTCAGTTTTACTAGTCTTCTTTGATATCTATAAAACTTATTTCTCATGCTTCTTTGCTTCTAGGTTCAGTATTCATATTTTCTTTTCTCTTTTTTTCGCATGCCTTTGCATTGCGATTACTGCGATTACAGAAAATTGTGGGAAAATGCTGCTAATGCGGTCGCAATTGCTACTGCTATGTAGTTGTGAAAGGCATCGCAACCACAATATTGTGGCCACAATTGTAATTGTGGAATGCAATTTAAAACCATTTAATGTAAAGAGTGAATTTTAAGTATTTTCAAGTATCTCATTTACCGGGAAAACCATCAAATGAATTCCAATTTTCTTCTTGTCTTCTTCTTGTTATGTTGTTACAATTAATATTTTGATTACAGGTAATTCAAATCTAAAACAAGCGGTTTAGAAGCAGGCAGGTGGAAAATGCAACTCTTGCCTCTTCTTTTGGGAAAGTGGGACGACGGACCGTGAACATTGCATTGGAAGTACTTGTGTTCATTTCCTACTTCTTAAACCGATCTTGACATATGATTAACGGCTGACCTCCAATTTGTACGAAAATTTCAATTCATACAGGCAGTTTCATCTGCAGTCCCCTTTGCTTTTCCTGTACAATATGTGTACGTCTACTGTATAGTATATTTTGTGCAGTGAGGGAGAAAGAGCCACTATAGGATCTTTGGTCCTCCAATAAACTCAGGTTTGCGCTTATATAACATTTAAGGTCGGTATATTACTTCTATGATCCCTGCTTTATTTACATTGTCTGGACTGTATATCTCTTTTGATCACTGGAAAAGTGCACTTATCTCGGTGCTCACATCTCTGAAACTTCTCTATAAGGCATACTCAACGACACTGCTAAACTGTGTGTATCTTTTCTTTTCTTTTTTTGTTTCTTTTTTTCCCCGGTTATTCTTATTCTAGAAATTACCTATGCTTTAGTGAAGAGATGCAGATACTTGCTATAATGTAGTAACTTACCAACTATTTTGTGTCAGCCATCATAACTGCCATAAAAATTGGTGTACTTCGAAGCTGCTACGTTTTACAAACACATGTAATGGTTTAATTGGGAGCATATCAAGTGAGAGGAAAGATTAATTGTAGGAATGATAATAGCAAATTTTAACTATTAGATTTTATATGAATGATTAAGATTAAAATATAAAGTTATGTGATATTAAATAATCATATGATCTTTAAATAACTTGTAATCTTAATCATCCATACATAATTTAATAGTTAAGATTTACTCCTTTTACCTCTCATATAAAATTAACTCTGACTTGATACACCTTTGAACAATCACTTGTAGAGGAACTGCTAAAGCAGTACGTTCCTTAACTTGTAAATGAGCGGCCAAAAAGGAGAGGACCAATCTGATGTTTCTAGGCATGATCAGATTGTTTATTTTTTAGGTTAACTACAGAGTACAGATCCTCAAAGAGCTAGATCATGGAGTATTGTATTTGATGAATCAGAAGGTAAATAATTACGAGCACGTGACATGGTTCAGGTGCGGTCTTAAGGATTAAGCTTGTTTGGGCACCCTTAAGAACATGTAAAGCATACTTGCTAAGACTGCTCCCAGGGTGGGGCCTATGATATGAACCCAAATATTTTTGTAAACACCATGCAGGATGGCAGGGCCTAAACTCCTTGGAGGATTCATGGAAGCTCCAGTAGTAGGTAGGCCTGCAAAAAAATGTGCCTAAGTTCGGCTATGAGCAATTTGCAATTGCACATTAATAGATATGTCTATAGACAACACCAAGCCTTCTCCTTCACATTTTGCTATGCAGAAAATGCAGTAATGTGAATTGTAAAAAGATGACGGTATCAGCAATTTATTTACCCTGCAATGACGATGTTTATCAGAACCGCAATGCCTACTGCAACTCCAGCGAGGTCTATGCTCTGTTTAAATCAATGAAGAAACCTCTTTAGTTCATATGTCACAATAGGTAACCCAAAATTGCCTGACAAAAAAAAGGTATAAAGCTCTGCCACTCTAGGCTCTGGCCATAAGAAAGGTTGGCATAGCTATCAACAACTGTACAAAATGGGTTTTTCCTTCTTTTTTTTTGGGTCGACAAATGGGAATAGTTTTGAACCTATCCAACATTGAAGTTGTGGAGCATAGAAAAAGAAAGATTAAAGATAGCTATTGCTAAGATATGTCTTGGGAAATTATAATTAAACGGTACCCGTCTATGATCAGCGGCGACACCACAAATTGTGAGCATCAGTATGAAAGTGACTATGGATTCCCACACTGATGCATCAAGATCAGGAGTTGGACTCGAGTATTGGGTCAGTGTCACTCCAATATCCACCTTGTCATGATACAACACTTTTGAGGGTCGCGGTGGCCAACGTAGCACCCATCAACTGGCACAACACATAGATAGGCACCTAGGGAAGCGCAATAGAAAGTCAGAGTGAAAGAGAAAGTAGTAGAACAAAAGTATCAGCACCATATGATCCCGTGACTGGGTCACATACCATCCGAAGCTTTGCATTGTTAAATTGATGTCGGAGGAAAATTTCAATTTCATCCTTAAAAGTTCGAGTTGTAATAGATTCATCCTTAAAATAGAAAACATACAATTTTATTGCTGGATTTAATCACATTTGACCAAAGCACATATAATTTGACCCCTAAATTTAACATGATTAGTTTCCTAGAAGGATTAACTTGTTCTAATGTGGTTAAATTTAGAGACTAAATTATATACGTTTTCTGTTTTAAGGACAAATTTATTACACCCTGAATTTTTTAGAGACAAAATTGTAGTTATTAAGTTATTAGAATGCGTGGCTTATGAGTTTCAATTGAATTTTTCGGACAGCAGCGAAGGCAACTGTGGCGGCAGGATTGAAATGGCCACCAGAGACATGATGACCAACTGAATATATAGCCAGTGTCAAAGCTAGATCTGAAACAATTGCTATGCCTACTATTGTAAGTGGCAATTTCTGGTTGTCAAGAGCAGCCCCGCAGCCAGCAAATATAAGTACGTATGTACCAACAATCTCAGCAATAGCCTACACATGCAAAGATGGGGTTGGACAATAGACATTAGAAACATTCATGTATGCAATTAACAGTAACATGATGTTGGAGAAGATTGCTATAAATGATAATGAATGGTCAATTCAAATCTTGATTATTCTTCAGGTATACATTATGCTTTAGATGATAGATGGAGAGTGTTCATGTTCAGTCTCATAGGTAGTTCTTTCGGCCTGCTTAAACTTGACTTGTCTGTGTGATTGTTCATAAGACAATTCAAACTTCGGTGGAGAATCAACATGAACTGATAGTGAATCAACCATAATAGCAACTGAATGCCAAACCTTAACAAAAGGTGCAGCTGCGAACTCGTTCTTTTATATCCATGTGCAGTGTCTGTTGCATTGAAATGCTTAATATCTTAGAGAATTTGACTGGAAATTTATAATAAAAGAGTATGTATATTAAAACCTGAATTTTGTAATAAGCTTTGTTTATTTATTTATTTGTTTGTGGGTCTGAAACGAGCTTTTGTTTTGGTCTACTTATCTACAACAGAAAACGACCGAAACGATTTGGAGGTTATAAGCAGTAAATTATGGGTATCACGTTATGGCATCAATGTGAAGTTCATTAGCTAAAAACAACGAGAGTTCCATTTGTAATGCTAGGGGGAATCTTTAAGATTACTATGTGGCACAAGGTTAGATGGTTATCAACAGGAAGAAAAGAGACAAATTCAGTTTAATGTTCCAATGCCGGCAAATTTTAATGTTCATTGTTGAGCTGAAAACGTTCGAGGGCCTATTATACGTACATAACCAAACAATTTGGAAGAAAAGTATTTTGAGAGAGATGCTTGCAACACTGGTGCTCTAGTTATTGTACAATAGTAATATTTTGATGGAGATGGTTACAAAGGTGCTCTAGTTCTTGGACAATAGTAATTATTATACAGATCGACCGTAGGCACATCGGGCGAATTTTAAGAACGGTGCAAGGTGACACGAAGCCAGTGTCAAGGGGTTAACATCAGAAGGTCCATTTCCATGTCAAATTAGAGTCTAGTACATTTTGTTTAATTCTAACTCTGTACATTTAGGGTAAGTAGCACAAACTCACTTGAGATTAACACTTAACCCCATTTTTGGTTGAAAATTGTGTTCCACTCTATTATGAGAATATTTTAACAGAATATATTCACCTATTTAACTATGATTAAACTAAAATATTTTTAAAAAAATAAAAATATTCTCACTTATTTAACTATGATTAATCCAAAATGTTTAAAAAAAATTTAAAAAAAAAAAAACTTAATGAACCTCAACTCACATAGCTTCATTTTTCAATTACCGCTTACCCTAACTAGCCTTTGTTATATCTCTTATTAAAAGTAAAAACTCACCAAAAACAAAGTGAAATATGGAATTATATTGATGTTCAACATGGAATTTCAACTAGTTATATAGATAATTTAATCTCTCGTGACAAAAAAAAAAAAAAAAGATAATTCCCTTGTTCATTCACTCTCTTTTTATTTGGATAGTTTATTCATTTTGCATACAAAAAATCAGCCATTTCAAAACTAAACTCAACCTTCAAAATTTATTATGTAGATATCATAATTCTTCGACCTTTCAATTAGATCATAAATATCAAAATTTCTCTCTAAAGATTGTTTGTATTATATTTTATAAAAATTATTTTAGCCTCCTTTATATGTTGAAATCATGAAATGTATTGTCTTTATTTAAAAAACAAGTTACAACATTAGAAAAATATCTTCTATGGTATTCAACAATTGTTCATTGAATCTCCTAGATTTTTAACAAATTTCATGTATTCAAAAGGTAAAAAAATTCAAAAAATAAAAAAGCATGTGAAATTTTTGAAAAATAGAAAGAGATTGCTAAAAGAATGAAAATATAGAGAAAATTAAGATGGAAGTGAGTTTTTAATAAGAAATACAATGATTAAAGAATGAGACTATATGAGTTAAGATTAGTTAAATTTTTTTCTTTTAATATTTTGGGTTAACCATGGTTCATTCTTTGCCTGCCACCCACCCACTCGCCACAGCCTACTACGTACCACCACCACCACCACGTGCCTTCACCACCCCATTCTCTCCTCCGACCTTTCCCTCCACCAAACCACAAATCGGTGACCACCACAGCACTAGAGAGGATGCAAGCAAGATGGAGGAATCCACGAATTCACCATCCTGCATTATCATCATCATCATGTCTTGCTGGTGTTGTTGTTGTTCCTCCACCAATTGGCCTCCTTCATTCGTTGATCTCGCGCTCCTTTGGATCAGGATTGGAGGAATCTTCTGGAGCTTTGCTCTGACAGAGAGTGGCGATGGCATCCTAAAGGGGTCAAGCCATGGTGGGCTGCGATGGCGGTGGCTCTATGAAATGCAATGGAGGTGGCGCAGGGGTGGACGCCATGGCATTGTGTGTGTGTGTGTGTGTGTGTGTGTGTGTGAGAGAGAGAGAGAGAGAGAGAGAGAGTGGAGACACGAAACAGAGGAAGCCAGGATTTTCAACAGTGGGGGTGGTGGGGGAAAGAGGGAAGAGAGAGCCACTACAACAGTGAAGTTCAGTTTGGGGGTGGTTGTGAGAGAGAGTTCCTTTTACAATGCCTTGCATGTTATTAGTGTATCAATACAGTAGCGGAGTTTTGGTGGTCTAGATTCAAGGTGCATCAAGCATTATTTATAACCTAGTGTATTGTAGACATACCCATAAATAAAAGACCCCAAAAGTCTATAAACTTATCATCTTTCTACAATCTAACATAAGAGATCTTCTGGAATCAAAAAAAAAATAAATAAATAATAAAAGACCTTTTGTTCCATTACCACATGGCAAGAGTTCTCTTAATTGAGTCTGGTAACAACTCTTCTAATGAGTTACCTTGATTGTGACTACTTGACACAATGCTGGCCACTTTATTATGACCTTTTTTTTTTAACAAATACTTAAGTTTAATTTGTATGCAATAATAGTGTAAAATAACTTACTTTACACTGCCAACTAATAAAAATATAAGAAAATATTAATTCATGATGGGTCCCTTATTATAATAGGTAGTTATTTAATATGATTTGGTAATTCCTTACATTTCTATTGATTGACAGTATAAAATTGTTTTACACAATTAGTGTATACAAATTAAACTCTAAACACTTTATAATGACTTTTTTCATATTACCTTTCAATTTCTTGAACCACTCAAATAGACATCTAGAAGCGAACATTAAAGACGGACAATTAACAACTTGCTGCTCAATTAGATTAACCCCTTCTTAAAGTTTGCCTTTCAATTAGATCTTCGTAAAACTAATGTTAAAAGTTATTTTTGAGAATGATAAAGTTATACTTATTAAATGTGGTATTTTTGTTAGAAAGTGATATTGTAGCAGTGATTTATTCTTGTTAATGTTTCTTATGCTATGAATAAAATGTTTTTTCCAATGCTTATTTAATTTATTTGATTAATTTATAGCATGATATACTAGGACATGTTAATTTTTCCTACACAAAGAAAATGAAAGAGTTAGGAATTATTAATGATATGTAAATAACTGATAATGAAAAATTTTCAATATGTATAGAAGTTAAAAGCACAAAAAGACATCTAAACCTACAGAATTTCATGAAAATGATTATTATGTTTAATACACTTTGATATAGGTGATTTAAACTCTATAATGTCTAGAGAGGGTAAAAGATTTTATATAACATTTATGGATGATTTTTCAAGATATTATTATATTTATTTATAGAGAGTCAAAGCTAAAGCAAAAGAAAAATTCAAAAGTTATAAAGGTGAAGTAAAAAATAAATTAAATAACGAGTTAAAAGACGTAGATTTGATAGGCAAGGAGTAACATCCCTAAAAATCACTAATAGAAATTTATAAGAGTATTTAGATGAAAATACTCGTGTGTCATAACCCCTAAACTAGGCATAATATCCAAGTCACTATGAATGGACTTTCCATTGGCCAAACGTAAGGAAATTAAATGATAGAAAGTTAAATTCATGATAGAAATACATGACAGAATAAAACACAAACAATAATTTAAAAATTAATAGAAACTTGGACTATTTAAGGATAAAATGGTCCAAAATCTTAAAAAAAAATAGAAAAATTATAACAAAAATAATTAAATATTAAATTTATATTAAATGTATAAAAGTGAATTTTAGTTAAATTAGAATTCATTTATGAAATTTAATGGAGAGTTTGAGCCTTATGCGGTGAAAAATCTAAGATTTCAATTAGGAATAGTAGAAATTTATATCATGAAAGATTAACATGAGGAAAGATATCAATTTGGGCTTTTAAATCTTGATTGGACCATGCTTAATTAGTGTTGAAAAAGTCAAAATGGGCTTTGGGCCCAAATCCAACAAAAATTAGAATACAGGAACAAAAATGAAAGAAAAAGGAAAACAAAAGATAAGGAAATAAATAAGAATGACTCAAGAAAAATAGAAAAACCAAGTAGCCAACACTTGTCTCCTTCAAGAGCCAAGATGGCACCTACTTGAAGAGAATAGAAGTAAACACTAATTAGTTATGGTCCAATCAAAATAAAGGTAACACTTGATTATGAGGAAACCATAGTGGGGGTAAACAACCTCAAAGTACCGAAATAATTGCCCCTATCCTACATGCGGAAAGAATTATGGAAACAAATTGTGTTTTTCCCAAAAGAGTTTGCTATACTTGCAGAAAACTCGGACATTTCTCCAAGGAATGTCCCTAGCAGAAAGGAGCAAACTTGGCCAGAGACCCCAAGCTAAAGGTAGATTTTTCGCCTTGAGTAAAGAGGACGCAGCTTAAGATCCAAATTTGATACAAGGTACACGTTTAATAAAAGATAAAACCTTAATTGCATTTTTTTTATTCTAGAGCCACTTATAAGTTTATTTCTTTAAGACGAGCTAAACAACTTGAGATTCCCATGTTTAGCTTGCCTTATGATTTGAGTGTTTCTACCTCCATTGGGACTAGGATCTTGACTTCTTGTGTTTTCCTAAATTAACTTATTCATATTTAGCAACATACCTCTGTTGTTAATCTTGTTTGCTTGCTTATGACTGAGATAGAAATTATTCTTGAAATGAATTAGTTATTTGCTAATCATATCCTTTTAAATTGTCTTGACAAAAATATTCACTTTCGTATTGAGAGACCTTCTGCAGCTATCCTAGAAGAGATTGCCACCTTCCTAGTTACCTAAATTGAGAAATGCCTAAATGAGGAAACCCTATAATGTGTTATGCTATGTTCTCTAGAGGCTGAGGTTAAGTAAAGAATAGAGGATATTCCTATTGTAAGAGAATTTTTCGAGATATTCCTTCTCGAGATAAAAACCTACCCCTGGAAAAAGATATTAGTTTTCTCCACTGACTTATTGCTTAGCACTAGTCCCATATCCATAGCACCCTTTAGGATGTTCCCTCTTGAGCCAAGTGAATTAAAGAAGAAAATAGAGGACCTATTAGCAAAGAACTTTATTAGACCTAGTGCCTCATCCTGGAAAGCATCGATACTATTTCTTAATAAGAAGGACGAAAGTTTAAGAATATGTGTGAATTACGAGCAACTTAATAAGGTTACCATTAAGAATAAATATCCTCTTTTTAGGATAAATGACTTTCCAGATCAGCTAAGAGGAGTTTCATGTTTTTTATGATAGATCTAAGGTGAAGATATCACTAGATTAAGATAAAGGAGGAAGACATACCTAAGACTATCTTTAGAACTAATTATGGACATTATAAATTCTTAGTGATGCCTTTTGGGTTGAAAAATGCTCATGCTGTTTTTATAGATTATACGAACATAATCTTTAGGCCATTCTTGGATTAGTTTTTGCTCATTTTGGTTGATGATATATTGATTTACTCTAAGATAGAGAGAGAGCATGAGAAACATTTAAAGATAGCATTGCAAATCTTGGGAAAGAAACAATTATATGCAAAGCTAGAGAAGTGTAAATTTTGGCTGAGAGAAATTAAATTTTTAGGGTCTTTGATCAATTAGGAAGATATAGTTGTAGACATTGGAAAAGTAGAGGCAGTGATGCCTAGGGATAGACCAAAGACAGCAATTGAGATAAAGAGTATTCTAGGTTTAATGGGCTACCTTAGTAGATTTATTTAAAGATTTTCCCAACTAGCCTTGCCCTTAACTAGATTAACCCGTAAAGTAAATCCTTTGTATGGACTTATAAGTGTGAAATTAGTTTACAAGAATTAAAGTGTAGACTCACCATTGTCCCAGAGTTAGTAATCCCTAACCTTGAGAGAGAATTTGTAGTTTATAGTTATACCTCTAGAAGGGTTTTAGGTTGTGTACTAATGCAAAATGGTAAGGTAGTTGTCTATGCTTCTAAGTAGATGAAATCACATAGGTAAAGTACCCCACCATTGACCTATAATTAATAGCCATAGTTTTTGCTATGAAGATTTGGAGACACTACTTGTATGAAGCAAAGTTTGAAGTATTTGCTGATTACAAGAGTTTAAGGTATTTGTTTGATTAAAAGGAATTAAACTTGAGGCAACGTGGATGGGTCAAGTTTCTTAAATATTGTGATTTTAAGGTCAAACACCACTGAAGAAAAGCAAATATAGTAGTGGATGTCCTTAGTAGAAAATCTTTGCACTCTTCGAGTTTAATGGTCAAGAAGTGAAACTTATTAGAGAAGTGTAGATATTTAAATATTTCAGTAACTGTAGAGCCTGATAAGCTTAGCTTAAACAAACTGAGGACTATGAATGACTTGAGGAATCAAATGATAGAAGCCTAGAAACTAGATCAACTTTTGCAAACCTATAAGGCTTGAGTTATTCAAACGGAGCAAAAATATTTTAGTATTGCTGATGAGGAAGCTTTGATGTACTAAGGAAGACTATGTATACACAATGTAGGGAATTTAAGGAATCAAATTTTAGAGGAAAACCATAGCAATAGATACACTATCCACCCAAGAGCAACCAAGATATACTAGGATCTTAGAAAATCCTTTTGGTGGCCTAGAATGGAAAGGGATATTACATATTTTGTGGCTAGGTGTTTAACATATCAAAAGATAAAAATTAAATATAAAAAACCTACAAGATTACTCTATCCCTTAGAAATCCCCAAATAAAAGTGGGATAATATAACCATGGACTTGGTGATGGAGTTACTTAGGATGGCATTAGGAAATGATGCAATATGGATAATTGTGGATAGACTAATCAAATCAGCCCATTTCTTGGCCATTAAAGCCACATACTCCTTGGATAGACTGACCTAGTTATGTGTTAATGAGATTGTTAGAGTACATGGAGTGCCTACTAGTATTGTATCCAATCATGAACCTAAGTTTGCTTCTATGTTTTGGGGAGCAATGCAAAAGGCATCTGGAACAAAGTTAAGCCTCAGCATGATTTGCCACCCTTAGACTAATGGATAGATTGAGAGAACCATATAAACCCTAAAAGACATACTCAGAGCTTGCGTGTTAGAATAAAAGGGCAACTAGTATAGTTATATACCATTAATATAGAGTTTGTGTACAATAATAGCTACCATTCTAGTATTGGAATGGCACAATTAAAGGCTATTTACAGTAGGAAATGGTGGTCACTCTTGTGTTGGTGTGAAGTTAAAGAGAGGAAGATGTTGCAACCAGAGATTGTACAAAGAACCACTAATCAAATAAAACTCAATCGGGAAAAACTGCTAACAGCACAAAGTTGGCAAAATAGTTATGAAATTTAGAAGAAGAAGCCTCTTGAGCTTTTGGGAGGTGAACATGTTTTTTTAAGGGTTTCTCCTACAATTGGAGTTGGTGGATCTTTGAAATCTACAAAATTGGTTCCAGATTCCTTGATCCTTTCCAAATCTTAAAGAGAGTCGGACTTGTAGCTTATCAGCTTGTACTACCTCTAGCCTTTCAAACCTCCATGATATCTGTCATATATCTTAGTTGAAAAAGTATTGCCTACATCCTTAACATGTCCTTTGCGAATTAGTGCAATTAAGGAACAATTTAACATATTTTATGAGACCTGTAGAAATTTTAGATAGAAGCTAGAAATAAGGAAAATTGATTCCTTTAGTGAAAGTTCTTTTGGGAAGGACTAGCTTTGGAGGAGCCAACTTGAAAATTTTTTTAGAAAAATTATAATAAAATAGTACATTCATATTAAATGTATAAAAATAAATTTTCATGAAATTAGAGTTCATTTATACAATTTAATGGAGAGTTTGAGTTTCAAGTAATAAAAAACCTAAGATTTCAATTAGAAAGCCAAAATGGGCTTTGGACCCAAACTCAACAAAAATTACAATAAAGGAACAAAAAAAGAAAGAAAAAGGAAAACAAAAGAAAAGGAAATAAATAAGAATGGCCCAATAAAAATGGAGAAACCAACCCTTGTCTCCTAGAAGGGCCAAGAGGTGCCTACTTGGTGAGAAGGATGAGAAAATCATTTTACTTTAATTGTGGTAAATTTGTGTGGTGAGAAATAAGGCTATGTTGTTACCTTGGTCAATTAATTCACCTCTCCTTCCAAATGTATGCTCAACCAAGAAAAGGAGAACAAGTATAAGAAATCTTAATGTGAGCTTGTGTGAGAAAACAACAAGAAACTAAAGAAAAATTTGGAATAGAAAGCAAAATACTTGCAAAAACATTCAAACACATCAAAACAAGAATCAAATTCCTCCTTGCTAGGAGAAGAGCATCAACCAGCCCCAACATCCTCTTCAAATTTGAGTTTCATACTATCAAGTAAGGTTCTTACTTCTCACCTCCATTCTTAAAACTCCCATGGCTAATTCTATGTTTGATGTGCTTTGTTCTAGCTTGTACTTTTTGTTCATGATGCTAGAAAATTATAGTGGCTATGCTATGAATTATTGGTTGGACATGTTGTTTTATCTTGTGAAAAGATTGAGTTTCTTATGCTTAGTAACCATTCGGACTAAATCATAAAGATTTGATTATGTGGATTGGAAACACTATCTCTTTTGTGCATGTATAGGTTTGGCCAAGACACTAGAGGATAGGGAACTCACTTTTTTCAATGAATAGGTTGATTATATGATATCCTTGGAAAAGCCCTAGATGCTTGAATTTGGTTTGGATTAGGGTTTGGTATTGGATATGCTTAATTCTTGAAGATTAGATTGCTTGAGTTCAAAAATTCACTCCTTCCTATGTTTTTCATATTTTTGCCTATGAAAGAAAAGATGTAGGGGCTCTAGTTTCCTTGATATATATAATGATCATGTGATGCCTTGTGATTGCCTTTGATGCTTGATTGTGGCTTAATCTAAGGTTTAATGATAAATTGCTTGAAACATGAATATTAGGTGGCTTTGAGTGCTAAAAGTCGACCAAAACTCATATATGCATAATCATCCACGAATATAACATGTACGGCTGGATCTTATTATTTTGTTTACTTATCATATTATGATGCTTAAGAAGGCTCTCATGCTAGAAAAAGAGTTTTGATTGATAGATTTATGATCATGAATGCTTAATTTATGTAAACATGTGTTGATTGAATGGAGGGAACCCCAAATTCAGCTTGATGAGGATTCAGCTTGATGAGGATTCAGCTTGATGAGGATTCAGCCATTGTATAGGAATTGAGTAAGGTTGAGTGAATTGATCTTAGAGTCATAAGGATGAAGAAAAATAAAGGAAAGCATCAAAGACGATGCAAGTTAAGTCACTAGTGAAAGATTAGGCATGATAGGATTATTAGGTAAATTAGATAATCATTCAAGACTAGGATCGAACCACAAAAAAAGAGAAGAAAATTTGCAGTAGGACTACGAAATCATCTTATTTCTTTGCCTTTTATTATTTAATATACCCATCCAAATTAATACCAAAATTATCCATCTATACTACTGTGAAATAGGTGCTGCCTTTCTAAAATTTGGGTTCGTTTGGTTAAAATTCTTGAATAAGTATTTTTTTAGAAATAAAAATAAAAACAAAAAAATTAAAAGTAGAAATAGAAAACTATTTTACGTTTGGATGAAATTGAAAAAGTACTTTTTATCATAATAAAAATTTGTTAAACTATTTAGATATAACAAATATTAAAGTACTTTTCTCTTATAAAATTACAATTAAAGACAAGAGAGGGAGAGGGAGAGTGAGAATGAGAGTAATATATTTTTTGTAAATGAAGGATAAAATAGTAAGTTAATGGTTCCTAAATTTTTAGGGTGAATTTCTCTCTCTTTTATTGCTTCTGATTTTGGGAAAAATAGCTCTCTATTTGCTTCTTAAAGAAGTAAAAAAATAATTATTTTTTACTTTTACTTTTACTTTTTTAAGAAATACAAACAAACAATATTAAAAATTTTAAAAAATACTTTTAAAAAAATTTAAAAAATACATTTTTTGTGCCAGATTCATAAACAAATGTGTCCATTACCTCTTTATTGCTGTGTCTATTATTTTTAGAGTAAAAGCTCACCTGTAAATTATGGATCAATCAATAAAACATAAGTATTTAGGGTAAATCACCTTTTTGCCACTAAACTTCCTCGTCTCATCTCATCTCGTACACATATTGAGAGAAGAAGAACTTGTAGATTTACATGTAGTTAACAAATTAAATTAACTCAAGTTAAAGCGAAGTTCGGATTACACTGAGCATGTCATCTGTTGCGTAATAACCAGACTTGTGAAAAAAGTGAAGAAATACAAAGAAATTATGCATCGCAAGCATAGCTAGTACAATTTATTGAAGCCAATGCTAAATGAAGCACGCTTGAGAAATTAAATAGCATATTCACGTTTGGGAATCAATCAAAATCAGCAAAGGGGATGCAAATGTGTTAAATTGTGGAAAGAATAGAGATTAAAAAAAAAATCCCATCAAAATTAAGAGGAAAGTAAACTTGCGGCAAGCAAAAATGGCGCAATTGAATTTAGAGAAAGAGAAATTAATGAAAATATGGGCCTGCTTTGACATGTTCTCTGCTTTTGAAATGTAAAATCAGCATTCAGAACTGCTCTTTTTCTTTTGTATAAAAATACCACGTTCGTCTATTTGTTGGTCAAAAGAGTTAAAATGTAGCAATCATAAAAATCTGGTATTGAATGGCTGACCAGCCATTTCATACAAGAAGCGTGAGGGAAGTTGCGTCATCAGAGGGTCAAAAATTTGAACTAACTCAATTTATCGGTCAATGATCCTGTAGTTTTGTTAGATAAGGAACTTTTAGGCGTAATTAAAGTTATAAAAAGAAACAAAAAAGTATTATTATATATGATTTACAGTAGGCTTGACACTTATTTTTCTTAAAATAAGTCTCGAGTTTGACTATTATATATATATAAAAAATAGTGGTGGAAGAATTTTATTTTTACAGTAAATTAACTCAACTCGAGCCATATTATACTAGTTACTAAATAAAAAAATTTCTCAGTTATTACATTAAAAATATAATAAAGTTGAAAAGTAGCAATGATTCACAAATACATAAGTCCGATTTCTTATTTGAGATTCCGTAAGAAATTTTCTTTGATGATATAATGAAAAATCAGTGAAAACTTCAGTCAACTACTTCATGAAGGCACAAGGAAGATTGGGTCATTTCCAATTAAATTGTCATTGATTATAATTTGTAAAGAAATAGAAAGTCCATGGCGTGCAAGTTCAAACTTTATATATTTGAAATTGAAATGTCAAAGACTCACAACATGAGTTCCTAAAGTACATACAGTTACATAAAATTGGCGTTATAATATTGTATTTGTTATCTTGATAAAATATGAGTTGTGAACATATTGACAAAAGAATTATAATCAGAAATTGTCAGCAACCACTATAATATTCTGTTAAAAAAAGCTTGGATTTTCATGTGACAACTCAATAAAATAAGTACATGAAAATGAATGTTTTATAGCAATTTGTAATACATCATAAGTTAGTTGAAGAAATAAGTCCGAGGCATTCATTATTCAATAAAAATATACAAAGTTTATAATCCGGTATAGTTTTTTACTCAATCATCTAGCGCATAGAATTACATTATTAAAAATATATTTACCAAAAATAATTATTAAAAATTTATGAATTTTTAGATAATGGAGATATAACTGTGAAATATTTTTAATACAGTTTTTTCTTGGTAGGAAAAAGTTTTAGAGAAAGGCTGTCCTGTTCAATGATCAATGAATGACTAAATGCAACTGCATGCCTCAATGAATGCTTAAAGTAGCATTTACGGATAACCTATAAAAAAAAAATCTATTTCAAAACGAAATTAAATAATTTGTTATCAATTTTCACCTTAAAAAAAACTGAACCGATCCCTGCTAACTACTTTTTTTTTTTTTAATTTTGAATAATTTGTCTACAAGATTCATATATAGCATGAATATATTTTATGCGCAGCATGCAGTCATGCGCCACGCTCGCAAAAATCACTAGATCTGACTATGTGAATGGTTTGGGGGTCAAGGAAGGATCATGAACCATGTGAAGATGTCTTCTTTTTCATTTATTTATTTATTTTAAACACAATAGATAAAGTATAAACTAAATAGGAAATCTTATATACAGTTCTCTCATAAATTTAGGTTATGGATTTAGTCCCATTTATGCAACTATAAGCCGTTTGACAAACTTTAAAAATCGGATAATTAGGTATAATGAGCCCTAGTTTTTAATAAATATTATTTGATAATTATTTAAATACTTTAAAATTAATTTTTATTCGAACCAATTTGAGTCTAAAATAAGTTTTAAAAAAAATTAGTTTTGTTTCATCCCAATTTTTTCTTATTCTATTTTTATCTCTTCCCGTTACTTTCTTTACTTAGTACAAATCAATTTTTTTCATTGACTTTGTCAACTTTCCTTTGTCACCATCCACCACCACCAATTGCTGCTGACAACTACTGCCAACCACTGGCCACCGCTGGTCGCCATCGACTACCGCTAGCTATCGCCGTTTACTCCTGACTGCCATTGATTGTCACTGCCCGCTGCTGACTGTCATCGTCCGCCACTGCTAGCCACTGCCATCTATTGCCACCAACCCCCTTCCCTGTTCGCCACCACTATCTCCCATCATCTGCAGCTGTCGGTTGTTGCCGTCTAGCACCTCTAGCCGCCACCATCTGCCGTCACTGATTGCCACTGTTTGTAATCGCCATCCGCTGTCACACCTTTGTTAACACTAATTTGTTTAAGTTATTGAACCAAATAATATTTAATTAAAATTAGTTCATTTTTTATAAGTTAATATAACTTGTTTTATTTTGTATCATATTAACTTAATTTTTTAAGTTGCCAAACACCTCTTATGAATCTATAATAAACCCAAAAAAGTTTGGATTAGGTTGAGGTTATGCCTTTTATCTCCTAAAGTCTCATCTGCATTTTAAAAAAGTCAAATCTCAAGAGTTTTAAATAATAGAGAGGAGAGAAGGAAGGAAAAAAAAAAAAAACAACTTCCAAATTTTCCTTGAAATTTATGATTTTCTTCAAAATTTTGGTGCAGAGTTTAAAGCATGAATAAATAATGGGGGCAAAATGCTCTCATACATAAATTCATTTCCCTCTACACTGTAGTAAAAGTTATATATAATGAGAGGTTAATTTAATAAGTGAATGTTTTATTTTCTTTTCTTGTATTTAAAATTTTAAGTTAAAAAAAAGACTTATTTCACTATAAAATTAGAAGGACTCCAAACATTTATAAAAATGTTTATGAATCACTTACCACCAGAAAAATTCAAAAATTAGCTCTTTATCTTACGTACTACAATTTCGTACACTTACATGCATCTAACAAAAAGTTACCCTCCGTCAGCATGATGAGTAAAACCACCTGAAATTTTCTTTTTCGAAATACTATTCCATAAAGTAAATACTTTTCAAAAATAGCATTTGGTCAAGAAAAAAAGCGGTAGAAAAGAGACAAATCAACAGTGTAAACCAGCAGAAACTCAATCCAGTAACAACAAAGTTAACCGCAAAGAAAAGTCTCTGCTTGTGTTGTGTGCCTGTCTCACACTTTCTCAATTTTTTTTTCAAATAATAAAAGAATTTAGAATGAGCGGAATATTTGCCTTATTCTACGATCATTGCATGCCTGTGAACTATCAAGCAACGTCATCCACCAACAAGGAACATAATAATTGAATTTAAATTATAATGATATATAAGTAGAAGGTTGATTAGATGAGTTAATTCTATTAATAGGGGGTGTATGTAAATAAATCAAATTGATCTAATAAATCTAAAAAATTATTTTAGATTTATAATTTTTTAACCTAATTATTCATATATCTAATCCGATTATATGATCGATTAATTTTTTATTTATTTCTAATTTTCAGAATTTTATACTTAAATTTTTAATAATAGATCACTTTTATATTCTTTATTAATATTTATTTTTGACTCAAACCTATATATTAGATCCTAAAGCCATTTACACTCCTATCCGTTGGCATGGCACACTTTCTCCTTTCCTCTTTATTATTTACAATATCTTTATCTTTTTCCGTCTGGTAAGTTTAAGGCTCCTGAAACGGTTAACAATGTCAAAAACAGAGAAACACAACACAAGCATCCTTTGATTCCCTCCTCTGACAATCTTTATTAATTATCATTTTTTTTTTCACACAAGTTTAGTTTTTTTTTTTTTTTTAAATGTTGTGTGTCACCTTTTCTTTGCTTCCTTATTATCATTCCCTTATATATAATTGGTTGTGGGAACTAATATAAGAAGGGGAAGAAGCAGTAGAGGAAGAGAAAAGAGCATGAACCATCCAACCAAGCAAGACCAAGTTAAATCACTTCGGAATTCTGATTGGACCGGTAAGGTGGAAACTCATTAATACCCAAGTTTGCATCTTTGTTTGTTTTAGCTTTTCTTTTGTCACAAGAAGGGCCTTATGGGTTTTTAGGGTTGCTTCTGAAAGTTTTGTCTTTGACAATAACCTTTGTGTGTTTATGATCACAAAGTTCGTGATTCAGGACAAAAGGGCTGTGATTTTGGGAGGTGGGTTTCTCTCCAAAATCCCAATTCAAGGTGTCTGCCAAGTGGTCTGTGCTGATAATTAGTTGAAAAAATATTGAACAAGTTGCTCAACTTTTTGTTCTCATGGATAAATTGTGCTGTTTTAAGTCTTCTTTCTCTCAGGTGAGAATGTAACATCTCCTGCAATTGTCTTCTTTTCGTGTCTTTTTACACGAGACGTTATGCTTTTCTGTCTATTGAGTTTGAAAGCAATTGAATTTTTGTGGGGATTGTTTCTGTTTCTGGGTGATTAACATCTATATCTATGTCTATATTCTCACTGGTCATTGCTATTAGTCACCAACTTCTACTTGAATTCGACTTCTTAGTTTCATAACTCTGTAGATTATGAAATCATCAATATTCCATGTATGGTTTATCTTGGTCTCCATTATCATTAGCTTGGGAAGGGGACATGGCTACCTAATCCTATGGGTGTGCCCTTTCTATTTCCAGAACTTTAATGTATTGTGCTTGCTTGGTTGGTAATTTGATGCAGAACGCTAGTTTGTGCTGGTCCTACTGTTTGCTGGCTTTTTTGTATCATTCACAAGGGGGATAAATTGTTTTAACAATTAATACAATTTAATTCACCTAAAAGGGTTCTAAGATCTACCAGCATGAGATTTATTTCTAAGTTGCCATTCTGAAAGTTTAGCTTTAGATCCATATTATTCAAACATTTTTGTTTTTGACTCTGAATTCTTTGTTTCTATGATAGGGGATTGTTATTGAAATATGTGAATTTGGGAGGGTGTCTGTCATCATTATAGATGGGTTGATAAATCAATCCGTTTCCTCACTTCCATATATGTTCCCACAAACTGGCAGAACTTTTCTTTTACTTTGTTTTTGTCGCTTTATAGCTTGTGGCATCACGTTCTTCATCCAGCACTGGTAAGGGGAAAAGCCATGAAGGGTCCATAAAGTATGGTTTCACCCTAGTAAAAGGGAAAGCTGATCATCCAATGGAGGATTATCATGTTGCCAAGTTTTTGCAAATAAAGGAAAAAGAATTGGGTTTGTTTGCTATTTATGATGGCCACCTGGGAGACCGTGTTCCTGCCTACTTACAGAAACATTTGTTCTCTAACATTTTAAAGGAGGTAGGTTGTTACTTAGAGTTGTAAAAGATAATTGTATCTCTTCTATGCTTATTTGGTCAAAATTTAGATTGGAAAGTTTACATTCTTATACTTGTTCATTTTTATCCTAGGAAGAATTTTGGGATGACCCCACTGCATCTCTCTCGAAAGCATATCAGATAACAGATCAGGCAATTCTTTCACATAGTTCTGATTTAGGCCGTGGTGGATCAACGGCTGTAACTGCAATATTGATCAATGGTCAAAGGTTATGGATAGCTAATGTCGGAGATTCGCGAGCAGTGCTTTCTAGAAAGGGTCAAGCAGTACAAATGACTACAGATCATGAGCCCAACACAGAGCGGGGCAGCATTGAGAATAAAGGTGGTTTTGTCTCCAACATGCCAGGTACAGTAGAGCTCCCTTTATTCCTTTTTTTGATTGAGAAATGTTTGTTATACATAAAAAGTGGACACCAACGGGGATACATAGAGAGAATCAAAGGTTTTTGTGGATTCCAACTATTGAATTGAGCCCATGCCATTGAATTTCACACTACCTTTGAAAGTGTAGTATTTCTTTAATATCCCAAAATATGGGTTCAAATATTGGGACTCTCTGGTTTCTATTTGCTTTCAGGTTCCAGTTTTTTCTATGGATCTCCTCGTTTTGTTTAGTGTTTAGCTATCATTTTGAGGAAAGAGGCTATATTCTCGTTGCTTATGTAAATTTCACTGTTACAATTCCCTAGAAACAGTTGATTTCTTTTTTTGACACTAAATAAGGCAAAGCAAACCATACACTGCATATGTTTAAGTAGATTATATATGCTTGCACGAGCAATATTCTATTTTTAATTGGGATGCTGCTCCAGAATGAATAGGAATGTACTTGTACGAATTCATGTGCTTTGTTTTATAAATCATAGCTAAGTTCAAATGTAGAACTTTATTGTCATATCGTTTAACACATCACACAATGCTTTGATTGTGGTTTTGGTATTTATCATGGAGTTGTGTACTATGGTTATGAGCAGTCCGTGAAATTAAGGTCTGGTAGAAAAATTGTGTTTCATCCCTTTTAGTAGAACTGTATTTTCCACAAAATCATGTGACATTTGGTGATGGAACTCAACTGTATCCATATGCTGATGATATCAAGGAGTTGGAACCACAATTTTGAGCCTCGGTTGTTTTTGAAGCGAAATTACATTTGTCTGCCTAAAAGTAACATTGATGGTGATATCTTCTGCATCTCAGGTGATGTGCCTAGAGTCAATGGACAACTAGCTGTCTCTCGCGCATTCGGAGACAAGAGCCTCAAGTCACATTTGCGATCAGACCCCGATGTACAGTTTACCAATATAGATGTTGATATCGACATTCTAATCCTTGCAAGTGATGGACTTTGGAAGGTGAATCATTGCAAACCCAAACATTTATTTCCCAAGAAAAAATAAATAATAAAAGCATATGGTTATTTTCATCCTACTTGCTTTTGAAGGTGTTTGAAAGATGAAAAAAACATTTTCCCTTTGCATCTGATAAATCAGGTAATGCCTAACCAAGAGGCTGTGGATATTGCCAGAAGGATAAGAGACCCTCTGAAAGCAGCAAAGCAATTAACAGCTGAAGCATTAAAAAGAGATAGTAAAGATGATATATCTTGCGTTGTGGTTAGATTTAGGTGATGATATTCTTCGGAACCATGTTTCTTGCTGAATGCAATTTTATAGCAACAATAAGGGTATTCCTCTACACGGCATGCCAAGTTTTTATGGAGTACAGGAAGTGGAACGAACAAACAACATATACTACATAGTTGCGTTAGTTCTGACTGAATTGTTGTGAATGGGTGATTTGCCAAAGAGAAAACAAAAAGATGGGTATGTCAAGCTTTGAAATTGTTTTTCAGATTTGATTTTGTCGTTTGTCATTGTTTGATTTCTTGCTTTCAAGTGTGAACTAGGAATCTGTTGTATATGTCATTCACGGTTGTATACAAATTTATTTGAAAGACACGGAGCCTCTTTTCTTTATTCCAATTTCTGAATGGGAAGGGCCCTAGTATCATGGAATGGATGAAACTATGAGAAGGCAAGTCAAAATTGAGGTAAAGCGACCCCGACAAAATTTTGAACTCGAGATCAAATAATTTTTGAAAAAAACTTTGTTAAGACTTCTGGAATAATAAAATCTTTTTAAATAATAGCGGGACAAAAAAATGCATTAAGCATTCTTAGTTCAAAATAAAATATAAAATCGAGACACTTTTTAATTTTTATCGCATACATTGGTATATTTATTTAATTTTTTTTTTTTTTATGGAATACAAAATTTATTACTTTGATACCGTCCCAGCTGCCTCTTCAAAAAGTGTTGAAGAATGGTGCTTGCTAGGGTATTTGGTTTGGATTTGATAGAAAAATAAATTTAAATCAATTAAATTTAATTAGGTTAGTTTAATTTGGCTTTTTAAGTTTTTTAAACAAATTCAAACAAAACCTATCTGATCAAGATTGGGGTTGGTTTGGTTTGGATTATTGAGTTAAAGTAAAAAAAATAAAAAATTATATTTTTTTCAAAGTTTTTTATCCTTATAACAATTAACAATAGTGTAAGATTTGGTTTATGAGATATTTAATAATGATGTAAAATAAAATTTTTAAACAAATTCAAAGAAAAAAGAAAATAAAAAATTACCTTAAGTGCAAAATTTTGAAAGCTTTGAAATAAATAAAAAATAATAATTGATCGACTGTTTGAATTGGGTGTTTGGTTGATCGAGTTAAAAAATCATAAATTAAACACTGAACCAATAATAGCTGGTTTAGTTTGGTTCTACTTTAAGATGAACAGATTGCTTGAATCAATTTAATTGATGTAGTTTGAATTTTCAGTTTTATTAGAACAATTCGATTTGATGAAATATGCTATGCTTAACACATTGTGTGAGGTGGATTCCGGAAAGTGACACTAGGGCACGTTCACGAGTTTAGTTTAGGAGAGAAAGGAGAGAAGAGAAAAGGTTTATGGGAGTTTTACATTATTCATGAATTGTATTTTTTGTGAAGGAAATATATTTGAGGGTATTCACTAACCTCTTAAAACCTTTCAAAACTCCCATTTCATAGTTCCACCAAATTAGGGGTTTTGATAAGATTGAACTTAATTTATTGTCTTATCCATATTAAAATATTAAAATACTTTTTTTAAACCAATCCATTCAAATTTTATTTCAATTTTTCATGAAAATTAGATGTCCCTACTAATTTTTTATCCGCTTCCATAAAAATTTCCCCTTCTAGGAAATATTCTTAGAAAAGAAATATTTTTTAAATATACAAAATATATAATATTTTTCAAAATTAATATTATTATAAAATATATTAATTATACTCAATTATTTTAGTAAAAGGTGAAATTGTAAAAATACATTACAAGCCTTCAATTTTCTTATCAATTTTAAACTTATGAACAACATTGATTGAAGCCCTCTAAATCCCTTCATTCCCCTTTGATGCCTTCCCTTTCCTTTCTTTCATAACTCGCAACAATGGCCTTTGGAACAATTGGGGAACCCTAAAGCAACAATGGTCGACAATATAGGCCTATGTACCCCTAAATTTTAGGGTTTAACTAGCTCCCTCCATTATATAAAATGTGGCAAATTACTGCCACACCAAATGACAATGATATTGCTGGTTAGAACTAGAGGTGTGAGTGTGTGAAATTCGAAGTTGAATTGCTTTTCTTTCGAATGCAAAGGCTGAGATCTTCGAATTGATTTCTTGACAACTTTGTTCTCAAGGCATATAAAGGAACCAAAAAGGGATGAATTGGTTCAATAATATAAAATTAAAATTTAAGATAATTAGATAACAAAATTCGTAATTGAAATTTAAAATAACTTGAATGCAAATAATGCAGAAAATAAACGAGATGAGGGAATAAGAGAATATGCACAATCGATTTTTATACTGATTTGGATACAAATCATAACCTATGTTCGGCCCTCAATTACTTGTAATTTTTCTTCACTCTTGAATTTTTTCTTATAAGAATTTCAATAAACCTTCCTCTACCCAAATCTCAAGTAAAGTATACTATGGTTTATTTCTCACAAGAACACTATCAAACCTCCCTCTATTTAGAATATACCCTAGTTTTCTTTTTCTCAAGGATACCACAAAACCTTCTCCTATCTCCAACTAAAATAGAGTAATTTCACAAGGAATAGTTGCTCTTATATTTGAGTTACAATGGGTTTCAAAATAATCTCTCCCTCTAAAGTAAATATGCAAGTAAAAGAACAAAATGTAGGATAAACAAGGTGAGCTCTCAATTTTATTGATGGGGGTTCTCGTTTTTCTCTCCATTCTTCAAGGCTTAATACAAATGACCATTAAAGTCTACTAGCCGTTGGAGAAGACTTTGGTTTGAGTTTGGACCAAATGATTTTCCCACATGCAATTTTCAAGTTGTTGTTGTAACCAATATGTAGTCGTTGGTTTCTCTTTTGTAGTTGCTGATTTAATTGTTGTTTCTTTCTAGTTGCACAATCAAACATGATCTTTGCCATATGATCGTTGCATCCTTAACTTCACTTTCTAAATTTGAGTTCTTAAGTAAAAACCATATTAGAGAATTTCCATAAATCATATTTATTTTATAAAAAATTTAGACAATAAGAGAAAAGCCTTTAGTAAGACAAATAAGAAAAATTTGAAGCATAATATTTTCTTTTATTATAGAGATAAAATCAACAAATATTTTCCACTATTCATCATCAAAACTATAATCCTAACAGCATACATCCATTTTCCGACCAAAATCTTTTAGGGACTCCTAATTTTCTAAATTGAATAAATTCTTTTGGACAATTTTTTTATTTGTTTTTTTTCTTTGTGATATGCTTGCACAATATTAAATATAGGAATGTTGTTATGTGTATTTTATTATTAAGGTGATAATAATCATTTATTATGGTAAAATGCAAAAATTATGTATGTGAGAAATTTGTCAAAATAACATCAAACCCCAATCTTATTTCAATATTGCACTCCATCCTATAAGTTTGAGGGTGGATTAATTTTGGGAGATATCCAAATTCAACCACACTTAATAGTGAATTATAAGGTAGTCCACCCCATCTTTTGAACTACCGTGATCTATTTACTTTTAAAAATATAATAATTATATTAAATTAAAAATGAAGTTAATAATTTTTAAAATTACTAAACTATCCCATCTAAACCACTAAGAGTGATTTAGTGGCAAAAGGCTTGGGGCAGTATACATGAGGTCAGGGATTCGAGTCTCGTTATCACTTTTGTACCAAAAAAATCTATCTCATTTATCTTTTCTCCTATCCCTTTCTTAGGGGTGTTCAATGAGTCAGTTTGACTCATTTAGGCCCATCGGTCAAATGGGTCTGATCAACCATGTAGCTGGCTAAACAGGCCAATAGTATAATAACCTAGTCTATTTAAGGCTGGCTCATGAGCTTAAAAGGGCCAGCCCATTTATCTTTCCTTTTTTTTTTCAAAAAAAAAAATTCCTAACATTTTGAGGGAAGTTCTTTTCCACTAACAATTCTAAAAGAATATAATTTTTTTGGCGAAACCATATGTATCCTCATACCGGAAGCAGTCTTGCTTAAGTTGGGTAGAACCACTTGGGTGGTAAAATTTTTTAGAACTATAATCCGCAAATAATATAATTACAATTAAATTCGAATTACATTCAAATGAAAATTCAAAAACTATATAAAACTATATTTTTTAAAAATAAAAATAAAAATTAACAAAGAAAGAAAAAGTTATGGCTAAATAGAAGTTTTAATTTTATATTTTTAGAAATAAATAGGTAAACAAGCCATCACCGGGTTTGTTCATTTAACTCATGAGTTAAACTGCTCAAGCTAAAAATAAGTTATTTTACATGGGTCAAATTTTTTTATGGTTTAACGCACCTAATTTTCGCGGATAAACAAACCAACATGGCACGTAAATGGGTTGTCCCCTTTATGCTTTTGTAAAATAATAAATTCAAACTTCTATTTAGCTATAACTTTGTCTTTTTTTTTTCGTTAATTTTTATTTTTATTTAAACAACTATAGTTTTATGTAGGTTTTGAATTGAAAAAATTGCACGTTATCCCTCTAAATTATAGGTTATATGCACTTTGATCCCTGTATTTTAAAAAAATGCAAATCGATCGGCTGAAGTTTCTTGAATATGTGTTAGCCAAAATAAGCGTAATATACCCACTAAACTTTGGGTTATATACAAATTGACTCCTTAAACTTTCCTAAATGTGCAACTTAATAAACTAAAATTTTTTTAAATATGTGATTTTTTGTTAACAATTGATAGAAAAATTAGTAGAAAGGTCAATTTATACATTCAAAAAAGTTCAAGGGGTTGATTTATACCTTTTTAAAATACAGGAGTTAAAGTACATATACCTTATAATTCGGGGGCTAAAGTGCTTTTTTCCCTTTTAAATTTTCATTTCGATATAATTCAAATTTAATTGTAAATTATATTGTTTGGAATTTGTCAAGTGGGAAAGAATATCCCTCAAAGTGCATGGGATTTTTTTTTTTTGGTGGTTTTCTCTGATAACTCTATAAAATTCAATTGTACCGATATCTTTTAGTTATTTATGGCTAAGAATTGGCCATATGTCCTACCAACCTAAATTATCAAATTTTTTAAATTTTTTTGTTTATATTTAAAATCTATAAAATTGTGAATAAATTGTAGCTATTAAATACAAAATGGCACCAGTATCCTTAGAAAAAGAAGGGTACCAAAGGAAGTCCACATTTTTTCAAAAGAAAAAGATAAATGAGCTGAGTCGTTTAACCCATGAGTCTAAATGGGCTAGACCTAAATAGATCAAGCTGGCCCTTTTGATCACCCTAGAAAATGAGAGGGAGAAAAGATAGATGGGATATTATTGTTACTTGATTTCATAATTTTATATAATTATTATATTTTTAAAATCTAAATTGTTCAAATAACATTTAATGCTTAAAAGTAAATGACCCACTGGTGGTCTAAAAGATGAGGAGGACCATCTTATAACTCAATTTAAACTATGGTTTAGTTTTGGATATCTCCTAAAACTAGCCCATCTCAAGGTTATGGGATGAAGTGTGGCTTTTTTACTCTTTTAAAATAAAAAAATATTATTTACATATATATACAGTTGCAACATTATTTTCAAAAATGTCCTCTTTTTGGATCGTGGATCAATTAATTTATGTTGCATCGATTTATCAATGGTTACTAATACAATAAAATCGATATAAGCTGAATTGGTTTATACACTATTCGAATAAATAATGTATAAATCGATTTAACTCAAATTGATTTATACACTGTTCATATGAATAGTGTATAAATTTGATTTATTTATAATAAAATAAATTTTATAAATTATTTATTTTATTTATTTAGAATTAGAATAAGATAATTAATAATTTTGGTTAATAAATTTTTATAATGATAATTAATTAAAAAATTGCAAATAATTTTTCTAATTTAATTATTATTAATTTTAATATTTTAGTCTCAATATTATTTTTTAGCGAAAAAATTTAAATATTTGAGTTACTATTAAATTAACTTAGGATATATTTGCATGATATGAGCTTTTGGCGTCTATTATAAAACTGCATACTATCTTAGAAAAAAATTATCAATGACTTACTTGATATAATATGATTTAAAAGTATATAATTTATAAAAGTGATAAAATATATATATAGTATTCTTTTTAATTAATGTTATGCAATATTATTATAAACAAAGTATATAAATTTTATTTTATTATAAATAAATTAAATCAAAACACAATGTATAAATCGATTGAATACACTGTGTATAAATTTAATTTATTTATAATAAAATAAAATTTATAAATTATTTATTTTGTTAATTTAAAATTAGAATAAAATAATTAATAATTTAAGTTAATAAATTGTTTATAATGATAATTAATTAAAAAATTATTAATTACAAAGTATATAAAAATTAAAAATAATTTAATTAATAATAAAATAATTTTTTAATTTAATTATTATTAATTTTAATATTTTAGTCTCAATATTATTTTTTAGTGAAAAAAATTTAGATATTTTTGTTACCAATAAATTAGCTTAGGATATATTTGTGTGATGTGAATTTTTGGTATACATCACAGCATTGCATAATTCGAGTAATGCATTGTTCATTGAACTGCATAAATTAGCTGATTGGTGCCATTTTTAGTTTCAAAAAATGCTATTTAAAGGTGTTTTAGCCATTTTTTTAATTTTTGTATGAATTTTTTATATAATTTGTATTATTAATTTTTATGTGCTTTTATTATAGCCTAGGTTTCCTTATTTGACTATAACATTGTCCACATTCCGATAAGAGCTTAATTGGATCTAAGCTCAATGTAAGTTAAGTATATCATTACCTTCAAAATACTCCAACTAATTGGCTCCTTATCAATATACAACTCCTGCTATAAAGCAACATTCTAGAGTGCATTACTCGAATTATGCAGTGCTGTGATGTATACCAAAAATCCGCGTCACACAAACATATCCTAAGCTAATTTAATAATAACACAAATATCTAAATTTTTTCACTTAAAAATAATATTAAGACTAAAATATTAAAATTAATAATATTTAAATTAAAAAATTATTTACAATTTGTAATTAATTATCATTATAAAAAATTTATTAACTTAAATTATTAATTATTTTATTCTAATTTTAAATTAATAAAATAAATAATTTATAAATTTTATTTTATTATAAATAAATTAAATTTATACACTGTATATAAATCGATTTGAATTCAATCAATTTATACAATGTGTTTTGATTTAATTTATTTATAATAAAATAAAATTTATATAATTTGTTTATAATAATATTGCATAACATTAATTAAAAAGAATACTATATATATATATATATATATATATATATATATATATATATATATATATATATATATATATATATATACACTTTTAAATCATATCATATTAAGTAAGTTATTGATTATTTTTTTTTTTTTAAATAATATGTAGTTTTGTAATGCATGCCAAAAGCCAATATCACGTAACTATATCCTAAGCTAATTTAATGGTAACTCAAATATCTAAATTTTTTTATTAAAAAATAATATTAAGACTAAAATATTAAAATTAATAATAATTAAATTAAAAAATTATTTACAATTTTTTAATTAATTATTATTATAAAAATTTATTAACCAAAATTATTAATTATCTTATTCTAATTCTAAATTAATAAAATAAATAATTTATAAATTTTATTTTATTATAAATAAATCAAATTTATACACTGTTCATATGAACGGTATATAAATCAATTTGAGTTAAATAGATTTATACATTGTTCATGAACAGCGTATAAATTGATTTGAGTGAAATCGATTTATATACTATTCATTCGAATAGTGTATAAATCAATTTAGCTTGCATCGATTTTATTGTATTGGTAACCGTTGATAAATCAATGCAATATAAATTGATTTATTCACGATCCCAAAAAAGAGGACATTTTCGAAAATAATATTGAAATGATGTATATACATAAATAATATTTTTTTATTTTAAAAGAGTAAAAAAGTCCCATCATTGTAATATTGAGATGAGATTGAGATTTTTTGCCATTTTAACAAATGTCAAGGGTGATTTTTGTATTTTACTTAGTTATTGTAATATAAATAATTACTAATATTAATTTAGTTTTGATATACGATCAATATAAAAAAAAATTATATAGTCATATCATACATTAAATATTTGAAAAAATATTTAGTATAAGTTCATTTAGACAAGAGAAAAAGAGCAGAAATCAGACATTAAATTAAAATACTAATATTGAACAATTTGATTGCATGCTATATTGATTAGTTTAATTTAAAATTAATTTCTAAAGTATATTATCAAATTAATTTCAAATTATCCACCAAATTGCACGATATCAAACATAATTGTACAATAATTATAAATTTTATTGATTGATTTATATCTAACATTATTTTTATCATTTACTTGTAATGTGAAAATTGAATTGATTATATTGATTGATTAAAAATTAATTTAATTATGTATTTTTATTGTTAATAATTCTTATAATTTTGTATATTTAGAGTTTTACAAGTTTGATTATAGTGAAGTAATATTTCATAATATAAATTTATATTATTTATTCAATAATTTTGTACAACACATGAGTTAAGAATTTAACTTTTAGATTTATAAAGTATATTATGATTACAACCTAATAAATAATAGGGGGATATCTATTTTCTAACGTTTTTACTTTAAAAATAAATTATTTTAGATAAGTTTTTCCCATTTGGCAAAACGACAAAACCCGGGGAATTTCTTGTTTTTTGGGTGGATGTGAAGCGGGGAAATAAAGTTGATAGTTTGCAATGTTTCCGGAACTTATGAGTAACGCGGAAATGTCTAAAACGATGGTCATATCCAAACTGAGCGCCGTCTGCATGCCTTCGCAATCTAAGTTGATTAGTACATCTTATGATTATAACGCAATACAGATTTATAAAATATATTGATATATTAATAATTTTAATATATTATAATAATAATATATTAATTTAAAAAAATTTAAAAATATAATTAAATATATTTTAAAAATTAATTTTTATATATTAATAATATAAAATTATTATTATACTAATAAATAATATAAAATTATATTATTAATATATAATAATTAATTTTTAAAAATTATAAAAATTTTATTAATAAAATTTTATTTTATTAATATAATTTTATATTATTTATTAGTATAAAATAATTTTATATTATTAATATATAATAATTAATTTTTAAAATATATTTAATTATTTTTTAAATTTTTTTAAAATTAAATATTATTATAATATATCATAAATCGATGCACCTTTCGAACTGACGTGTAAATGCTGAACATTAGATGGTGTTTGATTGTTTGGTGAGTGCTTGAGTGGTGACTTCACATGAACGTTTGACGCGTCGCTTCACGATTTGCTCTCTATTACGTGTCAGCTCAACAACTAACACCTTGGTCAATCATCGACATATAAACTTCTACGGAAATTACACCAATATCCGTGAGGTAAATCAATATCATCTCTAACTCCTTCTAATTTTTAAAATTATATTTATCTCTCTTAATTAATTTAGGATTTAAGATTTATACACTGAGCTCCCTCAACTCTAAATTATAATTTTTTTAAAAAATAAAAATATATAAAATAACTGTTTTATCCATACTTATAACTCTTTGTGTAATATCCCACTCCACAACCCAACTCCTTCCTCAACCAGACTGTTCAACCAATTCCCAAACACAAAAAGAGAACCAAATCACCACTGTCATCAAACCCGAGCTACAATCGAAACCGAAAGATTCAGAGCATGAATCAAAATTTCAGCCAAATGACAATCAATTTCAAAAATCAATCTACGCCAACAATTTTCCAAACAAATCAATCACGAGTTAATCTCAGCATCAACCAAAATCTCCAAATCCATGTCTCATTACATCCAGAAAGCAAAAAATGCAAAAAGCAAAGCAAAATAACCTAGATAATGCTGGCAAAGTAGCCAACCCACCCCAATTTGCCAAAAGTCTGCCAAAAGTGAGAAACCAAGTTAGGAAGACAGATTCAATATTTTAACTCACCCCGTTTAAAGGCGGGTTGGCGAGTTGACCCGCCAAAAAAATAAAAAAATAAAAAAAACTTATTTTAATATTTTTTATGAGTTAAATTATTTTAAAAACTTTTAAAAATTAGAAAATTATATTAAATGATAAATCTACTTAAATAAAATAGAATAAAATAATTAAACTGCATAATTTATATCCAAATTTAACTCAAATGCAATTATAATAAACTAATTAAAATATATAAATAAGTTTATAAATAATAATTAATTATAAATTTATAACATAAATTCTATAGTATAAAGTTTACAAATTAATAAAGTATAATAACAATATAATCTATAATAAAAATCCAATTTTCTTTTTAAAAATTACTCTTGTACCTAAAAAAAAAAAAGCCACCCTTGGCTTGGTGGATCAAAAAGTTTTGACGGGTCAAATATGTCAACCCAACCCATTATTTTTTGTGGTTTTCCATTTTGCCATTTCTAAACCTGGAGTCACCAAGCACCACTAGCACCTCCTCAGCCTCATTCTCGCACTTCCATCACCCCAAAACCATTGTGAGCTCCACCATATCTGCAGGCATTGCCGGTCATGTACTGCCGCTCTTCCCCACTCCATGGTTGCCGTTCATGCACCCATCATCGCCCTCGAACCAAATAGCTACTTACCACCGCCCATTGCACCACCATTGCGCCGCTGCGAAAGCCACGGGCTCACCCCCACCGCGACGTTAACCACCACCTCGTACCTCCTGCTCCACTACACATCGACGATGCCTATGCTGTTGTGAGCCTCTGCCGCTGCGAGTCTCTGCCTTCGCAACCATGGCCGGAAGAATCACCCTCTCCTCCATCGTTTATGAGGGTCACCCCTTCCAAACTCAACCCCAAAATTTTGATTCAATATTCTTACCTTAATCTAATGTCTCTAGGGCTCCAAGTAGGTTCTATGATATGGAGGTAAAGGTGGGTGAAAGTAGGAGAAGAAAAGTACAAGGTTTTTTTTTATATATATATATAAAGGTAATTTTGGTATTTTATAAATTATTTAGAAATAAGAAAGGTAAATGTAATTTTTAAAATTAGAGGAAGCTAAGTGTAATATTGATAGATTTTAAGGGAGGTTAGTATAATTTTTTTCCAAACTTTTTTTAGAATAAATATCCTTTTAGTCCTAACAATTTAAAATTGATATTTATTTAATTCTGAAAAGTTTTTTAACACCAATTTAGTTATAAATATCTTAATTTTTTATATCAATTTTATCATTCTATCAAGTAATTAGTAAATTTTCATCTTCAATATCATACGTGATTTCTTAATTTTATTTCTACCAATTTGGGTGTCAAGAAAACAAGAGATCGATGTTTATATGCATTGATACTTGAGGATTTAGCTTATAAGATTTTAACTTTTAATTTATTTTTTAAATATATTTTATTTTTAATTTAATGACGTGAAAATTGTCTTCCCTTATTAGTCAAGAAAGATAAATGAACAACATAATAGTGCATTAACATGTCCACTAAGATGAGTCGCAACAAAAATTACCTATAATTTGATAGAAATATAAAATTGATTTCAAAATTCAAAATATCAGGATTGAATTTATTTAAAAATGGTTTAAGACCAAACTAATATTAACTTCAAAATATTGGATTAAAATGGATATTTATTCATCTTTTTTATAATGGCATTGTTAACCATCATATGTGGAGCTACTAAAGCTTCACTTTATTTTTAGAGTGCATTTCTTTGTGATTTTTTGGACAAAAAAATCACTTTTTTTATTGGAAAAAATCACTTCTCATATATTTGGATAATTTTTTTAAAATAATTGAAATATCGAAAAAATTTGTTTTCAACTTTTATGTAGAGATTTGTAGAAACAGAAAAGAGTAACTTTTAAAAAAAAAATTAATTTTTAGCTTTTTAGCTATTTATAAAATTTAAGTTTTATAATCACTTTTTTGAAAGTTGAAATAAATGCCCCCTTAAGAAAGTATTTATAATTTTTTAAAATTAATTTATACTTATACATAATTTTGTAATTTTATTTTATCTACATTAACTAAAAAAATATATAAATAAATAAATAAATTAAAAATAATTAATATAAATAAAATAAAATTATATAACTACATCCCATTATAATTTAATGTAGAAAAAGGGATGGATTTTTTTTTTTTGTACATGTAGCGGCATATCACTTCTATTATTCGAAGTTGGTAGTTTATTCAATTAAGAGTTAGAATCAGCTAGTTAGATGTTAGTTATTTATGTTGAGTTAGCAAAGTTTAGCATTAGGAAGTACCATCTTGTATATAAACCAATATTTGTACAGATTATGATTCAAAACTTGAATTACAAGTTTGATATTCTTTTAGAATTGAGTGAACTTAACTCATTTCCAAAATCTAGTTCATGGGGGGAGGATGTGGACTATATCCTTAAGCGATGCAGGACTTTAACACGCTTAAAACTGGACATCTGGAGTGTGAAGTTTGTAAGACTAGACATTTGTGGGTGGCCCAACAACAACCAAAGCACATATAAATGCTGCAAAATAATTATATATAAGACAAAATTCCCTACACTTATGAGAGCATATAGAACCAAAATACAATATATATAATATGTATAATGGATATAATCAAACCAAAATGCTGGATATTGAATACTCGATTATAAAATTATTGTACATTATAATGGTGCAAGAGCTTTACATTGGAGGTTCAATTTTATTGTATTTTTTGTGGGCGAGGGACACAAGTCCCTTCTTTCTTTCTTTTTTTTTTTTTTTCATCTTGTGCCCAATGAGACACACCAGTGTCGCACACCCATAAACCCCTTCTGGTTACTTGCAGTGCTGTACAACGGGAACATAACACATCAAAAGAGATAGCACTACAGCATCCCCTTGCAGCAACCATGGCACGGTGAGGCAGTGACTGCGGGTAAGGTGGCCTAACCACATGGCAATGGATCTCCTCCTTTAATCCCTGACGACTTGCAATTCCTTCGCGATGATTTGTAATTCCTATTTTATATTATTTCACTTATTTGCTACTAATAATTATTGCTCTATTGTGGTTGGATTGCTTCAAATTTTATTGCTTTGACTGCTAGTCCCTATCAGCTATTCCCTTATCTTTGCTTATTTTTTTTTCAATAGCATCTCGTCTATTACTCCCATTGGAGTTCATGGTCGAGTTAAGGACATGTTAATTCTTCCCTTGTTGATGTTGTGATTAATTCTCTTACGATAGTTGAGGGTCTACAACCTACTGAGCTGGTTGAGCAAGTATCCTTGAGGTGATCAATTAGATAAATAATATTTTCTCAAATTCTCCATAATAATAATGCTTATATATTTGCTTGGAAATTTATGGAGTGAAATATTTTGTTATATATATTTTATCCCACTTAGTATTTCTTTTATTAAAAGACTTTCCTTTGATTTTGGTAGTGTTATTTCTCAAACACCAAAAGTTTAAAAATTATGAGTTACTGCCAAATTCTTTTGTCCAAATTGTAGTGCTTATGAAAGTTGGTGCACAAGTTATGTTGGATCTTGACATCCATGGGAGAATTATGACTTTAGTCATTATTTGATGTCAAGATTTTTAGTAAAATAATCTCCATTCACACCAAAAAATTGGTAAATATTATCAGTCGAGGAAAAGACTTAGCCAAGAGTAACTTATATAAGCTATGACTCTAGCATTGGCCGAGTCATAGCTAAAGAGCCGAAGAATGAAGCTCTACTATAATTAAGAGAAGTTATCACCTAGGCTACAGTTGAAGACACATGGCAACATCACCAAGGTTCTTTTGCTTGAATGGCTATCCAAAGGCTCGAATGAAAGGTTAGGGGCAATTCGAATGGTTATTAAAGGACAACTTTGGAATAGTTTCTGCCTATAAATAGGAGGAGACCTAGCCATTGTAAGGGATCCTTGAATCAACAAGACATTAACTTAGTTTACTTTTACCTTGTATTTACCTTTCCATTTAGTTTCAAATCTTTAAGCCATCTAGTCATTTAGCCTTTAAGTCTTTTACCTTCTAACCTTTATTGACATGTACTTTGGGTTACTTCACTAAACCTTCTAGAAGGAATTCCAATCAGATCCTATGGGAGTTCTAGTGTAGTTGATTCGAATATCACTACAAGTTCTGTCATTTACATTCTAGTTTGATTTGCCTTTGGTTTTGGTTATTTTCTGATTGATCTTAGCCAAGTATTTACCATTAAGTGACTTGGGAACCTATATCTAAGGAGCAGTTTTCCGTCATTGGAGTAATCATTTGATATTTGGAATCAAGGGCTTTGGCTAGCCGATTTCAAAGTTTGGCATAGATAGCACCCAATTTAATATAAACATACTTGAAAATAGCCCAACATATTTTTTGGCACGTCTGGTGGGACTCCAATAGATCAATCAAACTTTCCAAAACTAAGTTTAGACCATACTTGACATATGATCTTAAGGTCAGAAAAACTCATTATGCCAAAGTTCATAACCACCAAAGCAGACAAACTAGAAGGCTAGAGGTCCGTCGATGACTACATTGGCTATACCTTGTACCCTTCCAAGGGGCATAGGCTCACAGCTGATGCAGGATGCCGTGAACTAGCATGTGGTTAATTTGGTTGCCTCCTCATCAAGTAATGTCTCACTAGCATCTTTTGGGGAAAAAAAAGGACAACCAGCCATTATGACTAGCTTATCCATTTGAGATCGGATTGACATGGGGTTAAATAATCTAATGCTAGAATTATCTAAACAATTAGCCAATATTATTAAGTCAGTGGTACATAATGAAATTCAAATGGCTAAGTAGCAAGCTAATACAAAGAATAACTCTACTTTGGTTGCACCCTAGGAGAATACGGTTAGTGGAAATGCATCGGCTAACTAGCTGGGGCCACCTGTCCAACCACCAAATTAGTAGTATGGACAAGTTAGTATGATGCGCAGACCATCGAACACCCCTGGCATTATTAGGTTGCCAATATTGCCCAGTAACTATAATGGAAAAACATGGAATACACCCCACAATGTATCCATAATGAGTGGTTCTAGAGGGAATGGAAACATCGAATCTTAGACATAAAGCAATTACAATATGGCTCAGCTATATTTGGGGGTAGCTAATAATTCTAAGATTCCCTATACACAACAACAATCACCCATGACTAATGTAATTGCTTTTGGAGGCCCTGTGCATAACTATTCGAATCAAACCATGTACTCACAATCTCAAACGTTATTTATGCAAAATCAAACTTGCTACTCTGAACCCATCGTCCATACTTCTTTAACAAAGAATTACACCATGCAAAGGCCGGGATATCAAGTTGTTTGTTGGCAAGATATTGCACTGCAAGTTCCACCATGGTGCAAGTAAACCCTTGGGCAAATGTCCTGCCTTTGATAGATCTGAATATGATTGCTGATGCTATCAAGTGGCATTTTGTTGTCCAATTTAGGCTGGTATATAGAAAGTTGTACCCTAATTAGGTTGGCCAGATTCCTCTATTGAGGGGCTTCAAGATTCCAGATTTTTCTACCTTTTCCGGTTAAGATGGAAAATCTACGATGGAACATAATAGCTATTTTGCAGCTGAATGATTCGAAGCCAATTAGAATGAGTACTGTAAGCTTCAATTCTTTCCTTTGTCTTTTTATAGGCATTGCTTTTTCTCGGTAATCTTCTTTGGCTTCGAATTTAGTCCAGGCATGGGCCGATATGGAAAAGCTATTCCATGATCATTTTTATAAGCCGTAACTTGAGGTTTCTATAGCCGAGTTGATGAGCCTTAGGCAGTTGCCAAATGAACTAGTAGCTAAGTTCTTATAGTGGCTCAAGAGAGTAAGGAGGTGGTGTAGTGTACAATTGCTAGAGTTTAAGTGCGCTACGGTTATCATAAATAATATGCATCTTCAATTAAGGAAAATGCTAGTGGCTATAGAGTATTTTGACTTGGCTCAACTAACTTCCAGGGCTTTAAGAATGGAGCAATGCATTATGGAGAAAGAGCAGGGGAGGTCTAGCCGAGTCAAGCCTAAAAGACCACATCTAATCTTAGTCATAGAGTGTGATTCGGTTGATGAAGATGCTTGGGAGGATCCACTAAACAGGTAGACAGATATAATGGTAACTGAGTTTGTACAAGGCAAGCCATGTACTTGCCTTGCTTTAACACCTTCCAAAGGCAAAGAAGTAGCTAAGCTAGAGAAGGAAGTGTACTTGTTTGATATTTTCAAAGCTGACAAGATTACCTTGTTAAAGACAAGCAGATTAAGTTTTTAGAAGGTCATAAGATTCCTTCAACCGAGGAGATCAAGGGAAGGAAGTATTATATGTGGCACCACTCATGGACTCATACAACCAACAATTGTATTGTTTTCAGGAATGCTATTTAGAAGGCATTAAAAGAAGGTAAGCTCAAATTGGCCAAGAAAGGAGACATGATAGTGGATACTAATCCTTTTGGCCTATCCATCAACATGGTGTCAATGTTTGTTGACCACAAGGGTCTAAGATGTGGCAGAATTCCCATATAGGAAAAGAAACTTAAAGAGAATGATAAAGTAGAGCCTTCTCGGAACACAATTTGGCGACCCAAGTCTGCCAAAACACAAGAAGGTGGGCGGTAGAGTTCTAGCCATGGAGTTAGTGTGTTCCAGAGGCTACAATACCCAGGCTAGTTCCAAACTAGGATTGGATATCATAATCAACCTAAGAAGGAATTCGATTGCCCCAATTTGGTTCGTAAGTTAATAGTTGAAAAGGCAAAGAGTTTAAGCAAGTTGTTATTCCTAAAATCATCGATCATGCTGTGTCGAGAAGTTCTAAGCATGCTGTCGATTTTAATTTTGAGAAAGGAACCTCTTCCCTCAAGGTCATAGTACTAAACAATGAGCAACCCAAGATAAAAAAAAATATGGTCAAGTATGAAGGTCAGGTCAAAGCTAAAGAATGAATGGTGAACAAGCAACCAGAAAGGTAGAAGATAAGGGAAGAGCCAAAACCACAACTCACTAGAGCCTAGAAAAGGAGGTTGCAACAGAGAAAGACTAAGGAGAAAATGAAAGGAATCATGACTATGCTTGAACAATTTGAATATATTGAAAGAGAGTAAGTATGGTCTCCAATAATAGCTCCAGAAGCTGAGCCAGTTATTGAGTTATTTAAGGATTTGGAGAAGATGATTACAGAGCCATTAGATGAGTTACATGTAGAGGCCATGCTTGCTGAACCCACAAAATTTATCCCAAAAAATGAATACATAGAAAATTTATTAGATGATCTGCTCAACAATGTGATCTCCTAGATGAATTTTAGGATGATCCAGTCACAGTAGCTACCGTAGGAATTATCCTTCTAGAGTTTGTTGATCAAGCTAGTAAGTCTTGGTATTTGTAAGGTGATGTGATGGTAAAGGAAGCCGAATGTGCTGTTTTGGTTTGAGAAGAGTAGGGGAGCATGTGCATGACATAGCTTTTTCAATTTAAACACAAAAAGTCTTTTGATTGAACCATGCATGTTTTTAGGGAGAGTACACGAAAATATTGTGTCTTATTTTATATCTATTCAACTCCTCACCTAAGACATCACCTAGGATGTTTGTCATCATAAAAAATGGGGAGACTGTAAATGCTTTTATTATAGGTTTTGATCATACCAAAAGGATGATAAAAGGATGCAATCAAAGAGCATGAGAGCACTTGAAAAAGACCAAATCCAAGACTCAATGGTATAGATTTCTAGCACTTAGGTTCTTGTTATTAAAAAGCTTTTCGTTTAATAACTCTCATGACCGCTTTTCTTGATAGATTCAAATTGTTCTTTAAAATGGTTTAATAATCTTTCTTTTAAAATTGAGAACAAGTCTTCGTTTTCCAAAGAAAATTGTGCTAAAACCATTTTCATAAAGTATTTGGATTTAAAATCAGATAACATTTGATTTTATTAAATAAATATTAAAATATTGTTTGAAATCATTTTCTAAGGCAAGTAATCGATTACTTGTTGAAATAATCGATTACAATGTTATCTGGTTTTGAAGTATTTGATTAGCTCATTTAGGCATCAATTGCGAGTGCTGGAATTTTATGTAATCGATTACAACAGGATGTAATCATGTTCTTATTGTTACCCAGAAACGTGCTTTTTGTTCCTCATAATCAATTACAACAACATGAAAAGTCTCTAATGGCTAGTTTTGAAAAGTCATGCCTCTTGAGATAAATACCCAAATGGTTAGTATGAATTTGGGGCCTATAAATACATAATCAATGACAGATTTTCAGACAAGAAACATCAGATAAAAATTACACTTAACCATTCTTTTTATTCCTGGATTTTCTGTCAAGTTCTGTGGCCAAAAAGTGTTATCACTTGAAAAACTTCATAATGCTTCAACTTGTATCATTTCCTCAAAAAGAGAGTGATTTTCTTCTATTGTTATTCATACCAATTGTAAGAGGGCAAGGTATCCCTTTTGTTTTTTAGTGACTCAATTATTAGAGCGAGGGATCCCATAAGTGTGAGTTCTGAAAGGATTGTAAAGGTTTGCAAACACCTGTTAAAGGATTGAATATAATGGAAAATCCCGAGTAAATTACTTAGGGACTAGACATAGGCCACAAGAGGTGACCGAACTAGGATAAATTTTGAGTTTGCATCTCTCTATCCCTGTCTCTTTACTTTATTGTAAGTTAAATTTAATATCTTGAATCTTTTCACTATTGAAGTGTTTTCAAAATATTGTATAAATTCTTCATATCCTCATTCATCTAATTAATTCCTTAATCAATTGCTTCAATAAAAGTTTCAAAAAGTGCTTTTAAGAAAAGTTTTGCTAAAAACTTTAGAACTTAATGCACCCCCTGTTGAATTCTTGAAGCCACTTGGTAAAATTGAATAGGTAAAGTTCAAGAAATAGACTAAAGCTTGACACCTTAGGCCTTTCTACATGTAAATGGAATTTGTTAGTATAGTCTTAATCAATTGAGGAGCTTTGCTGAATGTGATGCCATATAACATAGTTAAGAGGCTAGGCAAAAGCCGCAAAGACCTTAAGGAGACTAACATGACTATGTCTACTTCACTGCAGGAAGTACCCCAGCATTAAGCTTTCTAATTGCCGAATTGATAAAGGGGTCTATGACTTCCAATATAGTGTTCTTTGTGGTGGATGCAAAGCCAGGTTATGCTGTGTTACTTGGTAGAAAGTGGATTCATACCAACCAATGTGTGTCACCTAGCTTTCATCAACAACTACAATTCTGGAATGATGATCAAATGGAAGTGGTGGATGTAGACCTTTTCCTTTTTACTGCCCATGTGAGAATGCAAGATACTATACTTTATTTCCCAAAAATAGCTTAAAAACATCATGTTAGATTTCATCAAGTCCTTTGATTTGTCACTGGATAGATTTTAAGTAGTAGTTTAGGTTGATCCATGGCCTTCACGAGGTCGTCATGATGAAACTTGAAGAGCAAACATTACAAAAGGTCTTGCAACGGCTGACATGATACTTTGCCGAATCTAGAATTCAGGAAAATATTTTGGAAATATAGTTGACCAAGAAAGACCAAACTGAGGGAGAAGATTAAGAAAAGCAACAGGAATTGAGTGAAGCAAAAGTAGTGGAGGCAAAGAAGCCAAAATTTGAAGCCCAAGATCCTTGACTAGAGGTAAATCTAGGAACAGAAGAACCTAGAATGACAAAAATTAGTGGTTTATTACCATAGGAAGATTGAGATCGGCTGGTTCAGCTAACAAAGAAATTCCGAGATTGCTTTGGTTGGGATTATCATGAAATGTCAAGGTTATCTCACGATATCAAGGAAGCATATAAACCACACAAATACCTAGCAAGAAGATTTAATCTAGAACTTTTATCGAAGATCAAAGGAAAAATAAAGAGGTTGTTAAAAGTATGGTTCATGGGGACATCTAGATATGTAAATTGGTTGTCAAATATAGTTCCTATAATTAAGAAAAATAGGCAAATTAGGATTTGTATAGACTTTAGAAATTTAAATTTAGCTACAGCCAAAGATGAATATGTAATGCCTATAGCTGATATACTTATTAATGCAGTAATAAACAATGGAATATTAACTTTTCTGGATGGCTATTCGGGCTATAATCAAATTTATTTGGTTGAAGAGGATATTCATAAAAACAACTTTTTGTTGCCCATGATCTATTGGGATTTTTGAATGGGTGTCATGCCACTTGGTTTAAAGAATGCAAAGGCAACCTAACAAAGGGAAATGAATCTCATATTCCCTAATTTGATTAACAAAAATATGGAAGTATATATTGACAATTTTGTCATCAAGTCGACTAATTTCGAGTAATATTTGGTTAATTTAAAATAATCTTTCATAAGAATGAGAAAGCATTCCCTAGATATGAATTCGGCTAAATGTACTTTTGGAGTTTCAACTGGCAACTTCTAGGCTTCTTGACGCAGTAAAGGAATTGAATTAGATAAAAACAAAGCTAAGACTATGTTAGAGGCAAGACCTCCTAGAAATAAGAAAGAGTTACAAAGCCTAATTAGGAAAGTTAATTTCTTAAGAAGGTTCATAGCGAATTTGGCTAGAAAAATGAAGGCTATTTCACTACTATTAAGGTTGAAATCAGCCAAAGAATTCTTTTGGAGTATGAAGTAGCAAAAGGCCTTTGACCAAATAAAAGAGAGCCTTACTAGCCCTTTAGTCCTTACTCCTCCAGCTCTTGGTAGGCCTTTAAAGTTATATATATCGGCCATTGATGATTCCATTGGCAGCTTGTTAGTTCAAGATGCTAAAGATGGCATAAAGAGAGTAGTGTATTATTTGAGCCGATTGCTCAATGATGCCAAGACGAACCAATTGAGAAGTTGTGTTTGTCCTTGTTTCATGCATGCACAAAGATGGAGTATTATCCATTATCAAGAGAAGTTTTGATAATGTGCAAAATCAATATTGTTAATTTCTTGCAAAATTGGCCAGTCCTGCAAGGAAGACTTATGAAATGGGCTATAAAGCTTAATACTTTTGCCTAAAAGTAAGTTCCTTTAAGGACTATCAAGAGGCAAGCCTTAGCCAATTTTCTGGTCGAACATTTTTGTGCAGATGTCCACGATCCAATGGACAATTGCTAGGGGTATGCTTAGCTAGAACCCTGAATTTTGGTGTTTGATGGATCCAAGCACTAGAAAGGAGTATGGGTTGGGATTGTTATTACTAGTCCAAATAGAGTTGAAAGCAAATGCATGTGTTTGTTGGATTTGCTATGCTCCAATAATTTAGTATAATACCAAGCCTTAATCTTGGGTTTGAAGTTGGTCTTGACCACGGAAGCCAAAGTAATCAAGATCATGGGGGGATTCCTAACTTGTGATTAAACAATCGATAGGAGATTACAAGTCTAATACTCCAACATTGATGGAATCCTTGGAATTGGCTTGTACTTTATTGTAGCAATTTGTCGATGTGCCAATTTCTCACATTCCTCGGAGTAATAACAAAATTGCCAATGAAATAGCACAACAAGCCTCTGGATTTTAGCTAAACCAAAATGAGATGAATTAAATTGAAGCTGGCGAAACACAATCAAGTGATGATAAAAAATTGGAGACAAGAACTCAAGCAATACTTGAGTTATCCTTCATCTAAGGCTAAGTATAAGATAAAACGAAGGCTTTGAAATATGTGCTAATAGATGATAAGCTGTTCAAAAGAAGTCAAGAGGGGTTATGTTAAAATGTGTAAATTGCGCCGAAGCTAAGAAGATTATGCATGAAGTTCATGAAGGAACTTGTGGAGCTTACAAATTAAGCCCAAAGATGAGATTGCTAATCCATCACTATAGATATTATTAACCTACCATTTCAGTCGATTGCCTTGCATATGCAAGGGGATGTGAAGCTTGTCAAATACATGGACCATTCCAAAGGAAACTAGTTGATAACTCCCCTTGGTGAATTATATTTTTACTTAGTTTTTATTTAATTTAGAATATAGTTGTTTAGTTTAGTTACTATTTTATTTTATTTTAGTTAAGTAGTTGAGATTATGTGGTATTTTTATTTTTTGTTATTTTCTTATATTTTGGATACTTATTTTGGGATTATTTTGATTGTCATCAGATACAAACACTTAAGTTGGAATTTGGAGCTATGAGAGAGTCTAGCTGCATGAAATCAAAACCTTTTAGCATTGGAAATTTGATATCTAGCTCTCTAGAAGTCAGATTATGATGATTCAAGATTTGTGGAAAGAAGAGAAGAAGATCTCCAACTTTGATGTTGGATGCTTTTTCCAATTCTAGAGTCGTTGAGGAGAAAAAGGCAGAACAAGATTGAATCCTTATTCTGTCTCTGATGCTGTCAAGTCTGACCTTTTATCAGTATATTGCCTATATCTTGAGCTACAGAACTCCGATTAAGTTGGTTCTTGTTGCGATGGAAAGCTTACTCAAAGTCTATAATTTCTATTTCTACCTCTGAGGGCAAATTCCAACTATTCTGACCGCTACAGAGCCTAGAAGTTTATAAACGAGGTTGGAGCTATCATGCAAGCGCGCTATAGCGCGACCCTGATTGCAAAATTAGTGGGCTCGGGCTGAATTTCGAGAAAAGGGATTTGTAGACTATAAAAGACAATACTTAAGGTCAGAAAAGAGATCCCTAGACACTCTTACACCCTTCCTAAGATAGAAGACTTCTTCCAGAGAGATTGAAGGTGAAGATTCAAGGATTCCAGAGCTCAAGTTCAACACGGAGAGATCCACATTCTTCCAAATCTTTTGTCTCTAGCTAGAAATCTTTATGGCTTTTTGTTCTTTTATCTTCTTATCTTCATACTCTTCTATTATTTTCTTTTCTTCAGTCATGAACTAAGTTTCTCTTGCTAGGGCATTAATGGATGCTTTTTGTTTGACAATTTTACTTACGAATTAATGTTAATCTTGTTTTCTACCTCTATTGCTTAGTGTTTTTGTTTGTGCTTAATGCTTTTAATTGCTTGATCACCAATTAATTAATTTGGGGATTTACAATAACTCGAGAGAGGGTTTGTGAATAAAGCCTCTTAACATAAACACCGTGAACTGAGCAAAAACTAAAGATAAACAAACGCGGTTCATGCGGTTACCATAGGAACCCATAGAGCTTCAACCTTTTCCTAGATTAGTTTGTGCTAAGAGATTAGGCAATCAATTTAGGATAAAGAGTATTGCTTGACCTCGAGAAGCTAGGAATAAATTAAGGGGAACCGACCGTGAGTCAATTAGGATAGAAACTGTTTAACGGAAATTTATAGTAGATGCGTCTACAATAGGTGAAATTAATTAGCCCTAGCATCAATCCCATTGCATTTATCCACACTGTTAGAATTTTTTTACATTGGTATTTTTCTTATATATTTTATTTTATTTAAATTTAAATTTCCTTATCAAAAATTCCATTCTGTCCAAATAGTTATTCCCTTGGACTATCCGATATTTGATCTATTCTCATGGGAATGATACTTTACTTATCACTTTATTACTTGTACGATTCGGTATACTTGCCGAAGCCGCATCACTAGTCATAAATGTTACTTGCAATTATGAAACCTTGGCCATTCAAGGGTTGGGCAATGGATTTAATCAGCAAGATTCACCTTCCATCATCTAAGTGTCACACATTTATTATTGTAGCCACGAATTATTTTACCAAATGGGTAGAGGTTCAACCATTAGTTAATGTGACCTAAATAGATGTGATTAGATTTTTCAAGACTCAAATTATATATCGATATGGAGTCCCTAAAATAATAACTACAAATCAAGGGACTATGATCACAGGAGAAAAGATGAAAGCCTTTGCCCAACAATTTAGCTTTAGGCTAATTCATTCTTCCCCATATTATGCTCAGACAAATGGGAAAGCAGAGGCCACCAATAAAGTCTTGATAGACATAATCAAAAAGGCTGTTGAGGATAAGCTGAGAAGGTGGCATAAGATCTTATCTGAGATCTTATGGGCCTATAGGAATTCTAAGAGCAATGCTACTAGTTCAACTCTTTATCGGCAAATATATGGGCAAGATGTCATGTTGCCATTGGAATTGGTTGTGAATTCTCTTTGAGTAGCAAAATAGCATGGGCTACAACCAAAGGAATACTCTCAAGCCAAGTTCCAAGAACTAGAGTTAGTTGATGAAGATAGATCGATGGCTTTAGAGAATATTTAGGCTAACAAAGCTAAGGTTTTGAAGTTGTATAATAAAAAGGTCAAACCTAAACAATTTGCCGAAAGTGTTCTAGTATAGAAAGTTATATTGCCTATTAGGACTAGAACTACTAAATTCGACAAGTAGACACCAAATTGGGAAGGGCCTTTTATTATCAACAAAGCCATTTATGGTGGAGCATATAAGTTAGCTACTTTAGAAGGAGAGGAGCTAGTTAGAAGTATAAATGGTAGATAGCATTGAATTCAAAGAACAAGATGAAATTTATTAATAGCCATTTATGATCCATCTTTCTTAGGATGGGATCAAGTTTACACAATGGTGCTTTCTTGGATTTGGAATTCACTCAGTCTAGAGATATATCAAAGCATTTTGTGGATTGATGTTGTAGCAAATCTATGGAATGATCTCAAGAGGATACTGCTAAAGTGATCTCTATCGAAAAGCTGATTTACAAGGAAGTTTGTATACCATGAAGCAAGGTGGTCTTTTTATTACTTTACTCAGTTGAAACTTATTTAGGAAGAACTTGACAATTTTCAACCTATACCATCTTGTAATTGTGTTGGTCAATGTAAATGTGACCTTGGTGTAGTTAGAGGTTACAAGGAAAAAGAATATGTAATTTGATTCCTAAGGAGGCCAAGTGGTACAATACAATAGGGTTAGATTACAAATAATGTTGATGAAACCTGTGCCTGATATTAATGAAGTATTTTCTTTGCTACTGCAAGAAAAGAGATAATGCAATGTAGTTATTGTAGAACCAAAGGTAGTGGCTACTGTAATAGAAGGAGATGGATTCTTGAGTTCCACAGGCAAAAGAAGGGGGCAAGGCTCAAGAGGGAGCTCTCACCCTTCAAGTGGAAGAAGCTTAAGAGGAAGAAGCCAATCCTCCAAGGTGTGTTCATATTATGGCAAGACAGACCACTTGGTTGATTCATGTTATGTGAAAGATGAGTGTCTAATAAGTAACATTTTGATATATTGATTAACTCTCATATTAGAGTCTATTGAACCTCTTTTATGCTTAATTGATCAATATTGAACATATTTTATGAGTTTGGACTCTAATTGGGCTTAATTGCATTTTTCGGCATTATTACAAATTTACACTATTTCTATATTTTGAGCATATCTTAAGTTGTAGACCTCTAAAAATTACAAATTTTATATTGTAAAAAAGCTAAGAGAAAGATATACAACTTGGATGAATAAGTCAAAAGCTAATTTAGATGTCCATTAGGTCGAATCGGGCCACAAAGCCAAAACAGGGCTATTGTTGCTGGAACCTGAGTAAGGTACACTAATTAGACTATAACTTGAGTTTTAGACATTGAATTGAGGTGGAACTGGTGCCATTTAAAAGGTAAGACATAAAACTTCAATTCATACGAAGATTACTCTCCAAAACCATGATAACTTGATAGACTTGTTGACTATTGAATTTGACTGATGAGAATAGAGATACAACCTGGACATGCTACAAAGATTAGGCCAAAATCTCTTATTTCAAGTCCAAATTAAGCAAATTGGGTGTCCAGTTAAAGCTAAGAGGCAGAGGATTAATTTGTGCTCAAGGGCAATGTTAGATTTTTACAACTTAGGTCTGATAGGTAGTAAGAATACAGAGATGTGATAGGAAGTCTCCCTTCTCAAACTTTTTTCATTTTTTCTCTCTTCTTTTATCCTTTCCTCTTCTTTTCTTTTCTTTTCTTTTCCTTTTATTTTGTAAGACACTTGTTTTGAGTTCTATTTTGTAATGTTCATTGCTATATAGGAGTAGGACTTCAAGCTAGTTCAAGGAGACTCCAAGGTCATTATAGTTGTAATCTTGAAACCCTATGCTTAATTCTCAATCATGTTTGTTTTATTGATTCTTTGCCCTCTTTAATTGGTAAACTTGAATTGAATGGTATTGATATGTGGGTTTATGAATGAGAAATTATTTGGGTGATTACTAATTGATTAATTGGTATAAACTGGATTAATTAAAGAATTAGGAATTGGGTTTCAGTCCAAACATAGGCTAATGCAATTGGGGTTGAAAGTCAACATAAATTAATTATAATTGAGGTCTCAATTATCTAATTAATTGTATATTGGTTGAATGCCTAGAGGTCTCTAGTTGGAATCGCGGGGTTGTTATTAGAGTTTTATCTAATAACTCAAATTAGCCATACTCCATGTGTTGTTTGCTATATTATGTGTTAATAATTGATTCACTTTATGCCTAAGGAACTCTTTGAACTAGTGTTTTTAATTTTACTCATTTCTTATTTATAGCTTATTTACTACATGTTTACACAAACTCCCTTTTTACTTAACTAGATAGTAACAATATCCTTGTGAGATGACATTGGTTGCACTATACTTCAGATTTAGTGTAATTAAGTATTTTAAAATTGTAATTTGGAGTGGGTTATGACACTTGCTACCATCCTCACCTCAAGCAAAGGATAGCCAACAACATGACTACTAGCGAGGATTTTGATGATGCTAGTAGTGTCATTTCTCATAAGGAAGTAAATGAGTTATCAGACTTGACATTTACTCCAAAACAAAAAAAAAGGCTTTGCTAGCTTTTCATCAGCAAAATGAAACACAATAGCAACCACACATTACAAACCACATCACCTCTATCCTTTTTACTTCTTTAAACCATCCAGATGTCACATATTTGCATTCTCAAATTGCCAAAATAGATATGTGAATCTTGGATACAGGAGCCACTGATCATGTTTGTCATTTCCTAGCATTGTTTCATTGTCACAAACGCATTAAACCTATTATAATCAAAGTACCAGATGGTAGTCAAATTACTGCTTCCATATTAGGAACAATCTAGTTTAGCCCTGATCTATACCTCACTATGTCTTATTTATACCGCCTTTTACTTTCAGTTTTGTCTCTATATCAAAACTTACTTTTAATCCCAATTACAAACTAACCTTCACCAAATCTTTATGTGAAATCCAGGACCTACATATGATGAAGATGATTAGTATAGCTAGCTAGAAGCATGGATTACATGCACTAAAGTTTGCTGTAACAAAGTCTTTTAGTCCTCATTCTATAAATCTTAGTGTACCCTCTAAATTTGACTTATGGCATTTTCAACTAGGATAGCCCTCTATAGGGAAATTAGTTATTTTGCATAAAACTTACCTTTTATCAAGCGTGCTAGTGACCTTTTGTTAAGTGTGCTGGTGACAAAGATCCTTGTGATGCTTGCCATTTTACAAAACAAAACAAGTTGCCTTTTTTTGTCAATTCTGATAAAAGTGCATATATATTTTTTTATCTTATTCATGTTGATATTTGGGGTCCTATTGCTATGCATTCGATATTTGGATACAAATATTTTTTTTACTATAGTAGATGATAAATCTAGGTTCACATGGACTTATTTTATGAAACTAAATATGAGGCCTCTCACTTTTTACAATCTTTTGTCAATATGGTTGAAACACAGTTTAACAAAATAATTAAATGTGTAAGGTTCAATAATGGGCCTTAGTTCAATCCCAAAACCTTTTACAATTCAAAAGGAATTTTACACCAAACTAGCTATGTGGAAACTCCATAGCAGAATGACATAATTGAAAGGAAGCACAAACAAATTCTAGGGACTTCTAGAGCACTGTTATTTCACTGACATGCACCCAAAGGTTTTTGGCCCTTTGCTATTGCATATGTTGTATACTTATCAATAGACAACCAACCCAACTTTTTAATAACTACTCCCCTTATCAATTGTTTACTACATTATTTAAGAAGTTTGGTTGTTTAGCATATGTTTCTTCACTTGTAGCTCATAGAACTAAATTGGATTCTCGAGCTAGAAAATGCATGTTCTTATGATAATGCATGTTCTTATGATACAAACAAGGCGCAAAAGGATTTTTGTTGTATGACTTATAAATAAATGGGATCTTTGTTTCTAGAAATATTGTGTTTTATGAGCATATTTTTCCTTACTTGGATACTGATACCACCGCCACTAAACCCATATCTTCTACACAGAACCTATTTCCCAATCCACAAAACTCACTTCTATGTACCATGTTGTGAAAAAATAATTCGAATACTAGTATTTTATCTTTAAATAATAAGAATAAAAATGATAGCAACAATAAGATGTAGTAGAACAAGTTTATCACGAATCGTGCAAAGCACTGTCCTTAAGGGTTTAATTTCGCCTTACCCAAAGCTATGCTTGGTGGAATGGCATTGACGGTTAACCCTCCAAGATTAGACGTGGGTCTCCATAGGAACTCGTCCACACGATGGTCCCGGTACGTTGAGCAGCAAATCTTGCAAGAGGCAAAAAATGCAGCAGAAGCAGTGGAGGCAGCTTCTACTGCTCAGAAGAGTGAGAATGAGGAGAGGAAGTTCTATGTTGTGTTATGCCATGTAGCAGGGTTTATATAGGGAAAAGAAATAGCTGTTGTAAAAGAGCCGTTGGAAACTAGCCGTTGGATAACGGTCAGAAAAAGAGCCGTTGGAGCATTAAAGAGCTGCAACGGTAAAAAAGAATTTTGGCTAAAAATAAAATTTGTAAGGTAGTAAAAGCTTGGCAGGCCCACACGCGCGCGGACGAGACGAGACGGGGCGGGGCGGGGCGCACGTGTGTGTATTTTACTAAGGCCCAAATCCACAATGCTACCTCAATACTATAAGGTATTTACCGATTAAGTACCATCATATATAAATGCTTATTAAAACATTTTCATGAGTAATGTGGGACTTCTTCCATAGTTAAATACGTATAGACAAACTAATTTTGAAACACACTAAGACCCATATTTACAACAATCCCCCACATGTTTCAAACTTATAGGAATAAACAGGAATGTTATGCTTCAGTGTAGTATCCAAAGGATTTGAACTTCACTTTAGGTACAGGTGGGTGACAACCCTAGGAAATTTGGTAGAGAAATCTCTTTGAACCAAACTTCTAAGGTAACGGTTGGAGCACGTCCACCAACAACACAACATCCAATAAGATATGCTGCTCTTAGCCGTTTTGCGCATTAAGGCCGTGCGCTATCCTGGAATCATGAGAGCTCTAGAGTTTTATGCCCATACTCATGGGAGACGGCCTTATCTCCACTTTCACTTAGGTGGCATCCATCAGGAGTATGCTACAGCAGATACCCCACCCCCACATTGAGGGCTATGGATCCATTAAGAGCATTGCTCATCTTAAAACACCACTGTAGCGGTACTGTCATACATCATAGGGAGGGACTCTTCACCAAGCATTTCATATGAATGGCAGAAATCAGTAAAAAGCGACAATACCCTTTGTGAGACTCGTATGACTTCGTTTATCATAGTGAACCACCTTCATGGGATCTCCAATCACAGTGATTGGGTTTCCATTATACCACCTCAAGTTATAGGCATCAGTCTCATCCCCTTCGATGTTTCACTTACTAGCATCCTAGTAAGTGGCTTCGTCAAAAGGTCAGCCAAGTTCTTTTCTGACCTTACAAAATCCATGGATATCACATTGTTCTCAATCAACTGCCTTACAATATTATGTCTCAATCTGATATGCCGACTTTTTCCATTATATATTTTGTTCTTTGCTCGAGTAATGGCAGCTTGACAATCACAATGAATAGACATAGATGTTTGTGTTCTATCCCATAATGGTATGTCCACCAATAGGTTTCTCAACCATTCAGCTTCTGTTGTCTTTTCTAAAGCTATAAATTCTGACTCCATAGTGGACTTGGCAATACAAGTCTATTTGGTGGACTTCCAAGAAATAGCCCCACCTGCCAGCATAAAGACATAACCACTTGTAGACTTTAATTCATTAGAGTCAGAAATCCAATTTGCATCACTATATCCCTCTAATACCGAGGGATAACCAGAATGCATTAAACCAAAATCTTTAGTACCTTTTAAATATCTCAAAAGTCTAATTAAGGCATTCCAATGGATATCACTAGGATTATGAGTATATCTACTTAGTCTATTCACAGCGTATGCAATATTTGGTCTAGTGCAGTTCATTAAATACATCAAACTACCAATTATGCGTGCACATTCAATTTGTGATACACTATCACCTCTGTTTTTAACTAGATGCAAACTAGAATCATAAGGAGTAGATACAGGTTTGTAGCCAAAATATCCAAATTTCTTAAGCATGCTTTCAACATAGTGAGATTGAGATAAAATGAATCTATCATTTTCCTTAATCAATTTTATTCCAAGTATAACATTAGCAACACCCATATCTTTCATATCAAATTGAGAAGACAAAAATCTTTTAGTTTTAGTTACAGTATCTAAACATGTACCAAAGATCAGTAAATCATCAACATACAGGCAGATGATAACACCAACACCATCATTAAACTTGCTATATATGCATTTATCGGGTTCATTTGTCACATACCCATTGGAAATCATAACATGATCAAATTTTTCATGCCATTGTTTTGGAGCTTGCTTTAAACCATAAAGAGATTTAACAAGTTTGCATACCTTGTTCTCCTTGCCCTTAACCACACATCCCTCAAGTTGTTCCATGTAGATCTCTTCTTCAAGATCACCATTGAGAAATGCAGTTTTGACATCCATTTGATGCACAACAAGTTTATAGATAGATGCAATGGCAAACAAAACTCTAATAGATGCAATTCTAGTAATAGGAGAATAAGTATCAAAGTAATCAATATTCTTTTGTGCTTGTACCCCTTAGCTATCAACCTGGCCTTATTTTTATCTACACTACCATCTGGTTTTAGTTTCTTCTTAAATACCCATTTACATCCAATAGGTTTTGTCTTAGGTGGTAAATCTACTATTTCCCAAGTATGATTGGCCATAATAGATTCAATCTCAGCATGTATAGCATCTTTTCAAAAAGGAGCATCAATAGATGTAATAGCATCATTATAAGTTAAAGGATCATCAGAAACAAGATAAGCATAAAAGTCATCACCAAAATCTTTTTCTTTCCTTGTTCTTTTACTCCTTCTCAATTCATTATCATTTTGATCAACTATATCCTCAGATATATTCTCATGTGAGTTACTACTATGTTTCTCTTTAGTTTTCATTGGAAACACATGCTCAAAGCATGATGCATTACAAGATTCAATTATGGAATTATGTTCTAACACATCACTTTTCACAACAAGAAATCTATATGAACTACTATTTTGCGCATATCCAATAAACACACAATCACATGTTCTGGAACCAAGTTTCCTTTTCTTAGGGTCTGGCAACATTACCTTAGCTAAACACCCCCACACTTTCAGGTGTCCTAAATTAGGTTGTTTATCAAACCAGAGCTCATAAGGTGTTTTACTAAGTTTCTTATATGGTACTCTATTTTGTATATAGCAAGCCGAGAGGATAGCTTCCCCCCATATATAGTTAGGTAATCCTGAACTAACAAGTAAGGCATTCATCATTTCTTTAAGAGTTCTATTTTTCCTTTCAGCTATACCATTAGATTCAGGTGAATAAGGTGGAGTTATTTCATGTATTATACCATGTTGTTCACAAAACTCATTAAAGGAGTTTGACTCATATTCACCTCCTCTGTCTGTTCTTAATCTTTTAATTTTCTTACCAAATTGGTTTTCTACTTCATTTTTATATTTAATAAACATTTCACAAGCCTCATCCTTAGATCTCAATAAATATAATTTAGTATATCTAGAATAATCATCAACAAAGATTATATAAAACCTTTTACCACCTCTTGTTATTGTGTGCTTTAAATCTCCTAAATCACTATGTACTAGCTCTAATAATTCACTTTGTCTTGTTACTTGTTTGGATGGCTTCTTAGTTATTTTAGTTTCTACACAAATTTCACATTTATCCAAGCTAGTATTATCCAATCTATCAATTAGTCCCATTTCTTTTAATTTTAAGATATAAACATTTACATGTCCTAATCTACCATGCCAAACATCAAGAGAATCAACCAAGTAAGCAAAAGAAGAACTTCCTTCATTGTAATTAGTAACTACATTCAAAACATACAGACCATCATTAAGATAACCTTTACCAACATATATGTCATTCTTAGATAAGGTAACTATGTTACTATCAAAGGTTACCTTCAAATTGGCATTGTTAAGGAGATGGACCAACACCAGACAATGTTTAATAGCAGGTACAAAGAGTACTTCAGATAGCACAAGGGTTTTCCCAGATGTCATTTTTAATAGCACCTTTCCTTTACCTAAGACTGAGATTTTGCTTGTGTAACATCCCCAATTTTTGTCTAAGCTAATTAGTTCAGTAATCCTGACTAATTAGAGAGGTTAACGATTAATTGAGAATTAATCGGCTAATCTCGATGAGCAAGAGCTTAGTAAATTAAAGGCAAGTCAACAAGATAAGTAAAAGTCAACAATTGAAACATAATGCATTAAAAGTTACAATTAAAAGCCCAATTGTCTAATCTTTATTAATCCATGATTTAGAACATAAAATCAAGGTGGTCTAATCTAATTAACTAAGAGCACATAAGTCTCAAAACTTAATCACATTAACCTTCACATCTTCTTGCAAAATTAATGAGAAAATCCTTCTTAGCTAAAATGTGCTAATGAGTAATTTAAACCAATTGAATTAATTAACATTTAGATAATTACAACAATTATAAAGATGTAGAAACTTCCCTTTATTTTATTGTTTGAAAGTTTGGTCAAAGCAAGAGCCACATCCAACCATTCAATTACTTTCTCATCATACACCACAAGAGCAAGAGTCCATATTAGTAGATCCCTTAAGTCATGACAAGAGTTGTACTCTTCTTCACCAAGATCATGACACTTGGTGTGATCCTAGCCATCCAATGCCCAATCTTAAGAGAGCTCATGCTTTTAACCACTTGACAAAAACACTACATAGTCTTTACCCAATTGCCAAGACTCAAAGGAAACACAACACACTCTTTTGCCCTATGGTTTTTCCCACTCTCTTACTTGTTGTAAGAGGCAAAGTCACCTCATTCCTCCCCCCTAATTTGCGCCACCCAATCAGCCCTCCCTCTCTCCTCGTTTCATTTTTCACTTCCTCTCTCAAGACACACACACACACACAAAGCTCTCTCCTCTCTGCAAGTCTCATACTCTCTTCTTCTTCCAAGCTTCATTGTGTTCTTCCAACCCTCATACTACTTCCTACTCATCTCCATCTACCATTCTCACAAGCCCTTCAAGGACTACCATTTTTGGTCTTTGGAGAAACAAGATCACTCATACACAAGCCCCATTTCCAAGCATTCAAGGAGGAAGGCTCTCTCCAACCTTCTCCACCTTCAAAATCCTTCAAGAAAACTCTCTTTGGTAGTGGCTCTAAACTCTTTTTCTCTCTTGTTTTTCAAGCTTTAGAACTCCTATGCTCTCCATAGCTAGGTGGTTTTAAAGATTGATTATGGGCATCATAGCCATTCTTGTCATAAAATGAGATGTTGTTGCTTGTATGGTGGTTTGTTGAAAACATGTTTTCGGTTTTGGTGTGATGCATGGTTGAACTCAATATTTTTGAACTCCAACATGTTAGTTTTTCACTAATCTTTCATGGTATATGAGTGTTTTATAACTTGAGAATGTTTTCTTGAAAGTGAGGTTGAGTGTTTTGGAGAAAACATGAGGAAAATCAAAACGTGAAATCTGGATTTTTCTGGCAGTCTGTAAACCGAACGGTATAACTTTTTCCAGAGAACTCAGAAATGAGTGGAACCAATTTTATATGAAAATAGACTCAGAAAGCTTTCCATACATATAAAATACATAAGATTCGGAGTTAAAATGAGTGAGATATGATTTTTCAAAGTGGACTGTTCTCGGATTGGTTTCTGTCTGGGCAGTCTACACAAAGATGTGTATAACTCGAGCTACAAAAATGATTTTTTAGTGAGACCAAGTTCAAATGAAAGCTAAGACATAGAGGAACAAACCCATAAAACAGTTTTCTCAGATTCCTTCTGAGTAATTATAATGAGAAGTAACAATCCACTGTACCGGGAGTGAACTTAGAAACTGAACAGTCAGAATAAAATATGTATAACTCAAGCTACAAAATGAATTTTTAAGTGGGGTTTCTTTTGTTTAAAAATAGACTCAGAGAAGTATATCCACACAAAAATTCGAAATAAAAGAGTAAAAGATGAAATTATGGTGAATTTTCAAGGTTACTGCCCCACTGTAAAAGTAAAACTGGTCATGGTAAAAGTTAAAGAATAAGGAGAAATAAGCTTTAAGACATTAATACCCTTACATTAAGCATTAGAGAACCCTCATAATTCAACTTAAAAAGTGTCAAAAGGACATTAGACAAAAAGTGGCATTATGCTCAATAAGAGAAGTTTACACAAGAGACAACCTCAATTAAAAGCTTGCACCCAATTTACTAAGCTAAGCTCATAAAACTTTGCTTGAGAATATGCCTTATGTTTATGTGCAAGCATGATGTTATGATAATGATCATGATGATATGATGATGTTATGATAATGATGATGATGATATGATGATGTTATGATGATGATCATGATGATGATGATATGATATGATGCTTAATGTTACATGATATTGGTTTCTCTGTTTGGCAAAATTTTGGGAAGCTTCGGTCTAGCCGTTATGCTGCCGAAATTTCGTAAGAATTATGGACTTAGAAATATTTTGCATCATAATGCTTAAATAAGAAGAAGTTTAATTCAAGTAAGTGATCCTTCAAAAGGGAAGGTAACCTAATTTAAGTTTCCCCTCACCCACGACTCACATGAGGCATGGCATGACCCAGCTAGTGTGAGTATAGGGGATAGGTCTTACATGAGGCATGGCATGACCCAGCTAGTGTAAGTACCGAAATTCTATGGTGGCGACGGCCACGGTATGAGCTCATTACCACTTATGTTTAGTGGGTGAAAAGATAAAGTCAAGTTAAGAAAAGAAAAAGGGACTTCGGTCCAAAACCTTAGCAAGGGAAGAGGTTAAGAAAAACTTATAGCACAGTCATGCATTTTTATATGATTATACTTATGCCCATGTATGTCATGATATAAATGATTAGAGAGTATGTTAAAATTGAATCCACTTCGGATATTCACGATTTCGAAAAATGCAAGAATTGAACCGTATGCACGCTCACTATTTTCATTAATAAAACCGAAGTGGCTGGGATGATGACGATGACACTTTCGTGTCGGGTTCGAGTCCTACTGAGAAATTCCATTTCTCACCCTCGTTATTATTCCGTATCGTCACCAGATCTCGAGGGCGCATCCGGTGGAGTGGAGCGTGGATCCCCAGCATTGTGAGCGGACGTGTGACGTGGGATGCAAGACGAAGCTGTTTTGGGACTTGTCGCGACCATCGCTCTGCACCTTCGCATACTTCTTTTTGAGTTGGGCTTTGTCATTTAAATTTGTACTTAGTATCTAGTATTTGAATCATGGCCCGACCATGAGCCTCCTTCGCTGTAATGCTGATATGTATATATATATATTATGGACCCATATGAATGTAATGGTTAGTTATTGAATGCAATGTACTTGTGAATTACTATTCATTTATCTTTCTCTGATTTTATGATATTGAAGTACGTATTTTATGCGACACGCTCTTTCTCTGTCTAGCTTCTCGTTCAAGGCTTTACTTTTCAAAACGCTGCAAAGCGACGACGTATTTCAAAGAAAAATCTTATCGTATTTTCCACGTAACTTAATTTCAAGCAAAGATTAGTGTCCCACGAGCATAAGTAACAACTAATAAAACGCCGTAATACGACTTAAGCGTAGTATGGGTTTATTAGGGTGTTACAGCTTGAATCTCCTAGGTAAACATAATCCTTCCCATCCTCTATGGGAGAAAACTCAGAGAACATCTCCTTCTTAGCACAAATGTGCTTTGTGGCACCAGTGTCCACAATCCATCCCTTGGCTTTCTTCACTAAAAAGCATTCAGACACCACTGCCACTATAACATCATCTTGATATTCCACCACGTTTGCCCTTGTCTTTGATGATGATCCTCCTCCTTTATTTGCCCCTCCTTGATTGTTCCTTCTCAGTCTACAAGCCGATGCAAAATGACCTGTTTTGCCACAAATAAAACAAGCACCCTTCTTCTTTTGTTGTTGGTTAGAATCATGCTTGAAATGTGGTTTATGAACTCTAATGTTATGATTTTTAGAGCCATAAAATGAATTTTTAGACTACATATCCTTAGCAATGTTAGCTCTAGTATGCATTTCCTTAGCATTTTGTTCACTAGCCATTAGCCTATTTTTCTCCTTAATCTTAATATGCACAATAGTTTCTTGTAATGTCATAGCTTTTCTCTTTTGCATGAAATTCATTTTATAATCTTTCCAAGATTCAGGTAGTTTATCAACAAGAGTTTGAGATACAAACCTTTCAGGCAGAATATCTCCTTCCTTAGCTAATTCATTTACAAGCTTAGTAAATTCATTAATTTGAGAAGCAACAGATTTATTTTTATCTATTTGAAATGCATTATAATTATGAACCAAGAACTTTTTACTACCTTCTTCTTCATAAATATATTTTTGAACCAATGTATCCCAAATATCCTTTGCATGAACATAATGACAGTAAATATCATACAAATCATTTGATAAAGCTCTTAAAATATTATGTTTGCACAATTTATCAGCCAATTCCCAATCCTTCAAGGCTTGATGATAATTTTTAGAATCATATTCTGGTTTAGGATCTTGCAAAATAAAACTGATTTGAGAAAAGTCTAAAACTTCTAAAATTCTGTGTTGCCATCGTTTAAAATTATTTCCATCAAATGATTCAATCCTTGAAGCATCAGGAATGACCTTAGCAGCAACTAAAATACTAGGATCCATTTAAATCCTTAAGAATGTTGTGAAAAAATAATTCGAACACTAGTATTTTAGCTTTAAATAATAAGAATAAAAATGACAACAACAATAAGATGTAGTAGAACAAGATTACCACGAATCATGCAAAGCACTGTCCTTAAGGGTTTAATTCCGCCCTACCCAAAGCTATGCTCGGTGGAATGGCATTGACAGTTAACCCTCTAGGATTAGATGTGGGTCTCCATAGGAACTCGTCCACATGATAGTCCTGGTACGTTGAGCAGCAGATTTTGCAAGAGGTAGAAAACGCAGTAGAAGCAGTGGGGGTAGCTTCTATTGCTCAGAAGAGTAAGAATGAGGAGAGGAAGTTCTGTGTTGTGTTGTGCCATGTAGCAGGGTTTACATAGGAAAAAGAAATAGCTGCTGTAAAAGAGCCGTTGGAAACTAGCCGTTGGATAACGGTCAGAAAAAGAGCCGTTGGAGCATTAAAGAGCTGCAATGGTAAAAAAGAACTTTGGCTAAAAATGAAATTTGTAGATGGACGGACGAGACAGGGCGGGGCGGGGTGCACGTGTGTGTATTTAACTAAGGCCCAAGTCCACAATGCTACCTCAATATCATAAGGTATTTACCGATTAAGTACCATCATATATAAATGCTTATTAAAACATTTTCATGAGCAATGTGGGACTTCTTCCATAGTTAAATACGTATAGATAAACTAAGTTTGAAACACACTAAGACCCATATATACAACATACCAATCATTCCACAACATGTCTTATCATAGAGCATAGCACTAACAACCATGTCTGCACCACTAACAAATACATCGGCACCACCAAACACATTTCCACCACCTGTTGCTTCACAACTTCCATATTCCTCACCTGATTCAACTATTTCTCATCCTGTTATGCCTTCACTGACACTAAGAAGATTAGAGAGGACTAAAAAGCCTCAAATTACTTGCAAGAATATCATTTTGCATTAGTTTCTTCTACTGCACCATTATCAACATCTAGTAGGTACCCTCTTTCCAATCATCTCTCTTAGAATTCATTGTCCACAAACCATAAGAAATTATTTTTTTCTAATTCTTCTATACCTAAGACCAAATCCTTTCAAGAAGCTGTGGTTCATGATTATTGGAGACAAGCTATTAAAGCTGAACTTTCTACTCTTCAAAATAATGCAACTTGGTTTTTTACTTCACTACCTCCTAGGAAGAAGACAATTGGGTGCAAATGGATCCTTAAGGTTAAGTTCAAACCTAATGGAAGTATTGAAAGTCACAAGGCCCAATTAGTAGCAAAGGGATACACAAAAACTGTTGGCATTAATTACCTTGAGACATTCAGCTTGGTTGTTAAAATGACTACACTTTGGGTTTTGCTATCCTTGACCACTGGAAAGGGTTGGTAGCTTCATCAACTTGATGTGAACACTACCTTCCTTTATGGAGATCTCCATGAGGAAGTCTACATAAAGGTTCCCCCGAGTTTCAATGTGTCTCAACCTACTTTGGTTTGCAAATTGTAGAAATCCTTGTATCGCTTGCAATAAGCCAACAGGCAGTGGAATGAAAAGTTGACATCAGTCCTTAAGGCTTCTAGTTTTGTTCAGTCCAAAGTTGATTACTCTTTGTTTATTAAGAGCATCTCCTCTGGCTTCACTGCTATAATAGTATATGTTGATGATTTAGTATTAGCACGGAATGATATTTCTAAAATTTAGTCCATGAAACATCTTTTGGATAAAAATTTCAAAATTAACGACATTGGCAATCTCAAGTTTTTCCTTGGTATGGAAGTTGCAAGGTCCAAGGATGGCATCACCTTGTATCAACGCAAGTATACACTAGATTTGTTAGAAGAATGTGGTATGTTGGGGGCCAAACCAATTTCTACTCCCACAGATTACACACTCAAGTTAGGCAACGATTTAGGCACTCCTTTATCTGATCTTTCAGTGTACAAAAGATTGGTGGGCAAGCTTCTTTACTTGGCTAATACTTGTCTTGACATCTCCTATGCTGTGGGGAAGTTGAGTCAATTTCTTGATTGTGCTACCACAGCTCATTTACAAGTTGCACAAGGGTGCTTAGATATCTCTAGTACTCTCCAACCTCTATCCTTTTCTTCGCCTCAACCTTAGATCTAAAGCTTCAAGGTTTCGTTAACTCAGACTAGGGAGCTTCTTTGGAAAGTGGAAAGTCCATCAGTGGGTTTTAGTTTTTCCTCGGTTCGAGTCTCATTTCCCGGAAGAGTAACAAGCAAACCACCATCTCTAGGGCATCCTCAGAGGCTGAGTATAGAGCATTGACCTTGGCCGCTTGTGAGGTTCAATGGCTCTTATTCTTGCTTTAGGATTTTTTGGTTCTCGATCCTAAGCCAATGGTAGCTTATAGTTTATTGTGATAGTCAATTTGCAATCCATATAGGTTCTAATCTCATATTTCACAAAACAAAGCACATAGAGATTGACTGCCATGTCGTTCAAGAGAAGGTGTAGACTAGTATCTTTAAGTTACTTCCCATCTCTGCTACACATTAGATAATAGATATTTTAACCAACCCTTTGGCTCTTGGTCCATTTGCTACTCTTTATTCCAAGCTGGGTATGATAAGCATTCATACTTCAACTTAGGGTGGGGTGTAGCCACATATCAATTCTGTTATTGAAAGTTGGTTGTTTATTCTTTTAGGAGTCCTAATCAATTAGTTAGATGTTAGTTATTTATGCTGAGTTGGCAGATTGGTAGCATTAGTAAGTAGCATCTTGTATATAAGCCAACACTTGAACATATCATGATTCAGAACTTGAATTAAAATTTTGATATTCATGTCTCACTCTTCCAATTCTCTCTTAGCTAGAGTTCAAGTTCTCACTGGTGCATGTGTTCTTCCTCGATTGGAGGCACCACCAAAGCTTCAAGATTCTTAGTTTCTACCGTACAAAATAATTAAATGTATAAGGGAGTAGCTATAGTTATTTTGTATATCTATTGTCACTCCTTTTCAACTAAAATTTATTTAGTTTCTCTACTATACCCATTACCAAAGCTATAATCTAACATTAAATATTTATTATCAATTATAAATTTATTTAAATTTATTATTGTAAATTTAAGTAACAATCTCTTTATCTTTTAAAATATTTAACATTATCATTTTTTTATTTTCATGTGTAATTGTGCATTTATCAAAATTATATAGATTTACAAATCAAAATATCTTCTTCAATTTTTTTCTAATAAAACAAATATTTGAAAAGAGATTAATTTTAATACATTACCAGTGTAAAAAAATTTTATATTATTATTCAATCATATGCTTTTATTTGTAAAATTTTTAAACCAGTGGATGGTTAAATCAAATACTTTTATTAATATGGTAATATATAATTGAAAGTCTACATAAAATTTTTTTAGATTGACAATACGTAAAAATTAAATTCTTTAAATAATATGACAAAAAGTATTTTAGAAAAACAATGAGTGAAAGTGGATAACAATATAGGCAGATTAGTACATGCACATATCTAGTATTTTATTTGAATCTATTATTTTTTTTATATAAAAAGTTCTTTTAGTGTTTTATTATTTTTTCTTTTGTGATATATTTTGTAATTTTGCATAGAAAAAATTATCATTCAGTTATTTTATTCATTTTTATAAAAAACTTTAAATTTATATTTTCGCATAAAAATGAGAAAAAACGTTATTTTCATTCTCATGATCTTAAAATTACTTTAAAATATTGGGGGTATCTCTCTATATGAAAATTAAATAAACTCCTTAAACTTTTATTAACATGATATAAATTTTGAATTCAATAAGATAACTTATGATAATAACTTTAGGGTTTAATTAATGAATACTGTCACTTTTAAAAAAATTGTATTATCATTTAATAATTTTTTATGAGAATTAACATTTAATAATATGATGTTATGTAATTTAATGAGTTTGACGATTCATATATTATCAAACTCTTGAATGACGAGGGATACATTATTTAATGCACGTGCGAACATTTTTTTTTTTCCATATTGAAAGTACTTATTAAACAAATACATAACTAATTCAATGTATCATGTTATCTTAATTTATAAATAAAATACTCATTTTAGTCCTTAATAAAAATTTTAGAGGATAAATTAAATCCTCAAGATCTGGAAATCCACTTGCAGTTCCTCTCCATTCAAAAATGAGGATATTTTAGTCTCTCCGTATAAAAATTTTAAAATTTTTTTGGTGATACAAATCTATACGTAGGGACAAATAAATCTCATTTTTAAATGATGAAGGACTAATCGTGGATTTTGAAATTTTGAAGGATTAATTTGTCTCCTAAAATTTTTACCAGGGATCAAAATCAAAATTTTGTCTAATTTATAAGAATAAAAATTCTAAACAATAAAATTATAATAAAAATTAAGGGTCTACAAACAAATTTTGATATTATATGTTCATTTATTTATTTTTTAATTATATAAGTACTAGATGGCAAAACATGAGGTATGCATATAAAATATTATAATCTATTATTTTGCTATTATTATTATTATTATTATTTATTTTTACTTATTATATTTTTTAAAACTATCACTGTTATATTACTTATATAACTATTGTATTAGAAAACTTTGGAAAAATAATTTAATATTTAAATTTAAGTAATTATATTAAATAAGTTAACTATAGCTAGTTTAGTAGTTAGTGCATACGTATTAAAAAAATGTAATAAAATTGAAGATTTTAAGAAACTAAATTAAGTTTCAATTAAATTTAAAATCATTATTTTAAATAAAATTATGATTAGTAATAAATTCTTAACATTAAACAATGAGTTTAATTGGTATGTACTGACAGTGTAAAATAATTTTACATTGTCAACTAATAGAAATACTGGAAAGTGAAAAATTATGGTGGACCCTTTATTATAATGGGTGGTTATTTATATGAACTGATACTTTTTATTAATTTTTTTTAGCTAACAATATAAAACTATTTTATACTGTCAGTATATTTAAATTAAATTCTTAAATAATTATTTAAATTAAGAAAGAATATGAAAGATATTTTTAAGGAAATTAATAAAAGTTAGTTGAAAATAAAGTAACTATAGATATGTAGGAGTGGTAATAATCACTTCTTCAAAATAAAAATGTGAACATGCTAATCTTTCTATGGATGATTTGTTTATCAATTTATTATTATTATTATTATTTGTTGTAGCTAGCTTACACAAACATAACAAATAATTTGAATATTTTTTTATTTTAATTAGTTTTAATTCTAATTGAAAAAAGATAAAGTAACAGATACGTAATGCACAAGGACAGAACAATGTGTTGGTCTTTATTATTACAACAGCATCTTCTATTGATGTAGAATAAGTTTTGATAATAATAATTTTTAATAAATAGCGTAGCACAATATCAATAAATCGAATTTCGCTTCAACGTTAGTTTGGGATACAATTAAATTATAATAGTATCAAAATAAAAAAAAAAATACTCTTATAATTAGAACTAAAAATGCTAGAACGAAATAATAATAATAAAAAAAAAATCAAACATATTATATATTAGAGGAAATAAGAACCAAGAGATGGCACCCAACCAAACCCTTAGAAAAACTACTAAAAAGAACTAAAAAAATGAAAAATAACTCATCCTCGCAAATCACAAGTGAACGCATGTCATGAACGTGTGATTCATATCGTATCCCCATTTTTTTTTCCATTAAACAATACATTCTTTCTCCAAATCATTTTTCCTTTTTCCTCTGTCCTATTCAACTTTCCCTTATCATCACTTGATTCTCCTCGCACGACATAAGATTTCGTTCACTGGTGCAATCAGTAATTCACCCGTATTCTAATAACAACACGAGTACAAAACCTTTCTTCAACTTCAGCCTACGAAACAAAAACATGCACTAATCTAACCTTTGATCATCCTAAACAAACTTCCGAATTTTTTTGATGTCACATTTGAATCTTCACAATAATTAAGTGATCAACGCACACAAAAGCCTGACTCTTCCATCTCCACTGTTCCGTATTCACTTCACTTTCTGATAGTTTCTACAAACTTCTCTGATCATGACACAGTGCTTCAGCTTAACCGAAACCAGAAACCGGTGCTACCGGTCAGCCTTCACCGGTTCGGGCCTCCGATCCACCATCACGGACCTGAGGGACGGAACCGTGATGCACTGCTGGGTGCCCAAGACCCGAACCTCCTCCAACCCGAACCTCCTCCTGATCCACGGGCTCGGAGCCAACGCTCTCTGGCAATGGGGTGACGTCATCCGCCACGTCACCCCCTTCTTCAACGTCTACGTGCCGGACCTCCTCTTCTTCGGCGGTTCCTACACGACCCGACCCGAACGGAGCGAGCGGTTCCAGGCGGAGTGCGTGATGCGGGTCATGGAGGCGAACCGGGTCGGGCGGGTCAGCGTGGTGGGCCTGAGCTACGGGGGTTTTGTCGGGTACAGCATGGCGGCGCAGTACGAGGATGTCGTGGAGAGGTTGGTGGTGTGCTGTTCCGGGGTGTGCATGGAAGAGAAGGACATCAAGGAAGGGCTGTTCCCTGTGTCGGGTTTGGAAGAAGCTGCCAGCATTTTGGTTCCGCAGAGTCCTGAGAGGCTTAGGGAGCTTGTGGGGTATACCTTCTTTAGGCCACCTCCTGTGGGGTGGTTGCCCTCGTGCTTCCTCAATGATTTCATCGATGTAAGACAGTAAGAGTTATTTTCCCCCTACTATTTTACCTTAATGTTTTAACTCTGAATTTAATTTTTGGACACTGTGGTATAACCATCTCTTAATCTAACCATATCTTATCATCAACAAATTTTTTTTTCTTTTATAAGTATTAAAAGTAAAATATAATATTATATAATTGAATTATAGTACAAACTCTTGTTTTTCTCCTCTTATAATCACTATATTAAAATTCATATATAGTAGGATATAATTAGATATATAATAGTATGCCATTAGACAATAATTTTAAACTCTTTATACTGTACTAGAAATAATCTCAAACTTTTAGGGGTAGTTAACCAGTTTGGCTAATTTGTTATGGCTAATTAAAATCATTTTACCCCAAATTTTTAGGTACCAAAATGTAATTCAATTATATTAAACCTATGGTTGGCTGGTTCTTTAGTTTTAGGATAGTATTATTTGTATGTGTAGTTTATCGGCCTCTAGGCTGATACATCTCCATCCACTGTCGAATAGGGTGTAAGATTCAGATCAACTGAGATTCACATCCCATCTAATGATGGATAGAGATGCGTCAACACAAAGACCGATGCATTACACATACAAAATATATTTCTATTAGTTTTAATCTGTAACAAATTAACTAGATTCTTCTCTCATTGTAGGTTTGCTTAATTATTTTAGCAATTGGTATGCCCAAGCAAATGAAATTTGGCTATATGTTCGGACTCAATGTTGCTTGGCCTCGCGTGAAACAGTTGGAGTAATCTAGCATAGTACTGACTACAAACATGAATATAGGGGAAAAAGAAAAGACTAATTGTGTATATAATGACGGGGAATAAATAGAATTAGAGGATGTTTCAGCTGCCATTCTAACTAACAAGACCTGTAATATTATGGTGGATATGTGTAAACTGTAAAGGAACTGGAGTGGGCTAAAATTGGCGAATTTGTGTAGGCAATGTGCAGGGACCATGTAGAAGAAAGGAGAGAATTGATCCGAGCCATCGCAAAGGACCGAAAACTTTGTGAGATTCCCAAGATTTCTCAGGTTCATTTCTACTTCCCTTTTAGTTGCACACCTTTACTTCTTTGAAATTATTTTTTTCCTGTAGTAACAGCTAAAGTAGAAGGCTTCATTTCATCTTCCACTGCAGCCTACGTTAATTATCTGGGGAGAGCACGATCAAGTGTTCCCTTTGGAGCTGGGTTACAGATTGAAAAGGTTAATACTTAATAACGCTCTTATTCTACGTATTGATTACCGTCACTTTCGAATCTAGAACTCATTGGAATTTGGATCACAGGCATTTGGGGGACAATGCACAAATGGTAGTGATTAAGAATGCAGGGCATGCCTTCAATGTGGAGAAGGCCAAAGAGTTCCACAGGATCTTGAAGTCCTTTCTAGTGGATTCGCAGCTACCTGAAGAGAGCACATCCCTCAAGTGTCAAAACAACAGTGCAGTGTGAGCTCAAACATAGGAAGAAAGGGAACCTACACATGGTACCAGAAGAAATAGGTACTCCTGAATTGATGACTTTGTTGAAGCACATTCTTTTTCCATTTGGCTCCAAAGCTGATGCCTATTGAAACAGTTCAATGCAAAGGAGTTCAGCGCCGCTTGTTAGAATAGTAGAATCCGGTCTCTCTCTCTATTTAAAATTGAATTGATGGATCGTGAATATGTTGTAGTATTAAAGGATGTTGGATGAAAATGTAATTGATTAAATTCCTTAAAGAAATTTATCTGAGAATAACATCCCAAAGATTGCCAAAAGTTTCGATGATTAACGTTAAAAAGGGTATTCTGCTTCTTAGCAAATGGACTTCTCAAACAGCTTACGTGAATAAGTCTGAGTAAGATTGGTCAACAAATAATAGAATAGAATTTGAATTTTTATTAACCAATTGATGAGTTTATATAAAACCTTAAAAATTAACAATGAAAATAAAGAAACATGACAAAAGTAATTAATCGCAGATAGATTTTCTTACTAATATTGCATCTCAAATAGTTGAAATCAAAACATATATATTGTATAAGTGATCTCAATTATGGACATTATATTGATAATAATTTACATATTTTATATTTATTTTTAATTTATATTTTATATAATTTACGTACCCTAAATGCAACTAAAAATTCAAATCTTTCTCTATTTTAATTTTTATATATGCACGGGTTACTATACTAGTTGATACTAGTAGTACATGACAGGTAATTAAGTAAGATATTTGGAGGCAGTATGTAATGATAGCGAAATAACAATTTTTTTCCAAAAAAATAAGAAAAACAGCCTTGCATTATCTAGTGTATTTAATAATTTTTAAGTATTTCAGAATTTATTTTATCCTTACATTTATTTCGTAATAATTAAGATGACTATTATGCTGTTTTTTTTTATGAAATTTTAATATTTAATCTTTTTGACAGTTCTAAAACTGCTCATATAATCTTTTCATATTGTGATTGCAAAATTATTTAATTATTATTATTTTGCATATTGTTGTTAATGAAATTTGAATCTATAACACTATATATTCTACTCAAATCTCTTACCATTTTTCTACTTCTAGTGGCTTAAAATTCTTTAAATATTGGTCCAATAAATTTTATCAGTATAAAATTACATTTTGAGTTTTCTTACCAAATAATCCTCATACTCATCTAAGAAAATAAAATTAAAAAAAATTATGTCCATTCAATAATTTTTAGATACATCCACACATATAATTTTTAAATACTTCTAGTAATACTTTAATGTTCCAAGATTGTTTTTTTAAGCTTTTTCTTTCTCTAATGATTTTCTTAACTACTTAGGGAAAAATGAAAAGACTAAAAAGTAATGTGTATTTAATATGTTTTAATCTCCGAAATACCTACAGCACTTATACAATTCACACGCACTTGAACTTTATGTAGAATAATTATATTTCTTTTTTGATATATATGTAGAATAATTATTCACCCCTATTTATTGAATTAAATTGTACTTTCTTAAATACAATTAAGCTTTTAATTTATTTTTTAAATAATAATACATTTTTTTATTTTTTTATTTTTTTAAATGCTATTAAATTAATTATCAATATATTTTTCTCATAAAAAATTATGAGTTTAATTGGTATGCACTGACAGTATAAAATAGTTTTACACTGTCAACCAATAAAAATAATAGAAAGTGAGAAATTATAGTGGATCCCTCATTGTAATAGGTAGTTATTTGTATGAGTTGACACTTTTCATTATTTCTATTGGCTGATATTATAAAATTATTTTATACTGTCAATATATTTAAATTAAATTCAAAAATTATAAGTACATTTAACTTACTTAAATATAAATATTTCCTTTATACTTTTAAATGTTTTTAAAATTTTTTCTATTTTCATCGATTAAATTTTTAATTTCTTTTTAAAAAAGAAAAGTCCGTACATGCCTCCAACAAAAAAATAAAATTCCGTACAATGTACTAGATATTTATTAATTAAATTTGAATTACTACAACTGTACATGCAAGTAGTTGGGGAATTGGAGTAGGCTAGAGTTATAAAATAAAAAATTAAAGATTTCTTCTTTCTATTTTATTTTCCTTTACTTTTTTCATTTTTCCTTTTCATTCCGTCTCCATTTGCTCTACTTCATTTTGTGAAGAATTATTTTTTATATAAAATTTTTATAAAAAAATATAAAAATATAATATTTTTAACAAAATTTAAAGAGTATGATATTTTTTCTATCTCTTTTATTCTTTTTCTTTAATTTTTTATTTTTCTCTCTACTCTCTCTTCCTTTCTTCTATCTCATCTCTCCTCTCTCACCTCCTTTTTCATCTCTCTCTCTCTCTCCTATTACTCTCTCAAACACACACAAACAAATAAAACACAAACACACATATCACACGAAACACAAAAATAAATAAATAAAATTGAAATTCAGCTAATAATATATCAAATATTTTTTTATTATTTTTTTGTAATATGTTAGTATGGATAATAAATTTATTTTTTACTTTTTTTTGTGGATTTCTTTAAAATATTATTTTTTTAATTTTTTCAAAAAATTCATATCCCATTAATTACTTTATCAAAATTTTATATATAAAAAAATCAACTTCATTTCGTTCTTTAAGAAAGTCCAAATACATATGTAAAAAAGAGTCCAAATACACTGCATTTTTTAAGGCAATTATATTATTTATATATAACAAAGTTGACATAATAGAAACATGTAAAATACAAAGATAATGAAGTTAACGATATTTTTTCTTCAATATTCTCTATTTTGATTTTTTTCTTTTACCAACTATCTTTATCTTAATATTATGAATACATTTATTTCAAATTTTGAAAAAAGTAATTTTAAAATTTAAATTTTATATATTACAGGAAAAATTAAAAATTAATTTTTTTTTAAAATTATATTTTTAAATTTCTCTAAAATTTAAAAATTAATTTTTTTTAGAATCTGATTATATAAAAAATTTATTTACATATATAAAAACTAATTTTTAATAAAAAAATAATTTTTCATTTAAAAAAAGCACAATGGGTGTTACTTGTGCATGGTGCAGTATCTGGGTCGGCTAAATTATTGGAGCAGCACACGTAGTTCCATGAGACCGTGACCTCACAGGTACGAACTACGAGGACACCGTGTTCGTTGCGTGTACGTATGTAACTATGTATGTTCGTGCTTTCTCTTTCTATTTCCCAACCGTAACTGCCCCTTGCCTCTCTCTCTCTCTCTGGTCCTTTCCATCCACCCCCTCTTATTTCTCTCTCCACCTTCGGACACAACACACACATTTCCGCAACCTTAAACTTTCCAAATTTTATTTTCACTTGTTTCTCTCTCGCACACACTGCGCTTTAGTTCCCTCCCCAAAGCATTTTGAGGATTCCAATACAAAGTGAAAACATTATTACAGTTCCAAAGTTTATCTTACTTTGACGCAGAAGCCGGCACAACTAGGCTTCGATAGGTTCGCCCCTTTCACCATAAATGATCACAATTCATGCCACAATTTCCGTGGGGACGATTTCTGTTTAAGTCTTTGTTAGAATTACGAGGCAATTGGGTTAGTTAATGTCTCCCTCTAAACTCTTGTGAAAGCAATAAATTGGTCGATATCTTCTATTTATTTTGTCATTAGATGTTTCAAACCGTTTTGTGTATGTGTGTGTGTGTGTGTGTGTGTGTGTGTGTGTGTGTGTTTTTTTTTTTTTTTTGCTATAGATGATTGAATTCCCAGTACGATAACCCCCCCCCCCCCCCAAAAAACAAAAAACACCAAAAAGAAAGTGTTGGATGAATGTTGATGTAAGAGTGTTTTACAATATATATTGTGAATTTTTATTTTTGTGAAGTGATCTGATCTGTTGAGATTTGTTCGTGGGGTGATGCTTATTGGGGGGTTCCTGAATTTTCCTTAGATGAATATTTGCCATATTTGCTTATCTGATCGCTGATCTTCAACTGGGTAGGTATATTCCCAGATACACATTGGTGGAACTTTGAGGAAGAGCTATAAGAGCTGTTGAATATAAAACTCTGGCCAACTTTTCGGGGGCATTTTCACCAACCGGGGCAGGATTCTGTCTTCTGTTTTCCGGTTTTCAGTTTTGCTCAGAAAGGGTCATTTCTCTTGTCCTGCGCCTTCCCGCTGATTATGGCTAACTTTTGATTCAATTTGTTAGCTTACTAAATCAAGTAGAGATGTGAGAGGTGGCAACAGGATTGCACATAGAAATTACAAAAGGATTCGAAATCAGCAAAGAAGGTTGAATTGAAAGTATTTAGAACAAGCTTCGTCTTCTGTGATGGCCATGTTTAAGTGTTTCTGTCTTTTAGCTGGAAGGAACCAAAAAAACAAGGTAAAAGTCTGTTGGATATTGTGTTTTATTTTTGCTTTTGTAAGGTGTTCTTGTGAACCATATGATTAAGCTGATTTAGTCTCATTTTGCTTGTTTCTTCAGAAGAATGAACAATCTTCCAAAAGGGACTTTCAAACTTTGCTTGTCCAAATACAACACCCAAGAAAATCGTCAGACGCTCGTGATTTGAAGCCAACCACTTTTGATGTTGCAGTACCCTATGGTGTGCAGAAAAATTCTATGTGCAATGTGAGGGTTATGAGCCTTGAGAGTCCTGTGAAGGCTGAACTAGAGGATGCTTATGAAGGGGAAGATGAGAAGGAACATTCACCCTCAATGAAGAGGGAACTCTCTGATTTCGATCTCCAAGGCCATGAATCTGTTGCGAGTGAAGGAGGACATGATCTAATAGATAAAGAGGTTAAGTATCCCATTCTAGATGGAAACCAAGCCAACAATGAATTGGAAGACAAAAATGATGAATACAGTGAAAAGAGTCTTGATTTAAGCCAAAGTGGACATGTCAGTGATCCTGGTATTGGCAAGGCTGAGTTCTTGGCTTCTCCAAAGCTCAAGAGATCCTGCTCTAACCTGGAAAGAAGGGATGTTCTCAGGGAGATAAATCATCACTTGCCTAATTCAAAATCGCATTCTTTTGAGGACTTGCAGGAAATTTCAGCAAATGAAATGGTTAATCTTGAAAGCCCCAGGTCTGTGATGAGTCACTGCAGTGCTGATAGAGTGATGTTGAAAAGGCATTCATCAAGTCATGTTCTTCCTTCCGGAAGTAAAAGATTGTGGTGGAAATTGTTCCTGTGGAGCCATAGGAATATACATAGAACTTTCTCAAGCAAATCAACACAAGCAGTTCCTGCTAGTGCTGCTTTGAATAATCAATGTGGCTACTCTTCAGACACCCTTGAACCAAAACAAGGTAAGGGATTGAGGCATGTGGATTTGTCTGAGTCAGTTACTATGGAATCCTTAAACAAAAGCAGCAATGGTAAAAATATTGATAATCAAAGGTGGGGAAGATTTGCCAACGCAAATTCTGCCTTTTGGCCTCAAAACCAATGGGTTGCTTTCTCAACAGAGTCATCCTCCTTTGCCAGAGTGGATGCATGGGTGAAAGATCTTGAAACTCTGCAGCCACTTCCTGAGGATGATTTCGATGATGATAATGACAGAAGCATTGTCTTCCCACCTTCTCCTGATGCTGGTAGATCTATGGCTAGAAGCACATCCCAGTTAACTCAACATCCTGATGCAAGTCTTTCAAAGGAGATTTTGAGTGCCAATAGTGTGGTCCAGTCTCTAAATCCAGCTTCAACTGTTGCTCACATATGTGGTATTGGTATAAAAGCCATCCCCGCCATTTCACACTTATCGAATCTCCGCTCTGTCAATCTGTCAAACAATTCCATAGGTATACAACTTTGGAAGTAGCATGTAGCCCTTAAGTCCTTAACATGACAACATCAATTAATGGCTAAATTGTTTGACCTCCTTCTTCATTGCTCTGCAGTTCACATATCTCCTGGATTTCTGCCGAAGAGTATTCACGCACTTAATTTGTCGAGAAACAAGATCAGCTCCTTCGAGGGCCTCAGAGAATTGTCCCGGTTGCGGGTGCTTGACCTAAGTTACAACCGAATCTCAAGAATTGGACAAGGTTAGTTTCTGCATTAGTTGGTGACTTAATCTTATGGTCAATGGAGGTTTGCTTCTCAAAATTTGTTAGCTTTTATGTAAGTGTTTTCTAAACCACAAATATTCGTGATGTGTGATTTATCAGGGTTATCAAATTGTTCACTCATCAAAGAGCTATATCTTGCTGGGAACAAGATCAATGAAGTTGATGGCCTACACAGGCTGCTGAAGCTAACAGTTCTGGACTTGAGCTTCAACAAGATAACTACAACAAAAGCACTAGGTCAGCTTGTGGCTAACTATCACTCACTCCAGGCCCTTAATCTACTCGGGAATCCTGTTCAAAGCAACATCAGCGATGACCAGCTACGCAAAGCGGTAATAGGCCTTCTTCCAAAGTTGGTGTACCTGAACAGGCAACCCCTCAACCCTCAGAGGGCACGGGAAATATCCACTAATGGTGTTGCCAAAGCTGCACTTGGGAACAGCAGCAGAAGCAAAAACAGAAGATCACTAAAGAAAGTTGGCCAAGGAGGATCAAGTTCCAGCAGCAGAGGGCATAGGAGCAGTGCAAGTGTTGTCCAGAAAAGCATGAGCAGGACAAGAAGCCGAAATCAAAAAAGCTAGTTTCCTGTAAGAGGAACAACTACCTTAGGAAACTCTTCATTTGGTTCTGTACTATGTTAATAATGGCATAGAGGAGACACAGCACTAGGCGTTGACTGTCTCTTGGTTTGTTAAGTTTTGAAGTAATGGGGTCTTCATTGTCTCCAAGTTTAATTTTTGGAACTTAGGGTTTCACAAGATTTATGAACATTATGCAAATCAATTCATAGTTGGCATTATGAAGTTCAGCTCAGAAGCTGTCATGCAAAATGAAATATGCCACAGGATAATTCCGGTACCCGTAACCTGTGGTAATACTTAACATCAAATGCGACGTGCTGAGAGACTTGGCTCCAAGTTGGAGCTGGAGTAATGAATGATCCAATGCACATATCACTTATCAAGTTGAAGCAGCAAGAATGATGAACCTCGCTCGATGATAAGAGAAAAAAAATAAGAGTAAATAATCTTTTTAATTTTAAGAATTTATAGTTAACATTAATTTAATCCTAAAAGAATTTTTGACATTACCCATCACATTTTAAAATTAAACATCAATTTGATTTTACCATCAAATTCCACTAATTAAGATCATTCTAGTTGTGTTATAGATTTATCTTTCTTAAAACTCCACATCATCAATACTACAAAAATAAAAAAAATAAAAAAAAAATTGAAGGTGGGTTTATCTTCACTTTCTTCTTTGCCTTTAGGTATCTTCTTTGGTAAGCACTGCAATACAATGGCGAAAGTTGATGTCTTCGTGGCTTTTTTGCGGTGATGGAGGAAACAGGCAGCTTTGTGAGGGTGTGGAAGAGATGAGAAGTTGGGGATCCGGATCTGGTGGCTTGGTGGAACATGAAATTGTATTCAGGTTCACAAAACTCATGTTGGGTTTTTGTGTGGATTTGTGTGTTAAGATTTCTGTTGGGTTCGGTTGTTGCAATTTCTGAGGTGTTGTGTGCAGTTAGTTCCTTGTAATATATAAAAGGCTTGGACTTTGGTTTCAGTGGTAGCTGTGAGAAGGTTGGGGGTGTTTGTAGGCTTTTTGACCAAAGTATTGTGCTTTTACAAACTAAATACTAAACTGATGCTGTTTTCAAACTATTTCATAGTCTACGGTTGTTTTTGACAGGGTGGAAGTGGAAGTATAGCATGGCGCAAGATGAACATGCACCAAACCTGTAGCACATGGGAAAAGACTGAGTGACATGACAAAAGCAGCTAAGGTTGAGTGACATGACAAAAGCAGCTGAGTGACAGGAGGGGCACGGGGTTAGCAAGATGGCGGAGGATGGAGGGGCGCCACCCACTTGGCGTAGCCTCAAAGAGCGCCATAGCGCCAAATCGAATTGCGCTACCTTTTTGCTTAAATCCCCCCCACACATTCAGTGCATTCAGTGTCTATTGATCTGTTTTATTTTAATTTTGAGCTTATGCAAAACTTCCGTCTTAAATTTTTATTTCTCTTTTAAAGCTTTATTAAGTTTCCCAATTTTTAGTTTCTATAAAATATAATTTTTGAGTTTTTTTATTTCATATGTTTTAGTTCCTATTTTTGTTTGTGTGTAGTTGTTGTGCTTTTTTTCTTTTTTAATTTAGTTAAAAAATGAGTACTTTTATTATATTTATTTATTGGAATGATAGAAAATTTGATGGGTCGCAAGGATGCATTTTTGAAGGAAATAAAAGATCAATTAAAATAGATAAAGGTATCAGTTATAATGCACTGAAAAAAAATATTACTGTCAAATTGAAGCTTCAATCTCATCAAACAATTTCAAACCTTACTTATAGATTTCCAATTGCTAGACATAGCAGTGCATATACTGCTCTTGAGATAGTTGATGATGACGATGTTGATTGCATGATTAGCACCTTTGAGCAACGATCTTCTTTGATAGTGCTCGAATTGTATGCTAAAATTGATGTTGCAGGCAGTTCATTCATGCCTATTGCCTATTCTGCTCATTCTGTTGCTACATTTGGTGATCATTATAGTGCTGATATAGGCTTATCAGACGAAGATGAAGATTACATCAGAGATCTATCGCCTGATGAAAGTGAAGATGATGATGATGAAGGTGAGATCCCTGATGGTGATTCTTCTGAGTTTGAAATTCTCCAGCTACTGTAGTTTCTCCTGTTGCATCCTCATTGCATATCAGAGAATAACTTACACAACAAGACAGTTAGTCTTCAAATAAGTATTTTTGTATATTGTGATTTTAATAGAACCCTTATGATTTGATGATATTTTTATAGGTGTAACACATTTGATGGAGTCTCCATTTTGGAATGTGTCTCCACATTATAATTATATCAATTGGGACCACCCTGATCAAGAGACAGATGAATTTCCTGGATTGGATGTGCCTAGTTCATGGCATATTGGAGATGAGCTATATGTTGGTTTACAATTTGATAGCAAAGAAGCAGTACAGATGGTTGTTAAACATTACTATATGAAGGTCCATCAAACATACATTGTGGTCGAATCAACACCGACAATTTTCTGCACAAAGTGTATAAGACACAAAGAAGGTTGCCCCTGGAGAATGAGGGCAATTTTAGGAAAGAAGACAAACGAGTGGCAAATCACTAAATGGGGTAGTTGTCATATTTGTCTTAATCCTATGCTATCTCAAGATCATAGCAAATTAGATTCAAATTTTATCTGCGCAAATATCCGAGGTGCATCACTAAACTATATATCAATTATGTACTTTATGGTTATTAACTTTATTTGTTGATAATAATTTGATTGCTTAATTTATAATAGGATTGGTTAAATTAGAACCATCAATTCCAATTTCCTTGATTAGAGAAAGAATTAATAGTCAATATGGATTTCATGTATCATACTGGAAGGCTTGGAAAGCTAAGCAAAAGGCAATAATAGAGGTATTTGGTAATTGGGATGAATCTTTTGCAATGCTTCCTGGATGGCTCGCATATATGCAGTTGTTTGCACCAGATTCTGTCTATAAAATTGAGACAACTGAATTTATCATCAATAATCAAGTAGATACTCGGTTTCACACATTTCATTGAGTATTTTGGACATTCAAACAATGTTGCGATGCCTTCAATTTCTGCAAGCCTATTATACAAGTGGATGGCATATTTCTGTATGGAAAGTATCAGGGTATACTCTTAATTGCCACTGCATAGGATGGCAACAGTTGCGTTTTACCTATTGCTTTTGCTAAAACTTTAGACGCCTGGTCATGGTTATTGGGAAATATCCGGCAATATATGACAAGAAAGCAAGGCCTGTGTCTTATCCCTGATAGGCATGCAAGTATAAAAGGAGCTGTGGTAAATAAAAACCTTGGTTGGCAACCTCCATATGCGTATCATGTGTACTGTATTCGCCACATTGCTAGTAATTTCAACCACAAGTTCAAGAGTATGAAATTAAAACAAGACCTATTGAAAGTTGATAAGAAGTACTTTTTCATAATTTTAATATTATATATATGAATTTTATTTCTTTTCAAAGTTAACATCCAATTTGTGTTAATGTAGGGTATACAACTTGTATCCACCGATTTGATAGAAACTTGGAAAATTTTCGTCAAATTAGTCCTGGAATTCAAAGATGGATCGATAGTATACCGAAGGAGAAATGGAGTCAAGCATATGATATAGGAGGACGTAGATACGGGCATATGACAACAAATTTATCAGAGGCTGTGAATAAAGTCTTAAAAGGTGCTAGAAATCTATCAATAATTGCATTAGTTAAGTGCACTTATGGGAGAATGGTAAAGTATTTTGTGCAAAGAGGTGTAGAGACTAGGGTGGAGTTGAGCGCTGGAAATAAGTTTTGTAAGAAGTTAGTCGATGCAATTAGGAAGAATCAGGACGATGCTTGTTCCCACCAAGTTCACAAATATGACATTGAGACCACAAGGTTCGAGTTTGAAGAGGCATTCAACCCTGTGACACAAAGTGGCGGTCATACATGGGCTGTAAACTTAAGGAGAGGTACTTGTCAATGTGGAAAATTTCAAGCATATAAATATCCATGCTCTCATGTCATTGCTGCTTGTGCTGCTGTGAGTATAGACTTCTACAATTTAGTTGATCCTATTTATTCCATTCAAAATATTGTCAATGCATATAGTGGATAGTGGTGGCCAATTGGCAATGACAATTGCATTATAGCTACATCATAATGGACATTGGTTCCAAATCCGTCAACTCTTCGTGCAAAGGGCAGGCCAAAGTCCACACGCATATGAAACGAAATGGATTTGAGAGAGTCGCAACATAGACAATGGTGTGGAATATGTAAAAGGGAAGGTCATAATCGACGTCTTTGCCCTCGTCTTAGTAGAACCGTATATGATGAAGATATTTAAATTGTGCCAAGTTTATCCTTAGTCAATTGGTGTGATTTCATTTTAATTTCAAAAACAAAAACTTTCATGCAATTGTTAATTATTTTCTTGCATTGTAATTGTCTAAATTACCTTATTTACTTGGTGATTGCTCTCTAAATTACCATTAGTTGAATAAACTATACTCAAAATTACCACAAAATAAATTAAATTACCACAATCAAAATAAATTACGACATTAAAAATAAATTACCTTATTTTACTCTTTTTCTATTTTTTTACATGATTTCACAAAATAAATTACCACATTAAAAATTGATACAAACTTAGCTTTAGAAAAAATTCTTTTATAGTAAATAAGTAACGGAATAAGGAGTAGGAAAATTAACTTATTAACATATTATTGAAGACTTATTTTAAATAATAATAATTAGGATTTTTTAGATTTTTTAAGAACAAAAAACTTTAAAGAATACATGCATAAAAATTATAAGATAAATAGATTAAAATTTACATAATATATACACCACACACATACATTTACATTAAAAATTTACACAAATAAACAAGAAGATATATCTATAATCAATCATGTGGGGAGTTAGGCGATAATATACAACCACGTCGCCTATCTCTCGCTCTACGATGTGGGTTTCTTCTCGCATCAGCTGCATCATCCTCAGGGTCAACTACAGATAAAAAATCTTCATTCAAATCAATACCCTGTGGAGAAACAATATTTACACCACGTGGGGTGTAAAAGGTTTCATGTGATAGGAAATCCATTAACCCCATAGGTATAGTAGGTGTAAACTCTGGTGGCACGTACGCAGGTGGTGTGAATTGTGACGGACTCGGAGCGGAAGGGACATATGCCTCATTTGGACCATATGAATGATATGCAGCATGTGAAGAGGATGCTCCTGCTGTTGTTTGATATTGAGATGGCCAATAATAACTTCTTTCGGGACCTGAATCCATAAGGTTGGCTGATGTTGCTGACGGAACAAAATACTTGACATGACCACGTTCAGGAAGTAGAGGAAGAGTATGAACCTCTGTCGCCTCTCGCCTTTTGCGCCGCTGAAGTCCCTGAGCTTCCACCCAAGTCGGAGATATTGCCATATTCACATCAGGTTGTGCAAGAGGCTGTTGTTCAACACGAGCTACCGCAGGTTCAGTGACCCTGTCTAATTCCTTAAACTGCTGTAATAACTCAGCTGTCACATCTCTAACATTGTCCATCGAAAAGCTTGAGTCATTAATAGAGGACAAATGATGCATCCGCTCCAACTGATTGTGCTATTCAAGTAGATAGGAAGATTATATAGAAATGATAATAACACAACATAATTTAATAAAAAAAAAGTAATAGTACTTACTATCTGCCCTCTGCATGTACTATCCCTACTGATCCAGCGACGAGTGTGCCTTGAATACCACCTCATGTAAGGATCATTCTCACTCAACAACCCCATCTGTTGATCATTAATTACCAGATATTGTGCCCTATCTTGCCACATTTGGATAACTGAAGCATATAAGATTATCCAATTATCACTTTCCTTGCCGTGCAAAGTAAGATCATGGAGTTGTTCTGGTTGACGCGGTGGGTCTGGAATATACTGCTGTAAGCCAAATTGACGCATCACTCGATCTGGTTGATGCCATTCCACGATATAAAAAAATATAAGCGGCACAACAACTCTCCAAACATGAGAGCCATCAAGGCATATAGGTGGAAATGATGCATAAATTTCAACATTGGGTTCCCACACAATCTGCAAAATAACAATAATTAATATTAAAAATTCTATAAAGTCAATATGATCAGAATTATAAAGACATCAATAAGAAATTCTTACATCTTTTCGCTTTAACCGATCAAGTCTATGACAATAGTATGGCAAGTCTCGTCGTACGGCCATAAAAGATCTACCACCTATCCATCTGTTATTTAACATATTCAATCAAATATTATAAACATATAATGATTATGTAACAAAAAACTTATTACCCAAAAAAACAGATGGGAAAAAGTCATACCTAGCACCACGTGGGGAGTTAGCAATCTCCTCTAGATGAGTTGGGGCAATTGATGGGAATCTATCCCATGCCCATAGCTGAACCAATACAGCCATGCCTCCAATCTCATGCCGATTATAATCCGTACACTTACAAAGCTCTCGATATAAATAAGAGAGTACTGCTGATCCCCAACTGTATTGTCCAACCATGGCAAAATCCTGTAAAAATGGTAGAAGTCTTAAGGGTACTAAGTTTCCAGAATGATCTAGAAATAGAAGTGACCCCATCAACCGCAAAATATATGCTCAAGCAAATCACTAAATCTAGACCTCATTGCCAATATGATCATTCATATTATTAAAGTGAGTATTTAACCATGCCATTTTCAATCGATGACCATGAAAAGCATTTTGCGGGGGAGTTACGCCTAACAATTCTTGGAGAATGGGTTGCCACAGACCATAAGTATTGCCAGTAACTGCCATCCCATCAATACAAAGACCAGTTTGGACAGCAATATCTTGTAGCGTAATCGCGCATTCCCTCAGAGGCAAATAAAATGTATGTGTCTCTGGCGTCCAATGCTCCATTAGAGCAAATATCAATGTATGCTCAATTTGGAAAAATTCAAGCTTTGCAACTTCAAGAAACCCTGCCTGTTCCAAGTACGAAATAATCTCATTAGGAATTTGCTCGGTCCTACTATGAATAAAGGATTTTCCTCTAACAATCAATACTCGACCAGGATGTCCATTCCAAACATACTATGAAATGTGTGTTTCTTGCATTGTCAACAACGATGCATCTTCTGACCCAGGACAAATGACATGTGATGAAGAAGAAGAGCTAGATGCCATCTGGAATATATATATATATATATATATATATATATATATATATTAATTATTAAACTTTTTAAAATACTATATGAAGTTACATGTCAAAAAATAAAATGTTACTCAAATTATGTTTGGTCTAATAAATAAAAAAAATAAACATACAGAACACTAGACATATAGATATATAGAATTTTTTTAACACAATAATTTTTAAAAGATTAACTCATCAGAAAAATCAAATACCAATGTTCAATAATATCAAATACATCGTAACAATTTTTAATGAATTTTTTTATTATATAGTAGGGTATCTCTAATAAAAAAGAATAAGATTATAAATATTCTAATATGAAAATGAACTATTAGTTATTATAATTTTCTTAAATAAATTTTCAAACTAAATTTATCAAAGTCTAATTTTCTTAATAAAAAAATAAACTCATGGCATTATTATACTTATGAACAGAAAATAAATTAATTAAAATTTATGAGCAATAAATAAAATTTAAATTACTTTTATAGAAACTATTGATTTGAACAAAATAACCAAACAAACTGTCTAACAAATGTATATAAACTGAAAAAAAATAACACTTGAAGCAGAATGACAAAAGGAAAGGGTATGAGGGTGAAGAGGGTGCACAGAGGAGGAAAGGAAGCAGGAAGCAGAACACAAAATCCAAAGGGCAACGTTTGCATATGGGGGTGAAGTAACTAAAGAGTGAAGGGGGAAGGGAGGAAATGGATGGCACGAAGGTGGCGCATCTTGATGCAGCGCCGTGCATGCCCAGGACACGTGGCAGCTCCCTGAGGTGGCGCTAGTTGGAGGAGTGCCATGCATTGCCCCCTTGTCATGTCAACTACAAAATGTCAAAGATTCAGCGGTGGCGTAAGTTGGAGGAGCGCCATCCTCTAGTCTTGTCACCTACAGAGTGACAGAGATTCCACGGTTGGTGTGGGTTGAACATACACCATCATATATGACAACCCAAAACCACTATAGACATGGAAATTGTTTCAAAACTATTGCAGTCTAGTAAATTGTTCGTAAAAGTGGGATAGTTGGGTCAAAAAGCCGTGTTTGTAAGAGGGAGTGGAAGTAGTGTTTGATTCGTGAGGTCACATTATTCAGTTGTTAGCCATGTTCATGGATGTGTTGTTGGCTGGGCATGATGAAGGTTGGTTTATGGTAAGAGGAGAGAGAATTTTGGGATGGGGAATTAGGGAAATGAGTTTTTTTTTATATAAAAAAAATTGTAATTTTAAGATGAATTGAAGTTTAAGGAAGATAAATATGTAAAACTTTTAGAATGACGAAATGAATTCTCTCAATTTAATTTTTTACTTAATAAGGTCAAGTATAATATTTTACTATTAATTTAAAAAATGGGGCTTAGATAAGATATGTGACATAAAAAAATTAATGGCAAGAGATTACACTTGATCCTGTCAAGTAAAAAATTAAATTGAAAGGATCTATTCCCCAAGAATGATCATTAATGGTGTTAATGGAATTTGATAGTCAAACCAAACTGATATCAAATTTTAAAATATGAGAACTAAATTGATGTCAAAAATTATTTTAGGACTAAATTGATATCAACATTAAAATTTTAGGACTAAAAGATTATTTACTCAAAAAATAACTTGATGTGGAGGCCTACAGTGGGGCTTGTTGAGTGTAGATCATGATAATTCTTGAATCTTGGTATGTTTTTATTAAAATTTTAATATTTAAATATATTTTTAATCCCTATAAATATGAATTATTTTGGTTTTAGTCCCTCTAAAGTTTTTACTTTGATTTTGGTTCTTTTTTTTATTATTAGATTTTTGGTCCTTATCGTTTAGATTTAGTGTTAAATGGTGATATTTATAAGTATCGAAAGGAGATTTGGAAAAATTATAATGGCCAAAAATAAAATCTCTAATATTTGTAAAGATAAACACATATTCTAAAGTTCTTATAAAGACCAAAATTTAGAACGATGAAGACTAAAAATAAAAAAAAGGAAAAAATAAGGGACCAAAACTAAAATAAAAATTTTATAATAACTGAAATCAAAATAGCCAATATTTATAGGGACTGAAATTAAACTTAAGTCAAATTTAAATTTTAAAAAATAATTTTATAATAACTTAAATTTATATCTTAATATTTATAAAAAAAAACATAATTTTACCATTTTAATAAGATGGAAGGTAAGAAAATTAGTTTTATTATCTTTTATTAATTTTATAATAATAAGGTGGGAGTGGCTATTGCCATACTCTTATATCTATTTTTGCCACACCCTTTTAATTGTATTCATTTTGATATTTCCAAAATGTGTTCAATTAAAAGTTGTGTTAAATTTTTGTCTATTGTTACTCTCATATTCTAAATTATATTTAATAATTATACTAATTAATATTCAATACAAAAATTAACTATTTTTAATTTAATAATTTTAAAATTTTAAAATAAAATTAACTTATTTAATCAATCCAATACTAAGCGTAATTCATTTACAAACTAAATCAAATTTTCTTATATTAGAATTCTATTTGATACTTTTCCTGGTACAATATTTCTAGGTACTTCCCATCATACGGCTCTCTGTTTCCTACATTGATAATTTCATAAACTCTAAGTCTTTTTGAGTTTTTTTTTAACACTTTGAGTGTTCTCAATCATTTTTTTTTTTACAAAAGGAAAGCAAGATTCCTTTTACCATTTAACACAAGATAATATTGCAAAGTTTGTTGCCCCCATTTTATATAATTCTAAGACATCTATTTATTTTTTTAATTTTTTATTGTATTTATATTTTAGATATAAAGTATTTTTACTTTTCAATTTTTGAGATTAAAATTATTTTAAATTTTTATTTATTATCACTCTCATATTCCAAAATTATATTTAATAATCATATTAATTAATATTAAATATAAAAATTTGTATATATAATTAAGCTCGTAACTCAACACAAAAAAAAAAAAAAAATCCTAACTAGATCTAATGATTAACTTGTATAAAAAAATGGTAAAATAAAATTTAAATAACTTATCAAGTTTGATCAAACAAAAATATAACACTCTCTTCATATCATATTAAAGTTAGTTAATTTTTATAGTTAACAGGTTAATTTTATTTTAAAATTATTAAATTAAAAATAATTAATATTTGAATTTAATATTAGTTAATATAATTATTAAATATGATTCAAAATATTAGAGTGGCAATAAACAAAAGTTTAACACAACTTTTAATTAAGGATATTTTAGAAACATCAGAATAAATACAATTAAGAGTGTGACAATAGATAAAAAGGTGTGGTAATAGCCACTCCCTAATAAGGTCCATCAAAGCAACTCCAACGGATTTGAACGTGGATCACGTGAAGTTAGACGATCATTGTTTTGGCAACCGTTGGATCTCATCACTAAAGTGGGTCAGGTCCTGTCTTGGAGGGACAAAACCCATTTTCAGAATGCTCTATGAGTAATTGAAGGGTATGCTATGCAGATTTTGAATGTTATAACTATTTTTTTTAACTTGATTGTTGGCAAATGGTCTTTTTTTTTCTTCTTATTTGTACTCTATAAATATCAACCTTCTTCAACTTCTTTATTCACAATTCTTTCCGATCTTTTCCAACACTTTCCAAATTCTTTCTATACAAATTCTACTTCTCTCTTCTTTCACAAAAAATGGATCAAAATCACTTTAATCTAAATTTTTTTTCATAATTATATGCAAAATTCCAACTTCCCTCAAAATCTAAATATCCAAAATTCCCAAACTTCAAACCCTCAAAATTCAAATCTTAATTTCCAAAATCCAAACTTCTTTCAAAATCAAAATTTCCCAAAACATCATGATTCTAATTTTCAAGTTTCTTCTAATTTTTAAGTTTCTTCCAATTTTCAAGTTCCTTATTGTTTTAAACAATCAAAATTCATAAGCATTTCAATTTCTATTTCCCATTATCTTTAATCCACTAGCTGGAGATATGGACACATTGTAGTTTAAATTTTTTAGATTTTAACTTTAAATAAATAAATGTACATAATTTTTATTTGCAATTTAATTTTTCAAAAATTAATTTTTATTAGAAATTATTCAAAAAATTTAAATTTTAAATTTTTATTCAATCCAAAAAAAATTGTATATTAAAAATATTTATAACAAAGCATTTGATAAATATGTTTATTTAATTTTTTTATTTAAAAATCATATGGGACCAAAGTTAGTCCCTTCCATTAGAGAGAAAAGTCTCCATTGAAGCTGATATAGCAAATAGTGGGGCCAAAAGTGAGATTTGAAGTGAGACTCTCACTATAGATGCCCTCATGGTCACTAAGTCCATGCCCACAATGATCGAATAGAGGAAGAGCATGAAGGGTTTTCTCTACTAAAGGCTCTTCCATAATTGCATTTATACATAACTCTAGATATAGGGACAAATTTTCGCATAACTCTAGATACATTATGGCCACATTTTCTTTCACGGTTTATCATTGAGAATAAACTCCTCTCTCATGCCCATAGCTCATGTTCCTCAATGTTTTCTCACAAATTTTAGTTAGTTGAATAAGATATAGTTGAAGGCGTGCTACGAAACTATTCTAAGATGTCAAAGAGAATTGGGTAGTGCAAACACAATCGATTCCCATGATCAAATGATTAATACCAAGAAAGGGACTTAGTTTCTCAGTTAATTTCTTAGTAAATGGGTTCCCAAACTACTTCAAAGAGCTTTTGGTAGACAGATTAGCAAATCATGTCAACAAAGAGGATAATGGCGAATAACTGAATGCTAAAAAGATGATCTAGAAGCTAAAATGACTGAAAGTAAACGAAAGGCAAAAAAAAAGGGGAAAAAAGTAAAGTATAGAAAACATAAAGGTAAATGTAAACGAAAAAATGAAATTATGTTTGATTTATCTATTCTAGGGTAATATATATATATATATTGGGATCCACTTACTCCAAGGGTAAGTGTTATACACTTACTCCATTTAATGACTCTTTTAATAAACATTGAATTTTATCGATCCAATTGTTGAATCATGTGATATTATCTTAACGATTAAGCTTATCAAATTTCAAAAGATTTGGGCATCAAATAGGTATATAATCTAATAGTAGACATTTACTTATATTTTGAAAACTATATTATATGTCAAAATAAAGTTGCATGATGAAGCATTAAATCATTTTTAAATTTTGTGAAATTTTATAAATTTGATCTACTAATCTGATTTGCAATTATGTCCAAATTGAATATAACCGTTGGTTAATGGCTTAACCATGCATATTATTTTGCTGCAACTTCTGCAACTACATCTCAAAGCCTCTCATCATGGTAATCGCTTTTAACTATTTCCCCACTTTTTGGATGAAAAATTGTCTTCCTTAACTACTCCTGTTTTCTAGGACATGGTTGTGGACTAGGTCAAATTCTTCTCCTCAATTACTAAAGGATGTTTCTCCTTCAACCAATGTCCAAAACTGATTCGTGGGTTGCAAACCATCATAAAGCCCAAAGTTTAATAGAAAATTTTTGCCATAAGCAAACAGCTAATGTCATTATTCAATTGTTAGTCGTTGGCTATATCAGCCATCGACTTTCGATCGAAGCCCATATCAATTGTCAAGTTTCAAAATTTGCAAATAAGAGTTTCTATGGGCGGTTACACCTAATTGGAATCCTAATTGCAAAAGACAAGGCAAATTAACTGGGCAAAATAGAACATGGCCAAAATAGTATCAAAAAGGCTTGTTTAAGGGATGAAATGACCTCAATATGTAAACCCTAGTTGCCATATTGATGCAATAATAGTTATTCTGATACCCGAATTTTATACCTCAATCTTGGGCTTTTCATAAATATGTAATAATAGTCATTCTGACACCCAGATTTTAGCCAGCAGACAATTGAAGTTTGGTCAAGCGTTTCATCCCCTTTCGATCCATTTAAGCTAAATATTCCTTAGCAACACATTCCGTGTCAACTATCAATCATCACCTATTCTTCGGCTAACCACTCTCGGCTATCAACTAAATCTGACCAAATATTTCCCTACTTGGCTATTTCTCCTCGGTTGTTATCCGTCCTTAACTAGTAGCAATTTTTTGGTGCAAACACTCAATAACATCAAATGAGCTACAATTTCAATTATAAGTTATCATCAAGAATAGTAGACATTAGCAACCCTTGATCGAACTCAAACCTCTGAGCTTTCTTCACTTGATCGTTGTCCAATAGCTACAACTGTTTAAGTTTATCATAACCATATAATATTGTCAAACTTGAAAGGAAAGTTCCAAGTTCTTAACAACATAAGAAGGAAAGAAACAATAATGGAATATTCCCCTCGCCAATCATCAAATCCCTCCTCAACTGCTGCTGCTCACGTCACTGGAGATTGTTGTAACATTCACCCTAGTTAGGCCTATGCCATGCCTCACGTAGTGCCTACAAATGGTACCTATCAGAGCATGCATGCTAGCTGGGTCCTTTGCCATGTCTCACGTACGCCCTTGGGCAGAGAGTTGTGCTTCGCCACAGATCACGCATGTTAGTTCACAAGGATTGGCTTAATTTCCTTTGCTCTAATACCATAATGTAACACCCTCCCAATTGTAATATTACGCTTAAGTCATAACATTATATTAGGAATTGTTACCATTAAATTAAATGAACCTTGATTCATTTTCTGCCTCAAGTTCTGAGAAAAATACACATCTCTTGCTTCTAACATTAGGTTTATTACAATATGGTTCTTCTCAAGTACCTAAGCATGACAACTAGAAGTTTCAACTACTAAGACAATTTGCTCGTACTAGTATATGAGGATGTATCCGTCAATGTGTCTTCGATAAACAGTTCAGCTACAATTGAAGTCTGTTGAGTTGGACTCTCATTGAGCTCCCCTGAATTCTCTGGAGACGACACAAGAAGCACGTAGGCGTGAGAATTTTCATTCTCAGTAGGATTCCTAAGTTACCTAATAATTCATGTCATTGTTGTCGTCCCAGCTACTTCGGTTTATTTAGAAAAATGGTCTCATGCATAGATATATAAATTTATTTATTAAGTTTGAAAAACATATTCTCCCGAAGTAGATTAATTTTAACAATCACTTGGTAGCTTCCGCAGTAGATATAAGAATAGCAACAGGTAAATTGCAACCATAATAATAATAATAATGATAATAACCATGTAGTATGTACCTGGGGATGCACATGCTAGACCACATATATGTGCTTAACTTGATTAACTTCACTTTTCTCACGCTTTACTTAATACACCTAGGTGTTACGTATCGTCATCCTTAGAGTGTTTGCTCTTATCTTTCGTCCGTACTTGATCCCCTGGAAGTGAATGGCCTTTCTCATCTCTGAGTAATAGCCTCCTCTTCAAGATCACTCTCGTTCCTATACATGATTGCTGAGTTTACTTTCCCTAACTCTCACACCGACTTATTCCTCTTAAATCCGTTCAAGGGCTGGCCCAAGTCATACAGAATCCTTATGTTTCTCATAATTCATGCATTCATGAAAAATCAAACTTGAAAGACTTAACATCATAAGATATCATTCATATGCATTCTATCGAAAATTTGGTAGCATAACAGTTGGAAATAAGCTTCCTCGAAAATGAAATAGAGCAATTTCAGCTAGCCGGTCCCAACAACATAAACATCATAATCATATATCATCATCTCAACAATTTAATAGAGAGTTTGCATAAATAAATTCAATAATTTGCAATTTTATAGTTTAAGAGTTTTCAATCTCTTGAAGTTGTCCATTCACTTCAATATCCCTAAATTTGCCCTGTTTTGTAAATTATACCAAAATTTTATTTTAACTCATCTAAATCTAAAATTTTAGTATGTTATAGAATTATTAGTCTATTTTTAGTTCCCTGTTTTCCCACTAAATTTTGATGCATATAAATTGAGTTATTAACATTTTACTCAAAGCTGTCCTATTCCTAGATAGATTTGAGTATGTAAATGTAAAAATTCACTAAAAATCCAATCTTTATTAATTTTATTCGAAAATTGTATCTAAATAAAGCTAATTGAACCATATTTTATTCCTTATAAGTTTCATTTCAACTAGGTAAGCAGAGCTCAAGTTAAAAGCTCTCAATTTAGACTAAATGGACTTGCTTTGTTTCACCTAAGCAAGACCTTAGGGTAAATTTAAAGAATTATTGGGAGAAATAAAAATTAATTTTAGGTTTGAAATTTTTATGGTATGATAATCTATAGCTTCCTAAAAAAATTTGTTAAGCTTAATTTAAAGTTATATAATTCGAGTTATGCCCTTCACAACCCATACTGCTCAAAATCCCAATTAAGATTCAAGAGGTAACTTCAAAAATTCATAACTCTCTCATTTTAGAGCCAATGATCTTATAATTTACATGGTTGGAAAGTCATGGATGTTTAGTTTTTATCTAAAAATAGTTTTATTAAATTTTGATCTCTATAGGTGGAGTTTCACTTTTTGTGGTACGGACAGTGTTCTAGGGCTCAATTCTAGCAACTTTGTTTGAATCCTTTCTTGAATTTTTGACCAACTTCTCAACTCAAACCAAGAATTCCTAGGTTAATTCAGGTGAACAAGCCATACCATCATCATATAATATCAGATTAAAGAAGGATAAAAAAAACCCTAATCGGCCACATAACCTTAATATTCAACAAAGTTCATGAATCCTCCCTCAAAGCTTGAGTTGAAGTTGAAAGGACGCAAGTTTTGGTGAAGGTATGGAAGTGAGGTGAAGAAATAAAGATGAAGAGATAGAGATGATGAAGAAAATGAGAGAAAGAGGTCTAGTATTGAGGGAGGCCAAAAATTGAAGGAGAAAAGTGGAAAAACATTTGTGTTGAGTCATAAAAGGTGAGAATGACTCATGAGTGTCTATTGGTGGATTTTGTGTTGTATGAATTCTAGTTAAGCTTCTCCAATCCAATGGCTGATCTTGCACCAACCCTAGGGGTGTTTTGGCTCAATCTTGGCCACCCAAATTAGTGTTTTAATTGGTATTCAAGTGATCCCATAGTAGAAGTTTCTATTGACCCAATTCTTACATTACAACATATCGAAAATCAATCTGGTTTTCTCTAAATTAGCATGACATTGCCAATAGTTTTTCATAAAATTTTTTATATTACAAAACTAAATACTCTAAATCCTAACTTCCATGTTTCAACCCTAATTAAATGTATTTATCTAATGCAATGAATAAGTTAATTAACAGCGCAAATCAGATGCACTGCTCTTTAGGATGTTACAATTGTAGCTGAAGCCTTGGCTTGGCGTCTACAATGGTTGGATGAGAGGGGAGAGAGAGAGAGAGAAGAGAAAAAAGGTAAAATAGTAAAGTTATTTTTTACAATAAAAATTTTTAATTTTAATTGTTGATTATAATTTTAACACTCAAATAAAAAAAAAAATTTTAATAGTCTAGATTTGAGAATCATTGTGGTCCCAAACTCAATAAAACCCTAATGTAGAAGCTTATTCAAAATGCACTATTGAGACTCGAAAGTGAATTCAAAATTCTTAAAGTTGTCTGTTAATGGGATACTTATCTAGTGGCCAAGTTTCCACAACTAAATACAAATGAAGTGAGGTACCAAAATGTCGTCCAATGCATCATAACACCATAACTATTATGGGGTGTTTGGCAATCTCAAAAACTAAGTTAACATGTTATAAAGTAGAACTAGTTATATTAATTGGTATAAAAATGAACAAGTTTTTTATTGAATGTTGTTTGGTTCAACAATTTAAAAATTAGTTTTAATATACGTCTTATTATTATTCTATACTTCTTTCTTCTTGATTATGTCATTAAAAAATTATTCTAGCGGACTGCAGCGGCCGGAAGTGGTGGACGGTAGCAACCGGTGATGACGCGCGATGGAAAATGGTGAAGGCTGGCGTCGGCAAATCATGGCGGATGGGGTGGCAGCACGACGAATAGTGGTGGATGATGGCAGTTATTGGTGGTCGACGTGGCAATTAGTAGCGGCCGACGACAGAAGGTGGCGACCGCAATGGTAGTTGGCAGTAGGTGGTGGCAAACGCGGTGGTAGTCGGCAGCAAACGATGGTGGACGGCGGGGGTGGACAATGGCGAACGGCGGTGGCTGACGATGGTAGACTGCGGCAACAAACGATGGTAGACAACGGCAGCAAATGGTTGACAAGGTCAATGGAGAAATAATTAATTGATGTGAAGTGAGAAAAATAATAGTGAAAAGATATAAAATTAAAGAAGAAAAAATTGTGATGAAATAAAATCAATTTAAAATTGATTTTTTAAGAACTGATTTTATGTCCAAATTGGTTCAAATAAAAACTAGTTTTAAAATATTTACATAGTTATCAAACAATATTTATTAAAAACTAGGTCCTATTTTACCTAATTAGCCAATTTTTCTAGTTTACCAAGCACTCCCTTAGTGAGTACTTATGAAAATGCAGCAGCTTACTCGAGTAAATGGAAAAGACACCACAATAACTTTTTATGAGATTTTTAAGAAACAGGTTATAGAAATTGCAACTTTGTTTATGAGATTTTTAAGGAGTTTGATGATGAGGAAGGAGGTGAAAATGGAGGAAGTGATTCAAGCGCAAAGAGGGAAAAGTCAAAATGCCAATAACGGATCAAAACAAAATAAGGAATAAAATGGTACTCCATTTCCGACCTGTCGGATTCAAACTCGCAACCTAAGGAATCATACCCACTGCAGTCCTCCGCTCTACCAATTGAGCTAAGGTCGGTTGTTGATTGAAGAAATTGAAACGATTTTAAAAGCACTAATGTCAAATCTTAAATCACATGAACACGCTGTCTTGCATGATCCAATGTGGTAAAGAAATTTAATATTCCAACGACCTTAGTCTTTACCTCTCTGCATGTTCATGTCAAATTTCAAAATCAGCAAAGAAGCTATAAGATTTCATTTTCCTATTTAACAAGGTCAGACGTATTGTGCATTTCTTTAAAAAAAAAAATGTGCATTTCTTTTTTTTTTTTTTGGCAACAATTCATTATTATAAGTTAAAGTGTTTGGATTTTACCACTAAAAAATTAAACACAAACAACAAATGAAATGAACTTGTCAATATTAAAATACAAACAATATTAAAATAACATATTCTCCTAACATTTTGACCGGCACTTGTCAATTTATATTTTTTAATTTTTAAGATAAAAAATATAATAATCAAGAATATTTAAATTTATGCTTACCTTTAAATTTTGGAATATGTAATAAAATAAATTGATAGTTCCAGAAATATGCCTTGTGTAGTTTTTATCAGTTTTATTTTAGAATTATTCTAGTTTATAATTGTGCTGTGCATGGTTTACATGTAAACATAATTTGTGACAAGACACAATAGCATTCTCAAATTCATGTAGCCTATCTCGTCTAGTGACACACAAAGGGTTAATTGTTTTTGTATACCTGTGGTCTGCATAATGGATTTGGATAGCATTTGGTTTGAGGTAACTTATTTAGAATACTGGCAATTTTCACTTAAACTACCTAGGTCCACCACATTGCCCTATTTGGTATGACGTTTTACTTGACAATGTGCATTACCTAGGTAATCTAGATTGCGTCTAAAGTGGCAATTCACATTGCCCTCATGGGAGTAGATAATCTGGAATTTCCCCTGTTCACTGTTTTTTGTAGATCAAGGAGGTGGGGTGCAAATCTGGCAATGCAGTTGAAGAAAGAGGTAAGGACTAGATGCTATGGTGCTTGTGTGATGGTCGAAGGTGTGACATGGTCACGATTGAGCTTGCTGCAGTGATATGGTCCCCTGGGACTAGTTTAGCATAGCAGGATAGGGATCATCTGGATTAAGGCTCGTCTTTAAGATGTTTAGGCGGTCGGCCAGCGACTATGGAAGCCAATGGGTCTTTTTGGGACGCTTGCTGAGAAGTTGCAAGGGTGTAAAAGTTATTCAATGCAGTCAAAATTGGTCTTGAGGTCCCTCAGGTTTGTGTACCGTGTTGCGTATTGTGTTGTCATACTTCGTGTTCTAAGAAATATGTGTTGTGTATTGTGCTTTTTCTTATGGGTTTTTAATGTATCCTAATTGCTTATCTTTTTTAAAAGTTGAGCCTTATCCAATTATTAAAATATTATTATTATTATTATTATTATTATTATTATTATTATTAATTTTATTATTATTTTGGTTTTTAATTTTTTTAATTTTTATTATTATTTAAAAGTTGTTTTAGTAAAAGATATATATTACCTAATAATCATTTTAACATAACAAACAATGTAATATGAATTGCTAGCTAGATTACTTGTACATACCAAATACTGTAGTAGCATTACCAACAAGTTAAAAAATGGTAAATTTTTCTAAGTGATAATCCAAATTACTAGTAATCTTGTTAGGTAATATGCCAAATACCATCTTGGATATTTACCAATCTGAGACCTTTATGATGAAAAATTGTTGAAAAATTATGCTCTTACTACATGGACTTGATTTAAAGTCATTTTGTAGATAAATTTCGATAGCATCTTCTAGATTTAAATTATATTACTTCTCTCATTTTGAACTCTTTCCAGGAGCATACAAGCCCAAAAGCACAAACAGCAACAGCAGGATGCCACGCTAGTAAAGTACGCAGCATTAGCACATGACTTGTTCCTGCTGATTCCAATTTATCGGTGTCGGTATATCGAACCAGAAGCCTAGTAACCTTTACACTGGACTGATGAATAATGTGATTTGGATCTCACGTTATAATTTATAAACACCAACAAATTAACAAGTTCAGTTTTGCCGAGCCTTTGCAAGAGACATCAAAGAACCGATATAATGATAGAAGAATAATTCTATAATATGAGAGGGAATTGACAGCTGAGCATTTTATACACCACAGCAAACAGCAATAACTTACTCTATCATCGTCTTCCCAATCTTAATGTGTTTGTGTAACTCTAATCATGCATGTCATACTTTGGTAATTACATGGCCCCATGCACACCTTACGGCTACATAGGAGATGTGGTATTATGGTTGACAAGGATACACTGTTTCCTCTATTGTTTTCTTTGCCTTCCTTTCTGTCCAAAATTTTCAATACCCACTTTCTAGGGTGGGGCTTTATATGATAATAAATAAAAAACATAATGGGAATGAATATATGATGAATATTATGGCCTAATTTCTTCAGGCCTTCAATTAACTTAATTAGCTTGCTTGTCTCTTGTAGAAAGGTTTCTGGCAGATCAGCAATCTCTGATCACTGTCACTTCCAATTTCTATCACTCGCGCATCCCACTTCAGCTGTGTTGTTAGAGCTCTTGCTGATTCTATTAAAGGAACTGTATCTCGAATTATAACCCAACCCTGCACACATGACCAATATCAGCATATATATCAAGTCCCTGAACATAACAACTCACGGGGATGATACATATTTAGATATTTTTTTACTTTTTTATCTAATATTAAAAAAAACAAAAGGAAAGGCAAAAGAAAGTTCTAGCTTGACAATACAGATCAGACTTAGCAACAGCACATAATTGAAGGGAAAGGGCTGCCTAGTTCACGGTTACAAGCATAAACTACACGACACATTAATACACCGTTTAATGAGCAAATCCTGCACGAGTTTTGGTTCAAATAAAATGTCCAAAAGGTAATTTTAAAAGATGGTTCGTAAAGAAACCTCCATCAGAAATGTTTCAGATTAATGGCAGAAAGTGAAATAGTTAAAATGAACATATAAAACATGTTATGCAATTCAGAAAATAATCCATATCTAGTGATGTTCAATTGTCTACTACTGGGAGCTAGAATTTTCAAATTCGTGTTGTCTTCCACAAAATTAATATCCAGCAGCTTCACAATTATCAGATTACATACTAACATCCAGTGATGACCAAACAGTTTCGATGCTTCAAACTATCATATCTCCATGCCTCATGACAACATACTCTCAAATTCAGTCACTTAAAATCACTTATCTCAGGAAACTATGTGAATATAAATGACAAAATGAAGGGAAAGGGCCATGGATGAAAAGTAAAATCCGGAGTATTAAGTTTACATACCTCTGGGCGAAGTAATCTATCAATTTCAGTGAACAGATCAAGCATAGTGCATCTGCGCTGCTGGGAAGTTTCAAGGGATAAAAATCCTGCTGCATGCACCAAGTCATAGGTTCTAGGGTATGATGGAAATGCCTCACACCTACAAGCCACCAAAAATCATATTTGTAAGGAAATTACAATTTGTGTAGGACTTGGAAACTATTCTTCACAAAAATTTATCAAGAATCCAAGCCAGATGTAATTGGAAAAATAAACATTAAATGCACCATGTATGAACTTTTTGTCAGTTATGGTAAACAGTGTTACTAAAACAAAAGAATTCAGCATATGCCTGAGAATTCACATTCAGCCAAGCAAAACAAATTGATGGAAGCAGAGAATCATGGCATTCAGAAATAAGGACAAAAGTAAGGAGATTAACATACCAATCATGGAGGACGCCAACGAAACCTCTGTCCTGGATCAACGGAAGATGGTTGGGACCACTTATCGGAACCACATTCATGACCCACACAGACTTTCTAGCTTGCAATAATGCAGAATTAAAACCACCAAACTGAGCATTCATGTCTAGCACATTTCTGAACATGTTGTAAGGTGGTGGAGGGTCCTCTTCACCAGGCCTCTTTGGATGATCAGAAAATATTAAAGGTGACAAGAGCGACCAATAATTGTTGACTGATGTTTTCCAGCTATCAGTGTCCTCAGCAAGTTCATCAGGCTGCAACGCTGACACATTTAAGTATGGACACAGTAAGTTTATGATAACAAAGTGAAGAGGATATTTGGTTCAGTAAGAGAGTACAATGCAATCACTTGCACGAAGAGCTCAGTAGTTAAGTGTTAAAGAAAGTAACAATTACCATGGATTGCAAGCTCCTTCTTGTTCAAGTTAGCTCGAGAAGGCCATGTTTCTCTTTTTTCAATTGGAATCCAACGGCTGCTCTGTATTCCTCCTATGCAGTTTTGCAGTTCTCGATAGTACGGAGTCTCTACATCATGACCTTTACTGCACAAAGAAGGCCCAGAACCAGGCTTTCTGGTAGTAAAAACAGGTAATTCTAAGAATCAGGACAGGTAATGCTAAGAATCAGGACCATATTAAAGTGGTAAACAAATGTATACACATGGTATAGATTATAAAATTTATTTACTAAAAATATGTTTCCAAGGATATACAAAGTGAAAAATAATATTTTATAAATGCTTGTACTGCATCATTACCTTGAACTATAGCAACTCTTTTTACTAGTTTTCTTCCATACGACAGTTTCATCTTGCTGGGACAACATTTCCCAGCAAATACTTTCTGCAAAATCCTGTACAAACTTCCACCTTTTCTGATTCTCTTTGTTATGAGCATTTGTGAGCGGGGATGTCCAGACAAAGTATCCACCGGGTTTTAAAAGTCTATCAGCTTCAATCAAGAAAATGCCACCTATACCAAGAAATATGAATGTCAATAAGATTACAAGGTGCTAAAATATTAATAAAATCCTACAAAAATCAAAGTTACGTTGTGAAGCCATAACTATCTGTCAGATTCCAAGTTAAAGGGGATAACAATATGGATTAAAAGAAGTTCGAAGAATCAGACTCAAGATTCAATGCCTTCACACAGTAATCAGAAGGAAGAATTCCAAAAAATAATCCCAGTTTGACGGATACTTCACCAATAATGGAAAACTTGTTTTGCTTTGAGTAGGTTAGCATTAGCAACTAGAAGATGGATGCATTATGTTATATTAGCTCAAGTAAATCTCAAGATATTCTGCTAAACAAGAAGGAAGCCCATATGCAACCACTGATTTTCTCAATAAATAATTGGCTGGTTTTGATGCCATAAGTTAAAAGGATAATAATTATAGTATAGCTTGACTTTGGCTGCAAGAGAATTAATCAGCTATTTAAAGTTGAAAGGCTGCAGAAGGAAAAAGATCAGTAAATGTAACTTTGGGGAAATCCCTGTAATGAAGAACTAAATATGGATTATTTTTTAATGTGTGCACCATAGAATTTTTCTTAATTCTGCATTGCAAAAATAGAATTACATCAGAAACAAATTATAAGGAATGCTACATGACTTGTAGACATTTCAAATAGAAGATTTTTAATGCAACTGATATACATGGTTAGAAATACACGTTTTTCATCAAAACGCAAAAGGGCCACTTATTAAGCTTAGTTGATAGGGCCAAACACAATATAGAAGCCCAGTCAACTGTCAATATTTTTTCTTTGTTCCGAGCAGATCTTCGTCTAAAGCTTAAAAGGGGGAAAATCCAACACGTGATAGCCAGCCATCATAGTTCAACATCTCAGGCATATGATAAACAAAAGCTTACATTAAAGAATCAAAAAATGGATTTTATTTCGAACATGATGAAATCGAATTTCTTCTTCTAATGACATAAGTAATGTATCATCTAATTTGGAACTACTTAAATCCAGGAAGGAAATGGTCTTGACAGATAGCTATGGAATATAAAAGAAGCATGCAGACCCAACAGAAAGCAGCATAGATTGAAAATTTGAAAATTTGAAAATATGAAAAGATACCTTTCTGGTCCCAATCAATACCACATCTTGCACAATGTAACATATCAAAGGAGAGAGATGGATATGGCAACTGCTTTGAAGTGAAAGAAGCAATCATAGCAGGAAGACCCCTCTCAAGAGTAAGCTGAACTTGACTGCCTGAAGGCTCATAGTTTGCAATGCACATAGTCAAAAGTTGACTCTGAAAGAGGTGTGCTCCAAAGCTACCATAGCCACAACCAATGTCCAGTATGGTTCGAACCTGCAAATTTAGGATGCCAATATGCTTGATGAAATAACATTTCAGGCATGGAATAGTAACCTATCAGAAAATCTAACAAAAGTCCCACCAAGACAAATATCAGGTGGTCGTTTCATGCCCGTAGTGAATATTTTGAACTTTTATTGATTATTTAGTGAAGATAACATCAAGATAGTTAATGTCTAAAAATTTTTAGTACTATTATTGCTAGGATAAGCATAAACTCAATGGAAATACCCACCCATTTAGCACAACTAAGTTGAAAATCAGAAGCCATTAAGTATGCTCAGTTCTACATTAAGCATGTACCAAACCAGTGAAATGTGAAAATAATGGATGAGGCCACCATAAAATTTCAGGCAACAAAACACTCAATGTCCCAATTTCAATAGGTAGCAAACATGAATTTACCCCAGCTTGTATGAAGTTAGATTCATTTCTAAGTCCAATCATTTCCGCGATTTGATGCGAGTAGTCTTCAACACCGTCAAACATGAGAGAAGCCGAACGAAAGGAAATTTGCTCTTCATCCAGCATCATCATCCTGCAACCACAAACGAAAATGTTAGTACATAAACGATAGCATAATTATGTTAGTACATAAACGATAGCATAATTACGATGGCGAACAGGAGAGATGCGTGTCAATCACCTCTTGGTCAAGCTTCCAGAAGAAAGAACCTCCTGTGCAGTGATTTTCACATTAGCAACCCATATAACATCTCTTCCAGTAGGCCACCTTAGAGGAATCTTATAATTCACCGGTGGAAGTACTAAACAACTTTGCCTGAGCTCATGACCGCATTGCCGGTCAAACTCATTGCCATCAGAATAACCCAAAGCCACACTCTCAGTAACATTAAAGCAAGGCACATAGTTCTCAACCTCCTGAGAACAAAATTCCAATTCTTTCGACCTTGAGGGACCGCGAGTGAACTCGCCGATATCCAACAGGTCTGATACAAGTCTCTCTTGGAGTCTCCTATAACCACGGTAAATGTGACCCCTCGATGAGGTCGAAATCGACAATGTCCACCAGAAGGATCCAGTAATTGCAAGAACAACTATGAACACCAAACTGCACTTCAGAAAATGCAACAAGTTAAGCCTACTTCGCGGGGAGGCAACGATGAAGGGATCAGATGCAAAACCATTCTCAGTGATGCCATATTTAGAATGGGAACAATCTGCAAAAAGCAACCTCAAAGGGAACCTAAGGGTTAACGGGCTGTGATCTGAGGAACCCCTTTTATCCAAATCTTCTTTTTCTGTTTTATCTTTGGATTGGGATTCAGGGATCCGAACCCCATAAACACCTCTCTGAAGAGGCCTTGACATTCTATGACCAACCAAAACACTTGCACAAAGATGCTCAACTATTTCAATGCTAATAATAATTTATATGATTTATATGAATGAGTACGCCACACAACCAATAAGAGTGTGTTATTCCAACACCATTAGTACTTGTGGGGTTCTGCCCCAGTTGAGCAAATGCAAACCTGTAATCCGAAAAAAACAAAAAATAGAGAAACCGCGTCAAGCTTGATGTTGTGCATTTAGAAAGCCAATTCAGCTTTTTTAAAATTTAAAAAAAAAAAAAAATTTGTTTTCCTCTTAAGAGAATTAAAATCAGGGGAATGAGTACAAGGCAGAGCATTAATTAATTCACCGCATCAGATCCATCACGGACCCAGTAGCTGAAATGGATACGTACCAACAATCATAAAAACAAACCCAAAAAAAGGAAGGAAAGGAAAAAGAAAAAAAAAGTTTGAGTGGTATTTGCAAGTTAAGTACTGTATGGGTTGGCCGCTAAGTAACAGAGCAATGAAAGAAATCACTTGAAGCTAGCTAGGTAGTGTAACTACTAACTAAAGTTCAAGCTCGTTTTTTTGACAAAAGAAGAACGAAATCAGCTTCATTGGGGGTATCCCAATCGAGTACCAGAAAGAGGAAACGAAAACCAATTTGCTGTGACATCAGATCAAACCCAGAAAACGAGAGAGAAGCAAAAAAACAAAAAAAAAATGAAAAGGACTAGCACCACCACTACCTCGTTGTTTGGGGGATGCAGTGCAAAGAGAGAGAGAAAGAGAACGAGGACAGAACACTGAGGAATAATAATAAGGGTGAATTTTTATGGGCTGGTTGTGTTGCGTGTGTTTTTGGTTGCTTGCAACACAAATTTACAAAACCAAACACAGCTCACCATGTTCCTTGGCTTTGGTTTTTGGTTTCTCTCTGTGGAACAGTGATCTTTCTTTGTTCCTCTCCCTCTGTCACACACACTTTACTTCGTCGAATGATTACAGTGCTTAGGAAATTAGAGAGAGAGAGAGAGAGAGAGAGAGGAGAAAACTGACACGCAGAGACAGTGTGTCTATGAGCATGAGCAAGCAGATTTTGTACTGATCAGATCGTGAGCACAGACACTGCTTTCTCGGCACAGTATAATAATAAATTGGAAAATTAAATAAACAAATACGTCAGAGCGAGCGCGTGAGAAAACTGAAATTTAACAGTTTTTTTTTCATGTGACACCTTTCTTTGGTTAATTTCCATGCGATACTTGTTATCAAAAACTAAAGAAAATAAATTATTAAAAATTTAATTCATATATATTATCAATATAAAAAAATTTTATATAAATATTTAATCATATATTGTTATTTGACCCAAATATTTGATTCAATTATTTATTATTTTAAAAATCTTACAAATCTAAACATATAATTAAATTTTTTTTACACTGTCAGTATATGTCAATTAACTCAATTATTAAAGTAAAGTTTTTATTGTTATTGAATTTAATTTTATTATTCTATTTAATAAATTTAATTATAATAGTTTTTAAGATTTAATTTCAATATACAATTATTGTAAAAAAATTAGAATTTAATTTAAATTTACTGACAATGTAAAATAGTTTTACACTATCAATAAATATTAATCGTAAAAAATATCAACTCATACAAATAATCACCTATTATAATGAGGGGTCCATCATAATTTTTCACTTTCTAATATTTTTATTGGTTGATAGTATAAAACTATTTTATATTATCAGTATATACCAATTAAACTCAAAAAATTATACTATTATTTAATTATACAATTTAAATTATTAAAAATATTTAATTTTATAATAACTAATACAAAATTTATTTATATAATCGTATATAATGATATACAAAGTTTTACATTAATAATGAACTAAAATTATATTTTAATTTTTGAGTTTAATTGGTATGTATTGACAGTGTAAAATAGTTTTACACTATCAATTAATAGAAATAGGGGAAAGTGAGAAATTATGGTGGGCTCCTCATTATAATGAGTGGTTATTTGTATGAGTTGACACTTTTAACTATTTCTATTAAATGATAGTATAAAATTATTTTACACTATCAGTGTATTTAAATGAAATTCTTAATATTTATAGATTTTATTATCATAAAAAATACTTATATATATAATATTAAATCTATTGAATAATATAACGATATTTATCGAATTTTATTATGAAACTTTCTTTTACTCTTTAATAAATAAATAGATAAATTGCAATTTGGTAATGTTAAAAGTCTGATTAAGAGATTATCATTAATACTACTACTAGTAATTGATTAGTGTCGGGTGTGTACACACACTGTCATTATTAGAATTAATAAATGAATGAGAAAATTACTATGAAAGGACCTCAACTTTGGTGAAAAATGATTTAAGGTCTTAACTTTTTAAAGTTTCAATTAAAAATCTCAATATAATCAATTCAATTTTTGATATCTAGTTAGCACCGAAAAATAACACCTAAGCATTAGAAAATGCCAACTAAGTATAATAAAATGTCAACTATTTTTATGTTTTATTTTTAATTAGCTTAAAAATATAAACTTGACATTTTATTTTCCATTTACATCTTTGTTGACTATTTTATGAGAATTTTGATTTATCTTTTTTAAGTTGTTTTTTTGGTGCAATTTTTAAGTTGCTTTTTTTTAAAAAAAAAGTTGTTTTTCCATCCATTTACATATAAAATAAAATAAAAAGATTTATTGTGAGAAGATATATTACATTGTTTAAATTGTAATTTTTTTTTTTGTATTTATCTTTACTATATGATAATAATTTTTTTGTAATGATATTTCTCTCATCGAAAAGCTTAAATAAAATCATCTTCAATTTTTGAAATTAACTTTTTAAATACATCTCTCAGTTTAAATGATTTATAAAAAGAAAGGAAAATATAGTTTGCAAAAATACAAGATGGTGAAAAGGTAAATATCAAAGTAAGCAATACAATGATGTGAGTAAATATCAATTGATACATAAACTAGGAAGGTATACCAATTTCATTAAGTAGTGATATCTTAATTAGGAATAGTTACGCAACTTAGTTTGAAAAACAAAACAATTTTTAGATGGTGTAACCAAATTTAAGATATCACAAATTACTATAGAATGAGCATAGTTAGGCATATAACTCAAAATTTGGAGGGGAATAGTATAATTTTGGAGGGAAAAAATTTTGGCACCAAAATAATTATTTCATTAATTTAATTTGATGACATATAATTATTATGTACCACATAAGATTTTTCTGATCACCAAAAAGTAACTTAAGATCCTTAATTGACAAATAAAAAAGTTTAGATCTTAGATTAATTGAAGCATAAAATTTAAGGCCGTTAAAATAAACTTCAGTCTTAAATGAATGCGCTTGACTTCATTGGCAAAGAGTTCTAATCGAACCAGCTGTGATTTCCCACCTTACTTTTAGCCATCAATAATTCTCTGCGTTCAAAGGGGTGAATCATGATTAGGAAAGATAGAAGGCTACCTAAGAAGGCACTCCCCCAATTAAATTTGCCACATGAAAAAATTTTGCCCACTACTCATATCCTACGAAATGGGACGTTTCTCCATCAAAATGCCACATGATCCTTTTTCTTATATGGGTCTGTTCCTGCTTTTTAAGGTATAAAACCAGCTTGTCAACCTAACTGGGTAAAAAAGCAGCGGAAAGTGAAGAGTATTTTTTTTTTTTTTTGAAGTTATTATTCGAAAGGAAGAATGGTAGATCTAAGAGAAGGAGAAGGGGAATAACTTGACATACTTCAAAGCCATAGGATTCTTCCTTTGTTTCGTCGTTAATGCAATGCAGTATGCAATTTTGACCCTGAGCCTGAAATGGTGGAAATTGGCCCAAACCTTATGATATTAGCTACTATCATTTAATAAAATGAAACATTTGGTGCACATTCACATTCAAATTCCCACGTACACATTCAAGATTGCATGAGGTCACGTCGGCTTCGCATATTAAATGATTATTGCAGACACCTGTGGCGGTTTGGCACAAGCCCACATTGTACTGCGTTGGAACGTTACCCAATTCCATTCGATGCTCTTTTTTATGGTTGAAAATTCATTAAGCCGCAAGAATGAAGGGGCTATTATTTTTACATTCAAGCCTGTCCACACCCACCGATATCAAGGGGTGGTTGGTATGCTGTATTAAGTATGATAAGATAAGGTAATATAATATATGATAATTTTATCTGTTATTTAGTGCAATCAATATATTATATAAGTTTATCCATCAAACTTCCTTTATACGTTATAATAATAGATAATACGGCATAGGAAGACCGTATTAGGCCTAATTAACTTTTAATGTGTAAGAGTTCTTTCACTTTTTTATTTTTTAATATATTTTATTAAAAAAATTAATTATTAAATAAATAATAAAAAATAAAAATATATAAATAAAAAATAATATTATTTAATAATAAATAAATATTTTTTAATATAAATTATAAAATAACTATTTAAATTGAAATAAAAATATAGGAATAAAAATTTATTATTAAAATATATAAATGATAATATTTAATATAAATTTAATTATATATAATAAAAAATATAATCAAAAATAGGAATGTGATACTAAGTCTATTGTATAAAAATTCCATCTCTATTTCACATACACAAACACACACACACTCTCTCTCTCTCTCTCTCATATTTTTATATTTATAAAAAAATAAAAATAAATAAATAAATAATTTTTAATATAAAATTATTTTTATATATAATAAAAAATAACTTAAATAATTATAATAACTATTTAAAAATTATATTTCTTATAATCTCTTTTTCTGGTTATATTTTATATAATACAATATCTTATACAATGACATACTAAATACTGCATAGTATTAAATTTTTATCAGACTTTATACTATCAGCTCTAATCTTATCAGGCCTTATATTATCAGGCATACCAAATGGACCCTAGAGAGGGGAGGAGAAAAAAAATTAGAAAAAAAGGGGAAAAAGTGAAAAGGCTGTATAGATAAAATAGACACAAGAAGGATGATTAAGGTATTTATCACTTAAGTATGTCCAAATACATTTTCCCAAAAATGAAAAGCTTTTACGTCTCTTCTCATTGTAACGAGTTGTGTTTGGGTTCAATAGGCACACGGATTTAAGGGGTTCTTCGAAAGCATAATAAGAAATATGAGGAGGTTTTAAAAGTAAAATTTATATATTTATATATAAAATGAGAATAATTTTTATACATTTATGATATAAAATTATATATTAAAATGTCACATTAGATTTTTTGAAATTAACTTTATATAATTTAAGATGATATGTCACTTTCTTACGTTTTAATTATATAATAATGTGAAATTAATATTAATATTAGGAGAATATCTTTAAGATCTCCTATGAATTAAATTTACATTTTAATCTCAATTGACATTAATATTAATTAAAAATAAAAAAATAAAATTAGGTAATTCAAATGGACAAAATATATTTATTGGTCAAATTAAAATTTTCCTATTATGAATATGAAATTTAAGTAATCTATGCAATGTATAGATATGATAACTAGTCATTTAGAAGGAGTAAGTTTCTACTAAAGTAAGTTTGCTTTTAAATGTGAATGTAAAGGTGTATTTACTCCTGTATTGAAAAAAATTCACATAGTAATTATAATCTAGTAAATGGTTTAAGGGCGGATATCCTTATTTTCCAACTTCTAGAAACAAATTTACTTTAGATGCTTGATTCAAATGTAAAGATTCTTATATTATTTTTATTTATTTTATGACAATCAACAATAATTTTAAGAACATTTAAATATTTAATTAGTACTAATAATAGTAAATTATTACAATTAAATAAAAAATAATGCGACACAAATAATATATAATTATCATGACCCGTGAAAAGGTTTTCCAATAACGATGTTTATTTTCAAAATAATTATATATCTTCTTGGTGAATTATTCTAATTTTTATAACTACATAAAAATATTAAAATTTTTAAGATACTTAATTAAAAAAATCTGATGAAAGAATTTCTTTTCTACCTTAATTCTACTTTTAGATAACAAAAAAAGACATCTGGTCGAAGCTTAAGGCATATGCACTCGAAGCTTTTTATCCGTTACATTAGTAAAAGAGTTCCGTCAGTTATACATAATTAACTTTAAGCCTCACATATTCACAGATATGAAATTATTATCTTTCCTAATTATTTCTGTTTCTCTGTTTTACTTTTTCTTATATATCAATGTTTCATATTGTTCTCTGTGAAGCTCTTGAAAATTTTTGTGAGATTAGTGAATATTAAATTATATTTTTTTAGAAAAAAACTTAAACAGTGCATTAAAAAAAAAGTCCTACAAGGAAAAAAAAAAAAAAGAGAAACCAATTTTGGTGAGCCCTGAGAACCCCTTTCCATAACCATTCCCATTCCCTACGTTCGTCGTACATGTACTGACAGCAGATAAGGTAACCTGTTGAAGGCTTACGCTCAGCGTCAGCAGCATTGAGGATCAAAGTGAGTCTCACTTGCAACTTGCAATAGGGCTGAGGTAACTTCTCTAATTTTTCCTTTTTCGATCATTTTTGTTCATATTTTGTATGTTGTCTAATCTTTAGCTTCTTTAGGGAGGATGAAATGGAATGATGGACTGTGCGTACTCATTTAATTCAACACAATAATTAGGATTAGACTAATAAAGTGTTGATCCGAGTGGAAAGGATATGGGTTTCTTAAATATGAGTTCTGGATTCGATTATGAAATTTATATGTGTGGAAAAAAAAGAAGAAAACAAAAAAAAAAAGGTTTCCACCTAAACTTCTGACTGTATCTTGTAAGATTAGTTTTTCACTTGTAGGATGAAAGAATACTTTAATTAATCAAATAAAAATAACAATAATTAAGAATGTGGGTACAATATATATATCGATTAATTATTACTACACCAAGTTGATTTGCCTTAACAAATTTGTACTATGAAATAAATTAGGCCTCTTATAAAATAAAAATAAAAAATAAAAATTATGCCTCTGAATTATTTTCTTCCGTTTGTTGGTATTGGGGTGAACTGGTGATGGACGTTCACATATGTACAAGCAGTGGGTCATATGCACGAAGACCATCTCTGTCTGTAGCCATCATCTTCTCAAAATAGGATGGGAAGGAAGTATGTTAGACGTTAAATAAAAACAAAAACGAAGGCGCGAAAAGATAATTTCTTAATTATCCTAGGTTAAAAGTTATTTGCAAAGTTATACTGCAAACTACAAAGAAAGACTTTTCTTGAATGCTTACGGAATAAAATCACATGAAACTTCAGAGTCAAATTTGCTAAACCGGTACTGCAAATTAGAAAAAGAACTATTATTATAACACGAAGAATAACATGCTTTGTACGTACATATGAAAATGTCATAATGTGTAGAACGATTTTTTCTAGCATAAAGTATGTAATTCATGAGAGGATACAGTAAGACGCACGTTGCAACTTGCAAAAACAATGACCACAATTCTAGTATTTAAATAAAAATATGGAAGAAATATTAAATTAAGGGACATGCTACCTAGATAGAAGTTGCATAAATTAATAAAAAAAAATTGTATAAATCCAAAGAATGCGTAAATTGTGAAGAATATGTAATGGAGGATGATTCATGAATCAGGATAATAAAGTTGATATTAAGGTCAGAGGAAAAAGGGGAGAAGTGGATGTGAGGTTGAAAGGTGGGTCAACACTTGGGGCGCGTTTTTCTGTGTCGGTGGAGCCAAAACGGTAACGCGTCGGCGAGGCACAGAGTGGTGAAGGATTGTTGCGTGTCACAGGGAATGAATGTTCCTTCAGTGGCGTTTCGCTTGGTTCTGCTGCTGCTTTCAGCTTAAACTGTTGCTGTTGTCTGATTGTGGTGTCCTGTTTGCAAATTGGGAGTGAGTGCAGTGGTGAGTGGGAGTGGGTTGGTAAGAGTGGGGGCATAAACGCGGAATTGAAATTTGCAGTGTGGTCACGGATGATAAATTTGGGAATAGGATTCGGTGCAAAGGTCAGCTCCTTTGGCTCATAAGAAGCGAATCACTTTTGCTTTCCAGCCTTTGATATTTGCTCCATAACGAATTTCGATCCACTAAAGACAGTATCTTTATAAATTAAAAAAAAAGAAAGATTATTTATCTTTAAATTATTTAATAAAACTCATACATAATAAAAGCGTTTGATTCGATCTAATAATAAATAATTTTTCACTTTTTCATTTTCTAATAGACGTAATTAGGGATAAAAGGCCCATATTAAAGTGGAGTTAAGGAACCATAGGTATATATAGATACATGATAAACCCTAAAAATTATGGCAAATAGGAGGGGAGGGAGAGGGAAAAAAAAGCGGGAAGAAAGGTTTCTCAATGGTGTTAAACCTTTTTTGTTTTGAATTTTGTAAATAAAAGTCTCAATAAGCACTAATAAGTTCTTTCGATTGTATAAATTTAATTATGTATTTGAGTTAATTTAAAATTTGCGGAACGTTTTTATGTCAACATTGATTTTATTCAAAAAATTTGTAGAATTTTTATCAACTTACTTTATATTATATTTTATTTTAATTTCCAAAAACTTAAATCAAACAAATTTTGAAGTTTTAAAAATTAACTAGTATATCCCATCAACTTCATAACCCTCAATTCGGAAAATGGTCGCTGTTCAAGTTTGATGGATGAAGTTTGGACTCTCTTTATTGATGGACTTCCTAAAGAGATGACATGGGACTGACTTTTACAAATTTTTAGGGGAGAAGGGGAAGTGATAGATCTTTTTTTGTACTGAAGAAAAGACTTAATAGTGACCGGCAGTTTGGATTTGTCTATTTTAAGGAGTTGAAGGATGCTAGAAATGCAGTTATGAATCTGAATGGTGTTATGATTAAGGGGAAGAGACTAAGGATTTCATTTACAAAATATGATAAGTATGGAAGGGTGTGCATTGAGTCCACTCTTTAAGAGACCGGCAGAGTTAAAGAATCAATATGGAGAGAAGGTAGCTATAGGAAAGCCTTTAAAGATGTGAGAAGCCATAAAGAAGTAGTGGATGGACTGCCCCGACAATAGCGATTAGAGGGTTGGGAGTGGAAACATGCAAGTAAAATGGAGGATGTTAATGTTGCTAAGAATACAACATGGCATGAAAAATTGAAACTCAAGGAGTTGGTGTTGAGAGTGGTGGAAGAGATTTGTAATCCGGAAAATATGGAAGAGTTCAAACGCAACTTTGGGGTATTGATACTAGAGGCTTTGAACAAGCTTATCAGGAATGAAGGTGATTTGGATGAATCAGTAGTTCAAAGGGAGACAGTGGAGGTAAAGTCAACAGAAAAGGAGGCGGAGCAGCCAAGGGCATTCTTGTAAAAAGAACTTATTTAAACAATGTTGCATAGGAATCAAAATGCTGCAGGTTTCCCTATTAGATCATTTGAATTGCATATGATTTTAGAAGGTTCTGAGCAGAGAAGCTCAGAGGTGGGACTGGGGCAGAAGTGTGCTGAGGAAGTTTTGCCTCTTATTAGGTTAGGTGTGCAAGCCCACTCCCCCATAGCATTCAATGCAAGTACAAAAGAAGTGGGTCAGGAAGATTCATCATGCAGTGGCCTGGATTGTCCTCCTGGATTTGAGAATGTTATTGGTTTGGATGGGGCACCGATATGGCTTCAGATGGAAAGGAAGCTAGTGGAAATTGTCGAGTCCAAAGATTCCTTGGAGGAGAAGAGTGAAAGTGACCAAGGTAGTGGGGAATCTGTTGACAATGTTCCTCAAGCCCCTTTGACAGTATCAAATTCAAAGCTTCGAAGTGATGATTTTGAAGTTGTGATGCCATGTGAAGAAAATCTCGTACAAGCCCAAATTACTTGGGATATTGGGAAGATGTTGGGATTAAAGGTAAGCAATGACATGGCAATGATTAAGGCTTTAGCCAGAGTTCCAAAATATCAAGATTTTGTCATCCCTAGAAAAAGGGGATGTCCCAGGAAGAAAAAGTATGATCTATAGATCAAGATGTTCGTGGTAGTGGCGTGGAAATAATCCTGCTAGGAGTTTTTCCTGTCTATTGATTGTTACTATTGGTATTTTGGTTGTTGGTTCTGCTGGTTCTAGGTTCTTCTGTTTTTTCAGGTGCTAGTGCTTCTATTGGAGTTTGGTTGTTGTGGTTGCATCACTGCATCGTTGGCTTTGGTTCTTGCTTTATGGTGTTTTGTTTTTGGTGTTTGCTCTAGATCTATGGTTTGGTTTCTAGTGCTTTTAATCCATACAGATTCTAGTGTTTGTTTAACTTTGCTCATGTTTTGTCTTTGTGTTGTTTCTTTTGCCTTGTAGGGTGGTTCTATTTGCTTTCTAGTGCTCTTTTTCAGATGAACCTTTGTTGTTGTTTGTCCTGTCTTGTTGCTCCCCTATATGTAGGGTTGAGCTTTTTACCTATCGAAAAAGAAATCCCATCAAAATAAATTAACTCGTATATAATTGAATTTAAAGAATAATAATTTAATTCATTTTTAATTAAATAAGAATATTTCCTTCAGCATACATTTTACACTTGAGATAAATATTTTTTTATAAAAATATCACAGAATTGAATTTTTAGTTTCATTCAACACGTCTTCTGTAGCCTTTTTCATGTGTTGAACTTGAAATTTGCTCTGGCAGTATTGCAGTTTGGCTGTATCTTGGTAAGTTTGCATGCAGCTGAAAAAAATCCACTAATAGCACCATTGGATTTTAATTTTCACACACCAAATTATATTTCGGGTTTAATTGGGATGCATTAATAATGTAAAATAATTTTATACTGTCAGTTAATAGAAATGCTAGAAGGTGAGAAATAATGATGGATCTTCATTATAATGGATGGTTATTTGTATGAGTTGGCACTTTCTAACATTTTTATTGGTAGATAATGTAAAATTATTTTATACTGTCAATGTATTTAAATTAAATTCTTATATTTAAAGAGTGTAAATTAAATTTTAATTCATTTTAATATATTTGATAAAATCCATTACATTACATTTTAATATAATTTTTTTTCTCAAAACCATCATTTAAGTACAAATTTAAAAAATTACTTTTCTATTAGACCAAACTACAATTAACTTACGGTAAATCGAGCACCCCTGATTCGTTCAGGTTAAAGACCACACCGGTTGGGAATTGGGATTAATATACTTACAAGAAAATTTCTTTCGCCTGGGATTCCTATAAATTAGTAAAAGTTATAATATAAATTTTAAACAAAATATACCTAACCACACATTAAATCGTTACTCTTGACATCTGAGAACCTTGAATAATAATTGTGATTTTATTAAAATAAAGCCCCACCTATCCATGCATAATCGACGGATCAAACACCAACCAGTCTATAGTGGTTATCTCAATCTTCCTCAGAAACGGCCCCACCTTGAAACTTACAATACTTAGTTTTAAAAATTGTCATTCAATATTCTTTTTCTTCTCTTTTTTTTTTTGTGATATTATAATTGTTATTCAATATCATTTTATGTTTAATGTCCGAATTTTATAAATTAATATTATTTCTTATTTTAATCATAATTTTAATATAATAATTAAGATATTGAATATTAATAATAATTTTTATTCCGGAGAACATATAATAGAAGTTGGTGACAACTTTGAATTTTTCGTTTGATTTTTTTTTTTTTTTCAAATGTTCCTCCCGGCCACGTCCTGCGGAATGTGGAAGCTCCACTAAACCATAAATTCATAATCAAACACTGTACTGCAGTAGTGCAAGACTACCCAATTTGTAGTCCTTTACCAACCACACCTCTTTTGAATGTAATAATTTTTGTATCATGCTTCAGGTCGAGAGTTTTACCTAAACAAGTTTCCCTTGTAGAGTACTTGCTGACCTTTGAATGAAATTCCTCCTAATTTCTAGATCTTTTAGTTTTCTTTACGTTTACTCCGTTTGGACAGTATCAATTTTGGGCGACATTTAATAAGGTCAGTAAAAAATTCAGACTATGGGTTAGTCAATTGACCTACTATAACAGGTTTCAAATAATTTAAATAGAACAAAAAAAAAAATCAATTATATTGTCATATTGTCCTTTACGTTCCACCAAAAAAATCTTGTGCTTCTATATGTCAGGATTAAAGGTGTTTAACTCCAATCTAATTAAAATTATTAAATCAATTTAATTTAAATTAAAAATTGATTAAAATTACAAAAATTTAAATTAGATTGAATCTTATTTTTTTACATACTATTTGGATTGAATCAGATTTTGAACAAAAGATATAATTATCACTCTTTTTTTTAATTATCTATTTAATTAAATAATTGGTTAAATTATCACTCTCATTTTTATATTTTAATTATTTTAATATTATTTTTTATACACAAAAAGTAAATATTAAATGTATATTTTTCCCAATATATAATATACTTATTTATTTTATCTTAATGTACTTATATTTCACTATTTTATTATGTTGATACCTTGCCTTTTGTACAATGCATATGAGTCTAGAATATTGAAGGCTCATTGGACTCGAATTAAAGGTAAAGGCCCAAGTACATGAAGGTCCTTTATATTATATTGTTGTAGTTGGTTTTAGTTTCAACAGTTAGTTACTTTCTGTTTCAGAAGTTAGGCAATAAGTTATGCAGCAGTTAGCTTATCAGCAGTAGTTTGTTAGCAGTTTCATATATATATATATATATATATATATATATATATATATATATATATATATAGCTGTACATAAACTTCCTATTCTTAGTTAATTCATTTTATTCATCAATTCATATTGCGATTCATCTTTCTCCCCCTCCCTGTCGATAAGCTTCTTACTTCAACTCCTTAGTTCTTGATTCTCTCCATTTTTGCTTCACTTTGTTGTTATGGTATCGAAGCTCCTCATCTAGAAGTTCTATTGTGCACTTGTTCATAGAGAATCAAGATCAAAATCAAAATCCACAACTTAACCACTTCCAAGGGTGAATCAGGTTTGAGGCATAGTTGCAAATCAGCAAAATTGGAATTTGATTCTGAATCAAGTAGTTCAAAAACCTGCATTGGATCCCATATGTAACATCCTGATTTCTGAGTTCCGACTTCATCCTCAAGTTTGATCAATTCCCATTCCCGACTTTATCTTCAAATTTCACATAAAATGGATAATTTCCGATTTTCGAGTTCGTCATACGACTTCCAACCTCATCTCAGCGAAATGGTCATAGTTCCGACCTCCGACTTCATCTCCAAATCCCCGACTTTATGCTTCAAACACAAAGTATACGAATTCCAACTTCATGGTCGATTGTTCAACCAGAATACGACACGAATCCCGACCTACGAGTTAATGGACGCGAGATCAGATCTCAGAGTTGGTCTCCAAGTTCGATTGAAATTTATATGGGTTCCGACCTCATACTTTACTACCAAGGTTCAAATAAAACGGACATGATTTCCGCTCTCCGAATTTCTGTTTAGGTCTCAAATAAGGTGAGCACGAGATCCTGCTTTCGACTTAACCTTCAAGTCCGGACAACATGAACGTGACTCCCGATAGCCGACTTCATGTGTCAAAGACAATGTACCCGATTTCCAATCTCATAACTTGATATACCCAAGTTCCGACTTAATATTTCATATTTCAAAATAGTATACATGGTTTCCAACCTCCGACTTAGAGTCTCAAACATACTATATATAATTCCTGAGTTCCGACCTTAACACTACCAGCATCCTCATTCCGACTTCCAACTTGACTCCAAGTTGATAGTTTAACACAATTGTACAAGTATCGATCTCCGATTTTAATGTAGCGAGTTCCAGCCTTAGAGTTGCACTCAACGGACATGAGTTCGAATCTTTGAGTTGATTTCCAAGTCATACACGAGTTCCGATCTCCAAGCTTATTCCTAAGAGCCATCCATTTCTGCTGACGTTCCCGAGTTTGAATTGGGAGTTCCGAGATTAGGTGATTGTAAGCTATATGACTTTCGACATCCGACCTTACTTCTAAGTTTCGAATAAACCAGACAATATATCCTCAAGTCACAAACAAAATGGGACGAGTTCCGACATCCGGCTTCAGTCCCAAGCTCAAGTAAAATGGCACGAGTTCCGACTTAAAGCATAATAGAGACGAGTTTCGATTTCAGGTGGAACGGAAGCATATTCCACTTTTGGGATGACGTGGAAAGCAATTTGTGGCACGACTTGGGGAGCAGTTTGGCCACAAAAGTGAGAGACATGGCCGAACTTCAACCATAAAATTTCAACCAATCAATACCATAATTCCAACTATCCTCATGTATTTAAATCAGACTCTCCTCTCCATTTTGATCTAATTTATGTCTCCCTTTCCCCTTGTTCCAGTCTCCTTCTTCCCTTTTCTCAATTAACTCCATCACTCCTTCAAGCTTAGCTTAATAAGGTTCTAATAATTCAAGTTTTAACACTTAGCTCAAATCACACTCCAAAGAGGTAGGATTCCATTATGTTCTTGAATTACTTGCACTATGATTGCATGAAATTGTACTCTTCTTCATGTATTTCATGGATTATTGATGTATTATGATGGATTATGATTGGATTAATAGGAGATCTTGAGTTGAAATTAGAGTTAGAAGAAGAAAATTAGAAGGAATGGAGAATTAGGATGCTGTCTTGGTGAGAAATTCCACGGCAGTCCGTACGACGGAGTGTATGGCACCGCTTACAACCGGTTAAATCCAATGAAAATATTTTTATATGAAAGTAGACATCCAGGGCTTTCCATACATATATAATATAAGGTTATTGGATAGTATTGAGGGAGATATGAATTTTTGAAGTTTGACCTAGGAATCAGGACTTTCATCCGGGCAGCGTGAATTGAGGAGGGTATAACTCACCCTATACAACTTCAAATTGAGTGAAACTAATTTTGTTAGAAAGCTTACACATAGGGGAATATCTCAATATGAAATTCAGAGTTTGTTATGATCCCAATTGTTCCCAGTGATTCAACGAAGTTACCCTATGTCCAAACCAAGCCAAAACAGAGTAGTTCAAAAAGGTGGAATTTCAGGACTTATACCTCGAGCTATACTAAAGCAAATGGAATGAAACTTGTTGCAAATGAAAGGTTGTCCTGTTAGCTTCAATATGAGACCAATTTCATGTGATTTGTGCTTAGTTTCGATTTTTAGTGAATTTATACTTTCAAGAGTGTAATTCGGGCCAGTGACTGAACAGGCTGAGGCAAAATTTGAATATCTTGAGTTATATAGATCAAAATAATATGATACTAAAGAGGTTAGAAATTAGACATATAGAGCTATGACATATCCAAAATTCAGGTTTAAATGAGTTGAATAGAGGTAAAGGTGGATCATACAAAATTCAGGCAGAACTGAATAGAATTGGCAGAATGGCCAAATTGATGGTTTCACAAGTATTAGTAGACATATAAGGTTTGAGTTAAGGATTGCAAGTTTTGCATTGATAGATATATTATATGGCTATGATTGATTTGTCTGTGAAAACTGGCACTATTCATGGGAAAACGGAACTGATCTGTTATGCTGCCGGATTTATGGCAGAAGTCTATGAAACTAGGAATGTTTGTATGCAAGAATGATATAAGTATGAGTTATGACGTATATGAGAATAAATGATGAAGTATATGTATGAGTACATTCAACATGTCTATGCTTCATTATGCATGAGAATGGAAGAATGTGAATATATTGAATGTGGATCCCTTCACTTGGAGGCAGTTATTTGAGATCTCTCCCTGTGAAGGTAGATAAATGATAAAGATATGGGTCCCTTCACCTGGAAGCAGTTGCACATTGGGTCCCTCCTTGTGAAGGCAGCTAAAACTTAGGTCCCTCTATGTTGGAGGCAGTTGCACATTGAGTTCCTCCAATCTAGAGGCAGTGGGTCCCTTTGTGGGTGAGTCGGTGTGACGACGGTCACAGGTGAAGTTGACGAGCTCACTCCAAGGCTAGGCTACCCAAGGGCAGTAAAGGCTAAAGACTAAAGACTAAAGACTGAAGATTAAAGTATATGCAGACACCCCACTCACATGAGGCATGGCATCGACCCAACTAGTGTGAGCATAGGGGCCAGAACTTACATGAGGCATGGCATGACCCAGCTAGTGTAAGTATCAAATGAAGATCCCATATTCCTAAGGAATGTGACATGGCGATCACACTCTGATGGGGTATGACATGGCGATCATACTCTGGAATGTGGCATGTAAAGATTTTATGATGAAAAAGAAAGGTGAAGAAAGAAAAGCAAGTTTTATGTATATGCATAAATTCAAGTACAAGTAAAGTTATGTGCAAATGTTATGTTCCTAGTATATTGATGCTATGCGTATTTTAATATGTCGCAGTTATTATCCATGGTATTATTCATGAATTAATCTTGTGTAGGCTTTCCCAAATGCCAAGTGTATGAGTAAAATAAACTTTGCTTCGGATAATATATTTTCGAACTATGTAAAATTAAATAGTTTGTATAGCATGTTCACCTTTTTCATAATAAACCGAAGCAAACTAGAGATGACAATGATGACATGATGTATGATGATTAGAGAATCCTACTGAGAATTTATGATTCTCACTCCTATTTCCGTGTTGTCTCCAGATAGTTTCAGAAGTTTTCGAAGGCAATTTGAGAGTTCTTTGTCGAGATAAGGTCCTTTCAGAATGTGATAACATCTTCAGGGTGTGATACTATAACTTAAGCATAGTACTGTACTTGGGAGGGTGTTACACCATGAGCCCTTGCTTTCTTCATCTTAGTGAAAGCCTTGGAATTCCTTTGATATCCATGGCTCCTACTACTCAGAATTACCACATGTTAGCTAAGGCGATGAGGTTGTTTAAATTCATTGATGGATCAATTGTGAAGGTTGAAGAGGATGATCCTTTATTTCCAGCATAAGATAGTTGTAACACCTATATGGTTTCTTGGATCAATTTGTCACTAAGTCCTGAGATCTATTAGAGTATGGTTTGGAATGAAATTGCTCTTCAGTTATAGGAAGATCTCAAGAGAAGATACTATCAAGGAGATGTTTTTTGTATTTCAAATTTGTAAGAACAGTTGTTCTCCATCAAGCAAGGTGAGTTATTGATTACAATTTATTTTACCAAGAAGAAATCTGTGTGGGAAGGGTTGGAGAACTTCCAACCCATTCCTGGTTGTTCTTTTGATGCCATTTGTGCTTGTGGTTTGGGAGTTGTGAGGGATTGCAAGAAGATAAAATTATGTGGTGTGTTTTCTAAGAGTTTTAAATGAACAATATTCTCATGTTAGATCTTAGATAATGCTTATGAATCCATTGCCTGATATCAACGATGTATTTTTAATGTTAACATAATAAGAAAGGCAATTAAGTAGTGAAATACATAATTATGTTACTTTGATGAGGTCTAGTGAGCAAGTTGATAGTTCATGTTCTAAGAGCCATGGCAAAGGTAGAGGAAAAGGGCAATCGTCGAGTATAGGGGCAAAAGCACTCAAGGGAGAGCAATTTACAAAGGTTGCACTTATCATCAAAAAAGTGGGCACACAGTAGACAACTATTACAAAAAGTATGGCTTCCCCCTTACATGAAGAAGAACAAGAGTGTTGTGAACAACTTCACCTCAGAAAATGATGATGAAAGGGGTGATGAAGATAGCCTCTCAAAAAGGGGAAGACATTTTGGAGGATAACGGGATTGTTTTCACTAAAGAGCAAAAGATGAAGTTGTTGACTTTGTTGCAACAGCCAGAGTCATTACAGTCTAAGTCACATCTTGCTAACAATGTCACTACCAAACACCCTACCTTAGGTATATCTTGTACCTTTTCTTGTAACATAGAGAACTCCAAACAGATATTAGACACTAGGGTAAGAGACTATGTTTGTTTCTCCTAGTCCAAATTCTATAGTTACAAGAAGAAACACTTTATACAAATCCATTTACCTGGTGGTAGTATTGTCCAAGCCACTATATTAGAAAATATTTTCTTTTCTAGTGCCTTTTACCTCACAAATGTGTTATATATGCCCCACTTTTCTTTTAACCACATTTCTACTTCTAGACTCATCAACATACTTGATTTCACACTAACCTCTTCTTTAACTCAATGTGTCATTCAAGAATAAACTACATTGAGGATGATTGGTGTTACTAACCTTGAATATGGGTTGTATGCTATGTGGTTGGATAGTCCTCAGAGGGTTCCTAATGTCAGTTTAGACTTCCATATTGTAAATTTCAATTCTTGCACATCTAGTGAAAGGAATAATGTCTCGGATTTGTAGCATATAAGATTAGGCCACCTTTCCTTTAATAAAATTCATTTGTTGCATAAGTCCTTTCCTAGCACACATTGTAAACTTTGTCGTTTGGCAAAATTATAAAGATTACCATATCTTATTAATATTACTATTTTTGAGAATTGATTTGATATGATACATGTTGACATTGGGGGTCCTTTTCGTACACTCTTAATCTTTGGTCATAAGTACTTTCTTATAATTATTGACGACAAGTCATGGTTCACTTGACTATTTTTCATGAAACTAAAATCAAAAGCAAGACAACTTCTGCATTCTTTCATAAACCTAGTTTTAGTTCAACATAGTAAACATGTAAAAGTGGTTAGATCATAAAATGGTCAAGAGTTTAAGATGGATAGTTTTTATACAGATTTTGGAGTCATACACCAAACTTCATATGTTGAGTGTCCACAAAAAAATGGACTAGTACATAGAAAACATCAAAGTATTTTAAACATGGATAGATCACTTGTAGTTCAATCAAATTTGCCATTATGTTTTTGGACTTATGCTATTGCATATACAATTTTTCTTTTTAACAGATTACCAAGTACAAAGCTATCAAATTAGACTCCATGTCAAATATTACATCGTCGATTACCTTCATTATCTTATATTAAAGTCTTTGGATCTTTCTACTATGCTTCTACTAATATTGGTAATAAGAGTAAATTTGACCTTAGAGCTAGGCAATGTGTTTAAGAAAGACCAAGTTTAGTGCAATTTCATTTGAAAACAAAAGAGATTTTCTTATCTCAAAATCTTCTATTCCATGAGATATTATTTCCATTTAGTCACACTTCATCTAGTTCACACATTTCTCCTGTCAACCTGCTATTACTATTCCTCTTTATATTTATGATTCCTTTCTATTTCCTAACACCACTTCATGACCCCCATCACAAACATCACAATTCTCACCACTACAATCCACTATCTCTACAAATACCACACACAAATCCTTTCTACCCTAACCAATGCCTACAGGCCATTACCTTCCTATAGCAAATGATATTACAACTTTACACATTCCTCAGCACTTATTGTTAACACTCTACCTATTGATAACAATTCTATTTCAGCTTCTCAGCCTTCATTAGTGATTATTCCCTCTACTGACAATATTAGGCAGTCCTCAAGGATTAAACGATCTCCATCTTATATGTAAAATTATCATTGCAATTAGGTAGTCAAGGCCAACATCAAGATTGCTCATGTGTCTCTTTTCCTTTATCACATGTTTTGAATTATGAATCTTTTTCACCTAGATATAAAGCCTTCTCTTTAGCCGTTATGAAGATGTTGTGATTCATGAATCTTGGCAAAAGGCCATACAAGTTGAGTTGAATGCTTTTAGTGCTAACGATAACTAGATTCCAATGAAATTACCCCTTGGGAAGATGGATATTAGCTACAAGTGGGTTTTAAAATTAAATATAATTTAGATGTTTTAATTGAAAGACATAAAGCACAACTAGTAGCAAAAGGGTATATTTAAATCAAAGGGTTGAATTATCTAAAAACTTTCAATCTATTGGCCAAAATGACTACTATAAGGCTTGTTTTAACACTTGTAGAAGCACATACTGGCATTTAAAGCAATTGGATGTGAACATTACTTTCTAGCATGATGATATCCATGAGGTCTTCAGGACTTTTTCCCTAGGTGTAAAGTTTGATTTTCTAGGTCTAGTTTGTAAGCTTCAGAAATCTCTACATGGCCCCAAACAAGGTATTAGATAGTCGAATTGCAAATCGACTAAAGCTCTTATTGTTTATAGTTATAGACAATCTAAGGTTGATTATTCTTTGTTTGTTTAATAGACTTCAACTCATTTACTATCATCTTAGTATATGTCGATGATTTGCTGCTTGCAGGATCTTTAGGAGATAAATCAAGTCAAGAGGTTATTACATGAGAAATTCACTATCAAGGACCTACAGGATGCCAAGTATTTTTTGGGGATAGAGGTTGCTAGGTCCAAACAAGGAATTGCCTTGCTCCAAAGAAAATATACTTTAGAGCTACTTTAAGATATTGGTTTATTGGTTGTTAAACTTGCTACTAGTCCTTTTGATTCCTCCTTTAAGCTACAAAAATTAGGTTTAACTGCTTATTCTGAATCCTCATCATATAGAAGACTGGTGGGCCAATTGTTGTACTTCACCAACACTAGACTAAATTTGGCTTTTTCTGTTATCCATTGAGCCATTACTTGGAAAACTCTATGGTTGAACACTACTAAGCAATTGTGAGAGTCCTCAAATACATTAAGTCAGCACCTGCCCAAGGATTATTTTTTCCTATTGAATCTAATTGTAAGCTTGCTGGATTTGTTGATGCTAACTAGGTTCTTGCATTGATACCCAGAGATTTGTAAAAAAAGCTTCAGTTTTTTCTTTGGGAAGTCCTTAGTATCTTGGAAATACAAAAAACAAACTATTACTAGGAGTTCCTCTAAGGCAAAGTATAGATCACTCGTTGCTGCAAGTTGTAAGGTTGAATGTTAAGTTTTCTGCTGCAAGACCTAAATTGCTCTCTCTCACATCCTATTGCTCTCTTTTGTGACAATAAATATGCTATTCATATTGCCACAAATCATGTATTTCATGAGAAGACCAAGCATAGAGAGATGAATTGTCATAATGTTTCGGAGAAAATCCAACGTGGTCTAATCCATCTCCTTCCTATTTCCACTAAACAACTAGTTGCTAATGTATTCACCAAGCCTTTGCCAGTAGGACCCATCCATCACATGGTGTCCAAGCTTGGCCTCATTGACATATATTGGCTAGGTTGTAGGTTGTTGTTACATGCGTCTACAACAATGAAGGCTCATTAGGCTAAGACTGAAGGTGAAGGCCAAACTACATGCAAGTCTTTCATATCATATTCTGGCAATTATTTGATTTTATCTTCAGCAATTGGTTATTTTCTATTTTAATAATTAGTTCGTAAGATTCTCACATTCTTTCCCCCTCTCTCTCAATAAGATTCTTGCTTTAGCTCTTGAGTTCTTGATTCTATCTATTTTCACTTCACTTTCTTATTAATATATTTCAATGACTAATTAAATATCTCTTTATGTGAGTTTAACTTTGCACCATTAGACACAGTACATCCTATTGCACTTTTGTTGCATTATTTTGCCTAACATGACTACACACACACACACACACACCTCAATTACATAGATATTCCAATCAATTTTAGTCCACTCCTTCATTTTTCCCTTGCTCCATTTCAATTTTTTAGCTCGAGTAACTTTAGCTCACAAAAGCAACTCATGGTCTATCTTTTTTTTTAAGATCAATTTTCTTTCCCATTTAATTGCTAACATCAATAAAAATAAAACATAAGCCATATTTGTTTCTCTTTTGTAACATTGAATATTGAACCCATTACTTAACTCTTAATGAAAAAAAAAAAAACTCTCTTTTACGTTAACTAAAAAGATGACTTTGCCTAAATATATTTCCAAACCTAACATGCAACCAATTTAAAATAATAACATTCTATTATCTATGCCATAACCACTCAACAATTTTTTCTACATAAATTATGCCACCTTTAGATAATGTAAGCATATAATTTCTACCATACTTTATAAAATATGTCACAAAGGCACCATATTTTTCTAATATCCTGCATTCTTTTGTTGTATTTTTGAAATAGTTAATTATAGCACATGGCTTGTTTAATTTTCTAATGGTCATTGTTAGCCTTGCCTTGTACTAATCTTTTTCAGAAAATTAAAAACTTCTTAACCCAAACATCAATGTATTTTGATTCCCAAATACGTAAACATTCTTTTCAACCTAAATTTGTGAGAACTCTAACCTAAAATACAAAGAACCCAAACTCCTCTCTATTCAACCCACAACTGCAGTTTTGGTGTTTTGGGCGGGGACTATAATTACATCAGAAAGATTTGTGAGTTTTGTAGATTGAAGTAGAACGAGAAGAGGGTTGAATAGTGCTTCAATTAAAATTTAAGTTCTTAAAAATATTTAGAAACAAATTTCTCAAGTCTTAAACTTGGAATGCGAAAGCAATTAAGTTAGTTGTATGCTTAGTAATTTTCAAAATGTTCTTTGATGCTAATAAAACAAATGATTCAATATACAAAACAAAGAAGAGTAGTAAATATTGTTTTTTTCAAACTTCTCCAAGCTTTTACAATAGAGTAGTTTTTCTCAAGTCTCTCTAAGCTTTATAACAGAGTGGTCTTTCTCAAGCCTCTCTAAGCTTTACAAACGAGTAGTCTTTAATCCCAGCCTCTCCAAACTAACAACGACTACTAACAAGTCAGGTTATAATAAGCATATTGTTGAGGTTTGTGTTTAATACACTCACACTAAAACTTTCAAAGGAGTATAATCAAATAAGTATAATCTGTGTGAGTTCTCAATATTCTCAGCAAGAGAATATTATCAAATACAACAATGAGAAGATTTTCTAATCAGAAGTTACTACAAATAACTTTCTGGTAGTTTAGAAAGTTTAGAAGGTTGGAAGATGAAAGCTTTTGTATGCGCAAAATTTTCAAATAGTCTAACCACTTCTTCTTTGACTTCTTGCTTTTTAAGACTTCAAAATATATATGTTGAAAGCTTGCAAATCTTGAGCCTTGAGCCTCTTTGATCTATTGGCCTGAGATTGGATAAAGAAGAAGTTGCTTTCTTTCTTAGCCTTTGAAAATGACATAGAAAAGGAAAAGTAGCAATTTGATGGTTCACCAACTTTTTAAACTTGTCAGTGCTTCTTTTGGATCTTGTCACATCACATTTGAATTTTGAACCTAATCTTTGAATCATGTAGAAGAAGCTTTAAAAGTGAGGTATTTTATGAGAAGCATCTTTCTAGTGCTCATCCTTCTGGGCAAATTATCCTTTTGAATCATCTGTGATCCTTCTGATGGCTTGTTTTCCATTCTGATGGTGTAAATTCATCCTTCTGAACTTACTGATGTGTCTTTTGAATGAGGGATCATAGTTTCCACAAAGTATTCATTCCCAAGAAGTGTACATTCATAAGATATAAGAAAGAACATTTAGTTTTGTGTTGTTTAAAACATGTTTCAGTTCGAATTGAAAGATCTTGCTTACAAAAGAATACATCTACTTTAAATGAATCGTTAATTGACAAAAGATTTTATTAAAGCTTGATTTGTTGCTCATCAAAACCTTAAAACTAGATACGGTTTAAACCATGAGATGGTTTCTAAAAGGTATTGGAGCTTACAAGTTTTGGGGGAGAAAAGTTAGGGCTCTTCATATTTTGAGTTAAGATTCTTATAGATTTGAGATAAAAAAAAATGTGTAGATATTTGGAAATTAGACTAATGAAATAAGTTTGATATTTGGGTTGAGAAGTTTTTAATTTTTTTTTTTTGAAGAGATCTTAGGAAGAAATTGTAACAAAAAATTAAAAAAGAAACCTATATTTAATTTTGAAGTACTACCACGTCATTATGTGGCTAATCACTTGCCACATGTTCAAATGTGATTCGACCATATTTCAAATCCCTTCAAATTGAAAGGTATTAGAGAAATCACGATTTTTCATATACCTACGTTATGATTTTGAGAGATGCTACAAAACCAAAATTTTTTTGCTAGAATCTTTTACGAAAATCATAGGGGTTGTTAGATAAAATAAAATGATGGGGCCTACTTATTTATCCAAGAGTTCATAGCATGACACATCATTATGATAACACAGTTATGGTAAATTTTTCTAGTTGTTTAGCTTTCTTCTATAGTTTTATCACATTTTTCTTATACAAGTTTATGCACACCCATAAGATAGGTATCAAAGCATTATTCAAATTGAACTGAGGTCATAATGAAAAGATGACCATTTTCTTTACTCTTAACAATTGCAAGACAACTTTAAAAGACTATAACCATAGATCAAGTTATAAGGCACACATAAATTATCATGATTTAGTTTGATTAGTTTGTTAGACGGTTTGTTATTCAATTATACAGAAATAGCTTAATCAGTTATGTAGAATTGTACTAGTTCCTTATATATAAACACCATCATGTACTTTAACATTCATTTATGTTCAATTCAATAAGATTCACTTTAGATCATTTATGTCTCACTCTTTTCTTTTCATTCTCAACCTTAATATGGTATTAGAAGATATTATTTCTTGATCCTTCCAGTCTCTATCTTTGAGATTAGCTTAATTTCCTTGTGTTTCTTCTTCGGTCAATGCATTCATGGTGCAAAACTTAACACCAGCTTATCCTTTTCTTCTTACACCTTCAAATTATCTAGGTCTAGTTTTCAAGTTACAACTCTCATTGAGCATTTGACTTTCAATGCAAAACGTAAATTTGGCTTTGTTGATAGTTCCATTTCAAAATTGGAGCCTGATAATAATCCTACTTTGGTTGCTTCTTGGCAATGCAACAATGATGTGGTGTATTCATGGTTGCTTAATTCAATCTCTAAAAAGATATCCACCTCTATCATTTATGTTGAAACTATGGTTGAAATTTAGAGTGATATCAAGTTCAGTTTTCAACACAAATTTGGTGAGTATTTCTTAGGTTTCCATGTCCATTAATGAGTATTTTACCAAGATTAAATCCATTTGGAGGAATTGAGTTTCGTTTGACCTATTATTTCCTATACTTGTGGTAGAGCTCAGCCATTACAAGATTACTTGCAAATGGAGTATGTACATAGTTTTTTGATAGGTTTGGATAAGTTATACTCTATTCGAGGTCAAATCTTACTTATGGAATTGGTTCCACCAATTAACAAAGTGCTCTCTTTGGTCTTATAAGAGGAAAAGTAAAGAGAAGTTAGTGGCCTTTCAATTAAACCTTCTCAAGTTCCAGTAACATTTGCTATCAAGAATCGTGGTCCTAAGTCTGGTGGTGAAAATAAACAAAAGCCAAGCAAGAAGGACAAACCTCTCTACACTCATTGTGGTGTTCTTGGCATACTTTTGACAAGTGTTTTAAATTGCATGTCTATCCCCTTGGTTATGGTTGTGGCAAGGGAAAGGTTTTAGTGAATCAAGTATTTGAGGTTCCTTCTGCTTACACTACTGAAACCTCTCTAAAGCTTACTATTAGCTCCACAACCGTTCAAAAGCCACCAAGTGTTGCTCTAAATGCCTATTTTGCATGGTTTTGATAGTTAACAAACAATTTAAAAAACTTAGTGAGTACTAACGAGTTTGTTGAGTGATTTTACTTGCCAACATCTTTAGAAAGGTTCCACTAAATCCATTCCTCATAATCCAACTCAAATAAGGAAGAAGTTATTGAGTACGGAACCATCCTAGACTACACTTCCACCGCTCTATCACAATCATAATTGACATGTGTAACAGTCTCCACAGTACCACCATATATGGCATAAGATGGATCCAAAGCAAGATGGCATTTAACTCTCTTGGAACTAGTAAGGAGCACCTATCTTGTAAACATCCAAAGGAATGTGCAAATCCTTTCAAGTCATGGCCACTTCCAAATCTTTTAGAAAGAGATTTGGGAGCCATTTGATGATTTGAAATCCAGAATAAGCCGACTTCACTATCAACAAACCATCGCTTGAAGGAACCCAAACCAACAAACCATCTCTCACAAAGCTCTACTTTGTACGATCATAAGCCTTTTGTAAATTAGTTTTATATGCCATCCATCCTTTTTTCCCTTCCTCTTTCTCATAGAGTCAATTATTTGTTAAGCAATAATTATATTATCAGAACTATGTTTACCCAATACAAAGCTACACTACATTGGAGCCACCAATTTATCCATACATCTTTTAAGCCTATTTGCCAAAAATTTTGTCATCACCATATATGACAAATTGCAAAGGGTAATAGGTCTAAACTATTTTAAATTAACAGTTGGTTCAATCTATGGAAAGATAGTAACGAGAGTATCAATTATCATGTGCACTTGATCTAGATTATGAAAGATATCCTTCAACATCTGGCATAAATGTACTCCAACAGTATCCTATTCGATTTGGTACCTATCACTGCCGGGGGCCTTGAAAAAAATGACCCTTTTAATTTCCTCAAACTCTACCTCTTGGCCTAAGATATTCGAGTATTCAGTATAGAGTGGAGGGAATGCGCCTTCAAAATAAAAGGCATATCACCCATATCCTCGGTATAGAGTTTTTCCAAAAAAGAAAAAATAAAGAAGTGGCCATGCCTTCAAGAGCATTTTGCATCTGTGATCTAGTTCCCATTGTGATCCTAGAATGTCTCAATTATATTCTTCTTCCATTTAACAATAGTGGTCCCATGAAAAAAAAAAATTAGATATTACAATCCCCATACTCAAGACATTTGCACCATAATTGTTGGAACCATAATAGTTCTTCTTGGAATAAAACATCCTGATAATCTTTCCATAACTTAGTTTGCAGCCATTCTTAGAAAGGATTAGTCCCCATATTAAGGTTCTGAGCTATCCCATTAACCCTATGTAAGATAGTCTTCTTTCGTATAAAATTGTTTCCAAACACATCATGATTCCAAGACTTCGAAGCTTCTTGGAATTTTTGGATGCTTGGAATCAATTATTATAACTTCAAAAATCAATTACCAAATTTGAGAACTCAAGATATGACACCTAAGCTGCTACAAGATTAAGTAGTTTCCTTCTATGGTTTAATCCCTCATCACATAGAAACCTTAACAATAGTGGAGTTTGGTCGGATTTGAGCATTGGCAAATGGAAAATAGACACATATTGAAATTTTAACCACTAATCAAGATTTATCACCGCTGTATCTAACTTCTCAACCAAAGGCCCATGTTTCCATAAAGGCAAACCATGGAGACCAACATCCATAAGCCCATAATCCCTCTAAGCCCATTTTGCATAATATCATGCACTTAAGCTACTCGCTACTCTTGCATTAAATTACTATCACACTTACCCCAGAATATCATGAGAGGGATCAGGGGGCTAATCGGGGACAATGTGGCTCCTCCACAATGGTGTCCTAATAACTTGCCATAACTAAAGCTTTTTGCTCACTTTTTTGGGATTGAAAGGCTCTCCATTGATACTAGGCCATTCGACTCATTTGATTGCATGATGAACTGATGCTCAATTCCCTCCTTGTCTTTTTATTAGGTTAGCATTGAATCACCAGAATCCAACCCAGTATGTTGAGTGACTTAAGCTTGTTTGGGCTTAAGTGAAGTTAGCTCCACTGCTCTTTAGAGGTCGCCAAGTGTTGCCTTAATTGTTTATTTTGCATTATTTTGATGACTAACAAATGATCTAAAAAGCTTAATTAGTACTGACAAGTTTGTTAAGTGATGTTTACTTAAACAAATTTTTCTCACAACAATCCATATCTATCTCAAGCTTCATGTTCAAACAAAATCTTATAAAAATGACCAGATCTTATAGAAAAGGAACTCCATATTGAGAAAATTGCTCATACATGATGAAGACTACATGAACTACGTATAAATCAAAAGTTTACGCATTCTGAAAAGGATGAAGAACTAATTAGAAAACCATATGAGGCTTCAGAAAAGTCAAGGTCCAGAAAGGTCACCCTGGTCAAAAAGTTTAACTATAAAAAAGGAAGCATATTAAAAGGGAGTATATTCAAGAATAATTTCAAAAAGAATATATTACAAGGTCGATTTGAGAAAGAAAAGCTTGGAATTATGCTGAAACAAATACAATGGGGAACTAGTACCAATGGCTAGTTACCATTTTTGGACTTCTTAATAGTTTGACAAAAACAGAAACTTGTTAAGGTTGAACAAAAAAAAAAAAAAAAGAATAATGACTATTATCATGAATAATGATCAATTCATGATCTATAAATTTAGCTCTAAAAGATCAAATGAAGAGGTTGTTGAAACAATGATTGAAGCTATTTGAATACACTCAAGTCAATCATTTATTACTCTGATCTCTTCTAAACAAGTTTCTAAAGTTATACTTTTTTGAATCCATCCAAAAAGTATGCACTCTTTACAATATTTATTAGCAAATATTCTCCTAGTAAGTTTTATAGAGGATTTTTTGCTCACCAAACTTCATTGTATCATACACACTTCAAGTGTGATTTGAGGAAGAGTTATACACAACCGCTTTCCTTACAAATCTTTGTAACCAAAACCAATAATAGTTAGAAAAGTAAGCTTCAAGAAGTGAGGACAATATTACTCAAATAGTTAGCTTAGAAAGGCTAGCACAAAACTATTAGGTTGTAAGCTTAGAGAGACTTGTACAAGGCTACTTAGTCTATAAAAAAATCTTAACTTCATGTTGATGACTGGTTGTAGGCACAAAGTTTGGCCAAATCAGAATAAATCTTTATGTTTGACTCTTTTGCCCTTATTTCCTCTTTCTGATCACATATCTAGCTCTTTCTATCTCAGTTAAAATTGTGATTCAAGGTTTTTAAGTAAACTTATAATCATAAAGTTTTTTCATAAAATTAAGTTCTCAAAGATAAAATCAATCTTTTATTCTAACTCTTACACTTCTGCATTCCATGTGAAATACACTTGAGAAACTTGTTTAAGTTTTCAGATTTGAAAAATTGATATAAAGGCAAGATTCAACTCTTCTTCTCGTGCCTATTGCCATCCACAAGTAGCATGACCTGCTTTTCATTCCTTGTTTTATTCTTGTTACTATCTCTAACCCAAGTGGCCTATAGGTTTTTACCCCTTTTTGGATTTGGGACTTGCTTAACAATCTTCTTTCATTTCACTATCAAGTCTTTGGTCGAGGCCTCCTTAATATCTAGAGAATCTTGTATCCTTTTGCTCCTCATTTAACATAGCAAAACGTGAGTTGTTATCAACTCTGCCGCACACGTCATCCTAATGTAAAGTTTTTTGGGATATTAGAATATCCCTGATACATAATCACATTTAACTTCGATCTATGTTACTCAGTTCGCTTCTTGATTGGTCTATTAACCAACATCCACAGGCCAAATTAAGGAACAACAGAATCTTTTTTGACTACATTATCTCCTTTTTCTATGCTAATAAGAATTCCTATTGTTTCCCTTTAGCATCAGCCCTAGCACCATTGCCTTCCACCAAATATTACCATCTTTGTCGTGTGAACATGCTGCTCAGGTTCCAAAACTTCTTTACTGAAATTATGTACCTCACTGTGGGCTTCTATTCTATGTCCATAATGATCATAACGGAAACAAATCAGGTAATGTCCTTTACATTCAAGGTAGAGCTCATATCCTATAACTCTAATTTTGGGCAGCTGGTGTTTGGCAAAATCAATTTCAACACAAATCCTTGCAAATTTTCCTCTGGAGTGGATGGAAGTAAGCTTATCAATCTTTAGCATATTCCAAATCTTAGAGCCTGCCATCCATACGAATTTCTAATTATATAGTTTAATAGGAAAGTTAGGTATTCTTACCTATGCAGTAACTTTCCTTACTACTTTATCCCCCAAGAGAAACAAAGGTCTCCATTATTGAGTGATGAGACAGTGGTCTGCAACCATCTAAGGACCTTCAAATAGAGTATGTTTGTAATCTTTTTCATGAGAAAAGTAAACTAAGAAATAATCTTGATTCAAGTCTATAGCATTAATCACACCATGCTTCATCCATTCACGTTTTAGCTTCAATTCAATTGTTCTATAACTAAACTTCTTACATAAGACCTTGATAATTAGGGAAATATACCAAGGTTTGCACCATTCATCAACCTGTTTCGAGACTAGATGAAAAGTTAAGGATCAAAGTCTTCTACATGCTCTTCTTTGATTCCTCATTCCTATTAACTTGTACCACTTATCCTCAAAATTTGGAGCATTCTTAATCTCCTCCAGAGTCATGTCATCCACTTCTGAGGAGCCAATAAGATTCAAGAGAGTCCCTATATAGGGTAGAGCTACCCTCTAACCCAATGTTATTCTTCACTGAGTTTTAACATTTTTTGTCCCATGTTGAACCAAGTCTTACTCCAGTTTTGACTTCCTTTGTGTCCTTATTAGCATTGTTGGAAAGTTGAAATCCTAGTAAAGCATTTTAGCTATTTTGTTCATGTTTTTTATGCTCTCTTTCACATTAGATTTGAGTGTATTAAACATTTTAGTGGCTAAATTTCTTGTATGCTAGGGTGATGATGTAACTGATGTTGGAATTGTGAGATGTTGAGTTTTTATTAATATATTGAATTTTTTTTTTCCTTTCAATTGAGTTTTTATCTTTACTCTTAATGCTTTTATTGATTGGCCACCCATGAATTGATGTCATGTAGGCAATTGGAAAATTGGTCATAAGCTTAGACTTAAGGATGAAACCATAATTGTTAATTGTCTATGAATAGAGATTAACGATTGTGTAGGATTAATCACTTTAGGATTTCAAAGATAATAAAGCCTTTGATTCTAAGGTTCAAGTTAAGGAATTCATTGAATTTTTGGGTTCAAAGATGATTAATATACCAAGGAATTAAGTATTAATTAGAACAGGAATTTATCTATTAATTGAATTGAAAGGAATTTATTAGATTAGGAGCTCGATACTCATGTGAACAATGACTCAGATCCTTAGTGTCCCATCCATTGTTGATTGTTTCCATTACTACTTGATTACTTGCACTCTAAGTTAGTTAGTTAGTTAGGAGTGAGTTTAGATTTGATTTGATTTGCTTGCTAGATTCTAGTTTGATTGCGATTTTTAATTTGGTTGCCTAGATAGTATCTAGATTTGAGAATTGGTACTTGGTTATACACTCCCTATTGGATAATACTCTTACTCATAATTTATTGTTTGTACGACCTAGTATATTTGTCATGCTGCTATCAGGTACAAAGCTTATCTTGTAGCTAGGGGCTATGCATAATAGCAGGTACGAATTTCTTGGATACCTTTTCCCCAATGGCTAAACTCACAACAATAAGGTGTTGTCCATTGCGGCTATCAAAGGTTTTGAACTTCTCCAACTTGATAACAATAATGCTTTCCTCAGTAGAGGCATAGTTGAGAAATATGTATATACTTTTAGGGCATCCTATGTAACATCCGCGATTTCCGACCTCCAACCTCCAGCGAAATGGTTGAATTCCCAACCTACGACCTCTGACTTCACCTCCAAGGCTCAAATAGACTGGCTATATTTTCCGATTTTCGACATTATGCTTGAAACAAATAATACACGAGTTCCGACCTTAGGCTCGAGTTAGAATGGGCGCAAAATCCGACATTCGAGTTTATCTCAACCAGAAATGGTTGCGAGATCAGATCTCTAAATTGGTCTCCAGGTTCGACTAAAATTTACACGAGTTCCGATCTACGTATTTATTCCCAAGAGCCTTTCATTTCTATCGATGTTCTCGAGTTTGCCTATAACAGACTTCCGAGATTAAATTTGGAGTTCCGAGATTCTCTAAGTTCCGATTTCCTGGCATATAAGATTAATGTTTTGATTCCCGATCTCCGATATTATGCTTAGAATCAATTCAAGTTTACATAATGTCCCTGACTTCCGGGTTTAAGTGTTTGGTTTCACATTCTTGTCCTTGACTTCGATTTTAAGATGATTGGGTGCTGTATGATTTCCGACATCCGACTTTGCTTTCAAGTTTCGAATAAACCAGGCACTATTTCTGAGTTCCGATTTCATCTCCAAATTTCAAATAGATTTGGACGAGTTCCGACTTTAAGGAGAGTACGAGTTCCGATGTCATTTTCAGATACAATGGAAGCGAGTTCCACTTTTAGGCGACGTGGAGAGCAATTTTGTCACAAAAGAGGGAGACATGGCTGAACTTTACCCACAAATTTTCAACCAATCAAAACTCACAAAGCCAACTACCACCTCAAGCTTATATAACTCATTTCTTTGCCTCCTTCAGCCCCATTTCTACGTAGCCTTCTCCCTTGTTCAACTCTCTTTTTCTCTTCTCCACTCACCTAACTCCATCCAATCTTCAAGTTCAACCAAGTTCTATTTCCAAACTCAAGCCTAATCACATAACGAGAGATAGAGGTTTAATTCTTGTCTTGATTTTCTGATCTTGGATGGCTGATGGTAGTTTCTTTTCTAAATTTTGGATGTATTGATTGAATGATTATGATGATATATGGCTGGTTTATTGGCTGTTTGTGAGATTAAATTCGAATTGAAAGCAAGAAAGTATGAAATTAGGAAGAGCTATGGGGCTGGAGAACCAAAAACCCTCGGCAGTCCGTACGGCGGAGTGTACGGCTCTGCCTACAACCGGTTAAATCCGATGAAGCTATTTTTATAGGAAACTAGACATTCAGGGATTTCCATACGTATATCATATAAGGCTATTGGATTTATATAGAGAGAGATATGAATTTTTGAAGTTTGACCTAGGATTCAGGACTTTCATCTAGGCAGTGTGAATTGAGAAGGGTGTAACTCACCCTACACAACTCCAAATTAAGTGAAACTAACTTTATTAGAAAGCTTATACATAGGAGAACATCCTACAAAGAAATTTCGAGTTTGTTACTATCCCATTTGTTCCCAATAATTCGAAGAAATTGCCCTATATCCAAACTGGGCCAAAAAAGGTTAGTTCAATAGGTTAAATTTCGGGGCTTATAACTCGAGCTCTACTAAGGCAAATGAAATGGAACTTTTTGCATATGAAAGATTGTCTGGTTAGATTTAATATGAGACCAATTTTGTATGATTTGAGCTAGTTTTCGATTTTTAGTAGATTTTTACTTTTAAGTGTGCAATTCTGGCCAGCCACAGGGCAGACCGGGATAAAACCTAAATAACTTGAGTTATGGTTATCAAAATTAGATGGGACTAAAGAGGTTAGAAAATAGACATATAACACTTTAACATATCCAAAATTGAGGTCCAAATGACTTAAGTAAAGATTATGGTCTGATTTACAAAAATCGAGTTGAATGATTGAGCTGAGGTAGTACCTTTGTCCTAATATAACTGATGTTTCTATGAAGTTAATGTTGCATTATGAATGGAATGACATGATTTCTTTGATAAGTTGATATGCTGAGTACTGGCACTATTTATGAGGAAGCGGACATGTTTCGTATTGTCACCAAAATTTCGGTAAAGTATAGCATGAGTTATGATATACATGTAGATGCATGTGTATTTTCAAGAAAGCTATGAAAGTCATGTTATGAGGAACCTAAAGATTATGTTATGATGAAAGTTCGATGATACTTGGGCCAGCCCCGGAATAAAGTTAAGGGGGATAGATCGGTGGAGAGGTCGGGAAAAGCAAACCCGGCATTCCTGTATAGAAACAAGCTCGATTCTGAAAAGCAGACTATTACCCAAGAGTCTAAAGTGGTCAAGAACTCCCAGGGGTCAAGTAATGGAAAAGTTTATGAAGAAAGGTTTAAGAACAAGTTTTGCATGATTGCATTAAGTGCATGATTATATTGAACAGTCATTACAAGTTATTTATAGTTTGTCTGTTATGTTCCCTTACTACCGTATATTCACTTATTCTGCTCATTATTCTGTGTATTACTATTAGTAGTTTATTCTGTTTCTTACGCTGTCTTAAGTACAATTGAACCTTGCCTTGGACCAGACGTTTTCTTGAACTTATTAAAAATAGTTCTGCTTGAACCCATGTTTTCATAATTAAATAAAAACCGAGGCAACTGAGAATGAATGTGACGTTAGCTAAATACTGTATACGAGCTCTATTGAGAATTTCTTCAAATTCTCACCTCATCTTGCATTTCCGCATCATTCTCAGACGTTGACGATGGACTCGACGGCGACTCTGTTTATTGAGCTCCTTGGCCTGCAGCTTCACCAGGATCTCAAGATGCACTCGTTGTACTTAGCTGGCTCCCGCCATTTTCGTCCCTACTTTTTAGCACTAGAAATTTGGTTGTTCCTTTAGTTCACTCTGCTTTTGAAACATATATATATATATAAACTGAAGCGCTGGCTTTCGACTTATATATGTAAGTATACAATTGATGCTATATTACATGTCATTATTCACTTCTGTGGTACTTTTATTAAATTCTATTACGTTCTAAATTATTGATCACGTTCATTATATACAGTGCTCCGTTTCTTCTGTTACAAAAAAAAAGTGATACGGAAAAGGAAACGTAAGCGGAGTATTAACATGGTAACACAATCTACTTAATTTCATGCTATAACTTAAGTATAACATTAAATTAGTAGGGTGTTGCATTTTTTGTATCAGAGCAGTTCGTCCTAACTAAGGCCTGAGTATTGGACTGACTATGCTTCGCACATATTCTATATTTCTTAGCTGATAACATACATTAGATCTTGCCTGTACGGTTGAGACATAGGTGTGCATGTGTAAGAAGTGCTTGATCGTGTGAGCTATTATTTACTAGCACATTAAACTTAGTGTTGATCCTGATCAACTCAATAACTTTTGTTTTGTGTGCTCAGAACTTAATGGCTTCCAGAAGGTGAGGTAGGCCAAGCACAGAACCTGCTCAAGAGGACTCAGTTGACTTCGTGGGCACAATACGAGAGATGGCTCATGCAATGCGGAAACAGGCCGCGGCAGCTCACCAGGTGATGGATCAACTAGGTAGGCGACCTAAGGCAAGCTGTGGAGGAAACTCTCATGGCCCGGGAGCTGATCTGGACTATCTTAAGTTCGTTGAGTTCAGGAAGGCCAATCCGCCCAGCTTCCGAGGGGCGTATGACCCTGATAAAGCAGATGAATGGATCAAAGCCATGGAGAAGATTTTCTCTGTCCTAGACTGCTTAGATCATCAGAAGGTGAACTTCGCCACCTATATGCTCGAAGCGGACGCAGAGTTCTGGTGGGACGGGGTATGAAGATTATACGAAGAGTCTCAAACAGTAGTCACCTGGATGGTGTTTAGAGACGTCTTTTACCAAAAGTACTTTCCTGTCTCTATTTGAAATGTTAAGGAACTTGAATTTATGCAGTTGCGTCAAGGAAATCGGACAGTATCCGAATATATTGCCAGATTTGAAAAGCTGTGCAAATTCTCTACAATTTATCAGAGGAACCCAAATGAAGCCTGGAAGTGCATCAAATTCGAAGGAGGGTTACGAGAAGACATTCTTACCGCAATAGGGCCAATGGAGATTAGAGATTTTCCCACGTTGGTAAATAAATGCCGACTTGTGGAAGATTGCAACTCGAAACTAATGGCAACCAGGACCGCAGGACCCCAGATTTAAGCCCAACTTTCAACAATAGAGAAGATTTCAACCGGTGGGCAACAAAGGCAAGCAGCCTCAGAGGCCTCTTCCAAATCCAACTTGCATGAAGTGCAGTAGGAATCACGGTGATCGGCTATGTTTGGCAGGCCAAAATGTCTGTTATAGGTGTGGCAAGTCAGGCCACAAAATTTATAAGTGTCCGACCAGAAATCCACCACAGCCGTCTCGATCACAACGTCAAGGATGGGTTTTTATGATGGATGCAGAGGAAGCTGATAAGTCCGAGGGAGTAATCCAAGGTATCTGTGAAGTGGACGGTGAGACTCTAACTATACTTTATGATTTGGGTGCCTCCCACTCATTTATTTCTCATGACTGTGTGGCTGTTTTACGATTACTAATTTCTGAATTGCTTTATGATCTACTGGTTTCTACTCCTATCATGAACCGATTAAAACTAGTCAAATTTGCATCAATGTTCCTCTTCAAATTAAGGGTAGAACCTTTGCAGCTAATTTGATTTGCCTCCCTCTCTCTGGACTTGATATAATTTTGGGCATGGATTGGCTTTCTGTCAATCAAGTCATGCTCAATTGCTTTGATAAAATGGTGGTATTCCCCTCTATCTCATCTTCTGAGCCCCAAGCCTCAACACTCTTCTATCTGAACTCTTTATTAGTAAACTATAATGGGTCGGAAGTCAAGGATACATCATCTTGTCAACTAATGTGACGGAAGTTGAACAGAAACTAGAAGAGGTCCTGGTTGTTAAGGAATATCCTAATGTTTTTCCAGAAGATATTCCTGAATTCCCTCCTAAGAGAGAGATTGAGTTCACCATCGAATTGGTTCCAGGTGCAGGACCAATTTCTATAGCTCCGTATCGAATGTCACCTTTGGAGCTGTCAGAACTAAAGAGATAGATTGAAGAGCTTTTGGAAAAAGGATTCATACGGCCAAGTGCATCGCCATGGGGAGCTCCAGTCTTGTTGGTCAAAAAGAAGGATGGGAGCATATGCCTATGCGTGGATTAGAGGCAGTTGAATAAAGTGACGATTAAGAATAAATATCCACTGCCAAGGATTGATGATCTCATGGACCAGCTACAAGGTGCAACGGTATTCTCCAAGATCGACTTGCGTTCCGGATATCATCAAATTCGAGTATGGGAACAAGATATCCCTAAGATAGCCTTTCGAACTCGTTACGAACATTATGAGTACACCGTAATATCATTCGGACTGACCAACGCATCAATAGTATTTATGGATTACATGAATCGAATATTCCGCCCATATTTGGACAAGTTTGTAGTGGTGTTTATCGACAACATACTTGTCTACTCGAAGACGAAGCCAGAGCATGCGGAACATTTGCGACTGGTTCTGCAAATTTTAAGAGAAAATAAACTCTATGCTAAGTTATCCAAATGTGAATTTTGGATGAAAGAAGTGAAATTTCTCGGCCATGTAGTGTCCTATGGAGGAATCTTCGTAGACCCCAGTAAAGTAAAAGCAGTACTAAATTGGGAAAGGCCGACCACAATCACTGAAGTCAGGAGTTTTCTGGGCTTAGCTAGATATTACAGGCGATTCATTAAGGATTTCTCTCATATAGCTTTGCCCTTGACCAAGCTAACCAGGAAGAATGCTCCATTTGAATGGACGTTGGAGTGTGAGCAGAGTTTTCAAGACTTGAAGAGAAGATTGACTACGACACCAGTGTTGGCCTTACCAGACCCTAGTGGACCATTTGAGATCTACTGTGATGCGTCCAAACAAGGATTAGGGTGCGTGTTGATGCAGATCGGAAATGTAGTCGCTTATGTCTCCCGACAATTAAAGCCACACGAAAGGAATTATCCTACACACGATCTCGAATTAGCTGCAGTAGTATTTGCCTTGAAGATATGGAGATATCACCTGTATGGTGTAAGGTTCGAGGTCTTTTATGATCATAAGAGTTTGAAGTACCTCTTTGATCAGAAGGAACTAAATATGAGGTAGCGAAGGTGGATGGAACTTCTTAAGGACTACGAATTTGAATTGAAGTACCACCCAGGTAAGGCCAATATTGTGGCAGATACTTTGAGTAGAAAATCTCTAACTGTAGCCTGGATGATGATTAAGGAGACAGAACTTATTGAAAGCTTCTGAAATCTTAATTTGGGAATCCTTATGACTCCCAAGACCCTTCAGCTACATCAAATTAAGATAGCCAGTAGCTTTAAGGAACAAATTCGGCAAGCACAGCAAGAGGATGCTAATTTTCAACATACAATTCATCTTGTGCAATTAGGGAAATTGACGGATTTTGCTCAAGATAAAGAGGGCATTTGGCGGTGTCATGATAAGGTGTGTGTACCCGAAGGAAATGATCTTCGGAGGAGGATCTTAAAGGAAGCACATAAGGGTGAATTTACTGTACATCCTGGCATTACTAAAATGTATCAAGATCTTAAAAAGATGTTTTGGTGGCCAAGCATGAAGTCAGACGTGGCAAGCTTCGTAAGCAAGTGCTTGACCTGTCAAAAGGTGAAAGCGAAACATCAAAAACCCTCTGGTATGTTGCAGCCCTTGGAAATCCCTGAGTGGAAGTGGGAGAGTATCTCCATGGATTTTGTAATAGGATTACCAAGAACGCCAACAGGATATGATGCCATATGGGTTGTTGTGGATAGATTAACCAAATCTGCTCACTTTTTGCCCATTCGAGCAAATTATCCGTTGGAAAAATTAGCTCAACTATATATTCAAGAGATTATCAGGCTGCATGGGGCCCCTTCAACCATCGTCTCTGATCGGGATCCAAGGTTTACCTCACAGTTTTGGGGAGCCTTACAAAAGGCGTTTGGTGCTAAGTTGTGCCTAAGCACTGCATATCATCCGCAAACGGATAGTCAAACAGAAAGGACAATTCAAACCTTAGAAGATATGTTATGAGCTTATATAATGGAGCAACGCAGGAATTGGGATCGATACTTACCGCTAGCCGAATTCACATACAACAATAGCTACCACGCTAGCATCGGTATGACTTCTTACGAAGCATTGTATGGACGAAAGTGCCAGTCTCCCCTGTGTTGGTATGAAACAGGAGAATCAACTCTATTGGGGCCTGATTTAGTTGAGCAGATCAGAAGAATTCAAAGTAAGATGCTTACCACTCAAAGTCGTCAGAAGAGTTATGCAGATACTAGAAGAAAACCTCTGAAATTTCAAGAAGGAGACTACGTATTTCTGAAGGTTACGCCTACCATAGGGATAGGTAGAGCCATTAAGGTCAAGAAGTTAAATCCTCGCTTTATTGGTCCTTTCCAGATCTTGAAGCGAATCGGATTAGTTGCATATTGAGCTTTGCCTCCACATTTGTTAAACCTTCATGATGTTTTCCATGTTTCTCAACTTAGAAGATATCAGCCTGACCCTGCACACTTGCTAGAACCCAAATCAATACAGTTAAAGGAGGACCTAACTTTCCACGTACAGCCAGCACGGATTGTAGACAAAAGCAGCAGACAACTTCGAAATAAAACCGTGCATCTAGTAAAGGTAGCATAGGGAAAGGAAGATGCTGAAGACTACATTTGGGAACTGGAATCAGACATGAAGGAAGAATATCCTGAACTATTCTCAAGTACTAAATTTTGAGGACAATTTTTTTTTTAAAGGGGGTGATAATGTAATATCCGCAATTTCCGACCTCCGACCTCCAGCGAAATGGTTGAATTCCCGACCTACGACCTCCGACTTCACCTCCAAGGCTCAAATGGACTGGCTATATTTTCCGATTTCCAACATTATGCTTGAAACAAATAATACACGAGTTCCGACCTTAGGCTCAAGTTAGAATGGGCACGAAATCCGACATCCGAGTTTATCTCAACCAAAAATGGACGCGAGATCAGATCTCTGAATTAGTCTCCAGGTTCGACTAAAATTTACACAAGTTCCGATCTATGAATTTATTCCCAAGAGCCTTTCATTTCTATCGATGTTCCCGAGTTTGCCTATAACAGACTTCCGAGATTAAATTTGGAGTTCCGAGAATCTCTAAGTTCCGATTTCCTGGTATATAAGATTAATGTTTTGATTCCTGATCTCCGATGTTATGCTTAGAATCGATTCAAGTTTACATAATGTCCCCGACTTCCGGGTTTAAGTGTTTGGTTTCACATTCTTGACCTTGACTTCGATTTTAAGGTGATTGGGTGCTGTATGATTTCAGGAACTATTTTCGAGTTCCGATTTCATCTCCAAATTTTGAATAGATTTGGACGAGTTTCGACTTTAAGGAGAGTATGAGTTCCGATGTCATTTTTAGATACAATGGAAGCAAGTTCCACTTTTAGGCGACGTGGAGAGCAATTTTGTCACAAAAGAGGGAGACATGGCTGAACTTTACCCACAAATTTTCAACCAATCAAAACTCACAAAGCCAACTACCACCTCAAGCTTATATAACTCATTTCTTTGTCTCCTTCTGCCCCATTTCTACGTAGCCTTCTCCCTTGTTTAGCTCTCTTTTTCTCTTCTCCACTCACCTAACTCCATCCAACTTTCAAGTTCAACCAAATTCTATTTCCAAACTCAAGCCTAATCACATAACGAGAGATAGAGGTTTAATTCTTGTCTTGATTTTCTGATCTTGGATGGCTGATGGTAGTTTCTTTTCTCAATTTTGGATGTATTGATTGAATGATTATGATGATATATGGCTGGTTTATTGACTGTTTGTGAGATTAAATTCAAATTGAAAGCAAGAAAAGATGAAATTAGGAAGAGCTGAGGGGCTGGAGAACCAAAAACCCTCGGCAGTCCGTACGGCAGAGTGTACGGCTCCGTCTACAGCTAGTTAAATCTAATGAAACTATTTTTATGGGAAACTAGACATTCAAGGCTTTCCATACATATATCATATAAGGCCATTGGATTAATATATAGAGAGATATAAATTATTGAAATTTGACCTAGGATTCAAGACTTTCATCCGGGCAGTGTGACTTGAGAAGGCTGTAACTCACCCTACACAACTCCAAATTGAGTGAAACTAACTTTATTAGAAAGCTTATACATAAGAGAACATCTACAAAGAAATTTCAAGTTTGTTACCATCCCATTTGTTCCCAATGATTCAAAGAAATTGCCATATGTTCAAACTGGGCCAAAATAGGGCAGTTTAGGAGGGTTAAATTTTGGGGCTTATAACTCGAGGTCTACTAAGGAAAATGAAATGGAACTTCTTGCATATGAAAGATTCTCCAGTTAGCTTTAACATGAGACCAATTTTGTATGATTTGAGCCAGTTTTCGATTTTTAGTAGATTTTTACTTTTGAGTGTACAATTCTGGCCAGCCATAGGGCAGGTCAGGATAAAACCTAAATAACTTGAGTTATGGTTATCAAAATTAGATGGGACTAAAGAGGTTAGAAAATAGACATATAACACTTTAACATATCCAAAATTGAGGTCCAGATGAGTTAAGTAAATATTATGGCCTGATTTACAAAAATCGGGTTGAATGATTGAGCTAAGGCAGTACCTTTGTCCTAATATAACTGATGTTTCTATGAAGTTAATGTTGCATTATGAATGGAATGATATGATTTCTTTGATAAGTTGATATGCTGAGTACTAGCACTATTCATGAGAAAGCGGACACGTTCTGTATTACCGCTGAAATTTCAGTAAAGTATATGCATGAGTTATGATATACATGTAGATGCATGTGCATTTTCAAGAAAGCTATGAAAGTCATGTTATGAGGAACCTAAAGATTATGTTATGATGAAAGTTTGATGATACTTGGGCCAACCCCAGAATAAAGTTAAGGGGAATAGATCGGTGGAGAGGTCAGGGAAAGCAAACCCAACATTCCTGTATAGGAACAAGCTCGATCCTGAAAAGCAGACTATTACCCAGGAGTATAAAGTGGCCAAGAACTCCCAGGGGACCAAGTAATGGAAAAGTTTATGAAGAAAGGTTCAAGAACAAGTTTTGTATGATTGCATTAAGTGCATGATTACATTGAACAGTCATTACAAGTTATTTACAGTTTGTCTGTTATGTTCCCTTACTGCCGTATGTTCACTTATTCTACTCATTATTCTGTGTATTACTATTAGTCATTTATTCTGTTTCTTACACTATCTTAAGTAAAATTGAACCTTGCCTCGGACCAGATATTTTCTTAAACTTATTAAAAATAGTTCTGCTTGAACCTATGTTTTCATAATTAAATAAAAATCGAGGCAATTGAGAATGAATGTGATGTCAGCTAAACACTGTACGCGGGCCCTACTGAGAATTTCTTCAAATTCTCACCTTGTCTTGCATTTCCTCATCATTCTTAGACGTTGACGATGGACTCGAAGGCGACTCTGTTTATTGAGCTCCCTGACCTGCAGCTTCACCAGGATCTCGAGATGTACTCATTCTACTTAGCTGGCTCCCGCCATTTCCGTCCCTACTTTTTAGCACCAGAAATTTGGTTGATCTTTTAGTTCATTCTGCTTTTGAAACATATATATATAAACTGAAGCGCTGGCTTCCGACTTATATATGTAAATATACAACTGATGCTATATTATATGTCATTATTCACTTCTGTGGTACTTTTATTAAATTCTGTTACGTTCTAAATTATTGATCACGTTTATTATATACAGCGCTCTGTTTCTTCTGTTACAAAAAAAAAGTGATACGGAAAAGGAAACGTAAGCGGAGTATTAACACGGTAACACAATCTACTTAATTTCATGCTATGACTTAAGCATAACATTAAATTAGTAGGGTGTTACATCCTACTAAGGGGAGAAGCTTGTTTGTTTTATATGGTCTTAGACAAGCATCAAGATAGTGGTTTCATAAATTCTCAACTGCCTTGATCAAATTATGGCTACACTAAATTCAAGGGTGATTATTCACTTGCCCATTGGATGTAGTTCCTCACTTGTAATTCTTCTAGTATATGTCAATGACTTTGTTGTGGTCAATACAAGTGAATTATGATACCCAAGGTTTATCTGTAGCTTCCATCCATGTTCAAGCTGAAAATTTACTTGAAGTATTTTCTAGGCCTTGAATTGATTAGATAGATAAAAGTATTTATATTTCACAAAGAAAGTATACTCTTTCTCTCTTGGAAGACACAAGATTTCACACTGGCAAGCTTAAAAATCTTCCCACGGATCCTAACCTCAAGCATAGTGCTAATGATAGGGAACCACTCAATGACCTTTCTATGTATAGGTTGTTGATTGGTTGATTAATGTACCTTATCATCTCTAAGCCAAATATCACCTTCTCTATTACCAAATTGTCTCAGTTTATGTTTAAGCCTCACCTTCCATATCTTCATGTAGTTCATCACTTATTGTGATAATATTAAAGCTTCACCAAGTGAAGTATTGCTTTTTCTTCTAGTTTATAACTACATCTTAAGGCTTACGCAGATGTAGATTGGGGGAATTGTGTAGACAATAGGTAATCTACTAATATGTATTGTATTTTCTTGGCTGATCCTTTGGTGTCTTAGAAATCTAAGAAGCGGCCTACAAATTCTCCATGCTTAGCTGAGGCTTAATATCAAGCCTTTTTATAATCCCATATAAAATACACTTATATGATTGGCCGGGAGCACCTATGGTGCTCCCGGACCATGCAATATTTCTCCCTTTGTAGAGAGTATTATGCACATGTAAATTATGATGATTTAATTAGTTGTGTTAGTTAGATGGTTTGTTATTCAAATATGTAGACTAGCTTCATCAATTATGTTGCTCTCTTTCCCCCCTTTTCCTCTCTCTCTCTCTCCCTCTCTATTTATTATCTCATTTTAAGATTATTATATTTTACATTTGATATCATAAATTGTCTTGAATATAGTGCAAAGCATGTTTGAATGATTCGAAGGGGAATCAAGTTTGGCTTCAATCTTAATTTTGGAGCTTCAAACATGAAAGTAACATTTTGTTGCTTTTGCATTGAGTAAAAATTTGTTGAGGTGTGTATTGAAAAAAATATTCATATAATTTAATATTAATTACTATTTAAATAAATCAAGTTTAGTGCATGTTTGGGAAATCTAAAAAATAGTTTTTTTAAGAAAAAAAACTATTTTTCAAAAATCAAGCATGTTTGGCAAATTTGTAAAAACAAGCTATAATATAAAGTTGATAATTTTAAGCTGAAAAATAGCTTATAAGCATAAGCATTTTTTGGAGCTTATAATTATAAATAGAAGTTGATTATTTTAGAATTGTTATATTTTTACCAAATTGACCCTAAATAACAAATATTATATAATATAAATAATTATTTTATACCCTTTTTAGTAATTTTATCATATAAAGGCAATTTTTTTCATACAATCCAAATAAAACAGATTATCTTAAAACTGTTTTTCAACTAAAATATTCAAATATAAATTGATTATCATAGAAGTGATTATATTAAAAAGTGATTATACAAATAAGCGATTATTAAAATAATTTTAATTTTTTAACTTTCCCAAATACACACTTAATATTTTTAAGTGATTAAAATTATGATTTAAAAGTGATTTTATTTTATAATGCTTAAAAAGCTTTAATTGTAAAGAAATTATTTCTTCATCAATTCATTTATGATTAAAATTTTAAAATTATTTGTTTTTAATTTAATCTACGAAATCAATCCATATCCTTTTTGGTAATCATACATATGAAAGTGATTTTTCTCAATACTTATGTTACCGAACTAGTTACTCCAAAGTTTAATTAGTTAGGTGGTGAGCTAGCAACAGTTAGTTGGTTAAGTCAGTTAGTGGATTCATGCCACATGAAGCATAAGTATCCACCAAAAACAAGGGCTATCAATAATTATACTACTTAAGAAGATGTTGGTGACAGTAGTGGTGTGGTTTCTTATAAGGAGGAGAAGTGTGAAGATTCGGAGGCCATGTTCACTCCAGAGTAGCATAAGGCTATTATGGCTATGATCAAGCGTTCTCGTCATAGCATAGCAACAACTAGATTCACACCTCTTCTAACCCTCCTAATCCTAACACAGGTATATCACAATTTTTTTCCATTAATAGTTTGAAACATAACTCCTAGATTCTTGACATGAGAGCTACAGATCATGTCTATAACTCTCTGTCAAAATACCAAAGTTATACTACCAATAAACTAGACCTTATTAAACTAGCAAATGGCAATCTTGTGACTACTTCTATTTCTAGTAATTTTCTCACCATCCTTTTACCTCACAAATGTTTGGTATATTCCAAACTTTACCTTCAACTTAATTTCAATTTCTAAACTAACCTCTTGCTTATCTTGCAAATTAGTTTTTTATAACTCTAAGTGTAAGATATAGGACATGCTTACATCAAAGATGATTGGTGTAGCTAAGCTCCAAGGAGGTCTATATGTAGTGCATTATCCAGCTCTTGGTGTGGAAGCCTTCAAGTCCATCAATGTAGTCTCTAGTTCAGGTTCTAGCCTATGACATATGCATTTATGACACTATTCTTTTGATAGCATTTCTTTGTTATAGAATAAGCATTCTTACATTTCTTGTACTTCCAATAAAGATTCTTGTCATGTATGTCATTTTACAAAACATAAACGATTTCCCTTTTCTCACAATGTTACCCAATCTGTTAATGCTTTTGATTTACTTCATGTTGATATATGGGGGCCCATGTCATTTCCTTCTACATCGAGTCATCGCTATTTTCTCACCATTAACCAATTAGAAACAGATTTAGAGACAGAAAATTTAAAGAGGGACAATCAATCCATTACTAAAAAAGCATTGACTTCATGTTTGAGCGATTAGAGACGAATTTAGAGATGGAAAGTTTTCATCACTAAATCTGTCACTAAATTGCTTTGACTTTTTATATGACCCTTTAAAGATGGATTTAGAGACAAAATATTTTAAAGACAAAAGAATTTCGTCACTGATTCTGGCGCTAAATCTTCAATACAATAGTTGGTCTCTAATTTGCATATTCCATTTCTAATTCTGTCTCTATTAGAGATAAAATTATTTCCATCTCAAAATTCCATCACTAAATCGGATTTTTCTAGTAGTGGTAGATGATAAAACTAGGTACACTTGGTTATTCTTCATGAAAGTTAAATCTAAAACTGGTCAACATCTTCAGAATTTTATAGCACTTATAGAAAATCAGTTTAATATAAAAGTAAAAACAATCAGGTCCAATAATGGTCTAGAATTCAAGTCAGATTAGTTTTATGCATCTAAAGGCATCATGCATCATACCACTTGCATTAAGACTTTTCAATAGAATGGCATTGTTGAACACAAACACCAACACTTATTAGTAGTGGCACGAGCTCTCATTTTTCAATCTAATATTCCTAGATGTTTTTGGAATTTTGCCATTACTCATGTTGCGCACTTAATCAACCGGTTACTCGCCCTTTTGTGGCATAATCAAAATCCTTTTGAAGTATTGTTTCAATCTTCTCCTAATTTGTGTTCTTTGTGGGTATTCAGTTACTTAAGCTATGCATCAACTATATGTTCACATAGAAAACAAATTAGATCCTCATGTGAGGGAATGCATTTTTTTTTGGGTTTCATTGTGGCGTTAAAGGTTTTCTATTATTTGATTTACTTTCTAACAACTTTTTGTTTATCGATATGTTTTCTATGAAAAGGAATTTTCTTACTCTCAATCTAGTGATACACTAATTCCTGACACCTTACAAACTATCAAAGATCCTTTTCTCATCTTCTATCATCATTCCCCATCCATTTTAGTTGATCATATTCATTTACACACATCCATTCCTCATCTACTGCATACATTGCAACCCTATACACCGCCATTGAGGTTTGTGATAATGTACCTATTCCCACTCCCACAAATACACACACCTCACATGTCATTATTGTTCAACCTTAGCTTAGGCGATTACAAAGAACACAGAGAGCTCCACAATTTCTGTTGGATTATCATTGCAACTTGACATTCTCATATCAGCCATCATCATCTGGCTGCAAGTATCCTTTGTCTCTAGTCCTTTCTTATACTGCTCTTTTTCCTAAACATCGGTCTTTTTCCTTGCCTATTTCCAGCACACTTGAACCATAAACCTATGCTGAAGCCGTGAAGGATGCTAACTATAGAGAAAAGTCATAGAGGCTGAATTCTTGCTTTGGACGATAATAGAACCTGATCTCTAAATAGTTTACCCCCTATAAAGAAATAGATTGGGTGTAAATGGGTATTCAGAGTACCCAGAGTACACACCTGATAGGACATTAGAGCAACATAAGGCCAGGCTTATTGCCAAAGGATACACCCAAACAAATGGGATTGACTATCTTGATACTTTTAGGTCAGTGGCAAAGTTGACAACAGTTCATATTCTTCTCTCCTTGGCTGCGACAGAAGGTTGGTATTTGCATCAACTTGATGTCAATACGGCCATTTTGCACGGTGATCTATATGAGGAGGTATACACGGTTGTGCCACCTAGTCTTTCTTGTGCTATTCCTAACCTGGTTTGCAAATTTGAAAAGTCTTTATACAAACTCAAGCAGGCTAGTCGCTAATGGAATGCCAAGCTTACCTCTATTCTTTTGTCCTCAGGTTAAAAGCAAACAATGGCTGATTACTCCTTATTCATCAAGGCTTCAAGTGTTTCATTTACTGCCATCTTGGTGCATATAGATGATTTGGCAGGGAAAAATTTGGCTGAGATTGAGGCTATGAAATAGTTGCTTGATTATCGCTTCAAGATAAAAAAAACTTAGTGATTTGAAATTTTTTTGGGAATGGAAGTTGCTCAGTCTAAGCTTGGGATCATACTTTATCAATGGAAATACATGCTAGATTTGTTGAGTGAAATTGGGTTGTTGGGATCAAAGCCTACACTTACCCCAATGGATTATTCCTTGAAGCTGTCGAAGAATTTTGGGGCCACCCATTGTTGACATCTCCTCTTACGAATGGCTTGTTGGTAAACTCCTTTATCTCACCCATGCACGGCTTGACATTAGTTTTGCAATGTTTAGTCAGCTCTTAGAGATGCCTACTGAGATGCATCATCAAGCTACTTAAGGGTCCTTCGCTACCTCAAAGGCTCACTTGTTGCTGGGTTCTTCTTTTATGCACATTTTGATTTTAGGCTAAAGGGGTATGCTAATTTTTACTGGGATGCTAATTTTTACTGGGCCATTTGTTAAGATACCAAGCATTCTACTTTTGGGTACTGCTTCGTCCTTGAATCTTCCCTTGTTTCATGGCGGAGTAAGAACCAGCCAACCATTGCGCGTTCCTAGTTAGAAGCAGAATACTAGTCTTTAGCTCAAGCCACATGTGAAGCCCAATGGCTCCTTAATTTGTTGCATTATTTCTAGGTTTGAGATGTAGGGCCAGTGACTATCTTTGGTGACAATCAATCAATGCTCCACCTTGCTCATAATCTTGTGTTTCACGAACATATGAAACATATAGGGATTGATTGTCACCTAGTCTAGGAGAAGCTCCAAGCTAAGGTGATTCATCTACTTCCTATTTCTTCCCAACATCAGCTAGCTGACATTTACACCAAGGCTCTTGCACCAAGACCCTTCCACTCTCTATGTACCAAATTGGGCATGCTAGATATACATGCTCCAACTTACAGCAGGGTGTTATCGAGGGAATGGATCTTCTCAATTAAAAATTTCACATGACAAGGTTACGTGTTGATTTTCACCGTTAATTAAGAATTATGGGTCCCACACTTGACCCCACATGTTTAATTAATGATAAAAATTAACACATAACCTTATCATGTGAAATTTTCAATTGAGAGGACCTACTCCTATTATCGATTAGTTACTCCAAAGTTCAATTAGTTAGGTGATGAGTTGTCAACAGTTAGTTGGCTAAGTCAATTACTTGAGGTTTCATTTCAATTTCATTTATTGATTCATTTCATATTAATTTATGTAGGAGAATAGCTTGTATATAAGACAAACTTGTACATATGATTAATTTCATATTGTAACACCCCAGCCTGAGTGCAGTTACCTGTCGAAACCGAAACCTGAAAAATTCTGAGTCTGAACCCTATGCCTCCTTGGAGGGCTATAGGTTTAAGGCATTTTCTTAAGATCAAAAGTCCCGGTAATGGTTCATCAGGCATAAATGAGTTGAAGAGGGATTTTTAACGAATTTTAGGGAATGGATAACCCCTTCGTTTCCAACTCTCAAGTTTATAAAAATGCAAGTTTTCGGAGAATTGTACTAAAACCCAAAAGTTGAATTCTAATCTTTAAGGATTTTGAATTTTTAGATATTTTTATTGAATCCAAATGGGGGGTATTCCCTTATTTAAATAAGTCTGTGCAATATTCTGGACCTGGGAAAGGACTGCAGAAGGAGGGAACTAAGTTTTTGGAGTTGGTAATCGATTACAGAGGATCTGTAATCGATTACAGTCCTCTCTGTATGTCCACAGGTTCAAATTTTTCGCGTGGTAATCGATTACCATATTTGGTAATCGATTACTAGTTCTGGGTTGGTGGTAATCGATTACCAGCTTTTTGGCTGTGGTAACCGATTACCATAATTGGTAATCGATTATCAGTTCTTCGTGGTAATCGATTACTAGCCCTTGGTAATCGATTACCGCAGGTCAATATATAAGCCAAGACGCGTGCCTTCCCCTCATTTCGCGATTTTATTTCTCTCTCTACCCTCAAAACTGGCTCCCTTCTCTCTAAAACATCTCCCTTCCTTCTTAAACCCAATCCTTCACATCTTTCCATCAAATTACACCATTCCCAATCACTTAAACTCAATTCCTTTCTTTAATCTCAAATCCTACCCTCATCCAAAAATCAACACATTTGATCTTGGAGCTTAGAGGAGGTGACACCAAGGTTCCTAAAAGATTTCCTCTTCCATTCTCCCTTCAAAAAGGTAATCTTCAAACTCCTTTCCTCTTCCTTTCCTTTGAATTAGGAATTATTTCCTCTATACTGAGTCTCTAGAGAACCCTAGGTTAGAAGAATTAGCAATTTTCATATCTAGGAGTAAAGTAAATTAATCCGTAGTCTAAGGGACTGACCTTGAATTAAATTGTCATATTATTGATAGTATATACCATTGGAGGATTGGCTGTGGCTCTCAGAGATCATGGGATTAGGAGTTCGCTATTGGCGTTAAGTCTGTGAATAGATAGTTTATCCCTATCTTAGTTTTAACATATTTTTGTCTATATATATTCATATGCAAATGATTTGGTATATCTTAGCAATATAATTTAAATTTTGGTAGCTTATTTACTTCAACTTGGTCACATGAGACAATGACTTGATTTTTGGGAAGAAAAATTGACAAATGTTTGTTGCGTTAGTTTCCTATTAAACTTTGGAAAGTTCTCTTTGTTTTGAAAGGTTTTGGATAAAAGCTTCGGACTTTTACTTGTTTTTGATTTATTAAAGTGTTAAAGCTTTACTTTCTTTAAAGTTACGATTTTATTGTTTTATATAAGATATATTGGTTTATTTTATAAGAATCTTTATTAAATATTCTGTATAATGGAAAAGAAATATTTGAGAAAGTCTAGATCGGGATCTGTAGGCTAACGGCAGTAGGCGTTAGCCCTGGGTGCACCTAGGATGTTAGATTTCATGGCCACTCAAGGGAGTGGTGTGTGCCTGTTATTCATGGCCACACATATAGTGTGATGTGTGCCTGTTATTCACGGCCACATGAGGAGTGGTGCGTGCCTGATTACGGGATTCACACGAAGGAATGGCCACCTAAGTGTGTTTCCTGACGGATTTATCTTGGAATAGATGGACTCTATTTTGGAAAAGAAAACTTGGATAATATTTGATTAAGATTTCTATTTTGGTTTCGTTATACATATTATAGTATCACCTTAATATCTATAAATTTATACATTATCTCATGTGGGTTAGGGACATTCTATCTCTCATTGAGTTTCTCAAAACTCACCCCATAGTTGTTCTATCCTTTTCAGATGCAGCTTTAGGCTTGGGAGCCAATTTTTCAGTTCAGCATCATTTGATTCCTATCTGGGTGAGCCCTATTTAGCAATGGGCCCTGATTTATAATTCTATTTCTGTTGTAATCTTAGTATGTAGCTCCATAGCACTACAGGCAGGGTCCGACCTTGTTCTATTTTTTGTTGTTGTCATATATTCATTCATATATATATATATATATATATATATATATATATATATATATATATATATATATATATATATATATATATATATATATATATATATATATTTCAACTTGTTGGAATTAAAGTTATGAAAAGGATTTATTTTCTAAAGAACTTGAGTTGTGTATTTTGGATGAGTAATTGTAACTATTTACATATATATTTAATCGTTATACTGTGTGCTGAGGGGTGTATTCTGAGAATACCTGAATCCCCGATGAAAGATTGTGTCTGTTTATCTTGCAGGGTAAACTTTTGTAATTGGGAAATATCCGAATTACAAAAGGGACTTTGTCGAATTTTTTATAAAATTCTGTGATGGAAGGCTTGCGTAGGGACTTGTCCCTATGCGCCGGTCATGGCCTGGGTTTGGGTCGTGACACATATAGTGAAATTCACTTATTTCAAATTCACAGCTCTCATATTCTCTCTGCTTTTTCTTTATCTCCTTGAGGATCTGGTACCTATTCACACTATACAAACAATATCTAACATATCATAATCATTTTTGAGATAAATATTTTCCATGTTGATGTTAACTCAATTTGATCAAAATCAATTTTATAGCATCAAATTAGCTCAAAATTAATTTTACAAACTCTAATTCAATCACACACTTTCTTGTACAAAAAAGAAAGAAAGAAAGAAAGAAAACACATAAATCAAATCGAAAACTTTTTGAGTTGATACAGATAGATTCTGTTGATTGAACTAAGTTTTAATGGGTGCATTTGTTGGTGTTTTTATTTTATAAAAAAAATTATTTTTTATTAAAAATTACTTTCAGTTTATATAAATTATTAGATAAACTTCCTTAAAAAATAAAATTAGATAAAAAAAATTAAAAAACAAATAAAAATTATTTCCAATAAAAATATTTTTTTTTATATTTTTTTTAAATTTATCCAAAATCACCCAAATTCATGAAACCTGATTTCTTCCACTCGAACAACTCCATAATGGAACTTCATTATAGGTCAATGTATCCCTATGAATAGTCAATTGCTTGATTTAATTTGTTTTCATAAGTGTTGATAATGACAGGTTTATGTATCAGTATGAACACAGTCAACCATCTCGTTAGTTTGTTAATTTAAAATCCGCGTATGCACAATGTCAAACTTTTCGGATCTGCGATTAAAAATGCAGCTGCAGAAAAATAAAACAAATTGCTATACGGCACTGTTGAAGTTCAAGCAGTTTGCAAATTGCACAATCGCCGAGGCGCAGGTGGGCCTGGATGCCTAATTTGACTCCAATGGTTCTCCTGAATTGATCATTTCACTGAAATTAACAGCCATTATGGCGAGAGAATTAATCGGAGAATGGGTCCATTAGAAAACGAAAAAGGGAAAACAAAAAGGACATTTTTAAAGTGAATTTAACCTATTAAATAATTTAGGATAAATGAAGTCTTAATTACAAACTTGAAAGAGCATTTTTTGCGCCCGAAAATGGGCCTCTCAGCATTAGTTTGACTTGCGTGTATAGCATTGTAGCGGTAGTAGATCTACCTTTCTGCAGCTGTGGATCCCAAGCCTCCCACTGAACAAACTCAGAAAATAAATAAATAAAACCGATGCCAGCAAATCCTCACGAAGAAATAATATTTCTGTTTTGTATATATGCGGTGAAATCTTAACTACTAATGAATTAGGTTGTTAATTTACTTTCTCCAATTTAAAATGTGTATTTTCATCTTCAAACTTTAAAATGTGTATTGCTCTTGCCTTTTCTAAAAATTTTTAGCTTTGATCAAGTCAAATTGTTAACTTTATAGTTATTTATTTTTGGTAGATAATTTTATATTTATTTGTTATATCTTCCTCTAATTATAATATTATATTACATTGAGAGATAAAAATAATTTATATAACTTTTTTTTTTTATTGTCAAAGATAGCAAGAATATCATTTGACGAATGAAAAAAAAGAGCTTAAGTCATACGTTGGGAGTTCCCCGAAGGCATCTCAAGCGTTCAATGGGCAGTAGAAATAGAAATATATTAAATGGAGTGCAAAAAGAAAAGTTTAAAATAAGTCATTGCAAGGATGTTTTATCTTTTTCCCCAAGATAGAAGGTAATAGTGTTTAGTTGAGTACCTTTTAGTTGCTGAAGAGAGGATGGAGGATATGTGTGACCCCCGGCTACCTTTGTGGTAAAAGAATTAGTAGGAGGAGATATAGTTACATTGGGATCATCAAGGGTAGCATTGCCAAGTGTGGTTGTCCGTTTTACATTGTTCAACTCTGGGCAACTGGGCTGTAGCATAGGCTTGATAGATTAGTCCTTATTCCTCACTCCTATGATGGAAAGAATTGCTAAGTAGAAGTGGTATATCATGTTGGCCATTATCCCATGACACAACCTTGAGGTTTCTCCCATATCTCAAAACGAACATTTGTGAATGTAATGTATATTGGGGTTTATCAGCGAGACCATATTGGAACAATCTGCCAAATCTGCTTTCTCTAGCAAAAGTTCCTCATTGATATTGAGATATGATGGAAATAAAGGGGTGGAAGGATACAAGTATTTTAGCCATTTAACAAACAAATCAAGAGCAACGAAAGGAATAAGCGTACCATAAATCGCGTAGTGTGTCCTTAATGTTTTAACTCCGCCTTACTCAGCATATTGCTCAATGGAGTTGGCATCCACAGTTAACCCTTCAAGATTAGATGAGTCTTCTCAAAAATTCATCTGCACAATAATCCTAGTACATACACTAAGTAGCAAAATTCCATTCTCATAGTTGGATTCAAAACAGGGAATGTGGGGAAGCTCTCTGGGGCAATGGATGCCAATAAGTTTCCTAAAATAGATAAAATCAAGGAGTCGCATATAGCTATAACAAATGTTTTATGGGCAGGTGGTACAAATGCATATACTAGTGTAATAATGTTCTATTAAAAAGGAAACACAAGGTAAACACCTTGTATTAAGGTTAGACTCAAGTGTACAATATCATCTCAATACTATAAGGTATCTACCTATGACGTATCTTCATATATAAAGGAAATATTGTTGGTGAATCCCAATCTACTTTCATCAGCGATTTTCAAATCCTTGATGGAGTGCTAATTGCTAATGAAGTAGTGTGGTGGCTAAAGAAGTCTAGAACTAGTGTTGTAATGTTAAAATTGGACTTCCAAAAGGCATATGACATAATCAATTGGAGGTTTCTTGATCATGTAATGGAGTGTATGGGTTTTGGGAGCAGATGGAGAGGCTAGATCATGCAATGCATGTCCACAGCTTCAATATCATTACTCATAAATGGCTCACACTCAACATCATTCAAAATGCATTGGGGGTTGAGGCAGAGGGATCCGTTATCGCCATTTCTATTTCTTCTAGTAGGTGAGGTGTTCAATAAAATGGTGGTCAAGGCAAAAGAATTAATTTTAGTATAGGGTATCAAAATTGGATTATGTGGTGTAGAACTCTTTCATCTGCAATTTGTGGATGACACATTATTGCTTTGCCCTAATAATAGAGAATGATTGCTGAATTTTAGACGATTAATAAACTATTTTTGAGTAATGTTTGGGCTTCACATTAATTATGGCAAATCGGTCTTGATTCCTTTCAAATACAAGGAGACTTGGGTTGAAGACATTAAGGTGTAGTAGAGGTGCTCGGTGGCTCGTTTACCTGTCCACTACCTTTGTATCCCTTTGGGGGCAAATCCCAAAATGTTATCAACTTGGCAACCGGTTCTAGACGAAATTTAGAAGAGACTTGCCACATGGAAAGCAAAATTCTTTTCTAGAGCGGGGAGATTAGTGCTTATAAAGTTTGTGCTCAATGGTTTGCCGCTATACTACTTGAGTTTGTTTAAAATTCCAAAATTTGTGGCTAGAAAAGTTATTAGTATGCAAAAAAGTTTTTTCTAGTACTCTAGTAATAATCAGAAGGGGATTCCATTGGTTGCATGGGAAGCTATCCAAAAACCAAAGGAGTTTGGAGGCCTTGGAGTTCGAGATTTAATTGTTAAAAATGCTACACTTTTGTTCAAGTGGTGGTGGTGTTTTAATGACCGTGATGACTCCCTTTGGAAAATGATTATCCAATCTAATCATTATAGTGGCCAAGACTTGACTGCTTCTGATTTGAATGCTAGTAGTTTGTGGAATCAATTGACAGACCTATCGAACCTAGGGGAGTTCATTCAAGGGACTACTCAAGTTGGTATTACTAGAAAGGTGGGTTGCGGGAGTTTGACAAAATTCTGGTGTGACAATTGGCTTAAATCTAGAACTTTGAAGGATTTATATCTGAGGTTATTTTCTATTTCTTTGCAACAAAACAACTTCATATAAGATATGGGTTATTGGCATCAAAATGTTTGGCATTGGAATTTCATTTGGAGGAGGAATCTCTTTGCTTGGGAAGATGATATGAGGCAAAACCTATTACAAAGCATTGAGCAACAAAATTTTGTGGAGGGTCTTGATGATGAGATTCTTTGGAGATTTGATGTCTCCGGTAGTTTCTCTATTAAATCATTTTCTTTGCAGGTTTTCAGGAGCGCAACCCCTTTACTTTCATTTTTTTATCATACGAAAGTGGTGTGGAGTGGATTGGCCCCGCCGAGAGTTGAACTACTAGTTTGGTTCTTTCTCTTGGAGAGACTAAATACAAAAGATTGCCTTCATAGGTTCAACTGTATAACAGAGGAGGATTCTCAATGCACACTGTATTTGGAGGATAATGAATCTATCTCCTACTTGTTCTTTTCATGTCTGGTAGCGTGGAGACTTTGGTTCAACTATATGCAGTGGTGGAATATTAGCTTTTGTTATCCAAGTGGACCCATGAATTTCTTTGCGGCTTGGGTTGGTGCTCCCTTCAAAGGTTTCGACAAAAATATGATGTATATGTGATGTTGTGGTCAATTTGGAAGATTAGAAACAGAATTATTTTTGATAGGTTTTCTCCAAATTGGGAAATTGAGATTCAGTAACTTAAAGCCCATTTGGGATATTGGGCCAAGGCTTGGTGTAGTGAGTTCCCTTTCTCCCCTAATTTTGTTGCTTATAATCTGCAAGCAGTCAGAAGTTGGCGTTGTCCACCTAGAACCAGAAATGAGCACTCTTGATTACAACTAGAGTTGATTTCCTACTGGTGTTTATTGATTGATGTCTATTGTTCCTTTCAGTTTTTTGTGCTTGTATTTTTTATGGTTTTACTCTCTTTGACCTTATTGCCTTTATGTATGTTGAACTCTATCCTGTCTCTCCTTTTGGTGATTGAGTAATTATTTCCATAAAAAAAAAAAGGTAATGTGAGACTTCAACCTTAACTAAAACATAAATAAGAGTAATTTAAATTTAAAAGTCTCAAGACCCACAAGTCCAATAAGATCATTTAGATGCTCTGGTGCAGTCTTCATCAATCAAATTTGCTCCCAGTCCCATAGATTATGGGGCGAAAAATGATGGGAACTGAAAATAATAGGGCGTTGGAAAGACGCACTAATAGAGTGATGTAAAAGAATTTCTTACTCCCCTAACTTAGAATTTCTCAATTAGTATGTTAACCATACATGTACGAATATCAATGTTGAATTTTAATGTGAAATTCTCAAAACGCTCTTCCATAATTCTGAGCCTAGCTATTTGACATTCGGTCCCATGCTCCAATTAGGTCAAGTAGCAATTGTCCTTTCACAAGTTGACATATAGAAGTATATTAATTTATAAGTTTTCAATTAATTTAAGCTTATCATAGTCTGTACAAGCAAAACAAAATCGATATTTTGAATCCAAATAACTAAGGGTCTATTTCCTTAAGTAATTTCATCTTGCATTAAGAACTCAAGCTACAGGTACATTCTCATTTTACTTCGATTGACATTTATGTATGATAACCATTCATGTTGTATTGAATTGATGTATATTATGCTACCCTTAGAATGAGTAGAAAATTATAATTGTTTTAAGTCTTTGATTTTTATGTGTATATGGTTTTGTTAGTTGTATGTTATGTTACGACACATTTGAAAGCTAAAAGAAAACGACCAACTAGCTGTGGCATGGAAGTTCAAATAAATAAATAAATAAATAAATAAAATTAACTATATGTATGGACAAGCTTGATTATATCTAAAATGAATTAGTCTTCTTCCTTAATGATAGGAAGAGGATATCCTTAAAAAATCAAAAAAATTAAAAAGATAAAATGAAATGAAATGACATGTTTTGAATAAATCAAATAATTATTTATTTCAAGATATTTTATTTTTAACTCATTCATATTTCAATTTCAAAAAACGGAGCAGCGCAATCAACTCACGATCTTAAACGAAAAAAAAGTATAGAAAGTTACGTGGATAAGAGGATGAAATTCAACGCAAGGTCGTAAGAAAGAATCTATGGAAAGTGACAAAATTTGGGCATCAAAATGGGGCCCAAGTGAGCTTTGCCCTTCGGCCACAGCGCTTTGGAAATTAGTTCTCGGCAAAGCTTCACATGGAATCATGGACATGTAACCAATGGTATTGTTCTAAAAATAGTACACATACTTATATTTATATTATTTTATATCTTTATATTTTTATTATTTAATTATGATGAAATTATCTTTTTTTTTTTTTGCACACTTGTACTTCAATTTTGCAAAAACAAAAAAGTGAGAGACAAATCTATCATTTTTTTTTTTCAATCTATTTCGTGCTGAAAATCACTCTTGATTAGTTTACAACTTCACATGTGTGGGGATTAATTCCATTTAATGCTTGACCCCAATGGACGTCACAAACATCTGGCCCAACCATGTCCTCTAGGAGTGTTTGGTAAGAGGGAATATTTTTACATTCCCATACTTAATAAAAGATTTACAAAAATTTGGGATTGATTTTGGATCCATATTTTTACCAAAATATTTTCATGTCATATATGAAATTACCACATTTTTATGGGATAAGAATATTTTTCTCTATGAAAGGATCAAATTATCTCTATTATCATCTACTGTCATCCATAGTCGGTTACCCTCCATCGCTGTCGAACGACCGTCGATTGTGGCGGCCGCCTCCCTTCGCTACAGGACCATTGCCAGTCGCCATCCTCCACTGCTAGCTGCCATCCTCCACCACCGGCCGCTGCCCTCTGCTAAGGATATTTTTGAAAATATGTAAAATATTCTCAAGAATTTAATCCGTATATCAAACACTCTAAAAACCACATTACTAGGAGAATTATTCCTGAAAATAGCATTTTCGAAAATCCTATTCCCAAAATTAAAAATTCAAACCTCTTACTAAATGATCCCTGGACTCATTGACTTTCCACATCTCCACGTATAATCTTAGCAGCTAGTCCTTCAGCTACTCCAATTGATCAACCAAGTGCACATGACGTTTCTAAACATATTAATCATTGCACAAGAAACAACCAACTCATGTGAGCTAAATTTGAGTGCCAAAGAGCACCACGACCCAACACTGCATGTGAGGAGGCTTTAAGGATCAAGTCCTAAAGCATCCATGGCCTCTCAAAATATGTAATCCCGAAAGTGTACTCGTATTTTTTGTCCATATAATCAGGTCTTATAAAATATATATATATAAATACTTAAACTATATTTTATAAAATTTAACTTTATTTTACTCGCTTAAAATATTTGTGTTTATTTTTCATTTGACACGATTATATAGATAAAAAAAAAGAAATGAAAGACTCCAATTTCATCCAAACAGTAATCACTTAAGTCATTACATCAAGTAATTAACTATAAGTCATTACATCAAGTAATTAACTGCCGGTAAATCGTGTTTTAGAGCATTTGTACTGTTAACTGGGGGCTTCTGAAGATTGTGACCAACAGAGAGTGAGGTGGCTAGTTATTGCTGTGGTCTCCATCTTTTGTATCAAATCATATGATTCATATGTTGTTCTACGTCATGATCATATAACTCAATGCAATACTCTCTCCATTTTAGGATATTTATCCAAAATTAAAAATAAATAAATTTAAAAAAATTAATCTTGATAGTGAAATTAAATTATATAAATAGATAAAATTATTCTTATCTAAAAAAATATATTTTTATTAATATTTATTCTTTTTATATAAATAATAGTGGATTAGTCTAATATATTTTTAATTTTAAAAATTAAAAATATAATTAAAATTTTTTTTAATATTATCTTAATATTAGAAATGAATAAATATACTAAAATTTTAAAATATTAAAATTAGATAAATATACTAAAATAAAAAGACTATTAAATTGTGCATCTAAAAAAGGGAAGCGAATGGGGACTAGTGCCACCCATGACAAGATTTCACGATGGAGGAGTGGGTAAATAAATGCAGGATCATCAACGAGCATGGAAAACCATGTAGCGTAAAATGTACCCTCATGGTCTGTACAAGGTACTCTTATAAAACTGCACTTCAGTATATCCTCCTTAGAATTTGAATGAAGGGCCCAACTAATCACCAAGCAAATAAGACAAAAAGGTGTTCACCAATCAATTCCAATTTATAAGTGTCAAAAGTTTTGGAAACTGAAAAAAAAAAATGTTTTGAAGGATAAAATGAAAATATCATGATATTTTTTTTGTATAATATAAAAAATATTTATATTATAGTGTATAGAATAAAAAATTTAACTAAAAATTTAATAAAATTAATTTACATGTAATTATAAATTAAATTATTTTATTAATTATCTTTTAAATAATCATTTCTACAAGATATACCTTTTAACTCAAATATTTAAAATCTTTCCTATTATATTTTATAAAGTTAAAATCTTTACATAAATATAATTAATAAAATATATAAATGTAAGAAAATTATAAAAAATTATTATGTTATCAGAGAAGTTTGGATATGCAACAGAAATAATTACTACTTCTTTTATGAATCTGATAAAAGGTTAGTTAATTATAAATTATTAATTTATTATAATTATGTTTTACTATTATAAAATTTTCTAATTAAAAAATTCATATAGATCATTATATATTTCTTCAACTCAAATTTAAAATCACAAATTATAAATATATTAATATTTTATTTGAAACGTTAATATAAATTTACTGTAGACATTTTACTTTAATTATATTGATGTAAAGTTTTTAATTCCATAGAATATAATATAAATATTTTAAATATTACAGATTAAAATATGTATTTTGAAGAAATAAATATTTAATACAGTAATTTAATTTTATAACAATAATTACATGTCTATTGATTTTATTGAAATTTTAATTAAAATTACTCTATCTATGTAAACATGAATATTTTTTCATGTGGAATATAATTATTTCTCGTTTCATCCTCTATAATACCATAATTTTCTTGTTTGATCTCTCTTTTTGCCCTTTAGTCCATGTTAGCTTCAACATAAGATGTCAAGTTGACACTTAAGGAGAAAACCAGCGGATAGTTAAAATTATAAAATACATTTGATAATTTATTATTTAATACAATAGCATACCTTTAAATTTAAAAATATAATAATTTAGAGTTTAAAAAATGAAATTATACCTTCAATCCTTTTCAAAATACATAAATAAATTAAACTGTCTACATATTTAATATTTAAAACGCTAATTTGATAATATCGTGTGTAGTTTATAATTAAATAAAATACAATTTTTAATGTTTTAATATCCAAATTTAAGCTTACATCTATTTAGTTGTAATGATCATTGACATTCTAAAACTTTCATATTTTTTCAAAATATGGGAATGAAATAATAAGTTAAGCTATTTAATGAGAAATATATATTTAAAAATTTCCCTATAATTATCATCAATTTTAATAAAATTTATAAATTTATTTAAGAAATGTGAGATTAAAAATAAATATAATTAATTTAAAATTTTGATTTTATTACTTACTTTCGGCCTTCCAACGTTGATTTCCTGGATCCGTCCCTAATCAAACAGGAATGAAAAAAAAGAAAAAAGAACTACACAAAAAACTTTTTAAGAAAACATGGATCAAATAGAAGAATTGTAATATTTGGAGAGACAATGCATATAATTAAGCCAAAAGAACTCTATTAAATCAATGTTATTTACCACCTTTAAATTTCCTTACATAGCCAGATATTCTATTGTACTCTTGAATAAAGAATTTCTCTCCCTATAAGCATCTTGTTATGAAATATTATTTGAATCTAAATGTGGATATCCATATCTTTATCGTGATTTAGTTAAGATTTAATTAGATAAAATCAGTTATTTGATCATATCTTATATATCTCATCCTTTGGCTATAAATAGCCCTTTGGGTGCTCCATGTATGATAACTCACTTGAAAATATGAATAATAGAATTCTCTTTTCCTCCTCTTTTTCTATTCTCTTTTACTATTACTTTCATAACACATTATCAGCATAAGACTCTACCATTCGTGTGAAAGCCTGAGATAAGATACTTTAATAAAGTGAAGTCTTGAGGTAAGATACTCTAACCATGTCAAGCTCGTTCAATCATGAATTTGTGATTCTTGTTGTTTCGTGAAAGACATATTTATCTTGAATTATAGATGCTAAAATTTATATTGCCTTAATGGGTTCTGAAGACACCATTAAACAATGAACATTGCATCCGAGCAGGATCGCATAAAATTTGCCTTAAAGCAATGGGCCTTGAAGACACCATTAAACAATAAAATGTCGCATCCTAGAAGGATAGCGCAAAATCAATCTTCATTTAATGGGTCTTCGAGACACCATTAAAGAAGAAAATATTGCATCCTTGCAGGATTTAATAAAATCTATTTTGATTCAATGAGTTATGGAGACACCATTAAACAAGAAAATGTTATCGCATCCTGGTAAGAATTGCACAAAATCTATCTTGATTCAATCGATCTTGAAGATACCATTAAAATAAGGAAACGTTGCATCCTAGAAGGATTGCACAAAATCATTGATTTATCTTCATTGTCACTTTCAAGAAGGATTAATGTTTTTATATTTTATTCTAAAAGATCTTGTCGATCTTTAGAGCTGTCTGAAGCAGATATATGAATTGGATTTATTTGCGGATTGTAAGATTTTAAATCTATTAGTAAATATAACACCGCAATATTATAGAATTATCTCCCAATTTAAATTATGGGAGGAGATATTACTAATAGAGATATGTTAGGAAAAAAAAACACATTCTCTACTTTTCATACCTCGAATATGCTCCTGCAGTAGCAACATGAAGTAAAGGGTTTTACAAAATATTTTGAATTAATTTCAAGCCTTATTGTGGCTAAACGAAATAATGCATTGCCCATGAAAAAAAACATAAAATCCGCCTAGTTGGTTCTACTCCATTCCCTGAAGTGAATGTAACAAATTATAGCCCCAACAGTGGCAAAGGTCATTATTCCAATCAAAATTATGATTGAATCAGAATAAAGTAAATGCTATCATTATGACATCAAAGTATATTAGTCATGTACCTGTTGTACTTGGAGATATTTTGCTTGATCTTTATCAAGTATCAATTAGAGTTACTATATTTGAATTTTTAAATTGTCAATATGCTTTTAAATTCAAGTTTACATTCTTATGAATTTCAAATTGTTACTTTTCTTTTTAAATCTAAGTCGTTGATAACCTCCTTTTGTTGATAAGTGTTTATAAATCCAAGTTTTAAAATTTCAAGGATTTTGAGATATCGAGGAACAAAAATCGGTGATTTACATGAATATAACTTGAGATTTAAATTTACATCAATTAACGTAAATTGATAATATTGATAGTGCTATTGTATATATGTATATATATTTTGTTATTATTCAATGTTATGTGAATATTCATGTACAAGTGCACTCAACATTTATTTATTCTTCTTTTAGTATAATTATTATGTTCCATATTGATATATTTCTTTAGAGAAAATAATCAAGATAAATAGTATAAATATCTGTCTTATAGATAGTGCAAGTATGCACACTATTCTTAAAAGCAAGATATATTTTAATACCATTGTTAGATGATTGAAGGCTCCAAAAGAGCTATTATTTTATTTCTTGAATAAAATTCTATTGAGTTTTAATATATTCGTAAGCTCTAGAAGAGCTACTATTTTGTTTCCTGAAGAAACTTATTGAGTTTAATATATGCATAAGCTCCGGAAGAACTATAATCTTATTTCTTGAAGAAATTTATTGAGTTTTAAAGATATTCGCTGAAATGAATATCATATTGAGATGAAGAGTGAGGGAAGTAATGAGTATCTCCATATTATAATTTGCACTCCTAAAAAGAAAGTTGTAGCAAAGAAGTTACTTGTACTTTCTTTCGATCTATATTATACTAATATTAATACAATTGAGTACATGTTATAGTAAACCAGAAGTTTACTAACTAATATTGGTACAATTAAATATATTTTATAGTAAACCAGAAGTTTATTAACCCAAATGATTTAATTTATCATTTGACATGATTGGTTAGGACATTTGGGAGCAATAATGATGTGAAAAAATTTATTGAAAACTTAGGTGGGCACTCATTGAAGAACCAGAAGATTCTTCAATCTTATAAGTTTTCTTGTGCTGCGTGTTCTCAAATTAAACTACTTATAAGGCCATCACTAGCAAAGATTGGATTTGAATCTCCTGAATTCCTAGAAGAATTTAAGGTGATATATGTGGATTAGTTCATCCACCATTTGGATTTTTCAGATATTTTATAATTTTAATAGATGCATCTATGAAATGGTCACATATGTGCTTATTACTATGTCGCAACTTGAAGTTTGCGAGATTACTTGCGCAAGTTATTCAACAAAGAGCACAATTTCTGGATAATCTAATCAAAATAATTCATCTTCATGATGTTGGTGAATTTACTTTTCAAGCTTTTAATGCTTATTGTATGGCCGGTGATATAAATGTTGAACATCTAGTTGCTTTTGTTCATATTAATAATGGCTTGCTAGAATCATTGATAAAATGCCTCCAATTGGTTGCTAGACCCATGCTTATGAGAACCAATCTCCCAAAATTTTACTTGAGTGCATGTTATTTAACATGTTGCAGCACTTATTTATATAAGGCAAATAAGTTGCCATCAATTCTTTCCCCTAAAATTAGCTTTTGGCCAGCAGTCAAATATTTCCCATTTAAGAATTTTTGGATGTGCGACATATGTTTGCCCCACATTATTGCACCGAAATGGGACCCCAAAGAAAATTGGGGATATATGTTAGATATGACTCTTTCTCTTTATAATCAAGTTTGTAGAAATACAAATGAGAGATGTCTTTAAGGCTTAATTTGTAAAATGCCAATTTGATAATATTTCCAACATTAGGGGGAGGGAGTAAATAGCTGAAAAAAGAAAATAAATTGGAATGCATCATTCTTACTTTATTTAGATCCTCAAATAAGGTAATGAGAATTAGATGCATTTCTAGATTCGAAAAGGATAACTAGATCCTATTTGTCAACTAAAAATTCCCCAGTTCAATTAATGTTCTTGTTGGACAATCACATGCCAGAAGCGTGATAAACCAATCGGTTCCATAAATGAAAACCCTTGAAAAAGAAATGGGGCAAGTGATTTTATGGAGGCAAATGATTCTAATAGTGATACTCTTCCTGTAGAAGAGGACAGAGACATAGTAAGGACTCCTCCTGTAGTCCAAATTTTTGACATAATTGAAAATGCCAGAAGTTGTTCAGGTACTTGAGAGTAGTCAACATGATGAGATCTCAATAAAATTATGTCTCTACAGGAAAAATATGGAACCGACGAGAAATTATTGTCGACAATATATTTGCATATAATGTAACGCTAAATATTATGCATGAAAATGAGGATATTGAGCCAAGAGTTGTCGTAGAGATGATTAGCCAAAATGGAAAGAGGCCCTATAAGATGAATTAGACTCACTTGCAAAATGTGAAGTCTTTGGACCTGTAGTCCAAACACCAGAAGATGTAAAACCTATCGGATACAAATGGGTAGTTGTGAGAAAACAAAATAAGAAAAATGAGCTTGTGTGCTATAAAGCTCGACTTGTAGCACAAGTTTTGTCACAAAGACCTGATAGATTATGGTGAAACGTATTCCCTAGTATATGTTTCATTAGATACTGATATTTATATGAAAATCCCTGAAGGATTAAATATATCAACGTCTAATAAACATTCCCAAGGAATCTATTCAATCAAGTTGCAAAGATCTTTATATAGTCTAAAGCAATCTGGACGGATATGATATAGCCGTCTGAATGAGTATTTGATTAACAAGGGGTTTAAGAATGATGTTATTTGCCCCTGTGTTTATATAAAGAAATCTGCATTTAGATTCATTATAATTGTTGTGTATATTGATAATTTAAATATTATTGGGACTCGTGAAGAAGTTCCCATAGTCATAAAAAATCTACTAGAAGAGTTTGTGATAAAAAGTCCTTGAAGGATAAAATTTTGCCTTGACTTGTAGATTGAGCATTTGACGAATAAAATGTTGGTTTGTCAATCAATTTACACAAAGAAAATATTTGAGAGATTTTATATGGATAAATCACATCCATTAAGTACCCCAACGATTATAAGATCATTGGATGTGAAAAGGGGCTTGTTTCGTCCTCGGGAAGGTAATAAAGTTCTTGGTCCTGAAGTACCATATCTTAGTGCCATAAGAGCACTTATATATCTTGCTAATAATACATGACTTGATATAATATTCATTATAAGTGTATTAGCATGTATATTTCCTTTCCAAACTAGCTAGAGAGCCATTAGAATAGAGTTAAACATATACCTCTGTGGAACGATTGACATGTGGTTATTCATATGTATCCAAGTTACAATTAGTTGGCTATGCAGATGCAGGATATTTGTTAGATCCACATTAATGCAGGTCTCAAACAAGTTATTTATATGTGGAAAGCAATGGATCAATATATTCAAGTGTCATGTGGATAATCTTATAAGGAAGAAACTCCCACTTTATACGAGGACAACGCAGCATGGATAGACTTAATTACCAAGTCACTACCTACTTTTTCCTTTGAGAAACTAGTACACAAGATCGGAATGCATCAATTCCAAGACCTTGAATGATGCTCTAAAGAGGGGGAGAAATACTATACTTTTTTTGCCTTAATCAAGGTTTTTGTCTCACTGGGTTTTCCTTAATAAGGTTTTTAACGAGGCAGTTCCCATTGTGAGGATATTGTACTCTTTTTCCTTCACTAAGATTTTTTCCCTAAAAGGTTTTTTCTTAGTAAAGTTTTAATGAGGCATATCCCTAATGGACATCCAAGGGGGAGTGTTATGAAATATTATTTGAATCTAAATATAGATGTCCATATCTTTATCCTGATTCAGTTAAGATTTAATTAGATAGAATCAGTTATTTGATCATATCTTATATATCTCACCCTTTGGCTATAAATAACCCTTTGAGTGCTCTATGTATGATAACTTCCTTGAGAATATCAATAATAGAATTTTCTCTTCCTCCTCTTTCTCTATTCTCTTTTACTATTACTTTCATAACACATCTTATCATTCTATATTTATTTATTTTCTCTTTCTATCTTTTGGTATTTGATAGTTGAAATTCACTAGGAAGAAGAAAAATATTCTTCCTCCAAAAATATATAAGTTTATATTTTGACGTTTTAGTACATGGTTAGTGTTTTAAAAAAAATTATTGAAATATTATCGAAAAATTTATTTGAAAAAATAGTTAGCAACAAGTTTAGAGTTGCGATATTTAAAATAGTCAAATGTGTAACTCCAAATCATATACTTCATTTAATTCTTTCACATTTTTGTGAACAGATAACAAAAACTACTTTTAAAATGAGTTTATCTCCAAAATGAGAATATAAAATATCAAGTACTCACTCTTAGATCATTTGGTAAAGTTTATATACGGTACCTTTCATTAATTTAAAAATTAATACTCTTTACTTTCTTACTTTAAAAGGAAAACTTAAGACTCAAATGCTATTCATTTAGTGATTTGTTAAAGAAGAGAGATGCTTAATGGCATGAAATTTTTGTGCGCGAAAAGTGACAAAAATCAGTTAACCAATTAAAAGAAAGAAAAAATTTAATATGGGTCCCATATTACCATACGATCATTGGATGGTATATGAAATGCAAGTTAACTTAACGTTTGTGTGCCATTTTACGAATTGTTGTTGGTAACAAATAGCATTTTCTGTTAAAGAAACTTGATTTGTTTCTAATAAAAATTCTCATGTAACCATTTATCCTTAGAACTTCCTCCCCTCTTCATGTGAATTCAAGATAGGAAAATGAAAATCACTAGGAAACCTCTCACCTTTTACTTGAAAATATAATTTGAATAGCCATATAATATGTACTTCTTTAATTCGGACAAATTATGGCTCACTTACGGTGACACGAAGTCATGAAGCATATTTTAACGTGGATGGGCCTTCTTCAATGTTCTTTCTCAATAACATCCCCTAATGTAACTCAGAGAACAACTTTAAGGGAGTCATCGTGTGGAATTAGGATAATAATTCAAAGAGGATCAAATTTGATATAGGGTGGCATTTCAACAGAGGCTTTCTTTGTAGATAGGTCATATGCATATTATGATCATGTGAAGAACTAAACCTGCCAAACCCTGTGAAATTAGTTATGTATTCTTCTGTGATTGTGACGGGATTCAAAGGTTAATGAACTTCTCCACCCATTGTAATGCATCGGAACATCTCTTCTTTACAGTTGAGATAGTACAAAAATTTCTAGTTGACATTATGTGCATAATGGGAGGGTTATAAAACAATGGCATGCAAAACTCATTTTAGGAAATTCAGTTGACATCATATATTAAGAAAACACTTGATCTGGATATAGATAGCCATTTTAATGGACAGAAATTATTAAATCAATATCAGAAGTATAATATTAAGTGTGCAAGCCGGCTTGGAACAGAACAAATAATGCTAGAATTTGTCAACCGGACTTATACTAAGTTATTTTGATACATGCCACTATTGGTTTTAGACTGCTACCTATTTTTGCTAGAAATTGAAAACAAAATTTGGAATTTAAATCATCACTAAGATCAAATCCTCTGAAATGGCATTTTCACACTAATTTATAAATTGGGATATCGGTTGCGGTGGCCTTTTGAAATTTATAAATTATAAAGTTGTCCCATTAAGATCTAGGTTGCTATGAAAGGGAGAAAGGATGAAGTTTGTTAGTTAGTGTCAGCTGTGATTAGTTACGTGCCAATTGTGAAGTTAGTTATGTTAGTTGATGAATGTAGCTTGTAGCTCAAGTCATGTAAGTCTATATATACTTGTATTGATAGCAGAACCATTCGAGAAAGTAATAAGCAATTAGAATCACTTTCACTCTCTTCTTCTTCTCTCAATCTTCTTTGTCTTTCTTCCTAGTCTGTGGCTTGATAAATTTCATGGTATCAAAGCTATGTTGCAATAGTGTCCCAAGATTTTTCCACCTCACAGAGTTCTTCTCAATTTGTAGCTCAAACATTCTCGAATGTAGTTGCTATCAAATTGGATGAAGAAAATTATCTTGCATGGAAATAGTAAGCTAAAGTAACAATACAAGGTTTTGATATGACGAAATCCATCACTGGTGAAGGCATTCCTCACAAATATGCTTCTACAATAGATCAAGAAAATGGAGTCACAACAGTGGAGTATCGAAACTGGAAGAAGCAAGATGCTTTGGTTAAGTCATGGCTTTTGAATTCTGTTAATTGGTGGCATGAAAATATGAAATCTTCTCCTTATCTTTAGGCTCCTATTAATTGGGGTTAGGAGAATGAAAAGCTTTTCCACTGTTTAAAGAATGGTCAAACATTTATGAGGTGTGCCTATAAATTCAGTCTTCCTCCTTTTGCATTAACAACAACAACATTGTCATTTCTCAAACATTTTCCACTCTCTCGAAGAAGAGTTTTGGTTTTGTATTTACTTCTCTTTGTTTACTGAGAATTTTGTATAGCATACACCATTGAATGTAATTGTGAAGCATTTAGGTGTATATGGGATTCGGGTTTGAATGTTGTGAGATTACTTCTTTGTAATCATCTTATTTCATAAATAGTTGTCACCTTTGTATGTGGATATAAGCTCTAAACTATACCACATTTGTTCTTATATTTCTACTCCATTTTTCGTTCACTTCTGCTAATATTATAACAAATTGGTATTAGAGCACTTATAGCATTATGGACAAACTTAATAAAATAAAAATATGGCGGTGACAAAATTTGATATTCAATAGTTCAATAGGCACATCAACTTTGGGATGTGGAAAGTCCGTATGATGGCTGTTTTCATATAACAAAATTTTAAGATAGCATTAGATGGTAAAGGCAAGAAGCTTATTACAATGAAGGACTCTAAATAGGAAGAAGTTAATCAAAAAGCTCTTTCTACCATTCAATTATTTATTATAGATGACGTATTATGGGAGGTCCTATCGGAGAAAACAATTGCAAAATTATGGACTAAGTTGAAGTTGTTGTTTATGAAGAAAATAATGGCCAATCATCTTGAAGTATTGCAACGCTTACACATGCTCTGCATGGCTGAAGGCACATCCATTAGTACACATATTTTTGAGTTTATGTCACTCATTATGGATCTGAAAAAATATAGATGATACATTCTCTAGTGAGCAACAAACAATGATGTTGCTTTGTTCTTTACCCCCTTCCTACAAGAACTTCCGGAAACACTCATATATGGGCAAGAACGCCTTGATATTGATGAGATGAAGTCCTCAGTAATGAGTCATGAGAAGATGAAGCACGATAACGGTGTACATGATGACCTTGTAACTGGCTTGTTTGCTAGAAAAAGATCAAAGGAGGTAGGTTTGAGTAGTTATAGTAAAGACAAGTCTAGATCTAAATCTAGACATCGTAAAAGAACATGTCGTTATGGCAAGAGAGAAGTGCATTGGAAAGCAGAATGTTCAAAACTCAAACAAAAGAAAGAGGTTGATATAGGTAATGCAATAACTGTTGCTGAAGGTGCTGACAATATTCTCTCTATTTCTACAACTTTAGTTAGTGATGCATGGATCATTGATTCTAGATGCTCCTACCACATGTGTTCAAATCAAACTAGTTTAGAACTTATCAGTCAATTGAAGGTGGTGTTGTTCTTATGGGCAACAATATGTCCTGTAAGGTTATCAGTATTGGTACAGTAAGAATCAAGATGCATGACGGAGTCATGAAAATATTGACTAAGATTTGGCACAAACTTGACCTAAAGAAGAATCTCATTTTTTTAGGCACTCTTGATTCCCAAAGGTGTAAGCATTCCACTAAAGGTGGAGTTTTAAAGGTCTTTAGAGGTGCTCTCGTTGTAATCAAAGGAAAATTGGTCAACGGTCTCTAACTGCTTCAAGGCAGTACAATTCTTGGTTCTATAGCTGTATCATCCTCTCATAATTCTAAGTCAGATATTACTCGTCTGTAGCATATGCGTCTAAGGCATATGAGTCAAGCTAAAATGTCTATTTTGAGCAAGGTGGCTTGTTAGGTGATGGTAAAATTGAGAAACTTGACTTTTGTGAACATTGTGTCTATAGGAAGCAAACTAGAGTCAAGTTTAGCACTACCATTCACAAGACTAAGGGCATAGTTGACTACATTCACTCTGATTTGAAGGGCCCTGCACTTGTTCTATCAAAAGATGGTGCCAAATATTTATTGATTTTCATTGATGATTTCTTAAGGAAACTTTGGGTCTATTTTCTAAAGTATAAGGATGATGTTTTTCCTACTTTCAAGAAGTTGAAAGTGCTCATTGAAAACCAAACCGGCAAGAAGATCAAGCATTTTCGAATAGACAAGGTTTGGAGTTTTTTGAAGGCTAATTCAATGAGTCTTGCGAGAATGAAGGCATCATAAGACATCATACTATGTGAAAGATACCACAGCAAAATGGTTTTGCAGAACATATGAACTAAACTCTTCTGGAGAGAGCTCATTGCATGCTATCTAATGCCAACTTGCCAAAAGAGTTTTAGGTTGAAGTAGTTAATATGGCTTATTATTTGGTAAACCAATCCCCTTCCATTGTAATTGATTGTAAACTCTATTTGAGATATGTTCTGGTACTCTTGCTGATTATTCTGATATAAGAATATTTGGTTGTGCTGCATATACTCATACTAATGATGGTAAACTTGAGCGAAGGGCACAAAAGTGTATATTTCTTGGATATGCATCAGGGGTGAAAGATTATAGGTTATGATGTACTAAACTTAGACCATCCAAGTTCGTAATTAGCAGAGATGTCAAGTTTAATGAATCAACCATGCTTCATCCTTGACAAAGGAGGTTGAAGGTGTTGAAAAGGAGTAAAATGTCAACAAGCAGGTGGAGTTTGAAGTTGAACATCCACAAGAAGTACATGAAGATACTTCTGAAAAACCCATTCATGAAGAAGAGCAGGATTAAGAGTTCGTTGAAGAGCAAGAGGAGATTCCACCAACACAACAACAATATAATCTTGCAAGAGATAGAGCAAGGAAGTCAATTAGACCTCCTCAGAAATATGCTCACATAGGCAGTCTCTTTTGCATTATCAGTTGCAGAGGATATTAATAGTCAGGACCTTGTAACATACGATAAGGCTATCACAAGTAATGAGTCTACATAATGGATTGTTGCTATGAATGAAGAATTGGAGTCTCTTTACAAGAACCATCCTTGGGAGTTGGAGAAACCATCAAAAGGATAAAAGGTCATTGGTTGCAAGTGGGTCTTCAAGAAGAAAAAAGGATCTCGTGAAGTTGAAGCAGTGCATTACAAAGCACGCTTAGTTGCAAAAGGGTTTAGCCAAATGAAAGGAATAGATTTCAACAAAGTATTCTCTCCAGTTGTCAAACCATTCGGGTATTACTTGCCATGGTGGCATTGTTTGACTTAGAGCTTGAACAGCTTGATGTAAAGATTACTTTTTTGCATGGTGAGCGTGAAGAACAGATCTATATAAAGCAACCAAAAGGTTTTCTAGTTTAAGGCAGGCAGATCATGTTGGTCTTTTGAAGAAGCCATTATATGGCTTGAAGCAGTCCTCTCAACAATAGTATAAAAAAATTTGATTCTTTCATGTTGGGTCATGGTTACTATAGAAGTGATTATAATAGTTGTGTATGCCACAAGAAGCTACTAGATGGTTCATTGGTCTATTTGTTGCTTTATGTTGATGATATGCTCATTGCTTCGAAGAGTATATCTAAGATCAACAAGTTGAAGTCTTAGCTTAGTGGTGAATTTGAAATGAAAGATTTGGGAACAGCTTAGAAAATTTTAGGCATGGAAATTCACAGAGATCAAAGTGTTAGAAAATTATACTTATCACAAAGGAAATTTATTGAGAAAGTATTGGAGTGCTTTGGGATGCAAAATCCAAAACTTGTGAGTACTCCACTAGTTGCTCATTTCAAACACTTAGCTGCAATATCACCACAAAATGATGAAGAAAAGGGTCAAATGATGTGTGTTCCTTATGCTAGTGCAGTTGAAAGCATGATGTATGCTATGGTTTGTACTTATCCAAATATTTCACATGCAGTTAGTGTCATTAGCAGGTATATTGGAAATCCCAACATGATGCATTGGCAAGATGTGAAATGGATATTTCGATATCTATGAGGTACTACTGATGTTGGCCTGATATTTGATAGGAATCATAATACTAGTGATAGTATTATTGGTTATGTTGATTTTGACTATGCTGGAGATTTGGATAAAAGAAGATCTCTAATAAGGTACATCTTTATCCTTTCAGGGAGTGTGATTAGCTAGAAAGCAACATTGTAATCCACTATTGCACTATCTACAATAGAAGCCAAATACATGGCAGTAACGGCAACAGTAAGGAAGCTGTATCGGTTTGGTCTTTGGTAGACAGCTTGGCATTGAAGCAAGACATCATAGTTGCATATTGTTATAGTCAAAGTGCCATACATTAGAGTAAAAATCAAATGTCCTATGAAAGGACCAAACACATTGATGTCCGCCATCATTTTCTAAGAAAGATTATTTCACAAGGTGTCATTATTGTGAAGAAGATTGGTACCTCTCCTAATCCAATAGACATACCGACAAAGCCAATTCCAATTGCTAAGTTCAAGCACTATTTAGACATAATTGGTGTTCATAACATGTGAGTTGGTTGACATTTTGGATCAAGGCGACATAGGAAGTTTTTTAGCCTAAAGATTTCAAGCCAAGGTGGAGATTTGTTAACTGATGGCTTGAAAATATGAAAGCTTCTCCTTATTTTAGGCTCCTATTAAATGGGAGGTTAGGAGAATGAAAAGTTTTCCCACTGTTTAAATAATGCTCAAACATTTACAAGGCGTGCCTATAAATTCAGTCTTCCTCTTTTTGCATTAACAACAATAACAATTCGACAAACATTTACGAGGCACGCCTATAGAGTCAGCTTTTATTTTAACTCTTGGAAGTTCCTTCACATTTTGGCATCCATTCAAATGTGACATTTTTTCTAATTAACTTGATCAAGGGTAAAGCTATCTGAGACAAACCCTTAATAAACCATTTATAGTATTCAGACAACCCTAGAAAACTCTTATTTCAATAATCATAATAAGTCTTTCCTAACTTTCTATTGCTTCAACTTTACTGGAGTCAACTGAAATTCCACCTTGAGATACGACATGTCCTAAGAATCTTACTTTTTCATCCAGAATTTGCATTTGGACAACTTGGTATAAAGTTGTCGCTCCATCAAGATCTACAGCACTAGCCTCAAGTGTTTGGCATGCTTTTCTTCCGCCCTTGAATAGATGAGTATGTCATCTATGAATACAACCACAAACTTGTCGAGGTAGGGGTAGAAAATCCAATTCATGTAATCCATGAATACCACTAGAGCATTTGTCAACCTAAATGACATCATAGCGTATTCACAGTGCTTGTAACAAGTTCGAAAAGCCGTCTTAAGGATATCTTCATCTCGGACCAAAATTTGGTGGTACCCTAATCATAGATCGATCTTGGAGAACACCTTTTTCCCTCACAACCGATCCATGAGGTTATCTATCCTAGGCAAGAGATACTTGTTCTTGATCGTCACTTTGTTCAGCTGTCAATAATCAATGCACAACCTCATGCTGCCATCTTTTTTCTTTACTAGGAGGATAGGAGCTCCTATGGTAAAGCATTTAGTCTAATGAACTATTTCTCCAAAAGTTCTTCAATTTGCTTCTTTAGTTCAGCTAGCTCCAAAGGCAACATCTTATAAGGGGCTATGGATATTGGCCCTGTTCCGGGTGCCAATTCAATGAAAACTCAATTTCTCTCTCTGGCAAAAATTTCAATATGTGTTTAGGAAATACATTCAAATACTCTCTAACCACAGGGATCTCACTTAGTTGTTGCTCACATTCCAACATACTAGCTAATAAGATAATGTGTCCCTAACTTTCAATCTTACAATGGTTTAACACTAAAGAGTTTAGGTATAGACATATAGAAGTCATAGATCTAGAGGATAAGGTAGAAGGAAATGCAATACATTTATCAGAATAGTTTAACATGACACAGTTGGTTGAAAGCCAATTCATACCCAAGATTATATCATGACTAGCTAAAGAAAGACATATTAAGTCAACTACAAAAGTCTTATCCTCAATTTAAAAAAGAAGTTTTATACAAACTTGGATAGTTTTAACAGGTCTATTAGTAGGAATGGATACTAACAAATTGTAAGGCAACTTAAACATGATTAATTGCAGCTCGTTCAGGCAATCAAGAAAGATAAAGGAATAAGTGGCACTTGAATCATACAATACAGTTAGAGTTTTACCATTCACTCTGCACTTATCTTGGATCGGATCCTCAAATTCGGTGGCTTCCTCCGCATTCAGGGTGAAAACCCGTCCTTGCTTGATAACTCCATGTTGTCGGTTATACTTTTAATTAGTTTTAATTAATTTAGGATGTAGTTATTTGGTTTTAGTTAATATTCTATTTTATTTTAGTTAAGTAGTTTAGATTAGGTTAGGTTTTAATTATTTCTTAATTTCTTATATTTTTGGTACTTATTTTGTGTTTATTTGATTGTTGTTAGGTGCAAGCGGGTCAGGAGGAAGTTGTATGCAGTTAAAGGAAGGAGTCTTGCCAAAGCACCTTGCGCTATAGCATAATACAGTGCACTATAGCACTCTATCAAAGAGGGGACATGTTGGAGTTTTGACCTATAGCACGAAATTAACTAACCCTTATTTTCATTCTATTCCATTTACTCATATCATTAGCATCTATCTATATTACAGCTTTCTTGTTTATTTATTTTTTTAATTTTTTGTTCTATATTCATGAATTCATTCTATCCAAATAGTTATTTCTTAGACTATCTGGTATTTGCTATAGAAATAATACTTTTTCTTATCACTTTATTAATTGTATGACTTGATATGCTTTTCGGAGCTGCATCATTGGTGTTGTGGCCTGGATATGGAGGGTTGGTTCCTACTTGGTAGTCATAGAGCTTGTGCCTTGGCTTACCATGGCTGAAACATACATTTTGACCTACTAAGCATGGATGTTCCCATGGTTTTTCTCACATTGTGGACACTCATGTTTCGCAAGTAGCTTTTAGGGTTGCTTTCCTTTATTGCCACCCCATTGAAATCTTCCCTTCGGTTGGTGAGTAGGCTTAATCCTCGGGCCTTAGGGTGCCAGTCCCCTCTTAAAGTTTCTCTAGTAGACTTGGAAAATCCTAACTTCTTGTTGTACTCCTTCACAAGTCTATACTTGTTCACAAGTATAGCATAGTCTCTAATCTCCATGGATCCCATTGCTACCAAGACATCCTCTCTAAAGCTGCCCTTGAACTTAATACACATCCACACTTTGTCTGGATTGCCCTAATAAATAGTGGACAACTTGCAAAGCTCTTCAAATTTATTAGTGCATTTTGACACGCTTATGCTCCCTTACTGGAGTTTCATGAACTCCAACACTTTGGCATTTCTTACAAAAGTAAGGGAATATTTTTGGTAAAATGCATCCTTGAAGACCTCCCAGGTAATGGTAGTCTAGGAACTATCAAGCAATCTGTTTGTGGAAGTTTACCAAAACTCTGCATCCGCCTCCAACATGTAGGTAGCAAATGCCACTTTCTAGTGCTCAGTACATACTAGCATTGAAAAGATCTTCTCCAAAGCTTTAATCTATTCCTCGACCTTATCTGGGTCGAAGGCTCCCTAGAAACTAGGTGGATTGGCCTTTCTGGGCTCTGCGAATTATAAGTACTCCAAATCAACTTCCACTCCATCTGGATCTCCTCTATGACTTTCTTCACCTTGTCATTCCAATTGTTTTATCATCCGATTGGCAGTTGTAGCTTGTTGCCTCATAGTGAAGGCCATCGCCTGAAACATGCTTATAATGTCCTCGGGGTCTTCATGGGTAGCTCCTTCTAGTGGTCTACCACACTTGCCATAAGCTATTAGTTTCTAGTCACACAAAACCAAAGACATTGAGTTGATCAAGTTCAATACTAAGCTCAGTGTGATAGTAACCAATAGCTCACACAATTAGGAAATCATGCACATATATCTCTACATCTTATCTAAATAGACAAGATTAAATGCATGATAGAATCTAAAAGTTTCAAAGTATGCATGAATCACAATCAGTCCAACTCTTAGGCCTTTGCTAAGATGAATTGCCCCCCTGATACCAAAATGCAAGACCTTCTGAAATAATACTATGCTTAAGTCATAATACTATAGCCAAGAGTTACCACGTGAGGAAGCTTAACTTTTTATTAATCGTAAATGGATTCTTACATAATTTGATTTCATAATAGAGACTTGAGTTATAAAGTTTTCGTTCGCATCACTTACAAAAAGTCATGTGGCCATAAGATAAAGTGTAGGAAAATAATAAAAAAATGAAAAAACTGTAGAGATACTAAAATTAAATTAAAATAAGTTTTACTAAACATCTTTACACCATATACATTCCCATGTATTTTGGTACAAGTTTATGAGTAAATCTAATATGTGACCGTCAAAAAGATCCTAACACTCAGTCTACATCAAAAGTAATCAAAACTTAGAGAAAAGTCCATGCAAGATGCCTATTGATAGATAGTAAAAATACATGTGAACAAGAAGATCTACATGTATATCTGTGGCCTAGACTAATATAATTCCCAAAAGAGGACCACTCTATACAAAAAGCAACAATAGTTGCATATATTAGTCAAATAGCTCCCCAAAAGATCCCACGCACTCCCCTGATCCAGCTGGGGGTGCAGAAGTTGTTATCCAAAATGCCCACTACTCCAAGACCGCTTGGTGGATGCCTACCACCACCAAAAGTAGAAGTTGAGGAGGAAGGTGAACTCGCCTCGAAGGGGTTGGTTTCCATAGTTGACAAGGGAGAACGAAGAGGTAGTGCGAATGTTGAATGTGCCATATACAATGGAATTCCATCTAAAAGAGCCTTAAGATTGAAGAAAAGGATCAAAACAAAAACCACAAAGGAACATTCGATAGTCGAATATGTGCCCAGTCCATTAGGTATATGGAGTCCAAGGCCTAGTCATAATGCCAATACCATTTAGGGCCTCGAGCAAAATCACCGTTGACGGCAGTGCCATCATCTAAGAATGAAACAGATACACACAATAAGGATGAGAATTCAAAATTCTCAGTAAGTTCTCCTAAACTACCACATGCACTTTCATCATTATCATCCTCAGTTGCTTTGATTTATTTTGAGAAAACATATTTTTAGCAAATAAGAGAATACAAGTTCATGTGATAATTTTCAAAACTCTTTACTCGAAGCAAGTTCATTTTATTCATGCACTTGAAGTTAAAGGAGAGTTCATAACATTAATAAGAATATAGTGAATTAATAGAATATGCAAATGCAAATATGATGAGCTATGCAAATGCATTTGGCATTTGATTCTTTCTTTAAACTCTTGACATGAGCACCTATACTTGGTACCCTTGAGGTGGGTGGATGGTCTTTTCCACTCCTGAGTAATAGGCTGATTATCAAGACTGAGCTCATTCTTATACGTGATTGCCGGGTCTGCTTTCCCAATGCTCACACAGACCTATTCCTAGCCAATTTACTTTCCTGACTAAGTTCAAGGGAAGCTAGGTGTACATTTCCTAATTTAACAGGATTTACTTTCTCCAGCCCAAGTAATTTAAATTTATAGTTATCTTGCGAGCCCATGTATTCGTATACTTTCTTAACTCATATATTGATATGAATTATTTATTCATAATTGTACATGAAGATGCTTGATGCACTTGTGCTTATGCTACTTAACTTACTTTCAAAACATTTCTGCCAAAAATTCCGTAGTTTGACAATGGTTATGTGAGGATTCCCAAAATTTACAACAATAATTTAACAAACCAGTTAACTGAGAAAATAAGTCCAGCATATATAACAAGAATTTAATCACACTTGTAACCATATAGGACATCAATTATTCCAAACCCATCAATTTCAAATGAAAAGCTATGTCATGGCATGTATATCAATATGGTACTAAACCAACATATATCCCTCAACCCTTCAATTGGATTTGGTCCCATGTAGTTTGGATACCTCTAAGTTAATTTATGCATAATTTAACTACAAGTTAAATTGAATTTCCTCAATTTTGTCCAAACTTGTAAATTACACCAAAATTTCATTTTAAATCCTTTTCTTCTTAAGACTATAAAATATCATCTTTAGCCCAAGACATGTAAGAAACAATAAAATGAAAACATGAGCTCATCTAACAACATATCCATATATAGGAATTTCTAGGAGCCTATCTCACCTCCAATCTCAAAAACACTTCAAATCTTGCTTCTTTCAACTTCAAAACTCTCTTAGAGTCACAAGACAACACTCAACCCTTCCTTTTTCCTTCTTGGTTGAAGCTATATGTTGTCCAAGAGGAGAGATTTTTGGCTTCTATATAGTTTAGAAGATGGCAAACAAGCTCAAAAGCTAAATAGTAGTTGAAGAAACAAGAGGAAACCAAGGGGTTGAGAGCTTGTATGAATAATGGAAGCGACTATGAAGGAGAGAGATTTTGGTTATGGGGGCGGAGAAAGAGAAAAAGATGAAGCCAATTAGGGTTTGCAAAGATATTTAACAAAATTTTTGTAAAAAGCAAAAAGTGATCAACTTTAATTGTGTGGTCCATATTGCTTCTTACAATTTTAACCATGCGGCCTACTCTGGACAACATATAATAGGTGTGATCTCTTGATAATTAAACTTTCTTATATTTTAAATTCCTACTAGATCAATTTCTTGCGTCTCATGAAACTATCCATTAACAAAATTTTTGTAAAAGGTAAAAAGTGACTAACTTTATTTGTGATGTCCATACTACTTCTTAGAATTTTGGCCATGTGGCTTACTCCAAACAACGTATAATAGGTGTGATCTCTTGATGGTTAAACTCTCTTGTATTTTAAATTCCTACTAGATCATTTCTTGTGTCCCACGAAACTATCCATAAAATTTTTACCGTGAAGTTAATATTTGATTACCGTAAAAATTCTAATTGTACAATGTCATTACTTATATTTCCACATTCCCCCTTTATTTTTAAAATTTTTATTAGTAATTTAGCATATGACAGTATTAACTATGCACATTGCTAAATCAGGGTATTACACGATATTACCAATACAACCTCGAGACAAATTTCCCTTTAGGCTGGGGGGTATAATCTCTATCCCTATCTGCAAAGTCGCTACGAGGGGGACTTTTGCCTCCATCCCTGTCCCTACAAGGAAAAAATTCCTATGTTCGAATCCCTATCTGTGAATACCCCCACAAATATCTCCACCTATGGATCCCAATTGCCGTCCCTACCCTCAATTAATTTTAAGGGGGAATGAAAGGGAGAAAAGATGAAGTTACTAAGTTAGTGTAACATCCTACCAAATATAATACTATGATTAAGACCTAATATTTCACTCGGTAGTTTGTCACATGCTCATATATATATATTGTTTATCTACCTTAATTTATTAATTTTAGCAGAGTCAAATTTTAAACTGAACGTGAGTCCTCGACTTGGTTCATTTCATCTATGTGATATGTGTCATACAAGGCCCATTGTGATATAAATGAAATTAAATAACTCAGCAAAAATAAAATAACACAACATCTCATATATATGTATATATATTATATACATAGTCTCATGTATTCATGTACATACATAAAAAGTGAGTACAAGAAGCAGGACCTTCAAACAAAATAATCTAGTCTGTATCCATGAGGTGCATCCCTATAAGGTCTTTAAAATGACATTTCATCTAGTGTGAATACATGGAAAAACAACAGAAAACCATGCCAATGGCCCAAGGTCATAAAAGATGCCAAAAGAGGGCCACTTTATACAACTATACAGTCTACTAGAATGGATGGCTCCACTAAATGGATTCTTCTCCTCGAAATCCATTAGCTATGTCAGAATCCGCTGGGGCGTAACCATTGTCGGGAGCTGAGGATGAGCAAGAAGAGAAATCTACCCCCTCTGAGGGGTCACTATCAGAGGAGGCTCAGTGAACTGGCTGGGATGGTGTGGCAGGTGTTGCAGCAAGATGGGCTATATACAGGGGAATGGCTAAAAAGGGAGATACGGGATCAAACAGAGGGCTGAAAAGAGGGACAACAAAGTCATGGTGGAAGAACATGCACAAACAGAGTTGATCACCTAGTCATAATGCCACTGTAGCTCCAATAGCTTAGCGAAGAGGATGAAGGTTGCCACTGTGTCCAAGGTCTGAGAATGGCATAGACATACACAATGGGATAAGAATTTGGAAAAATTCTCAGTAGGATTCTTATAACTATTCTACACTGACATCGCAATCATGCCTAGTTGCTTTGGTTTTTGTTTAATTACATAAAAGGGTGAAAAACAGACTAAATATCTCCACTTATCAATGTTTAAGGAAGTAGCCCAAAACAAAGTTCCATTTTACTCAGAACATTCAAGAAACAAAAAGCATTTATATAGTACGCAGAGTACATGTCATAGAGAATAGTATGTCATACAAATAAAACTGTAAACAAATATATAATATATATATAAAAAAGTAAGCAGTAGGAACCTTCAAGATAAGAATGTATTTAACCCTAAATCTTTCTTAGCTAGTATCTATTGAACATTTTTACTCTTGGTCCTCTGGGAGTTTTAGGTCATATAACTCCTAAGTAATAGCTGGATTTACTTTCCCTTGCTCTCCTACCGATCTATTCCCCTTAAATTCATTAAGGGGTTGGCCCAAGTTATATGGAATTCATATAGTCCTCATGAATTATATGATCATGGTTAAATCAACTTGGATAACATATGTACTTACATGCATAATACATTACGTACATAAGTTTTGCTGGAATTTCGACAATATAACGGATCAGATCTGCTTCCCCATGAATAATGCTTTTTAGATCAAACAATTAGCCAAGGTATTTGAATCAACATAACACGTTAACCTTTCAGCATCAACATAGACTTGTAACATTTAACTTTAAATGAAACTCATTCACATATTAGGGTGCCCAAGCACTTAATTTAGCAACTATATCTAAGTCCCTCAATTCTGTCCTATTTTATAATTTATGCCATAATTTTTATTTAACTTATTTAAATATGAATTTTTGACATGTTGAAATATTATTTGTCTAATTTGTATTCTCTTTGATTCTATTAAGTTTTGATAAGTATAAATTAAGTTATTGAAATTTAATCTAGATCTGACCTACTATTGAGCAGAATTGGGTACCAAAATGTAAAAATTTATCAAAAGTAGAAATCTTATTGGATTTATTTGAAATTTATATCATTTTAAAGCTAACTGTTTATTTCCAACAAGTTTCATTTCATTTGAGTAGGTGGAGCTCAAGTTATACGCTCTCACATTTGGCTAAAATAGTTTGCCCTATTTCAGTCCAGCTAGAATATAGGGCAAATTTGGTGAATTTTTGTGAAAAATAGGGAAATAATCTGTCTCTAAAATTTTTATATCATGTTACATATGTGTTAACTTTCTAACAAAATTTGTTGCACTCTATTTGAGGTTGTATAGGATGAGTTATGCCCTTCAGAATCCAGTTTGGTCAAGACTAGGGACAGAATTCTAGGGTTAACTTCAAAAATTCATATCTCACTAATACATATCTAATGGCCTTATAATTCATATATTTGGAAAGCTTTAAATGTGCTATTTCATCTAAAATTTGTTTCATCAAATTTTAATGGCTATAGGCGAAGCCATGCTCTTCAAAGTACAGATATGTCTAGGGTTTTCCAACCCAGCCAATTCCAGTTAGCTATCCTTTAGGCTTTTCACTAAATTTCCAACTCAAACCAAATATTTACATGTTAATTGAGCCATAACAACTCATATGAATGCAATATATCACCAAATAAATGAGTAGAAATAAAATCCCAAATAGCCACCATAACACAAATAATAAAGAGAAATCATAAATCCCACCTTAACTTTGATGTATAGGCTAGCTAGACTCAAATTTTTGATGGAGGAAGTTCATGAAGGTTGAAGATGGAAGAAGGAGAAGGTGAAATGGAAGAAGAGATGGGGGAGAATGCTCAACTTGGGGAGGGCAAAATTATGAAGGAGTTAGGAGGAATTATTGAGGTATTAAAGCATAAGATGAAAAGGACATGTTTAATGTTATTGGTGGATATCTAAAGTGGCTCAATTTTGATTAAATCCCCCAAATTTGTGGCTGACCATGATGCCATTTGTGGGGTGGAGGTGGCTGAATTTTAGCCACCCAAATTCGATTTTTAATAGTATAAATTTTTACTAACTCAGTTCTTACGGCATGAAATATCGAAATTTAACTGATTTCCTTCAAACTTGTGAAACATTACTCATAATCATTTTAAATTTTCTACATGACTATTTCACATTCTTCTAACTCTAATCTCTCTCTAATTTACCTCTAATTATTCTTATATATCAAGGAAATCAAATAAATCAATTAATAGTACAAATTAGACGTATTGCAGTTCAGGACATTACAGTTAGTGTCAGTTGTGATTAGTTATGTGCTAGCTGTGAAGTTAGTTATGTTAGTTGATGTAGCTTGTTGCTCAAGTCATGTATGTTTATATATACTTGTACCGATAGCAGAGCCATTCAAGAAAGTAATAATCAATTAGAATCACTTTCACTCTCTTCTTCTTTACTCAATCTTCTTTTTCTTTATTCCTAGCCTATGGCTTGATACCTTTTATGTTGTATGTGTAAATCTCTCACTTTTTTTATTTTTTGAGCTAGCTCTCACCTAAAATTTTGGTGCAGTGTGACTTCTAATGAGAAATTTTAAGTACTCTCATAATAATAAAAAAAGAGTAGATATTCATTTTGGCTCTAACAAAAGTTTCAAGGACAAATTGGTCCCTTAAAATTTAAAGTCTTTAGGTGGTTCTTTATCATTTAAAAAAAAGGATGTGTTAGTATCTCATACAACAATTTTTAATAGTACAAATCTGTACGAAAAGATTAATATGTGCACTTTTTGAATGGTAAGGGACTATCTAAGATTTTTTAAATTCTGAGGAGCTAGTTCATCCTCCAAAATTTTTATTAGAGACTAAAATGGATACTTACTCTAAGAAAACAGTGTTGAATGGTATAAAATTTATTCGTACGAATGTTTCTACGAATTATACAAACCATTGATTTCATGTTTCGATTTTGATTAGGCTACCGCAATATGCTTTATTTTTATTCATCCACCGCATGGTTCTCATTCATAACTTTATCTCGAAAAACTTTTTGTGATAAATAGCAATGCTGAAAAATAAACGATATTTTGTTTTATTTATAAAATATTTAAATTATTACATAAAAAATATGATAAAAGTGAAAAATAATAATAATAACATACAAAACTAAATTATTAAATTATACATGAAACAGATAACCCTTTTTCTTATTTTGGAAAACTCCAGTGTGCTATTGCAGCTGTAGATACTGAAATTTCATGAACCATTAGACCTAATGCCAAAATTAATGTCTTGATGACTTCTTAACCCATGACCAGCAAGCGCCTATTTCGGTGGACTCCTAGCGCGACCTTTCGGGAGTATGGTATCAGAGGGCAAATGGTTAAATTATGCTTTGTGCGTCTGCCTGATAGGATTTGATAATTTTGAGCAATTCAATTGGCGAAAACTTGCTTCGGTTTGTAATAGCATGTTCTATGAACAACCATTTTAAGAAGCAAGTACTGGGCTCAGGATAACTCAGAAGCTATGAGAGCTACGCGCTAGCCAACTGCGCACCACCCCGAGTTGTTGATTGCTACATCTAAGTAAGAAGAAGCATGCATATGATTCCTTATCCCTTTCTTGGTTTTCTTTCGGTGTGGGTGCCAATTAATGGATAAAGTTAGTGGACAAAGGATGTGGCCTCGGCTTTTAGCCCAAGAATAATGTGACCCACCCTGTTTGTAGGCATGTGCAACAAGAAACAGGCCCTTAAATCATGTATTTGGTGGATGGAAGTGGGACGGGCTTCACAACCGAAAACAAACAACAAGCCGGCAACTTGAACCAGACACTTTGTATGGGCCATCCTCTATTGTAACTGCAAAAGCTATTTTCACATTTGGGTTATTTTTTATGTATTAAGTGTGTGTTTAGGAAAGTTGAAAAATTAAAAATTATTTCAATAATTATTTATTTATATAATCATTTTGTTATACAATAGCTTATATGGAAATTAATTTATATTTGAATATTTTAGCTGAAAAGTGGCTTTAAGATAATCTGTTTTATTTGGATTGTATAAAAAAAGTTGTTTTATATGATAAAATTACTAAAAAATATATAGAATGATTATTTATATTATATATAATAGTTAATATTTAGTGTCAATTTGATAATAAATATAACATTGTGTGTATTGTATAAATAGTTTTTAATCAAAAATGCCCAAATTTTAGCTTTAACTTTTTTTTTCCCCAAAAACAGTTTAAATTCTTAAAAATTGATTATAATCTATTTCACCAAAAACTATCCAAACAAGATTTTATTTTATAAACATATTTTTTTTGGAAAAAAAAAATTTTTTTGTTGCTTCCCAAATATGCACTAACTATAAGATTAAAATTAATTTTATGTTTAGATGTATTAACTTAAAATTAATTTTAAAATAATATATTTTATTTAAATTATATGAAAAATTTATTTTTGTATTAATAAATTACTAATATAATTATTAAATAATAAAATTAATTTTGATATACAGACCATATAAAAGAGTTTTACCAATATGCGAGACATAATCACTTGCTTCAAGCAGCATTTGCATTGAAGTTACGTGTTAATTTTTTGGTCAATAAATAACTGAAGTTTGTGATTTTTGCTTTTTGTTTCAGTCAATTGAAGTTATGTGTTTCAGCGATGCTAAGGCCAAGGGGATCGTAGGCTCAGGTCTGTAGCGGTGGGCCATAGTCGAAATAGACCTTGCTAGGCTTAGGTACCAGGTGATTGACCTCTAGTTGGACCCATTTTCCTGAGCTAGCTTATGTCCCAGTCCAGTAGAGCTCAACGGGAAAGCTGAGTTTCATCTTTGATTTGATGAGAAAGAGCTGCCAAATTGGTTTGGACAATTTCATAACTTCCTTTACAATGATAATTGATTTGTAACTACATCCACTCGTACTCAGAGAAGAGCGACTGTTTATCAGTGTATATGGAAGCAAATGACATCTGTTTTACTTTTCTTTTGTTTTGACTAGAAAGGTAATACATCTTGGGGACTATGCGATTGTATGCCAGTCTGACTTCATTAGAGGGCCATTACGCTTGTGAGGTTGTGAGATTCATTATGCCTTAATAATTCATGCTTTTATTTCTTTTCCTTTTACTTTTATTTTGCGAAAAGAACAAGGAAATTGTTTAGAATAGAATGGTTTTAAAATTGCCTAGAATATCTTCTACAGCTTCATTTTAGAAATTTGATGACGTAAGACATAAAGAGGTTCGTTTTACACAGTTGCTTTTCCTGTGTAGGTCATGTAACTTTATTGATTATAGGTAAATAAGGTTGAGGCACCACCGTCAAATAGACAAGGATGCCCCCACTATTATTTTCACCTGCTTTGTGATGTTGATGTTGTAGCACTCTTAGAAGTCACTATGTATGTCTGTATATATATGTATATACATGGACAAGTTTGGGACTGTAACATTGAATTGGGTCACGCACCAAATCCTTTTCAATGATAAATTGTTAGTTACTGCTGCAATCATGGAAAGACACCCCCAATTGCTAGGAGCACTAACTTCCACCCTCAAATGCGACTAATCCGAAAAAAATCACTTAGCTGTCTCCCCTATCTACTTGAATCCAATGCCAAAACTTTCAATAGGTAATCAATTTTTAGACATTATTTACGGAAGCTTCTCTTTTTAGCCAATTAGATTGTGAAAGGTCTTTATCCTAGTTTGTGACAAAAAGGCAATGAATTTGTTTTGTTTAAATCCCATTTGCCAAAATGACAGTGAAAGGGGAGAGACAAAAAAAAAAAAAAAAAAATTAAGCCAGTTGACAATTGTAGTCCTTGGGTGTTAACAAGAGTATAGATCATTGAACGTGTTGGTGATAATATCCTGTTCCTATGAAAAGGAAAGGACTTCACTTCCTGCACCTTTTTTTTTCATCAAATCAGGGAAAGATAGAGTCACTGCACCCAAAAGAAGAAAAATTGGAACTCGAAATGAAAATACGACTCCCGAAAGTGGAAGTCTATAAAGGAGAAAAGAATATGAAGGGGTGCTTTTATATGTTGAAAGCTTAATGGGTTTAAGACACAAGTATTTTCCCTCACAGAGAGTGCAGCATTGAGTTGTCTTTGATGAAATACTAGGTTGGATTATGTTTTGACTATTTATAAAGAGTTACATTTCGGTTTTAAATGATGGAAGGATCCATCATTAATTTATATACTTATCTGAAATGTCACTTTGTGATGAGAAGATAATAATTTAACTCAATGTTCCATGAGTACCAATAATTTTTTCGTCCTAAAATTTCCTTGAGTACAAAAGAAAATAGATGAAATCCAGCTCACAATTCTTCAACATTTCTAGGACCCACGTGGCATAAGACTTTACTACCAGTTCAATGACTCCCTTATTTTGGAGAGTTTTTTTAACATAAAAGCTAGAGGGTCCTTAAAGCTGTCTCCTCGTCCTTAAACGCTAGCAACAAGTTAAGATAATGATTGATTCTGGCTTTTTTCTTTCTCTCTGTGTTGGTGTGTTTGTTTGTTGCCTTGTTATGTGCGGGCGACGGTGGGTGCGTGTGTATGTGCCCAGTGCTCATGGTTGAATCACTAAGAAAAAGTCATATAAAAAGGTATATATTATCATTAAAAGACAAGCTCTACAATAAATGAGGGTTGAGGAGTGCTAAACATCTATGATCCAACTAAGACTAAGGGGAAAATGAAAAAAAAAAAAACACTTAATAACTCTTTGTTAATTAAGTGCCAAGAGAGGAGACTTTGTGGTTCCTCATTCTTGTTGGCTCTTGGACAAGATAATGGTCTTCCAAGAGAAATGAAATAAGTGGCATTTTAGCTTGACATTAGCAATTGTTAGTGTCACGATTAGGGATGTCAATTTTACTTGCCCCTACAAGTACCGACAAGTAATGGGGATGGGGGATTTAAATATCCATTTATTAAACAAGGCGAGAGCGGGGATCTCGATCCCTGTACCTACCAAATTACCCTTATATATAATATCATATAATATAATGTATAAGCCCTAATTCTATAATGTATCTTCTCTTCTTCTCTCACTCTATTCAGCCACCCCCAAGCCCCCACCCTTTGGCTCTTCAACCTCAAAGCCATCAACACTAGCACCTTTACCTTGCTTCACCTTCCATCGCTTCATTTGCCGTCCTTCGCTTCGTCTATCGGCATTGCACAACACCTCTGCCACCATGAGCTCATCCTCTTCTTGGTTGACAAGGAGCCTACCACATCTCTCTAGTATTTTGGTATTTCTTCAATTTTCCTAACCCTTTTTGTCCATGTTATTTCTCTAGAAAGTCTTGCATCTTTCTTTTGTGCATCTCATCCTTAACCATCTAAGATTTAGTATTATATGAACAAAATTAAGGGAAACATCATTACATTTGTTTTTACGTAGCTAATAGGGGTATATGAATATATAAGCAAACAAGTCTCTCAACCTCTTAGAATACGGACATTACCACTAACACAGGCCCAAGATAGTAGAAAACAAAATAAAAGACACATAGCACAAAGTGGGTGAGAAATACCATAACAAACCTGCTACAAAACAAATCTACTTTGGGACAAGCTTATGTATCTTCTTATTACACTTTCTTCGATTATCCCATGTCTTTCAATCGTAATTCTTCTTCAATATGTTTGTGCTTTTCTACTTTAAGATTGACTAAGATCATAGGCAATAGAGAAAGAAATAGTCGAAACAGATGTTTAAGGTTCATCATTAAAAACTTAACAGATAAACTCTAAATCATAATTAAATTCTTCGGTGAACATGGTCAACCTTGGACCATGTCCATGCCAGAATGAAAGTGAAGCACTTTAATTTCAAATTCTGAATTTTTTAGCCTCTACAAAGTTGCAGGATTTGAGTTTTATCGGATGCTCTGGTTTCTAGTTTTAAAGGGGACTGTGTCCACGCAAGATTTTCTCCCAACCAAGCCAGGACCAAAATAAAATACCAAACTTTTCTTACTTTGTTTTATAGATGCTTTTATTTATACTATTCATAATAATATTATCTGTTTACATTTTTATTTGTGTATTTATTTTTCTAGGAATCAATTTGTCCAAGTTAAAGTTTCACAAGGAGTTCCATGATGTAGCCATGATGATGATGATGGATTATGCCTTTGTATTATTAGTTGAATGCTACAATTTAGTTTCATAGTTTGTCTAGTATTGTTGTAATTTCATTGGTGGGACTAAGGTTTAGACTTGGAATTTGAATTACTATTTATGTTTATTATATGTTAAACTAAAAGTTGGATTATTATTATGTGTTTATTTTTATTTTGAGTATTTTAAGTGATAAAATATGGTATTAGAGTTATTTTTATTTAGTTTGTTTTTCTAATTTTGTTTAAATTTTTAACAATATATGGGTACCCATGGATATTCACAGGTATCCACTTATTTGTGAGGGTTTCCAAACACGGGTACCTGTTTGGATATGAGGCAGATACCTATCCACAGAGCGGGAGACGGAGGCCTATCCCGACACCCGCCTTGCCTCATTGACACTCCTAGTCAGGATTGATAAGAGAGTGACATGATGGTGATGGATGTATATAGCTCATAATTTTCTTTAATTTTGTTTTCATTGCAGCCGCCCAATGGCTTCCTTGCACATAATTTCTTTTTAAAACATTTCATTTATAACCAAGACTAATGGCACTTACAAAACAAAAAGATATATTAGATCTAAATTTAATAAAAAAATAAATGCACTCTATATTCTAAGCTAATCAACGATCTATAACTTTGCTCCTTATCCAAATATTATCAATGTCTAAGCATTTTTCACAATAGAGACCAACACGAATAGTATTACAATTTGAAGAATGTATTATACTTTATTTCAAAATAGATCTAAACATCTTTGTCATTTGTAAGAGCATCAAAATGGAAATACTTACAAGAGAAAACCAAAACACTCAAAAAGTCGATAATAAAATTACCCACAAAGAAGACAATAAAACTCCACAAAAGGGACAATAAAAATAAAACAAAACACACAAACCCTAACCAATAAAAGGAAAAAAAAAATAGAAGGGCTACCACAAAAAAAAAAAAGATAGCGGCCCTCTCAACAATACTCACAATAGAGAAGACCGAAAAAAAAAAAGATAAGAGAAAATAAAGATTAGTTGCACATGATTTCTTATCTGCACCAATTAAGAACTAAAATATATCCATTCTATGCATTAAAAAAAAAATAGTATATCCATTCTATCAAACCTATAACTGTAACTGTTGCCATGATCATTTCGGTTGATTTGCTCGGTAGTTGCTTATGATTAGCGGATTCGGGGTCATGTGGGATAAAATTTGGTCCTAGTATAAAGAAAATGTGTAACTATAATTGGCCTAATAAATCACCCAAGCACGTATGTCTATAATCAAATAATGTTAACCGATAAAAGGCAAGTTAGAGGAAATGGATGAAGTTAAATTCAAAATTAAAGTATCGTTTTACATTTTACATCATGCATAACTTTCGCTGCTACGAACACATGGGAAACAAGTGGACTGAACAAAAATTTTCGGTAATTCTTTATCCAAAAAAAGAAGACACCAAAGCTGCCAACCACAGCACGCACGCCCAACTATCAATTATATAATTTCTTCTTTTCAAAAAGGGCCATCTGATGATGGTTCGATGATCCATATCCTTTTGCTGTTGGGGAACCCACCATTATTATAAATATCCTTTTGTTTGCTAAGAGTAAATTAATGTGGATATACAACACAAAAAAATGCATAAATCCCTTGTTTAAAAATTAACAATATTGTAAACCCGATTGACTCATCCTTTCAATCTTCTACTTAGATATCGTAATAATTTGAATTTGATTCTTGAGCTCTCCTATTACTAGTTCATCTATAAATAATTCAGAGATATATCCTAGCCTTAGATCAAGATAAACTTTTTGTTTAATCTAAATTTTTTATATCCAGCAAAAAAATTAACAAAGTTAGAGGAGTTGAAGTGTTAAGCAACTTGAATTTCTTAAATAATTAAGAATATATGTTCATACTTTAAAAAATTAATTCTCATAAAAAGATTAAATAACTCTTGTACTTTTGTATTCATTATTATTATAAGGAGTTAACACTCAATTTATTCTCTATAGTTATATGTATGTTTCACTTTAATTTTTGAATTTGAGAAAATAATGATTTAGTCTCTGATAGCGGCATCGGTAAATATACCAGATCATACAAGTACTAAAGTGTAAGTAAAGTATCATTCTTATAGGGATTGACTCAACCAAGTACCAATTCTCTAACTTAGAAACTATTTAGGCATTCTAAACAAAGAGAATATTGTAATTAACAAAGCAATATCTAAGAAAATCACAATAATAGAAAATCAAATAAAATAAAAATACAAAACTAGCATGGAAGATATCAAAGATAAGAGCACTAGGGCTCCGATTTCACCTAGTTGTTCCTATGATTATTGAGCTCCTAATCTAATGAATATCTATCTAATCGACTGATGGAGAGGAATATTCCTAATCTAATTGGTACCTGATTCCTCTGGCGCACCAATCTTCCCTAGATTTTATTGAACTCTAAAACTAAAGATATTACTAATTTGTGAATCCCCTTACAAAGCTCTACCAAATACCTAATCTCTATTCCTAGACAATTAAGAATTAAGGTTTTTATTTTATTATCTTAATTATGTACCTAGATTTCTCTTAGTCTACATAACTCTTTAATCAATCTATGGGTCGAATCACAAATAGAACGAATAATAGAAACTTAATTGAATAAGAAAGAATTCATTAAATTAGAAATCTCAAACAATCATATTTACAACATAAGTTACATCATCACCATAGCATAAGGTATTTAGCCAACTAATATATTTAACAAATACAAATCCACAGATAGAATGCACATGCTAAACATAAATCAAAGACAGAAAAGAAATGAAGAATGAATCTCAATCATGCGTCTCTTGCTCCTTGCTCTTTGATATAGCCGCCGACACTATATCTCCTCCTTGATATCGTCCAAGAGAATTAGATAAGAAAAGAATGTAGCATGACCAAGAGATAGTCAAAGATAGCCAAGAGAGGCCAAGAGGCCAACCAAAGACTAAGAGTCCAAGACTCCCCTCTCTTCAACCCCTTTGAAAGTTTGTTTTTATTCTTTCCTTAATTCTAGGGTTGTTAGATGAGAAAAGATAAGTTAAGATCTCAGATTATCTCCCAAGATTTGATTTTATACTCTCTTAATAAATGCTTAGGGCCAAAATAATTATCTCCCCATCTAATCTGATCCAAAGGTTAGGTCCAAATAGCTTTGAGTTATATCCCAATTAGGCTAGAATAGCCCAATTCACATTCTGGTACTAGAGTGATATTAGACTATTGACTTTCAGGCTCTATAACCCTCAAAGGCTTGGAATTTGCTTCAACCCAGAAACACAAAGTTGTAGATAACTAATTAGCTTTCCAATGCCTCAAAGAGCACCTCAATTGGACTTCTATAGGTCAAGATATTGGCAAAATATTAGGTGGATGTCAAGCTAGACAACATCAGAACATCAGCGATATTCAATATTACAACTAGATTTTCACTAAGAAACTATAAGAACTGGCCTCTAAGCTGAACATCAAAGTTGTAGAGCACTTCTAAGGCTTCCTAGAGCATCTTTATTTATCTCAATCCAATCTCTATAGAGAGAGATACAAATTTTCTACTGCTGTGTTTTCCAAAAATCTCCTCAAATAAGCTCCAAAATTCTTCTATTTAGCTCCAAAAATGCCTTTGTTGCAAAATTGAATAAAATAAGCTTCCAAGCCATCTAATTCACCTAAAACTTACCAATTTAACATTAGTTCCAATAATTTCATAAAAGTCCAAATATCATATGCAAATTGGCTAATTTCTCAACAATTAAAGCCCAAAATCATGTCAAATTAAGCACTAAATGAATATATATTATACACTCATCAACACCCCAAATTTAAACTATTGCTTGTCCCAAGCAATCAAAGAATATGAGAGTTAAAAAATAGGGGGTGTTTTCATTTTCACAAAATCAAGCATTATGTAGTGTCCTTCTAGAAGAAACCTTAAGAGGCATCATCATGAATCAGACAATTATACTTAAGGCATGGTATTGTCCACTCAAGCATGCTCATTTAACAAAGGGCAAGATTTCAAATTTAAGCATTTCTATTATAACAAAGTCATGAATTTGATAAATGCTCAGATGAGACTATACACATTAGATAATGACAATCAACCCATGACACAAATAGATAATGATGATGATGATAATGATGTGTCCCAATTCCCATAGGCAAAACCACTATCCCTATCTCCATTAAGGTAGTACACACTTCCAAAGAATCAAAAGGTCTTTATGGGCTTGCAATGTGGTTAAAGGGTGAATGGCTAAATAAAAGAAAGGGTAAAAAGGATATGCAAATATTAGATAATCATGACAAGGAAAATTAAAACTCAAATGGGACCTATCTTTGAGTGCTATGTCAAAGGAGAGGTCTTCTTGAACTTCTAGCATCTTTTCTTTTCTTTTGATTTTGTAATTCATAACTTTTCTGTTTTCTCTTTTTCTTTCCACTGCAAACTTACTTTCTTTGTATGACTTGGGTGGTAATTCACTTGATGCCAACTCATTCTTTTTCTTTTCTTTTCCTCTCCTCTTTGACGCTTCTGAATTTGATCCCAAAATAAGTTTTTCACTTCCATGCTCAATGTTTTCTCTCAAAAACTTAAGGTAGATAAGTGTTTGGGCCATTAGCTAGGTGTGATGTGTAACATCCCTAATTTCTCTAAGCTAATTATCTCATTATTAATGAGTCATTAGCAAATTAATCAAGGATTAATTCGCTGATTAAATGAGCAAAAGCTTGGTAATTAAGAAAAGTCAACTAAATTATCAACATAAGTAAAGAAGGGGTAAAAAGGTAATTTTATGTAATTACACTCCTAATAATTGTGAAATCAAAATTAGTAGCACACTCCTGGTCAAGCTAGAACCCGGAACTCGTCCCAGCTAAAACAAATTTTAAAATCCGTTGAGATTTAAAGGCTTAAATCTTGGAACAAACTCAAACTCAAAACCTGCACCTAGTGAAAATAAGTTTAAAATGACTAGCTTGAGATTGAAAGGCTTAAATTTTAGAGCGAACTGGAACTCGAAACCTGCCCCTAGCGGACAAAAATTTAAAGTGACTAGTTTAAGTTGTAGATATGATGCCTTAAATCTAGGAACTAACTCAGCTATAAAACACACAGCCTCCCTCTCTCCATTCCCTCACTTTCACTCTCAAAGGCTCAAAAAGCACAAAATTCTTCCTTTCTTCTTGTTGGCTACGATCTTATTTGTGGCTCGTCAACTTTCCATTTTCCAGTTTTCAGTCTCCAATTTCCAGTTTCTTGTTCTAGTTTCTAGTCTCTAGTTTCCAGGAACTTTCAAGCTTCGAAGTTCTTTGTTAGAGCACCCCCAAGGTAGGAATTCTAATCCTCTCTTTGGTTGTTTTTGTGTGTTTATGCTTTTAGAAAACCTTTAATCTGTTCAAATAGTTTCTCTTCATGCCTCTAAGATATTTGATTGGATCAAATCTTTCTTGTGATATTGGTAAAACATTTAATCAATAAAAGCTTTTATGAACATGAACATAATACCAAGTAGTAAAGAAGAATACTTCTAACTCATAAACCTTATATTAAGGAATTACTTAGGATGTAACCTCTTAAAACTAGAAGAAATCATAACCTAGAAACCTAGTTAACATTGGCATTTTGTAACCTAGAGAACAGTAAGCTAGATCAGGTACAATTAAGATCGGGTATAGTTAACATTGGAACTAAGAAAAACTAGTGAATAGTAAACTAGATCAGGTATATTTAACGTCAGAACTCGGAACCTAGCGAATAGTGAACTAGATGGGGTATAGTTAATGTCGAAAATTGGAACCTAGGGAAAAAATCCATAAAATCTTGGAAGACCGGTTATAGCTTAATGTCGAAAGTCAGAATCATAAGAGCACATAAAATACTTAAAACCGGAAGTCGGGGAAAAGAATATAAAACCTATAACACTTAAACCAAGAAGTTGGGAATCTTGAACATAAAACTTAAACCCGAAAGTTAGAATCCAAAATATAAAAACCTAATCCCGAAAGATGAGAGTCATTGCACATAAAACACTTAACTTGGAAGTCAGAACTAGAACATAAAAACTTATAACCTAATCCCAGAAGTCAGGAACTAGGACACTTTAAAGCCCTTATACACATAATTTCGGAACTCGGTTCTTACTAAACATATAACCTTGGAACTTGGTCTTGTATCAATCTCAGAGATCGATTCTAAACTTAACCCCAGAAGTCGTAAACCAGAATATAAACCTTATATACATAACCTTGGAAGTCAGGGAAACAGAACTCATATAATCTCGAAACTCAATCCCGATTTAATCTCGAAAATAGGTCCCTTGCTTAACCGAAAACTTGGGAATACCAAATAAAAGTTAAAAACTTGCAAAACATATTAAGACTTAAGATTATAAACTTACACCTAACTACCTAAGCTTTGCTCATAAGACTTTATTTTGTGATTAGTTATAACTAATTACCCATGCATGAATGAAAGTATGAAATGCCTATGTTATTATATATGTATGACCCTCGGGCTACATGCTAATTAAACTTATGATGTCGGATATTATGTATGGCTGCTTATAGAATTTGCATATTTGATATGAACTATGATGTTGACAATCATATTTGTCGGATTCACGACACATTTCCATATTTAGAGAAAGTTAAGTATATATGTATTATGCATTAACTTAATCAAGAACAAAAGAACTAAGGCTATGATCCTTCCACAAAAGGAGGTGAATCCCAAAGACTAATAATGGATATGATCCTTTCACGAGGGAAGGTGATACCCTTTCCCCTTTTCCTGTATGAGAACCCTAAAGTGGTGATAGTCATGGCATGAGTTCATTACCATTCTAAGAGGCATAAGGCCTACGGGGGCGGACCAAAGTAATAAGACTCTAAAGAAGTTAAGTAAGAAAGATAAGAGGCATAAGGCCTAAGATCCAGTTGAAGTTGTATCAAGCATTTGCATATTATCTCATTTTAGCCTTGTTATTTATTTATTATTACTTTATCATTTTGTACCTTAGATTATAGTTAGAGTTACATTTAAAATGAACCCACTTCGACTAATCACAATTTTGAACTTAATTAAATGGACTATTGTATGTACACCTTTTTAAAAACAGACTTGAAGTGATTGGGATAATAACGAAAACATGATGGTTACCACATTAGAGTCCTACTGAGAAATTTTGATTTCTCATCCCTACTTTTTGTGGCATCTCCAAACAAGAATGGCATCCCTGATTGAGCACTTCGTGATGCCACTGATAGTTATATGGTATTATGATAGGGTGCATGATGTCGTAGTGGTTGTGACCACCACTACGACATATATGCTATTACACGTAGGCCGTATCAACAATTTAGATGAAGTACCTCCCGTTCCTACATTTGTGGATCTCCCAGAGTTTCTATGGCATCCCTTTGCCCAATCAAGACACGAGTTTATCCTGGAACTTGAGCCCTTACCGGATTACGTTCCTTTACCAAAGTTACGGCCTATGTCTCCAGACTTTCCACCTCAGAGCCTATAGTTCTCGAGATACTAGTACCAATCATAGAGAACAATTCATTGGAGTCTCATATTCCAACAGCCCTGCCAAGTGTCGAGCTCATCTAAGTCAGACCCTTCGGAAGAAATGTTTATGACAGCCAGTCGAGTTTCCCAATGCAGTCTTGGACGTGCACGTAGTTTTGATCCATGTTGGATTTGCACTCCGATCATTCCTCGAGGACATGGTCGTAGGGGGTACGGATGTTGAGCTTCTTCCCTGCAAAATTTAGTTGTTTACTTTGGTTTTTCAGTAGATGTAGGGGAATTATGCATGGATACTTCAACTAGTTTTGGGTATATTTTATTTCCAATTTAGATTTTGAGATGTTGAGTTTATTACCGAATAATTGATGCTATGTTTTTATTAGTTATTTATTATAGTATGTCTTATTATTATTATCTGTATCATTGTCGGTATGCAACGACCGATGCTTCTCTTACTTAACATTTGTCTAAGCATTTACTATTCTGCGATTAAGGCTCGTGTTTTCAAATGTATTTTTGAAAGAAAAATTGCCATGTTATTCTCCAATAAAGTAATTTGAAAGAAAAATATTAAGTTTTCCTCAAAACTAAAAGGTAATAACTAATGGAATCCAAATGCGACTTAAGCGTAAGTTGGAACTACTAAGATGTTACATGATATTGGTTAATGAAGAAAGACTAATGGGTAGAAAGGCTCAAAAGGGATATTCAAGGGATATGATGAAAATTGGGTGGTCTAAGACCATGATGGGGCTAAAGAACAAAGTGCCTAAATCATTTCCTTTTTGGTGCACACTAAGATTTTGTTGCAATAGGGATAGCAATCTTGTTCTAGGATTGGTGGGGGTTACTAACAATTACCTAAATACACGTAGTCCTTCTCTAAGCACTCACTAACTTAATCAAAAATCATTTTAAGTTTGCAAAAGAAAGGTCAAATGCCTTCAGTTAAAGGTGCACAACAATCATGAACCATTATACCTAATTAACTATCTCATGACTCCAATCTTCTTGGCTCTTCTACTTATTCCACACACAACACTTTCCTCTTTCTCTCAAAAATTTTTATACCTAGTTGATATGATTACGATGCAACTAATGATGAGTGATATATTTGAAAAAAAAAAGAAATAAAATCAAAGCTAAATAAAATGAAAAACAAAATAAAATAAATAAAAATAAGAAAAAGGAAAGGGAAAAAATTTTTGGGTGGTTGATAACTATCAACATCCCTGTACAAAGATCGCAAAACTCAAGGAGGCACTTAAACCGACTAAACACTAATCTACAGTTGGAATAAAAAAAATTGAATCAAAATATGCACCAAAGTTTTTAAAATTACTACTACACATAAAGAAAAGAAAGAAAAAGAAAAGAAAAAAAAATGAGAAACCATAAGAGTATACCATCCCAAACTTAAAACATGGCAATGCCCTCAATGCCATAAAACATAAAAGCAAGAAGAGAAAAGAAAAGAAAAATAAATGAAAAAAAAAATCCACCAAAATGTGTGAAGAAGAGAGGAAAAAAGGATTTAGAAGTGTTTTGATTTGAGTTAGGGAAGAAACGAGAAAAAAATTTGGGTGAAAATCCTTTCCTATCACTAAGTTAGAATATGTGTTGACATTGTTTCAGTAATTTGCCAATAACTAGAGCTACAAAATTTGGATTGAGCTTATTTTGGTATCATTGGAAAGCTAAGAGAAAAATCTACAGCTTTCATAAAGATACCAAAACTATTTCAAAAGTTTGAGGGGTGAAAATCGCACTCAAGTCAAAAGATGAAAGCTATCAGAATTTCAGCACAACTCCATGAGAATTCCCACTAGGGGGTCGTAAGGTTTACTAGAATGGCCCAAAAATTTGCAACTTTTTTTCGAAAAATTATCCCATGGCCCTATGGGATTTCCTAAGGAAGGGGCTATGAGGTTTATTAAAATGGTCAAAATTTGCAATTTTTTTAAGACTCTTATTCACTCACACACATCTCAAACATGCAATGAAAACATAAATCATTAACATAAGCAAAGACAAATGTTAGATTTACTCCCCTAACTCCATGTTTCAACCATGTACTTGTTTAAACTTGATTCTTCTTCCACCACCATCTTCCTACAAGTTCATGAATCAAAATCAATAAGTCCATTGCCATAAGAAATAATGGGTTCACAAAGATATGATAAAACTAAGAAAAATAATAAAAACACATCCATAAATAAAATTAAAAAAATGAAAAAAGGATAAGAAAACTTAGGTTGCCTCCCAAGAAACACTCATTTATAGTCCTTAGCTCAACTTCATTGTTAGATTCCTAGATCCCATCTCTTGATCCCTTTTTTCTCCTTCATCAATTTAGTATAAAAGCATGATTACTTGAAGGCTCCCATAAAAAGGATGATGGTTAGTAGCATCTTTGTAAACACTTCAAGAAACTTGACAATTCGATAATTTAGATTGGGTTTGTTGAGTATTCGTGGGTATGAGATTTGATCATTTGATGATGGTTCCAACGATGTATGCCAATTTAGCTCTTTTTCTGCCTTCTTAACTAATCGTTAGTTCTCCTTGAATGGATGCTTCAACAGGTGCTTGCACTAAGGATGAAACAATTTCTGACTAAACTTTGTAGGCTGGCTCCTCATCTTCATCGAACTTATCCTACACTCTTGGGTTTCATATGATTCACCACCCTCTATAGTGATAGTGTTCCATTGCTCCTTTGGATTAACAAATGTGTCACTTGGGAGTGCACCTTGTGCTTCTTTTGTCAACTACCTCGAGATTTGTTCAAGTTTTGCTTTTGAGGCACAATGTAACTAGGCTTACAATGTCTTGTGGGATGGCCACCTGCAAGTCCATAAAGGATGATTCTTGTTTTCCCACTTAGTAATGTATTTCCTCGTAGTTTCCCTTCTAGGAATTGCTTCATCCTCGTCCATGGTTGTTGGGTTTTTTTTTCTTGTACTTCTCGTATGTATTCTCCCATTGTCATTTTAGGAGTATCTTCATCCTTGGCCATGGGTGTGGATTCTTTTTCTTGTGTCAAATGCATATATTCGCACAAGCATTCGCCTATGGTCTTCTTTCTAAGAATACCCTTCTCTCTATGCGCTCAACTACGACTCTATGTGAAGTCCAAAAAGCATCCATTTCAAGTGCTTGAATTAACACAAAAGATCAAAGATAAGAAAAGAAAATAAAATTAAAAGAAAATAACCCAAAAATAAAAGAAAAGAAAACTTTTGCCTAAGTTAATATTCTTATTAGGTACTAATGCTATTGGTTTAAAAAATCAATCTCTGGCAATGGCGCCAACAACTTGATAGTGGCACTAGAGTATATAGGTCATATAAATAATAAAGTGTGAGTAGAATATCGTTCCCACATGGATTGATTCAACCAAGTATCGGTTCTCTAACCTAGAAAATATTTAGTCGTTCTAAACAAAGAGAGTTTTGCAATTAACAAGACAAAATTTAAGATCATAATAATAGAAAATCAAATAAAATAAAAACACAAAACAAGTATGGAAGATATCTCACCCAGTTGTTCCTATGATTATTGAGCCCCTAATTTAATGAATATTTATCTAATCAACTTATGGAAAATGATTTCTAATCCAATTAGTACCAGATTCCTTTAGCACACCAATCCTTCCTAGATTTTAGAACTTAATTGATTCCTCAATTTGAACCCTAAAGACTAAAGGCATTACCGATTTGTGAATCCCCTTACAAAGACCCATGAAATACCTAATCTTTATTCCTAGACAATTAAGAATTAAGGTTTTTGTTTCATTTTCTCAATTATATACCTAGATTCCTCTTAGTCTACATAACTCTTTGTTCAATCTATGGCTTGTGAATCTCAAATTGCATTAAGAATGGATAATAGAAACTCAATTGAATAAGAAGGAATTCATTAAATTGGAAATCTCAAATAATCATATTCACAACATAAGTTACATCATCACCCTAGCATAAGATATTTAGCCAACTAACATATTTAACAAATACAAATCCATAGACAGAATGTATATGTTAAACAAAAATCAAAGAGAGAAAAAAGATGAAGAATGGATCCCAATCATGCATCTGTTGCTCCTTGATGTAGTTGCCAACACCATAACTCCTCCTTGATATCTCCTAAGAGAATTAGATAAGAAGAGAATGTAGCACGACCAAGAGACAGTCAAAGATGGCCAAGAGAGGCCAAGAGGCCAACCAAAGACCAAGAGTCCAAGACTCCCCTCTCTTAAGCCCTATAGAAAATTTGTATTATTGTTTCCTTGACTCTAGGGTTATTAGATGAGAAAAGAAAGGATAAGATCTCATATCATCTCCCAAGATTTGATTTTATCCTTTCTTAATAAATGCTTAGGGCCAAAATAATTATTTTCCCATCTAATCTAATCCAAGTTGCAGTTTTGGTGCAAAAGTTAGGTCCAAATGGCTCTAAGTTATATCCAAATTGGGCCAAAATAGCCCAATTTTTGTTCTAGTACTAGATTGATATTGGACCGGTGACTTCTAAGCTTTGTAACTTTCAAAGGCTTGGAATTTTCTCTCGACCCAGAAACACAAAGTTGTGCACCCCAATCGGATTTCCGTAGTTTAAGATATTGGTAAAATACTAGGCAGATGTTAGGCTAGCCAATATAAGGATATTGGCAACATTCAATCTTGCAACTAGATTTTCACTAAGAAATTTTAAGAACTCGGCTCTAAGTTGAACATCAAAGTTGTAGAGCACTTCTTGAGCTTTTTGGAACATCTTTATTTGTCTCAATCCGATCTCTATAAAGAAAGACAAGAATTTTCTACTGCAATAATTTATAAGAATCTCTTCAAATAAGCTCCAAAATTATTGTATTTAACTTCAAAAATGCCTCTATTGCAACATTGAATAAAATAAGCTTCCAAGCCATCAAAACATTAGTTCCAATAATTTCATAAAAATCCAAATATCATATGCAAATTACCTAATCTCTTAACAAGTAAATCCCAAAATTATGTCAAATTAAGTACTAAATGAGTATATATTATACACTTATCAATCTCTGAAGTTATAAAAATGTGATTTACGTTAGTCGCTACAGCAACATTTATTTCTTAACCTTAACAGATAAGTTGACATGGCACATTAAGTGCCAATGTGTCATCCTGTTTGGCTCTACGACTAATCGAATTCAAATTAGTTTGTGAAAGTTCAAAATTGCTCAAAAAAATCTCTCCATTTTTCCATTTCTCCTTTATAAATGCTAAATCCTCAACATTCCCTAAACCTACAAATGTCTCTTCCATTTTTGCTTCTTCCCTCGTCCCTTCAATGCCAATCGCAGTGGCTAGGAAGGATTGGGTGTTGGGGGAGCAAAAAAGGTAAAAGGATTTGCGAAAATGGAAGAAGGACTTGTAAGTTTAGAGAAGATTGGAGATTTAAGGTTTATGAAAGAGAATAGAAGAAATCCAAGGCCTTTTCTTTGAGACTTTGAAATTTTAGAGACTAATTTGAATTTAATTAGTCCAAGAGCCATATAAGATACCACATAAAATGACACATTAACATTTAACGTGCCATGTCAACTTTTTTATTAAGTAATATACATCAGCCTAGAGATTAACTTGAATCATGTTTTGTAACTCCAGATTAGAATATATATAAAACTTCAAGACCAAAGTGAGCATTTCCTCATATTATAAGTGAAATTATTCTAGAGTTGTAACTTGCTTGCCATGCCACTAAACACTTTTGAGTTATATAGTCGAAACATATAAAAATAGCATAAGTTCACAAAAAATTACTAAGCGTTCTATACTTCTCATATTTACCCATCATTATTTTTATAATTTACATTAAGCCTTTCCCGTATTCTAAATTTTTGGCAACCAAAATATATATATAAAAAAAAAATTAACAAAGCCGGGTTAGTTAAGGTGTTAAGAAACACGAATTTCTAAAATAAAAATATAAGTTCAAATGTTAAGAAATCATCTCCTGTGAAGGATGATTAAATTGCTGTTGTACTTTTATAACCCTTATATTACAAGTAAAATTTCTCTAAGCTTACATTTGTAACGCGAATAATTATTTTTGAGTTATATAGTCGAAAAATATAAAAATAACATACCTTGAGGTTCATAAAAAATTAACAACCTTTCTATACTTCTCATATTTAGCCATCTTTATTTCTATAATATATATTAATTTTGCTTTTGAAGTTTTTTTGGTTTTTCCATTTATAACATGACCTCTCATTTTAACTAGTAACATAAGAACCTCATCTAGCGGTAGCTGTATGATGTATTTCAGAAAAGAGAAAAGCCACAGCAGCCACAGCAAGCTATTGGTCTGAATGGAAGGAGTTCAGATCCCTTAAATATATAGTCTTAAATTTGATCATGGGATCCATGTTATAGAAAAATACTATTAGGAGGGGTCTCTATTTTGAAGTCACACTGTAGCTTAAGATATTAGTCTCTTACATATCAAGTGAGGGGATACTCTAGAAAACCAAAAAATGAAAAAAAAAAAAAAAAAGAAAAGAAAGAGGAAAGCTAGAAATGAGAAATCCAGCTAGGAAGATCACAAGGAAAAGCAAAGAGTAAAACCTCATTTTGATCCCCAATAAAGTTGTATATATGCTTCAATTTAGTTCCTAAAATTAAAAATTTAATGATTTAGTCCCTGAAATTACAAAATATGATTTAAGTTAATCCTAAAGATGACGAGTGGAGGGACTAAATTGAATCACCCTAGGGACTAAGTTGAATCATATTTCATAAATTAAGGGACTAAATTATTAATTTTTTAATTTCATGCACTAATTTGAAGTATGCATATAACTCCAGGGATTAAAATGAGGCTTTACTCGACAATAAGGGTGGAAATGGGCTAAGATAGGCTAAGATAGGCTAAGGTTTAGCTTAAACAAACTTGATTTATATTTAAAATATATAACTTGAGCCTAGATCTATTACTTGATATAGGTTTACTTTTGGGGCATGGTATGACCTTTTAAGAGCTTAATTTCACTTGAAAACTTATTCAAAAGCCTACTTGATAATAAAAGTTTTAAATAAATAAAAAAAATTTACTCTTAAATAAGTTAAAAAACTTCTAAATATGCTACAAAATATTTTTAAATATGTTAAAAGACTTTCTAAATAATTTCAAAATTTCTATTTCTATATAGATTAATAGACTTATATTATTATTAGAATTTTTAAAATAATAATAATAGTAATATAAATAATCTAATCTGCTAAGTTCAATAGACTTTTTTTATAGCCTTTAATCTGTCTTTTTTTTACTAATTTTTTTTTTTAAAATTTTAACTTAACTTATTTACGAAATAAACTAAATTAAGCTAAGTCAAATATAAGTTAGGCCCAAGGACTTTAACAGGCTGGTTGATCTATTTCCACCTATGTTTGACGAGCAAACAAGACCAGTTTAAGTCAAAATGCGAAATTAATTGATGGTGGGGGAGTATACTAATCCAGGGACAGGGAGGACACACTTTGTAGCGAGATCGTAATGCAGCTGTCACTTCATACTTCCAAAGCCCACACTCCCTCTCCTCCCTTCTCTCTTTGGCCAGCAAATTAGAGTTTGCAGCACTCAAATCCCTCTCTCTCTCTCTCTCTGCTCAACCACCCTCTCCTCTTTCCCTTTTTCGTTTATCAAATAACTTTAATTAGTTTTTCCCCTTTTTTTCATCTATTCTAGTCTTAACTAACCAACACCCTTGCTCCAAGCCACCATCAAATAATGACAATAACCACATCATCTTCATCATAAACCATACACCCCCCCACTTTTTCCTCTGAGGCTCTTCAAATTCAATGATTCTTCTGTTGTGAAGGAAGAAAAGAAGGGGAGGTACTGTTGAATGGCGGTGTTGGAAAGGCACACACATGGAGAAGAAGAAAACCGGATAGAGGAAGCAGAAACTTTGATGGAGGAATGGCAGAGAAAACTAGCTAGAGAGGTTAAATGAGTGACAACTTAAGACACAATTCATGCATAAACAAGGACACCCCCTTTTCCCTTTTGATGCAAAATGGCTTACCCACATTACCGATCACAGTTTGGAGACACAACGCTCACAAAGGTGTTTGTTGGAGGACTAGCTTGGGAGACACCAACTGAAGAAATGCGCAAATATTTTGAGCAGTTCGGAGACATTCTTGAAGCTGTCATCATCACTGATAAGAACACAGGAAAATCTAAAGGCTACGGATTCGTATGTCTCTCCCACTCTCTCTCTCTTTCCCACACACAAAGCTTAATCTGATAACTTTATTCATTAAAAAGTGTTGATTTGATCCTTATTATATATAAATTAAATATGCGTGTCCTATGCATATATACAATGAACAGGTAACATTTCGTGATCCAGAATCGGCTAGAAGGGCTTGTGTTGAGCCAAACCCAGTAATAGATGGAAGAAGAGCAAATTGTAACATCGCTTCTCTTGGACAGCCAAGACCATCACCACCCAGAGGTCAATTTCCGCATTTTTTTATTTTTATTTTTGTTTAACTTTTTTTCTGATGCATATTTTTGTTACCTTATACTATCAGGAACTGAATCATTATATAATATATATTTCTTTTTTATGGAATCAATAAATAATGTATTTTTTTATTCCTGCATCAAATTTACATGCTTTGCCATGACATTAAGATGATGATGAGGTTTTGGTGGGTGGGGGTAATGTAGGAAGAGGCACATTTCAACGTGGAGGGGTCACAAGCACAGGAGCACAGGGTGCGGCGTCGTATAGCGGTGTTTCGAGGGCAGGACCACCGTCTCTGCCTCCGCCACCACTACTATTATATCCCCCATACGGGTGAGTTGAGTAGTCATTGGCTTTGTTCAATAATTTGCTGTAGCCATTTATTACCCATGTCAATCACAGTCAAAGGAAATGATCTATGCCATTGCTATTAATTCAATCGGGAAACATAGATGCACACATTACTGTCTAACATATGTCGCTTGACTGCTCCCCTCCAATTACAGTAGGTCTCGGGAAAATCATCATATATAATGTGGTAATAGAAATGTGTTATTTGTACATAGCCCATCTTGTACTCTAAGCCGATATACCATCTATCCACCATTGGATGGGTATGGAACCCAATCTAAGGGGGGTCACATACCTATCTAATGATGAATGAGTGGTATGTCAGTCCGAAATACGAGGTGGACTACGTCAAAATATCATTTCTCATCATAATAATAGTACATAGCGAAAGTTTGATCTGTACGTATCCGAAAAGCAAAAAAAAGAAAAAAAAATCTTGATGTGCATTTCCTCAGGTTTTTTATTTTTAATGTAGTGGATGAGTGTGATATTTACAAGAATATAAATTTATAGGTCAAAGTACATAGATATAGGACTGAAAAATCGTTATTGATGGTTTTTAGTTTTTCAAAAACTGCCATTGATAGTTTTTACTTTTTTCTAGTATGCTGCTGCACAGAGATGCATTGTTTGTTTTTCGATTTTTCAAAAATTGTTATTGCCGTTTTTGCTTTTTGAAAAAGGTGTTGGATTATGAAAAACTGCCAATAACAATTTTTCTTAAATTCCCATATCTATGTAATTCACTCCAAAATCTCATATTTTGTTACAAATTATTTTCAAATACCATATAGAAAAAAGACCCCATTTCCTCCCTCTGATTTGCTCATTCTAATATAGTCCCGTCAAGTAGAAAATTGGGTGGTATTTATTGTAGAAAAAATAATAATTTTTTAAGTGATTTAGTCATATCTGAAGAGGATTAGTAAAACTTAATTTAATAGAAAAATAAATTAGATGGAGGATATATAGTAATTAAAAATAGAAGAGACGAAAAAGTTATAAGAAAAAAATTATTAAAAAAGACTTAAATTTAAATATTTTGTCTTTTGGTATAGTTTTTGATATATTATGATGTTATTTAATCAATGTAGCCAACTTTACTTAATGGGAAAATTTTTGGTTATTATTGTTGTAATTTAGTCCTCATTAAGCTTAATCAACAACAATGGAAGGGATTTTTCAATATGATGAACTAAACATATCCTAAAAGTTAAAGTTATAATTAATTAATATAATTATTGAATTATAAATATCTTAAATAAAGAAGCCCAAGAAGATAAGGTACATGTAGATTGAACCTATCAATCAGAATATCATTTTGTAACGTATATTATTGATATACGTCTATGGCAGTAGTAGAAATGCTGGTGATAACAGGTACAGATCAATAGATATGTAACCCATGGCAATGCATGGACGTATATTTATATGTCACAGTGGTCCTGCATCAATTAATTTGATTTATAATCTTGAAGACGATAAAATCCCTCAGCTCCAGGTAATGTTCTGTAACATCAGGTCATTTTCTCACCAGCGATGTCATTGATGTCTTATGATAATATATATTGGTTGGTAAATTAAAAATACTCTTAAAAGAAAATTATGAACATATGAACAAAAACAAAAGAGAAATTACTCTTACATTAACATTTCTCGTAGCCTCATTTCCTTAGGACTCTAGAAGGCACAGTATGTAAAATTTAGCTTTGAGCAGAACTGAACCAAGGGAAACTGAGACAAAGATGTATAGAAGATCAAATCGTTTATTTATTTCTTTCAATTTTTCTGGTGACATGTATGTGTTCCTTTTTTCAGGTTTTCCAACCTCTTCACCATTTATATTTCAAATTAAAAATACTTTTGTCTTATGAAAATTAAATTTTATTAGAATGTGATATATTAACATTGGATGTAGATTTTCTCTCATAATTTTCCACGTTTCGGGTGTTAAATTTTATAGTTTTTTTGTTTTTTTTTTTGGGTCTATTCTTTACGTGAAAGTAAAAGATATTGTTGCAAAATAAAATATGGCGATTCAAAGGGTTATCATCCTCCTGAGTCGCAAAGAAACTGATAGAAGGGGTAGGGGTATAGGAATATGTTAGCTTGATATTTGTAAGAAAGATGAATTTTATAGTACGCTCTCTAAATAAAAGGGTTTAGAACCCTAGTTATTTGTTCCAATCAAAATTAGTCATGTGTTAAATTTTTGTCCACTTAAGTAGTGATTTGTCATTATTTTATAATCTATAATTAAAGCCACTTAATTTTTTTTTTAACAATTTGACCCCATAATCTATTCACAATTTAAAAAAAAAATACTCCCCAACATCAACTGAAATTAATTATCCTAATTTCTAAATATTTAAAAAAAAAATTTTGCCGCAAATCTGTCAGAACCCTAGCAAAATCCAGATCACTGATCATAACCCTGCCCTCCAAACTTGTCGCCAATCAAACAGAACAAAGCATCGACAACAGGTAGAATAGAGCGTCAGCAGCCAAAGCTCTAAGCAGCAAGAACAAAAATAACTTTGACCAAATTTTGTTACGTAGTGTTTTTGGTGGAATTGATGTTCCTTCTATTTGAAATATTAATGTCGCATTTGGTGTGTAATGTAATAAATCTGAGGTTTGCACAAATGCCAATATTTAGCATTTCAATCATAATGAAAGGCAGAGGGTGGAATGATATGATGTTGCCTTCATTGAAAGAATTTGTGATTGTTTCATTGTTGTTCACGGTGTAGCTGATAATTCAAATCTTATGACCAGTGCTTTGTTCTGTTTGAGTGGTTGTGTCACAAATTTGAAGGGCCAAAAGGGATTAGGAATTAATGTTTTAATTTTTTTAGGGTTCTTACAAATTTGGGGGCAAAAAGCTTTTTAGGTGTTTAAAAATCAAGATTTAGTTTTTGTTGATATTTGGAAGTGAGAATATTTTTATTTTGTAAATAGGTCTTGGGTCAAATTGTAACAAAAAATTGTTAAGTGGTTTTAATTATAAATTTTAAAATAATAATAAATTATTGTTTAAGTGTATAAAAATTTAACATATGGCTAATTTTAATTGGACCAACTAAAAAAGGTTCGAAACCCATTTATTTAGAGAGGGTATTATAGAATTCACTAAGAAAGGCATGTGTACTGAGAGTAAAAAGTTAATGTTAATATCAGTTTGTTACATATCCATTATTTTAGTGGGGGAAAGCTCTGGAATGCTTTATACATAATTATAAATATAATCTTCTAAGCTGAATGCACGAAAGAAGAAAATATTCAACGTTTGATTTCTATCTTTTACCTTTTTTTTAGTTTAGGAATTTGGATAAAACCTTCTCTTGAGCCAAGGAAATTACCCACATTTTTTATATCAGAAACTTTTGCTAAGTTTAATTACTAGAAGTTGAACAACTTAATAGTGACCTCCTGGTCCTTCCTTAAACTCTGTCAGTTCTTACCAATTGAGATTTGGTTTGGAGGTAAGGGGACTAATCTATCGCAATGTGGTAAATTACAGTTTAAATTTTAACTGGGAGTGTCATTGACATTTAAGTATCCCACAGTATTCAAACAAAATTGTCTCCGATAAAATGATACCCATGAAAAACCAAAAATAAACTCCCAGCTCCTATGAGACTTCATAGTTTATGTGTGCATGCAAAATGTAGCATATCTTTGTATGCCATCAAGACCATTCAGTATTATGTTTTATTCCTTCCTTTTCTGTTTGATGGGGGCAACAAAATGTTCTCAATGCCTAAGCAACAAAATAGAAGGCTCAGGGCTATCACTGAACTGAGAATCACTTAGGATACCACAAAGTAAGCACGTACAACAATACTTACTCTCATTATGCATTGATCAATTTGGGAGCCCGCAGCACCACCAAGGTTTCTGATATTATTGGCTTCTGTCCTCACCTGATTTACCGGAAAACCTTATTCATATTAAATTAATTGCCAGTCCACGACAAGAGATGTCTGCCATTTTGGGTCATAGCTTCTCAAAGAAATGAACTACTGCATTTAACAAATTCACTTCTATATTTGCTCATTGATTAAATTCCTTTCAACTCCATTTGCAGCTACCTTACCTACACTCCTGATTATGGGTATCGCCAAGTAAGGATCTGTCTGCCTCTAATTGGAGAAATTATTGGGTGGTCACAGAGTACTAGGTTAGATTATGCAAGTTAGTGGTGGGTCATTTTATCATTTAAAGTGGAAATACCACTCTATAAGTGGTTTAAACCTAATCCAACCTAGTACTTCATGAGCACCTAATGATTTCTCTTCTAATTGTAAACGTGTAATATTAAAAGATGTCAAGTTAGTTATAATTATTGATGGAGAACAGTTGGATAACATTAGCTTAATGATTTAATGAGCACAGGCCACATTGTACAACCCACACATTCAACAACCACAATATTATCAACAACCCTATGGACCATCATCTTCCATCATTGGCTCCCCGTATTACTATGGTTACTCTGTGCAAGCACCAAGGGACACATTTTCTACACCCCAAGCACATCGCTTTCCAGCTGGAGCATCCTATATATACTATCCTACACCCATGGAAGGCTCCTTCTCTGCATATCGTCCACCTCAACAGCCAGCAACAAGGCAACTCCCTCCTCCTCGTAGTGGTAATTTGCTGTTCCCTGCTTTAATTTAATTTACCCTTTGATCTTTCTTTAATATTCTTATATTATCTTTATTTGAAAATAACTGCCCACTTTTAAATATGTACATAAATTAAGAAAGTAATTAAAAAAATCAATATTACAGATATTTATATATATTTCATAAAATTATCTTTATTTAATTCTCTCTCTTTTTTAATTAACTATTTTCATTTATTCCTTTTCCTTCATTTAATAGGGGTAACAATAAAAAAAATAATTAATATTATTTAAATTTTTTAAAAATAATTATTTATAAAAAAATATATAATTTTAAAAATAGACAATTATTTCAAAATAGAAATAATATTTTACATTATATGGATGTGAATGTATGTAACACTCAAAACACATGTGCGCACGAAGCGAAAGTGGATGAAAGAGAGAGGCGTAGAGAGTGATTTATAAATTATGATGCACTTACTGAACACACAATATTATATAATATGATATGGGCGTAGCATGTGGCCACGGGGGTTCCATAAGGGCAACCCCAGCCCCATGTGAATGAGCTGTCTCGGTTGCTATGAACCGTCTAATGTATGGATCAATGGGGCAAAAAGTCTTGACATTGGGAGAGGGTGTCATCATGTAAAGTAACAGTGAATGCGTGTGGCTTCAGTAGGAAATATACTGTGGTGGTTAATTCTTCATAGATGCAACCAAATGGTCTCACAACTGACATTCATGCGTTGGCCCACAATGCATGTTTGAAATTACCACTGTTGTTAAGTTTTAATTTTGAGCTCTCATGTTTGGAACACACTATGATAGTAGGGACTTTACGTGTAAGCAGCGGAGATTTTACGTCGATGAGTGAGAAATTAAAAAAAAAAAAAAGCAATTGACAATATTATTATTTGTTTACTGTTTTATTCCGCCCAATTTCTTACTAATTAACGTGAAACTCCTGCTATTTATGCATAAACCCTTCAATGTTGACGGACACCCAAAATAAGCGTGTATGAATATCATTATTGTTTAATTTCAAATAAATGCAGACAATTGTTGACCAAGAGAAAACAAATACAGGCACCATAGCAAATATAACCTTTCCAATTCTTTTAACTTCCCTTCTTTGTGAGTACAACTTTAGCTAGATCAACCTCTAATTTCTTTTATCTTCGCCACTGTGAATAAATTCAGCTAGAAACTTCTAATATCTGTAATTATTGAAAAAGAAAAAAATTTCTAAATGAAAAAATTTATATTTATCAGCTATGACAAAAAAAACAAATACAACAGATGAAAATAGATTACAGCCCATTTGTAGTTTATCCTATAAATTATGTTAACTTCTACCAAATAAAAGGGAGTTAAAAGTAGTTGCTTTACATTTTATCATGCTATGAGTGAAAATCAAAACTTCATTACCTCACTCTATTTTCACTGAACTACCAATATTTATTATCATTTTCATTTTCATTTTTAACTTCCTCCATACACACCTCAAATGTGTATGGAAGGTCTTGTGTATATGATTTCCTTACATGTCAAATATATTCATGTATAGAGCAGTCAACGAATAGCCTAATGCATGACATTAATTAATTATCATTTAGTTATACTGTATAATTTCTCAATATTTAACAAAACGTGATTATTGTTTATTATGGTTTGTCGTGACCAGATTCACAGACTCAACAGCGTACTTCCTCCGAGACAGCGGCTGGAGTAGTTAGAACTTCGGAAAGTTCAAATACCCAAGAGAAGAACTAATAAGTATATATACCTGCTTTATTTCAACTTATAATCTTCAAATTTAATTTAATCACACATTAATTCATGATCTTTTTAAACATTATATCTTCATTTTTTTTGGTCCACAATGCTGTAGCTTTAGGCAATAATGGTTCTTAGAAGATTACTTGTGTTTTCCACAGCTATGGCATTCAACAGTTGGACTAATTAATCAACTTTTTCATGGGGATTATATATGATGGATTATTATTTGTGGTCTGCCATAAATTAGAATTGCAAATTTTAATTTCAATTCAATTTAATTTTAAAACCCAGATTAATTAAGATGTCAAAAAACTGTTGAAACATATTGATTAGTCCAATTTGTGATTAGTGTAATTATTGGGCTTTATGACACCTTCTATTGCTGAAAAGTGGATATGATATGATGTGGGCTCTGTGTATGCGCCTTCCTATAATGGGTAGGCTTGACCCATTATTTTACTAACATATGGAGAGACTCCTTTTCCTAATCCTATATATAAGTATCTATAGCCCCATTGAGATAGTGTGCATTTAGCTATATTGGGAATAGAAGTTTCTTTCTCCGGCTTCCTCCTCTCCTACTCTGATCAAGATCCAAGAATAGTTATAGATTTCTCGTCTTCCTCAATCGCTTCAAGCAACCTTCCAACTCAATCTTGCTTATGGTTTCAGTTATTTTACATGCCTTAATCTAAGTCAAATTGGATATCTGAAGGGATTGAAATCCAACAATTGGTATCAGAGCTTGTTTGGCTTCTGATTAAGGTTGTAAATCATGTTCTTGGTGTGAGATTGGGTTGTAAAAGGCTTTAAACTCTATATGTATAATGAACCCTAAAGTGCCAATTTGAGATTTTTTCATTATTATTTTGATCGATTAAGTCTAAAATCAATTGCTGGCTTTTGTTGAGTGAATGATTTAGAGTTGAACAATGCTAAAATCATTGATTTTGGTGAGGAATTGAGTGAGAAATTGGAGAAACACTAAGAGAAACCCTAACCCTTTTTGCCTTTTTTTAAATCAAAACCCTAGGATGCATGCAAGCCTAAAACAAAATTGATCTCCTTAGGGCTATCGTAGAGCTCTCCTGGCCAACCTAAAGAGCTATAGATCGTTAATTTTCATTGAGTAATGAGAGAGAAATTGAGCAAAAATCGAATGAAACCCAAGTGCATGTTCTTCAATCAAGCCCAGAAGTTATATGCAACCATTTGTGAAGATCTTATAGAGGTTTTATAGAGCTTTGAGAAACGAATCTATAGACACCAAGAACACCTCAAATTGTGGCCAGATCAAGAAGAAATCTCTCTTGACCTATTTCAGGTCCACAGGTCATGAACTAGATCAAGACCAACACGGCTGAATGTTGAAGATGACGAACAAGACCTATGCTCGAGGCCCACTCATGGGCTCAGGCGTATAGGGGCGCATAGAGGGCCTTTTCGAGCCCATTTTTGCACCAAACTTCGCAGTTTTGTATTTTTAATTAAAATAAAATTATTGATAAATTTTAATTAATTTTTTTAGCACTAGAAATATTTGTTTTGAATTTTTTAAATCTTAAATTGCTTAAAACTACATGATCTCTCCACTTTTGGGCCTAAACTTTTTTCATGTACATTTATGATGTTACTAGGCACATCCTAATTTTCATACTCTCAAATTTGATATAGTTTGGTTATTGAGATAATTATAATTCCCCTTATGTGCTTATTATTTGTGTATAGTAATTGTGAAATATTCCCATAGTTAAATTCTACACAATTTAATTTGAAGAGTTCTTCTTTAAGGCCTATTGATATTGTTGTTAGGCATTTTACATGATTGTGAGCCCACCTTCATGGGACTAGTTATGATAAAATGCAATTTGGTTAGTAATGTTACTTATATTGCATTAAGGGTTGTGTTAATAATGTACTTACCCTTTGATTTGACTTATTGACATAATTCTCAATGAGTTGTAAATTGTATCCTTAGAGCTCTCAATATCCTCTCAGTACTAACTTTAGGGATATGACTTTTGGTGTTTAGTGGGAGAGTATCCCGCGTTGTAATTCGAGACCCATCAACAGGATTACAATTGCATAAAGTGACTTTATTATGGCCATAAGCTCAATTTAGTATATATGAATATGCTAGACAAAATGTCCCATAAATATAAGTGAATTTCAGCTTTGCCTATGCACGTGAGTTCGTTGACAAAACTGAATGGGACGAACTTTGAGGATTGGCTAGAATCCATTAAGTTGTTCCTTGCCATGTCTAATGTCGATACTACTCTCATTGAGAATCACCAAAGCCCACAGATGAATCCTTCGCTGCTGATAAGGCGAAATAGGAAAAGTGGACTCATTCTAACAAAGTCTATTTAATGACCATGAAGTATAGTATGGATAAAATGATTAAGGATAATATGCCTGAAACTGATAATGCCAAGGAATTTTTGGAGTCTGTTAGCAAGAAATTTAAGAAGTTTGATAAAACTAAAAAGGGATATTTTCTCAATCTATTGACAAAGACTAAGTATCAAGGTGTTTCTAATGTCTATGAGTATGTTATGAAGCTCACTAATTGGTATAATAAGTTGAAATCAATAAAAATAAAGTTGGGAAGTATTTTTTGTTCTAGCAAGTGTTAGATTCTCTACTAGCTAAGTATGATATGTTGAAAACCACTTATAATGCACAAAAGGAAGTGATCAGTTGATGAATTGATCATAATTCTTACACTGGACGAAAAGTGAATGAGAAATGGCAAGGCCCATGTTGTGCAGTTTGCTAACTTGGCTCCTCATAGAGGCTATGATAGAAAAAATAAGCATTTGAAATGGAAGCATAGCAAGTATCAGTTTAAAAAGAAATAGGTGGCACTAGTTCATATAACTAATGAGAATCCTGGAGTGAAATGAAGATTTAATGGCAAGTGTAAATTCTGTAATATAATTGGGCATAAGCAACCTATGTGTTATAGGTTTAAGAGTTGATTGGAGAGGAAGAAAAAGAAAGGTAATCCCTTGACTCTAGTGTGTTTTGAATCAAATTTAGTTGATATCCCATCTAATACTTGGTGGTTAAATACTGGTGTGACTATTCATGTCATGTCACAAATTCATTGCAGGAGTTTTGAACTAGGAGAAAGCAAAATGAAGGGGAGTTGAATATCACAATAGGCAATGGAGTTTGTGTCAAAGTAGAGCACACAGGAGTAGTTTGTTTAAAGTTATTTTGATGGACATAAGTTGGTTTTAAAAGACATTATCTATGTACCTTCTATGAGAAGGAATCTGGTTTCTATTTCTGCTTTGGATAGTTGTGGTTACTCATTTAAGTTTGGTTATAAGAAAGTTAAGATATATTATGAATTTACTTTAGTTGGTTATGGTATTTTGTCAAATGGATTATATATGTTAAATTTGGATCCTTTGTCTATTGAGCGACAACATCTAGACATTAATAATGTGGTTAGGAACAAGCATGGTAGAACTATTGAGAGTTCTTCTATGTTGTGGCATAAAAGACTAGGACACATTTCTAGGGAAAGAATGAAGAGGTTGATTAAGTAGAACATTCTCAATAGTCTACATTTCCCTAATTTTAACACCTCTGTTGACTGCGTAAGAGGGAAATTCATCGCTAGAGCTAGGAAGAAAAATGCTACTAGAAGTGAAGGAATACTGGAATTGATTTATACAAAATTTATGGACCTATTACTCTCATTGCCTTAGAGGGCTTTAGGTACTTCATCACCTTCATTGAAAATTTCTCTAGATATGGTTAGATTGAATTGCTATGTGAGAAATGTAAGATCTATTGAATTGAAATATGGAACATAGATTAAATATGTAAGATCTGATAGAGGTGGTGAGTTTTATGGAAGATATGATGAAATTGGCAGAAATCCTAGGCCTTCTACTAGATTCTTACAAGAATGTGGCATTAAGGGATAGTACACTATGTTAGGTACTCTGCGGCAAAATGGAATGGCTGAAAGGTGAAATCGTACTCTTATGGATATGGTGAGGTGTATGCTTAGTCATTCTACTCTTCTTGAGTTTTTGTGGGGAAAAACCTTGACAACTACAGCTTATATTTTGAATCATGTGCTAAGTAAGTCTGTTCCAAAGACTTGATATGGACTTATGATTGGGAAAAGGCTAGCCGTAAAAGCATTTTTGTGTTTGGGGTTGTAAAGCAGAAGTTAGGCCTTATAATCTAGATATTAAGAAACTTGATCCTAAAATTGTTAGTAGTTTCTTTGTTGGATATTATATTGGCTCCAGGGGCTCTAGATTCTATTGTCCTACACATACAACTAGAATTATCGAGTCTAATTGTGCTATTTATTTTGTAGAGGAACTAGAACAAGTTGTGACATAAGAGCCATGTATAATTAACTTTCGAGAGGAGCATGTTATTGGCCCAACTCCTATTGCTCTTCTTCTAGGACCTACATCATCTACTTTGATCCAAGATGATGCCGCTAATCCTGTTGTTGATGCTGATGTTGACCAGCAAATTGAACATGATGTACAAAATCTAGATGTTGTTGTGCCTTCGATAAGGAGATCTGAGCAAGTGCCTATGCCTACTGAATCTACTAGATTCAAGGACTATGTAGTACATCTATAGGAACATGAGTTTTCTTTTGTTGAGGACTTTGACCCTATTACCTTCCATGAAGCCATCTCTAATCCTCATATTTCACAGTAGTTGGCTACTATGAAGGATGAATTGACTTATATGAGAAAGAACAATGTTTGGGATCTAGCAGAATTGCCAACTGGTTATAAACTACTAGTTGTAAGTGGGCCTTTAAAACCAAATGCAATGCCAAAGGAAAGATAGAAAGATATAAAGTCAGACTTGTTGCTTAATGATACAACCAATAAAAAGGCATAGATTATAAATAGACATTCTCTCTTATCTCTACTAAATATTTTTTTTGTATTATGATGGCTCTTCTAGCCCATTTTGATTGGAGCTCCATCAGATAGATGTCAAAATAACATTTGTAAATGGTGACCTATATGAAGTTATTTACATGGACCAACCAAATGGTTTTGTTGAAAATGGCAAGGAGCACATGGTCTGCAAATTGATCAATTTATGGTTTGAAATAGGCCTTGAGGAAGTGGTATTTGAAATTTAACCATATTGTTACTCTTCTTGGTTTTAAGGAGAATGCTGTTGATAAGTGCATTTATATTAAGAATAATGGGAGCATATTTGTCATTCTCGTTCTGTATGTTGATGATATTCTCTTGGCCAGCAATGATTTTGAATTTCTAAATGAGACTAAACAAATGTTGACAGCTCATTTTGACATGAAGGATCTTGTTGAGGCCTCCTTTATCTTGGGCATTGAAACTCATTATGATAGATCCTGTGGTATTCCTGGTTTGTCCCAAAAGGGTTATATTAAAATTTTTTTGAATAGACTCAATATGAAATTGTGCAAGCCATGTAAGGTAATCATTCAAAAAGGTGAAGTCTATCTAGTACCCAATGTCCTCAAATTGATAATGAAGCAACTGAAATGGAGAAAGTCCTTTATGCGTCCATTGTTGGAAGTCTAATGTATGCTCAAATTTGCACACATCCCGATTTTGCCTTCGCTATTAGTGTGCTCGGGAAATACTTGACCACACTTGGTGTGGCTCATTAGCAGGCTGCAAAACGAGTTATGATATATTTGCAAGGAACCAAAGATTATATGCTTACTTACAAGAGGCTAGATAATCTTGAAGTGATAGGATATTTTGATGTTGATTATGGTGGTTGCCCAGATGATTCTAAGTCCACATCAGGCTATATTTTCACGTGAGCAGGAGGAGCTATTCCTTGGAGAAGTGCTAAATGGACACTTACAGCTACCTCAACCATGGAAGCAGAGTATATAGCATGTTATGAGGCCATGCATCAAGCGATATGGTTGAAGAATTTTATTATCAAATTTGCTCTTGTCGAGAGTATCTTTAGGCCTCTAACTATATATTGTGATAACTCTGTTATGGTTCCTTCTCTCATAATAATAAAAGCACAAAGCGGTCAAAACACTTTGACACGAAATTTATGTTTATTAGAAAGAAGATTCAAGAGCTTCTGACTCGTTTCGAGCATATTCCTACAAAGCTTATGATTGTTGATCCACTAACCAAAGGCTTGGCTATCAAAATCTTTGTTGATCATGTAACGCATATAGGTGTGGTGAAATCTTTTGATGTTCTAGGTTAGTGGGAGCTTGTAAAATATCATGGCATCATATTTTGTGTTGTCTTGAGATATTATATAATGATTGTTGTTGCTGTTGTCATTGTATAACTTGTTCATATAATCTTGTAAGATGTCATGTTGTGCAAACATTTTGGACCTAGTCTCATTTTGTTGGGATGAGATCTATTTAATCTCATAATAGTATCTTGGGCGGATGCTTGGGCCATTTTGTTGGGAACTACACTCTGATCGTTTTGTTTTGCTTTCCCACTTGATCATATTTCACTTTAGGTCACCGAGACATGAGTGTCTTGCGTGTATAATATCAATACTTTTTCAAGTATGATTTTCTACACTGTTGAGATACTTGTGATCCTATTTTGGACCTATAGTTGATGGTGTTAGCTCAATTTTTGCATCTTATTATGACCATATTAATTTGGGGTATTGATTTCCTTTTTTCTTACAAATACAACAATCTAATTTATGTTATCCAAGTGGGAGAATGACGGATTATTATTTGTGGGCTGCCATAAATTAGAATTGCAAATTTTAATTTCAACTCAATTCAATTTTAAAACCCAGATTAATTAAGATGTCAAAAACATGTTGAAACATAGTGATTAGCCCAATTTGTGATTAGTGTTATTATTGGGCTTTACAACACCTTGTATTTGATAAGCGGAAATGATATGATGTGGCCCTATGTGTGGGTCTTGATATAATGGGTAGGCTTGGCCCATATCTCTAACCTTATATATAGGCGCTTGTAGCTCTATTGAGACAGTGCATATTTGGCTTCCTCTTCTCCTCCGCTGATCAAGATCCAAGAATGATCATACATTCCTTGTCTTCCTCAATCACTTTAGGTAACCTTCCAGCTCAATCATGCTTATGGTTTCAGTTATTTTACATGCCTTAATCAGAGTTAAATTGGAGAGCTGAAGGGATTAAAATCCAACAAATTATCTTCATTTTCTTTTCCTTGTCTCCAGGGGTTTTCACTTAAGTCGGTTTTACTTGTTAATTCTATTATATTTTGATGTTATACTTCCTGTAATTATAAGAGCTTAATTAACATGTTGCAAGTTGTAACGTTGTATAATCAATTACAAAGGAGTCCGAGTAATTTTGCTAAAGCAATCACACCCCATGTTTACACATATTTTGTGTATCACCACGAAATATATATGAGCAGTGACAGAAAGTCAAATAAGTTTTATGAACCCAACTCATATTCTAGATCATGTGTAAAATGAAGCAAAAGGAAATTTAAATAGCCAAAGAAAAGTGGGAACATGCCAAAATTTTAAAAATAAGTTTATTTGTGACTATTTATAGGGTAAATGGGTTAATTGGCTTTATGTACACAAATATATCATAAAATAGTCGATATAATAATTCAATATTAATTACTTATACATTCAAAGAAAATTATTTCACGTCAAAAAAGAAAGAAAGAAAATTATTTGCTTGACATTTAGCTAGCTTATGGACCCATTTTGATTTCACTGTTTTTTTTAACCTTTAAATGCTATTATTGGACATTATATATGTTGTTATTTGTTGGAGTAACTTTATACACATATTTAACTACTTGTGACTTTTTTTTATCTTTCTTCAGTTAAAAGTCATATTGCAACTGCTTGGATCAAATTAGTTATATATAACTTGCTATTTCTTGAAAGCAATTTTTAGTGCTTTTTAGAATATTAAAATACCAAATTTTTTAAAAAGTCTCTTGCATATCATTTTAGGAACAAGCACTACAAACTAATTAAAAGAAGAATTTTTGTTACTATACATCCACACACAGAATAATTGATTTATAAGTTACCTTTTATATAAGATCTTTTGTCTAATGTTTTTTCCATGGAAGCCTTAATTAAATTATTTACCCCAATGGGACCTAAGTCTACTTTCAATCAAAAATAGGATAAGTACACTGTCTATATACATCATTTGTGTAACATAATCTAGGGTGGATCATATATTCACATTATACTAGTTATCTTTATATATTTATAACAACTAATCTTAATATGGAGGATATAATTTCAAACGTTTTGTTAATTCAAGTAATTTGATATTTGTTTTCCTTAAGTAAAATTTCGTGTTTGAGTTTTGTAAATAAAAAAACTAATGTCGAAAGAATTTTATCTTCATTGTGGACCAACCTAGCTTGAGCTAGATTATTAGTGGTTTAAAAATTAGAATAAATATTTACTATTTGTTTGAAATTTTAAATCTGAATTATCTTTAGTTTGAAAATTTCCCATTTGTTTGCAAGAGTCTACTTTAGTAACGTGAAATACATCATTAGCCATTGACCATTTTAACACTAAATCTCACATTTATAGCATTGAATTATGTTAAAATTGCCTATAGATGCTGACTTGTGAAGAATTTAGGAGTGTTCATGGATCAAATTTAGTTTGGTTTAGGACATAAAGAAAGTGTCTAAACAATACAAAATTTGGTTGGTTTGGATCAATTTTGAAAAAGTATTTAGACAACTCAATATTGTAAGGTACAAGAACCAAAGATCTAGAAAATGAAGAAGAGAGCAAGACAGAGAGTGCGAAGAATTATTTTAAACTAATGGTGAATGTATCCCGAGGTGAAGTACAAAGTGTTTTAGTAATGAGTATTCATACGAGTTTCTGGAGAATTCAATCATAGGTTAAATAATGTGCAACTATTCTAGCTGCATAACAACTTGATAACTAACACATTAGTAACACTTCTATGAGTAACTAGCTTTCAGTTGAATGACTTGTGGACTTATCTCTTAACAAAAAGTAAACTAACATGAATAAATATAGGTTTGTTTGGATTATTGGTTCATTGGGTCTTATCTCTCTTCAAACCTTTGTTTTTTCTTAAGGAACTGCTAGTGGAGCTAGAAGAATAGAGAAAAGGATGGGCATATAGGGATCAAACTCCTAACCCAACACTAACAATCCCTTGGCAAAGGATCAAGGGAAATGCCACTTGAGCTATAGCTCATTGGCAAAGATTTCATATAACCAAGAAAATCAATAGTCAAAATCGAAAAAAGAAAATCTTGTGAAGCCAATTATTTAAAGAACCAATGTACGCTATACAAAATAGCTGAAGAAAACCAAAAAGAGAGTTAATAGATATATAAGTCCTACCTAGATCGATAATTGGAGAAATTAAGAGATTTGGTGGGTTGAGTGGGTTGGGATTTGGGAAAGACACTCTTTGTTCATATGTGTGAAATATACGTGAGAAACCTAAATAGCTTACAGACAAAACGCACAACATAGGGCATAGCACTAAAAAGTTAAAATTAAAGTTAGATCAACGTAGGAGCTTGAAAAAGTAGAGAATATGTTTGGATTGAAGTTGCGTATGAAGGACAGAGTGATGAAAGTTTGAATCTTGAGAGGAAAGATAAACATTGATAAATAGTAAAGGGTTTTAGTAACTTGGGAGAGAGAAAGATTTTCAGAGTAAGTAAATGTGTTCGGTGAAAAATAAAAATAACCAAGGGTTAAGGTAATATGAAAGGTTTCATGGTTGAAACGATGACGTTTTTGTGTGAGAATGGGCTTTGGCTTTCCTGCTTCACTGAGTCGTGGCAACATGGCATAGTGGGGAGTTACAGAATCATTCCACGTTCCAAAATTAGCCTTGACTCTTCATATTTAATTTTTCGATCAGAAGTTTGAGTCATTTTTCTGATGGAAATCTTCTTTCTGAAGTCAAAACCTGAAGCACCTTTCTAATTTACCCTTTCTGAACTGAAATTCTGAATGCACCCTATATGTTTGATCTTTCTGAACATATTCTAAATACCATTTTGAATTGATCTTTCTAAATTATTTCTGAGAAGTCTTCTTTAGAAGGGAAACACACTTTAATATAGCAATCTCAGCTTTAAGCTTTTATAGGAGCTTAGGGGAATAGGATCCATATGTTATGAATGCATACTCAAAAACTAATCATATTTAGAAGATTTTTAATATAAGAAAATCAATCTTCAGCTAGAGGTTTTGTAAATATATGAGCTGTTTGATCTTTTATATTTACAAAACTTAACTTAATATCTCCTTTCTAAACATGATCTCTTATGAAATGATGCTTAATATCTATATGCTTTAATCTAGAATGCAAAATGGGATTTTTAGTAAGATTAATAGCACTATTATTATCACATAGAATCGGGATTTTGGTATAACCCAAGTTGAAATCTTCTAGCTGATACTTAATCAGAAGAATGTGAGCACAACAATTTGCTACAGATGCATATTCAGCTTTAGTAGTTGAAAGAGCAATTATGTTTTGCTTCTTGTTTGACCAAGTTATCAAGGATTTTCCAAGAAAACAACAGCAGTCACTTGTGCTTTTTCTTTCAACTCTGTCTCCAACAAAGTCAGCATCACAATAACTTGTATCATTATAGAGAGTACCTTTCTCGTACCAAAGACCAAGATTAGTAGTACCTACTAAATATCTCATAATCCCCTTGAGTCATTTAAGTGTTACTGTATTGGATTACATTGAAATCTAACACAAATACCCACACTTAATTGTATGTCAGGTCTATTAGCTATAAGATAAAGTAATAATCCAATCATACCTCAATAAAGTTTGTTAAAAACTTTATCTCCATCTTCGTCAGCTTCCAGAACTTGAGAAGGATGAGTGCTAATGCTCTAGATCCTTAGCATATTTTTCCTAATGAATAAGGATCCAATTTTTTCTGTTGCTTTATTTGTAAGACCATAAACTATTTGAACTCTCCTATCATACTCATCTAAAATTCCCCCTTTATATGCTGCAAAAGCAAGCAGCATTTAGATGACTTCCAATCTTGTAATGGAGCAAATGTCTCATCACAATCAATTCCTTCTTATTGATTGTATCCTTGAGCCACTAGCCTTACTTTGTTTCTGATCACCTTTCCACTTTCATTGAGCTTGTTTCTGAATACCCATCTTGTGCCAATGATAGAATGTCCTTTAGGCAATAGAACTAAAGTCCAGACCTTGCTCTTTTCAAATTGATTCAGTTCTTCTTGCATGGCTTCTATCTAGCTTTGATCTTGAAGTGCTTCATCAATACATTCAAGTTGTATTTCTAAAATCAAGGCCATGTTTAATTATATTTTGAAAGAGGATTTGGTCCTTATTCCTTGAGATAGTTCACATATGATTTTATTTTGAGAGATAGCTCTCAAATCTCTTACACCAGTGTATCTTCTCTTAATAGGTGATCCTTCTGAATCTTCTGGTATATCATCAGAAACATGCTGAGGGTAGGAAGGTTCAGAATTGGTAGTTACATCATCATTACTTTCTCTTGTAGCTATCTGAAAGGATTGCTAATTCTGAGAATCATTGTTCAGAGACAAATTCTCCATGTCTTCTTCCAAGTCACAAACATTCTGTTCTATATCCTTCTTCTTCTCTTTGAAGGAAATATGTATGATCCCCTCTACGGCCTGAGTTTTCTTGTTTTATGCCCTGTAAGCTTTAGACAAAAAAAAGTATCCTAGGTATACACCAGGATCAAACTTATGATTAAACTTTAACAATTTGTCCTTCTTGTTAAGTATAAAGCATTCAAATCCGAATATATGGAAATAAGAAATATTGGTTTTCCTTACTTTCCATAATTCATAAGGAGTCTTCTTAATTATGGGCCTTAAGAAAATATGGTTTTGAATATAGCTGGTAGTGTTGATTGCTTCTGCCCAATATCTTTTTGATAAAGCACTTTCTAAAAGCATGGTTTTGGCCATTTCTTGTGAAGATCTATTCTTCATTTCAACAACCCCATTTTGTTGAGGAGTTTTAGAAGAAGAGAAATTATGAAAAATACCATTTTCATTGCAAAAATTTTCAAAAATATGATTTTCAAATTCACCACCATGATCAAATTTGATGGAAAAAATGCAAAAACCTTTTTCATTTTGAACTCTTTTTGAAAATACTTTGAAGGCCTAATAAGCTTCATCCTTATGGATAAGAAATATAACCCATATGAATCTTGAAATGTCATCCACTATGACCAAAACATATTTCTTACCACTTAGACTAGTAGTTCTAGTTGGTCCAAAAAGATCAAGATGTAAAAGCTCAAGTGGTCTAGTAGTTGACACTACACTCTTACTGTAAAAAGAACTCTTAGTCTGTTTACCTCTTTGACAGAACTCACAAGTTGAGTAATTGTCAAAACTGACCTTGGGTAAACCCTTGACAAGCTCTTTTAGAGAAATCTCAGAGATTAATCTCATACGAGCATGACCAAGTTTCTTATGCCACCTCTACTTCTCACCCACAAAGGATGCTAAGCATTTTACATTATGATCTAAAAGGTCATCTAGATATAATACATAAGTATTATCATACCTTTTAGCAATAAGAATGATCTTATCTGATGTGAAGTCTTTTATGATGCAACGAGAAGGTTCAAACACAACTTTGTAGCCTTGGTCACAAAATTAACTAATACTCAGAAGGTTGTGAGTCAATCCTTCAACTAACATAACATCAATAATCAAGTTGGAGTTTTTCTTACCAATATTACCTATACCAACGATTTTTGACTTGATACTATCAACAAACTTCATGACTCCTATATCCTTTAGTATGAGGTTTTTGAACCAAGACCTGTTTCTAGTCACATGTTCGGACCACTTACTATCCAAATATCACTTCATCTCCTTTTGATAGTGTGATTTAAGACACATCTGCATTAGAAGCAACCTTCACTTTAGGTACCCATATTTTTTTGGGTCCTTTTAGGTTAGTAGCCTTTTTGGGCTTTTTCACCTTTTATCTCTTTGCTTTTCTTCATTGTAATACCCTAGGGCGGGTTGTAGTTGTCTATCAATAACAGATCTTGAAAATTTTAAGTCTGAACCCTATGCCTCCTTAGAGGGCTATAGGATTGAGGCATTTTCTTAAGATCAAAAGTCCCGGTAATGGTTCATTGAGCATCAATGAGTTGAAGAAGGATTGTTAACGAATTTTAGAGAAGAAGGAACCTGGCCTCTTTGTTTTTAACGCAAGAGGTTACAAAAACACAAGTTTTTGAAAAATTGTATTAAAACCCAAAAGTTGGATTTTGATTCCTCATAATTTTGAATTTTTGGATATTTTTATTGAATCTAAATGGGGGATATTCCGTTATTTACATTTATATTTTAAAGTTAATAGAGAGTAAAGTTAAAGAGGACATTAATTTAAAATTAAGAAATGTAAATAAGTGTGTGCAATATTCTAGACTTGGGAAAGGACTACAGAAAGAGGAACCAAGTTTCTGAAGTTGGTAATCAATTACACAGGGCCTATAATCGATTATCAGTCTCTCTATATATCTTCATGCTAAGTTTTTGCTTGTTGTAATCGATTACATGGAGTGGTAATCGATTACAACAATTTGGGTTTGTGATAATCGATTACCAGTCCGTGTAATCGATTACCATAGGTCTATATAAGACCCGAAAGCATCTCACCCCCTCATTTGCACGAAGCCACTCTCTCTCTACCCCTTCAAACTCTATCCCTTCTCTCTAAGACACCTTCCCCCTTCATTCTTTAACTCAATCTTTCAAATCTTTCCATCAATTACACTCTTTTCACTCACATAACCTCAAATTCTTCCTTTAATTTCCAATATTTTCTTCTTCCAACATCAAGCTTGTTGGGTTTTGGAGCTTGGAGGAGGTGACACCAAGACTCCTAATCCTTCCTTCTCTCCTTTTCCTTTCCAAAGGTAATTTCTAAACTCCTTTCCTCTTTCTGTCCTATGAATTATGGATCATTTCTCTAATATTGAGTTCCTGGAATACCCTAGGTTAGAGAAATTAGGGATTTTGATTTTTGAGTGTTATTTTGGTTAATCCTTGGTTTAAATGACTAATATTATGTTAGATTATCATAATTATGGTAATAGATTATGCTGAAAGTCTGGTTCTTAGCTCCGTGTCCCGTGGGCTTAAAAATTTTGCTATTGAGGTTAAGTCTGTGAGTAGATAGTTTATCTCTAACTTATTTTTTGGTATATTTATTTAATATGTATGCAAACGATTTGATATATCATGGAATTATGATTTATGTATCGGTAGCCTATTTATATTCAAAATTATCACTTGAGACAATGAAGGAATTTTTGGTAAATCTTGCTAATCATTTGAATAAATATTAGGCAGCTATGAAATGTTATAAATTTTTTGAAGCATGATAATGTTAGAGCTTTTGTTTTTCTTTATGGTATGATTTTAGTTTTATGCATGAGAATCTATATTAAGTGATATGTATGATGAGACTATGAAGATTGCTCTTGTATGAAAAGAAATTAATGGATTTTTGTGAAACTTTTATAATTGTTAAAATAGTAGGATTGAATGGTTATGTGTAAAAAGGAATTGAAAACCTATGATTGAGTATTTAGTATGAGGACATTTATGATTGATGGAAAAAGGAAAGACTTTGGAAAGTCTAGGCCAGGATCTACATGCTAACGGTAGTATACGTTAGTCTTGGTGTACCTTGAATTCTTATTACACAGTCACACACAGTGTGATGCGTGATGAAAAATACATGGCCACTCAAGGAGTGGTGCGTGACGGAATACGGGAATCACATGAAGGAAAGACCACCTAAGTGTGATTCCTGACGGATTATCCTGGAATAGATAGTTTTCCATGAGTTTTAGAAAATTAAATGATAATTGAAACTAAGATTTCTATTTGGTTTTTATCTACATGATTTAGTTTAATATTTAAAAATTTGTACATTGTCTCATGTGGGTTAGGGATAGCTTATCTCTCACTAAGTTGTAAAACTCACCCATTGTTCTTCCTTTCTTTTCAGATACAGGTACCATTTTGGGATTCAATTTCTGTGTTCCTTGTAACTTGTTCTGCTTTTTTGGTGAGTCCTTATGATCAAGGGCATTTGGAATTTTAAGTTTTTGTTGTTGTATCCCTAGAGTAGTGTAGCTCCATGGTATTACAGGTAGGGTCCAGCCTTTGCTGAACTATGTAGAAGTGCATGTACTGGTTATATATAATTGAATGATTGAATTTCTAAAGGAAGGAAGAATTGATATTTGGATTAATTTGTTGAAAGGATATAGGTACATTTTTCTATATGTTTGGACATGTTCTGAGAATTTATTTTGTTGTATGCTGTGGGATGCATTCTGAGAATGCCTGGATCCCTAATGGATGAATGTGCTTGTTTTTATGTGCAGGACGAAGATCCATGTTTCAGAATTATCCCAAATACAAGGGAGACTCTATCCGAGTTTCATGAAAAATGTGTGATGAAAAGCTTGCTAAGGGACTTGTCCCTTATGTGTAACACCCTCCCAAGTATGGTGCTATGCTTAAGTCATAATACCTCACCCAGGAGTTGTTACTGTCACTTAATCGGACCTTGCCTGGTAGCAACCTTCGGCCACCTTTAATCTTACTAGTCAACTTCGCCTCGGAGGACCTTCTTCGGAACTTCTAAACTATCTGGAGATAACACGAAAATAAACATAGGAGTGAGAATTGTAAATTCTCAGTAGGATTCATCAAACTACCATATGCTGTGTCATCGTTATTATCTCCAGCTGCTTCAGTTTATTATGAAGAAGGTGATCATGCCAAATAAATTGTTCAGTTTTATAGTTTGAAAATATATTGTCAGAAGCAAAGTTCATTTTATTCACACACTTGAGTCACATTGGCAATATTTCATATTTAGAATAATAATCACAGCATAAGTAGATAGAACAGTCTCCGCATCAATAAAACATGGGACATAATTATGCAAATACTCATACTTGAATTCATGCAAATGCACTGGTGTCTTTTCTTAATTTCCTTTACTTGTCATGCATATTCCAGAGTATGATCGCCATGTCATACTCTATCAAAGTGTGATCGCCATGTCACATTCCTTAAGATGTGGTCATCAGGCCATATTCTATAGTATGATCACTATGTTATACCCCATCGGGGTGTCATCGCCATGTCACACTCCTTAGGATGTGCTTATTATGCCATATTCCATAGTATGATTGCCATGTCATATCCCATCGGGGTGTGATCGCCATGTCATACTCTTTAGGAATGTGGGACCTTCATCATATCATTTAACTGCCTTCATAGGAAATGACCCAATTAACTGCCTCCAAGTGAAGGAACCCAATCTTATCTTATTTAACTGTCTTTTATTCCCATACATAATCATGCATAGACATGTTGAATCCAGTCATCCATATGCTTCATCATTTACTTTCATATATCCTTGCATATAAATTTTCATGTTCATATTATGAATATTCATAACAGAAACTATTATAATTTCATAAAATTCTGCCAAAAATTTGGTAGTGTAACAGATCGAGTCCGCTTCCCTGTGAATAGTACTAGTCAACCAGACAGTCATTCATGGAAAACAGAAAAATCAATGCAAGGTATAGATGCTCCAATACATATGCTTCATCTTGACCTTGAATTAGTTTTCTGCCACTTTCTTTTGATTCTACCCGATTTTTGTAACTTAGGCCATAAATTCATTTTAACTCATTTAGGCCTGAATTTTGGATATGTTGGAGTGTTATGTGCCTATTTTCTAACCTCTTTAGTCCCATCTAATTTCGATAAATGTAGCTCAAGTTATTTAAGTTTTATCTCGGCCTGCCCTATAGCTGGCCAGAATTACACACTTAGAAGTAAAAATCCACTAAAAATCAAAAACTAATTCAAATCATACGAAATTGGTATCATATTAAAGCTAACAGGACAAGATTTAATTTGCAACAAGTTCCATTTCATTTACTTTAGTAGAGCTTGAGTTATAAGCCCCGAAATTTGACCTTTCTGAACTGCCCTATTTTGTCCCGGTTAAGGCAACTTCCTCAAACCACTAGGAGTAAACAAGACCGTATCTAACTCTGAAATTTTTATGGGATATTCTCCTATGTGTGAGCTTTCTAACTAAGTTAGTTTTATTCAATTCCATGTTGTATAGGGCAAGTTTTTCCCTGAACAACTTAGTCTGCCTAGAATCAAACTCAAAAACCTAGGTCAAATTTACAAAATTCATATCTCCCTTAATACTAATCCAATGGCCTTATAATTTATATGGTTGGAAAAATCTAGATGTCTAGTTTCACATAAAATTAGTTTCATCAAATTTAAATCACTGTAGGCAGAGCTGTACACTCCGCCGTACGGACTACCGGAGGATTTTGCTCTTTCAACCCCTCACTACATCCTATTCTCACTCCTTCTTATTTCTAATTGAATTTAAACACAAAAACAGCCATCAAACTAGCCAATAATCATTACATACATCCAAACACCACATCAAGAAATGAAAAAATAAAAGCCCCAATCAGCCACCCATAACCAAGAAGACAAGAAACAAGTTGAATCTTTACCTCCTTTAGGTGTGATCTTGCTAAATTTGAGTTTGGATTGATGGAACCTTATCAAAGCTTAAAGGTTTGATAGAGTAGGTTGAGAGGAGAAGAGAAGAAGGAGGCTGGAAAGGGGAGAGGAGGGGGTGCAAATCTGTTGAAGTGAGGAGAGAAAAATCTGATTCAAACACTTAATGAGTGGTTGGCTAAGTGGGTTGTTATTGGCTGAAATTTTGTGGCCAATTTTCAGCCATGCTTCCTTCTCCTTGTGGCCTTGGTGGCGCCGCCCGTAGAGGGTTAAATGGCTGAGTATTCAACCTTTGAGTTATAGGGTTTTGGGTATATAATTCTATTGATTCAGTTTCGACAATTTAAAATACCGAAACCTTGCTAATTTTCTTTAAATCGGTACAACGATTTTAACAAGATTCCTATGAAATCTCCTATGTTTCCAATCAAATGTTCTAAATTATCATCTCTCTAATTGATATTCAATTATTCCTAAAGAATTACCAAATAAATTCCTAATTAATCTCACTCATTCAGTAAAACCAAACAAATTGATTTAAAGATAATGAAATTTGTTGGACGTTACATTATTGTATATTTATTCTATCGGTCTTAAGCCTAACTCTCTAATTAATGCCTAATTAACTTCTAATTATCCTCTAAGTACTTTCTATTTAACCTTACTTAGTCAATAAAATCAAATAAATTGATTATCAGTGTAAATTAAATGTTTTGTAAATTTAGAACCTTTTTATTTTTATTTTTTTGGTTTTCCGTAGCTAATGGCATTTCCGTAATTTTGAGCAAGTCCAGGGGCATCCCACGTCATTTCACACTCGACTGCCTCCGTGGCTCAATCAGCAGAGATTTAAACTTCTATGGTTTCACCACGTGATTCTGCTCTGTTTAAAATCTCATTCTGCTAATTCTACAAATATGGGGATATGAAAGTCATTTTATGAAAACTTCTAGGGTTATTGTGGGAATAAGTCTTTGAGTTTAAAATATAATTTCAAAAAATTCTAGGCATCACTGTAAATAACGAAAGTTTATAGGGGCACTTTTATCATTTCTTAATTTTTTTAACATATGGCAGTGCCATATTTTCAACGGCAGTGTTACACTACCCTATAATTCTGAGTGTGAAGATCGTTATGGCATAATGCTGACTAAGGAATTCTCACACTGCCTAAGGGAAATAATTTAAAGTTTCCATTACGTTTTGTTTACGAAAGTAGAGATATTACATTATGCACTGATCACAACCCTGGTTAGGTCGTGACATTCATAAAAAGCATTTTTTTAGAAGAGTGTCCCTTCTTAAAACAATAAATACAAGTGGGAACTTTGCTTTGAGGATTTTTGGATAATTTATCATTTTCCTTCTTCTCATATACAAGTCCCATCTTATCAAAATATGGCCTTCGACTACCAAGCATCAAATCCAGATTTTTGGAACCATTCACCATCTTCTCAAGATCTGATTTGAGAAGCTTAACTATTTTCTGAAGTTCAGAAACATCAAAAGATGTCTTCTAAGCAAATTCAAAAACTTCGATTTTTAAGGCACTTACTTCCTTCTAAAGAAGGGTGTTTTCATTCAAAAGCTCAATTTTTTCGTGCCCCAGCTTCTCTTTCTCTATCTTAAGGTTTTTAAATTCAAAGGACAGTTTTTAAAAACTTTCTTTTAAAGAAGCATAATGAAAAGTAAGTGTTTGAGATTCATCTAAAAGCTCATCATAAGCCTTTTGAAGATCATCATAAGAGAGTTCGGGTTCAGAATTTATCACCTCTATCTCTTCATCAGAGACTATGTCAGCCATGAAATAGAGATTTGCAACTATCTCTTCTTCCTCTTGAGATTTTGTACCCTCTTGCTCCTCATCCAAATCTTCCCATGTTGCCATCATGACCTTTTTCTTAGGTGCATTTTCTTGAAGTTCTTCTTCAACTTTGGATATTCTGAGCTTAAATGTCTAGGCTCCTTGCACTTGAAGCAGATAATTTCACTATGCTTGGCTTTTCCTTTTTTTTGTCCTTTTTGGGGAGAAATCCTTTCTTCTTTTTCCTTTTGATCCAAGCTTTAGAGATTCTTTTTGCTAGATGAGCAATTTCATCCTTTTCATCATCATCATTATCAGAAGGTTCTTCTTCTAATGATGATGATTCTTCTACAACCTTCATAGCCCTAAAAGAACTGAAGCTTCTATAAGTGGATTTTAAGGCAATAGACTTGATTCTTTTGTTGGTTTCCTCAGAAGCTTCATTTAGTTCAATCTCATGAGTCTCTAAAGACCTAATGAGAGCATCAAGAGGACTGAGCACATTCAAGTCATTAGCTTCTTGAATAGCTATCACTTTAGGGTGCCAAGCCTTAGATAGGCTTCTCAGGATTTTTCTCACCATTTCAGCATTGGTATATTTTTTGCCCAATAGCTTCAACTGATTTTAGTTATGCATAAATCTAGTTGTCCTTTCATCAATATTTTTGTGTTCAAGCATCTTGAACATTCATATTGATGCACCAACATATTGATCTTGGTTTCTTTAACCTGATAAGTTCCTTCATGAAGAGTTTGGAGTTTGTCCCAGATTTCTTTGGCAGAGTCACATGAAATAATCTTGCCATATTCATTCTTGCTCAATGCACATACAAGAAGGTATTTTGCCTTTGCATTCATTTGCACTCTCGCTTTGTGCTAGTTAGTCCATTGATTTTGGGGGATCACTTTGACCACAACTGGTGGAGCCTGATCTGGATTGGCAACCACATGAGGCACAAGCTGCTCGATGGTTAGAACATAGTCTCCATTTTCAATGATATTCTACATGTCTATGCTAGTAGACTCAATGAAGAGTCTCATTCTATCCTTCTAATATGGATAATCTTCTCTATTAAAGCATGGATGGCAGTTGATGGAGTGACCTTTAGCAATATGATTAATCTGATGTGTCATTTCTCAGGATTTTTAATCTTTACAACCATTAAGAAGCTCAACCCCAAAGGTCAAGCTCTAATGCCAATTGAAGGTGGAAGTAGCATGAGAAAGGGATCGAATCGTGCTTTTAAAATTTTTGAGTCCTTGAAAATTTTAAACAACTTTCTTAAGTCTTTGGAGTTGGAATGTAGAAGCACTTTGAGTTAGAAACTTAAGTTATTGTTTTCACAATAACTTTGTTAAGCAATGAATAAAAGAGGCTAACAAAATAACCCACAAAATATAAAAATTGTAAGAGTAATAGGGATAAAAGATCACATAAAGAGCTTTTTATACTGGTTCGGCTAAACCACTTGCCTACGTCCAGTCCCCAACAAATTAGTTGAAATTTTATAAACTCGAGTATTATTTGTCCAAGCTTTACAACCGAGTAGTTCTTCCTAGCATCTCCAAGCTATCCAAATGAGTATTCTTTACAAAAAACTCTGCAAGCTAACAATGAGTAGTATTTTATTGTAGCCTCTCTATGCTCACAGTGACCATTATTGGGTTAGGTTATAATAATGAGTTTAAAAGGTCTGTATTTGGATAACACTCATACTAAACCACTCAGAGGTGTATGATATAATCAAATTCAGTGTGTAGTAACTTCTCAATAATCTCGTAGAGAGAGTATTAGCTAATATAGAGCAGATGAGAAGATTTTCTTTTGAGAAGTTACAATGAATAACTTTCTGGATGTACGGAAGGATGAGAAAGAAGAAAGTTTGACAGATATTCAAATGCACAGAATTCCAACAACTTCTACATCATCTTCCAGGTTTATATAGGCTTCAAAATCTAGCCATTGAGATTTCAGACCTTGAGCCCTAAGCTTTCAATTTATTGGTCTAAGACTGCAGAGAGAAATGGGTTATTTTCTTTCTCAGCAAGCAAGTACATCACCAAAGATGAAAACTAGCCATTTGGGTTCACCAACTTTTCAGAGTTGTTAGTGCTTCTTTTAGATCTTGCCATTTCAAGTTTGACCTTTGGAAATAATCCATGAATCATGCTGAGCAAGCTTTAAGAGTGAGGTACTTCATGAAGATCAACTTTCTGGAGATCACTCTTCTGATCAAAGCCTTCTAGACAGATTATTCTTCTAAAGTGCTAGGATCTTTCTAATGGCTTGATATCCTTCTGATGACTTAGATTTGTCCTTCTGATCCTTCTGATATGCTTTCTTAAGAGAGAAATTTTAGAAAAGTTCTTTTTCTTTGGATTATATATGTGAGATATACAAGAACTTTTAAATTCATATGATTCCAATCAGTGTGCGTAGTCACAATCTAGTACAAGTGATAACAAACACTCGAACAAACCGTTAGTGCACACAAAAGATTTTTTTAAGAATTGATTTGTTGTTCATCAAAACTCTTTGCTCGATACAGCTCAGACCACTTAGTAGCTTCTGAAGGGTATTGGAGCTTACACTTGATTGGTCTCTGACATGTAGTGTTCGGCGTCAGATTTAATAGAAGGTGGCAGCTGAGACTTCATCACAATGGAGGAAGAATCCAAATCAGATTAATGCGCCATTGATAATGAGAAAAGGCAAATTTTGCACCGATTAAAAGGATGGGGGTTGAAAATGTGAAACTTCTGGAGAGAAAAGTTTGTGAAAAGATGAAGAAATAGGGGTGATTTGGAAGCTTGAAGGTTGCTCCAATGGTAAAAGGGAGAATTCGAAGGTCGTAGGGTAAGGAAGAAGAAGACAAATAAGGCAGAAAGAGAATTTATATTGGAAAGGGGAGGAAAAAATGGAGAACCTTGAACCGTTAGATTCTGCTAGTTGAAGTAGCAGAGAATCAATGATTCCATATTTCTTGGGGAAGTTTAAATTTTTGAAAATTGAAATCCCATTATTACTTGCATGATGTGGCATGAAAGAAAGATAAGGAGTTAAAATACTTGTCTCATCTTATTCGACAAAGGGATAAATTTGGCGTGACAAGTATGTGGGGGGCATTTGTTGGATGGTTGAATTAGTTTATTCGACAAACAGACAAAATCTTGTGAAGAGATTAGAAAAGTTAACAATCCCAACATCAATAGTATGGTTCTACAAGAATAGGGGATTTATCTGTTGAAATAGACAAGCTTAATGTGCCAGAACCATGGTGAAAATAGTCAAAAAAGGGCTTGTCGAAGTAAATAAATTATAGTGAGAATCTAGTGTATTATGGAATATGATTGTTTCTAGCTTTGTTGAAGCTGATGGAATAAGGACTGTCAAAGGAATATGGGTAATTTTCTTGCAGGCATTGACAAACACTACTAGAAATTCGTCTTCCATCGGTAAAATTAAATATATGATTGACATGTGAATTTACCAACGAATAATTATTCCATCGGTAAAAATATTGATAAACATTCCCACCTTATTGCGCCAAACTATTACCAATGGAAAACCTGTCGGTAAATAATTATTATTATTTTAAATTTAATTAAAAATATGTAATTACATTACTGACGGATTTACAAATAAATTAATTTTTTTTTTTTTTTGTCATCAAAACTTTGTCTTTTTGTAATCTGTCGGTATTTAAAAATTGGGTTTGACCGACATTGTCTGTTCATGTTCTATATTATTAATGGATTGTCCGTAGGTAAAATATAATTAATGAAACGAATCATTTCATTAACTTTTTACTGACGGAAAATCTATCGATAAAAGATATACAGATCTTTAAAATGCGAGCCTGCTTCTTCTTCTTCCTTATTTCTTTCTTCCCTCCCGCTCTCTTCGCCCTCTCGTTCTCTCTCATCCTGCGAAGGTTTTTTCGGTATTTCACCGCCGCTAGAGCCTCCATTTTGTGATCGGAGACTGCCATTGTGTTCCTGGTATGTTATTTGACATTTTAATTGGTTTAGTTTTTTAATTTAGCCCTTTTTTTCAATTCCATTTCTTTACTCAAAATTTTATATTTCTTAGTTAGTTAACTGACTTATTTTGTTATTTTGAATTGTTAAAGATCTCGTTTGGAGCATTTGGATTGCTTCCATTCTGGTGCTTTCGTGTTTATTTGATCTTTGTGGTAGTTTAGGTATGTACAATATACTTTATTTTTTAACTTTATGTTTTTTGAAGTATTAGAGATTTAAATTTGTTAGAACAGAAATGTAGGATAGGATTGCCTGACTGGGGAAAGACTTAAAGTTCCTTTCCATTATTTAAATTGTGTACTGTGGTGTTGTGCACTCTAGAACAATTTTTAGGATTAACTTTAGAACACTATGGTTATGCAATTAATTTTTGTTCTGCTGTGGTGTTGAAATGCTAAATTAATTTTTGTGGAGGCTTCTAATTTAAGAGGAGACTCTGCCCAAATTTTTTTGTCATTTAAAATATTCTTATAATTAAATAATTATTGTTATACTAAGTGTGTTATGCCTTTATTTAGTTAACACATGTCTTATATTTTCAATTTTGTATATGTTATACAGATCGCTTATGAGAGGACCAACACCTAGTTCTTGACAAGGTAAGGGTAGACCGAGGAAGCATGGCCTACTCCCTTACACTCTTGCCCCACCCACAACCTCCACTGGGCTTGCATCCACCACTCCTGCTAGTGATGCCACCTCTGTCCTCCTAGTCCACATACCCAAGAGTTTGTTATGATACTCAACCCTAGGTATGTAGAGTCAGGGCCTCAGTCTTCATTTCCCTAGTAGCCTTCTCCACCTCCACCCCCACCTCCAAGAGGTAAGGCTCGCACCTCACCTGTACCTGGTTCTACACCTTCCCCTACCCTTAGTCAGCCTGTCTCCAAGGTGCCTAGGTCTCTATGTCTAATCCCCTCACAAGGCTTCATGAACCAATGTGTGGAGCTTAAATATGATGGTAAATTTGGAAAGTAATTTAAAATTTAAATTTATTATAAATTTTTAATTGTAATTGAAATTTTAACTAACAGATACCTGACATAATCTATTATTTATGATGTAGTTGGATTCCACCACGGTCGGAGCTGTGCAGATTACTGAGGTATTCGAAGAGAATTTTCACGCCTCTTATACCAATTTTTTGCAAGCCCCTAAGGCCACATAGGAGTTTGTGGAGGAAAAAGTGGAAGGTAAAATAATCATTATTTTTTCTTTTTTATTATTAATTTTGATTTTTACTTCATCTGCTGACTATTGTGTTACATATATGCATCATGTATTTATTATTAATCCACACGAGGAGGCTTCCATCTACAGGGCGTGGAGGACCAGGGCAGGAAAGCGCCTCTGTAGTATTTTTTTTTTTAGAATTATATTGTAAATATATTTAGAATGACAATGTATATATTTTTATTTAATTAATAGTTTTTTTAATTTCTTCTGCAATTAAAATAATAAAAAAACAAAAATCTTTATTTTAATAACAAAAAATTGATTTATTTACAATAATATTTATTAACAATTAAAAAATAAATAATCTTATTTTACCGAGGGATTTGACATCGAAAAATTTATAATATAAAATATTAGTTTTGCACTTACCGACAAATTATCCATTAGTAATTATTACTAATTCCTTGGTTTAATATTGTCAGTGACGTTTTCTTACGCTACTATTACCGCTGTATTTTTATTTTTACTGATGAAAGTTTTTTGTCAGAAAATTTGAAAATTTACTAACAGATATGTTTTTTTTTGTTGGTAATATAGTCACCGACGGATTTTATTCAATTTTCTGTTGATAAATCCGTGGATAAGTTGCACATTTCTAGTAGTGAAAAGGAGTGTCAAAACCCATCTACATGAGTTTGTGGACTTAGCAAGCATAAGGAAATCAAGACACACTTTGATGATGGAAAAGGCTCGACATGTCTCGGTAAAAGTGCTCAAGCACAAGATTCACATTCCCAGGGATCTTGAAGCCACTACTGTTAGTAAGCTTATGTGGTGAAGAATGTGGGTATGAAGCTGTTCTCCATGTTGAAGCAGGCCGTGTAACACATGGCCAGATAGCTACTTAGAGCACAAGTAGAGTTCGTTTATAAATAGGACCTTAGTTCACTTAGAAAAGGCATGATTGAACACTCATTTTGCACCTTACACTTTGCACACATGGAATATTAGGGAATTTATAAGTAAAGATCATTGCCTCTAGTTTGTTTTTCTTACTTCATTTCAATTCAATGTATTTCAATTCAGTTGTTTTTCATTTCACTTCATTTACTGCTTTCATTTCAATTCTTGTAAGTACATTTCATTAACTTTAATCAAATTCACTTGTTCTTGATGCTTGCTCTTCTTCGACAAGCTAGTTGAGTAATGCACTTCATTGGAACCTTGTTACCTTAATTGAGAGGAAGTGATTCCCTTCCTCGATCTAAGATATGAAATCAAAGGGTTTTTAACTTCGACGATTAAGTAGCATTTCTACGTTGAAAATCCCACATAAACAGGACTGTATCCTATATATATAAACATAATATGGTACCTCCACCTCCATCAAGTACCTCCCTATAATCATATCTTTACATTCTAATAGTCATATTTTTTCATTCTTTAGTGGATATGACTATTCATAAAGATGACTTTTTAAAAAGTTAGCCAAGAGATTTAAACATTTCTATAATTATTAAACTATTATATAGGACATAATTTTTACGTTCTCTTACTTATCTCATATAACAATACTTTTATAGTTTAATAAGACAATATAATGCACAAATAAATATAATATTAAATCCTTATTATATTGGCTACAACATAATATCATGACTAAGTAGAAAATTAATGCAAATTATGATAGTTAATGTCATTATTTTCTTGACGTAGTCCTTAGCTTTAATGTATCACTATTAGTCAATATCTTTTACTTTGTATTTGTTAAAAAAATCCAATATTTATAAAAGTTAATAAAAGATATTTTGGTAAAGAAAAAAAAATAAATATAAGATAACAACGATTTAATAGATAGCATAAAAATAGATTAAAGTGTAAAAAGTGTAGTGTATTTTTATTTTTTAAAGGAAAAAATGTATATATATTTTAAAAATAGAAAAGAGAAAAATATAATAAAAATATCTCTCAAAAGTAGGGAATATAATTTACTTTTAAGTGTGAATTTAACATTAAAATAAAAAATAAAGAAGAAATTTTTATAAATTAAATTCATGTGTAATTTATGTAGTTCAGTTTATTCATTTCCTTTGTCAACGATGACGCCATTGTGCCTGTTCTAGAATGTAGGATGGATTGGGCCTATGCTTGCGTGGTGGAGGGCACTTGGTTGATGCTTGCGCGGGTTTTGTTTTAAGGGCTTTTTGCTCGCTCTTTCCTGGCCTGTATTGATTTTCGGCTCCATTCCTTTCTTAAGGAGTCTATTGAGCTCCGACCAAAAAGAAACCAAAAAGAAAAATAAAAAAAACTAGGGCGCCATTAAGACGACGGCGGTCCGGCAGCCTCTAGTAGTCTTGATTTGAAAAGTATGACGCTATGGCTCATTCTCATTAACCATCACAACCGAGTTACAGTGCGTGTGTTTTAGTTTTTTTGAAAAATAATTATAAAATTTTAATTTTATATATAATTAAAAAGGTTAAAAATTGATTTTTTTAAAGTCATTTTTTTTATTTTTTAAAAATTATTTAAATATCTAAAAATTAATTTTTTAATAAAAAAGTGATTTTTTTTAAATTACAAACAAATACACCCTTATTAATTAGTTCTTTTGCTTCAAAATAACGCTCGCTTTATTCATTTACACGGGTATTAAAAATTTCAAAATTAAGGATTGATTATAAAGGTATTTTTTATAATACTCTTGTTTAATAATTATTTATTATATTAATATTTTATTATTTATTATGCTTAAAATTGTGTAAAAAATAAAATAAAAAAATTTATAATAAATATTTTATTAAAATATGAAAATAACAAATAACATGAATAAAAATTTTTTTCTAAAAGTGCCAGCTATTTTAAACCCGAGGGAATAATATTGTAATAGATAATCCGCATGTCCACTTCCACCTTATGTGTATTTTGTCATATGGGTCAGTGATATATGTTCATCTCAATATGATTGTGTCACAGAACAAATGTCATTTCATAAAATATCTCAATTTGTGCGAAATTGTCTTATGTGCTTAACCTTGTTATTTATTTTTTTTCCAGAAGTTAGGATTGATTGAAGTTAATTAAGTCAACCATTCGACAAGTAGTCATGAATATAAAAAATGCTCTTTACGAAAGAGACAAAAGAAGTTAATCTTCCAGTAAAAAAAGTCAAATGTAATATTTGATCTTTAACGAGAATAATACTACAAGTATTAATATAAAACTAAGAGAAACGTTATTTGGCCCACGATTTGGGCGACATATACGGTGTCAACCATATGAAAACAAGTAAAACGATAAAAGACGAAGATTAATACGGAGGTAGCGGTAAAGGGAGTATGCAAGCGAAAAATTCAAACAAAAACGAAAAACCACGCCCGGGAGAACCTCGAGTCTTCCTCCCCTACCCCGCGAAACCCCACCGCATCCCACTACGCACTCACTGACTCTCTAAATCTTTAGGCAAAAATGGAAAGCACTCTGCATTCTCTTTCCCTTGGAAAAATTCCAAAGTCTCATGTCTTAAATTCGCTACTCTTAATACACTCTAATGCTGCCACTTCAGTGGCTTTCAGTCGTCATTTGCCCAACTCCAAGTGCTTTCTTTCTCAATCTCAGCTACCAGGCCCAGGTGGACCCAAAGCAAAGGAAAAGCAAATCCTGGCAGTGGGAGCTGTACACGCCTTACGACTCAGAGTCAGAGGCTACAAACCCAACAACAAATGCTTCAGAAAAATGGCTTCTTGAGCTAATTGGTCAGTTCAGTTTAGTTCAGTTGCATCTTCTTCAATATAAATCATATCCACAAGCTACACGTAACATAATCACATGACAACTTGTTAAGTGCAAATAATAGGATGAACGTGAATTCTACTACGATTGTCTTCTTAGCAACATCTCAGTCTATGATTCTGTTTTGAATACAGACTTTATAATGAATAATCGATAATCGAGCATTACAGAAGTATGATGTGACCGAAATTCAGATTTTTTTTATCATGATTTGCTAGGATGGTTATTGGGAGATGCATCATTTTTTCTTTTGATCATAGGAACGATCCTTCTGTCCTAACAAAAATTACAGTTTCACAAGCCTTTTCACCTTCAATTGCTTTATTCTTGCTAAATATAGAGTCCTGAATCAGAGGTGTCAAATATTTTATGGCTTTGTGGTGTGAACCTTGAGCTTTTAATTTGATGCTTCAGAGTATCAAAATCGTGTTGTAACCTTGCTCCATATCAAAAGATTAAGAATATGTTCATGACTAAGCATAATCCTTCACATGATTAGGCCAACCTGATCAAACAAACACCTGTGGCATTGCAAACTTTCTTATTTTATAAGCAACCAGAGGCCGCTATGCCATAAATAACATAAAATGATACTTAGGCCATGCTCATACTTCAGCCATACAAGTAGTAGCAAGAGTACATGATTTACAGAATAGACAACTGAAAAGTTTAAGCTAACTGGTTTATAATACAAGGGACAAGTGATTCTGCCCCTTCCTGCTTTTATAGTTATTGTGGACAACATGTAACATGCTGCTTCTAGTTTAGGGACTTGCATTTTGGGATATTGGAAATCCTTTACCTTTCTCTCTTTTTTTTCCTTCTTCCCTACTACTTTGTTTGCAGTATAAGCTTCACTGTCATACTAGATAACTTTATATAGAAAATTCGATACGAACCATGATGCCAAAATTTTCTCATTTTATCTTGATGGACTAGATAACTAAGCTCAATCCTTCATAACATTATAAATAGGAGTTTGAATATGATTTTTTCAAGACCCATGATTGACAATGCGCTTTATCACATTGGAAGTATAACCAATCCACATGCATTTGATAGGAGATGGTGATACAAGGCACATAGGCTTCAATGTTGAGATGCCAGGTGCATATGAAATTGCTTCTATAAGTAATTTAAGAATCAATAATATTTTGTGTTGCTATGCTTTAGATTAACTAGCTTGTTTTTGAATTATTTAGTCTGAGGTGACTATTGGACACATTCCTGAGAAAGCTGATCTAGTGATCCCAGTTGCGACAGGTATAAATTTCCAATTGATAAAATTGTTATGTATTTTGACTCTTACAACTGCAAACATGCTTTCCTAATGCATGCCTCTGACTCTATGGTCAATCTTGCAATTGCAATATGTACTGGTTGGTTACGTTGTCACCATTAACTACACACTAATTGGTAAATGAGAAACACTTTTTGGTACGAGATGAACTCTTAAGAATGACATGTTACTGATGATGGATGTTTATGTGGGGCTAAGTTTGAATATTTGACTACATTGTATCACTTGATTACCAATAAAATGGAAACCTCCCCTTCTTTTATAGTTCATTCATGCAATTCGTACAAAAACAATTTTATGCCATTTATTATTACTCTTGGTAAATTCTTGTCATTGGTAGCGGCACAGATAAACAAAATGGGGGAAAAAGAATAAGATTGATTAATGAATATATTTATTAATTTACTTTGTGTTAGGATATGCTCGGATGCTTAGTTCTAAGAAAGCATTCTTTGGTGTACCCTGAGGTCTTTCTAAAGGAAACAAGGAAAATAGTAAACACTTGATATGATCTTTATGATGCCTTCTTGTTGCAACTAGTCTAACAAAGGCAACTTCTGAAAAGTGGTTCAAGTATCCCATGCAAAGTGAATCAATTGAGAACTATATATATTATAAGCAAAAACTAGGGTGAAATTTACAAAATTACTCAAACAAAACAAAAGAAAATGAAGTATAGACTATAGTGTGGTATGAAAGCTGCCACTGTCACCCCAATTATGTACAATTTTAAAAGAGACTATTAGGACCCCGTTAGTTAAGCAAGGGTGTGTACTATATAAGGATCGAGGCATAAATGAAAGAATGGGCTGCAAGATAAAATAAGGCCAAGTTCAATTGTAAATAGGAACAGAGGAGGTAATGGGGGAGTAGAAAAGCGGGAAAGTCAATTGGAGGTTGTTAGAGAGGTTAGTTAAGTGGTTAGGAAGTTAGTTAGTCATTAGATAAGGCTGGATTTAGAAGAGGGAGGGTCTCTAACCATTTTGATGAGTTTTGCAGAGATGGAGGAACTCTAAAAAGTCCTGAGTTGTATGCATGATTCCAAGATTTCTTTAACACATTGTCAAGAATCCCCATCACTAATACAGTATCATTTCTTTCAATTTTCCTTCTGATTCTAGTGTCTAATAGAGACAATCATATGTAGAACTTTATGATGTTGCAGCATATATCTATTTGGCATTATAAGTCTACATGTTAAGTGTTATGAAGAGAGTTTCAAAATGATAAGTTCATTATCCTTAAAAACATAAAATATTGTGTTGACATACATACCATACAAATGAAGTACTACAATAATCTGGCCTTGTTAAGTGGTTTATCCTAGTGATCATTTTATTAATATTTAAAGTTACAAGCTTAGCTGCTAAATCTCTGTCTTCACGATTGGCAGGAGACACCTATTTGGCTATGTTTCGTGTATGGAAGCTTGAAGATGATACGGCTGCAGACACAGTTGAAGCAACTGAAGCTGAACAAGACACTGATAATGAACCTGATATCAAACAAGTGGAACTTCTAGTGTATATTATGTCTATGTGAAAATTGAGAGTGATGCAATCTATTCTATTCAGAATTATTCTGTAATAATGTAATAGAAATGAATATTGTGTAAGAAAGTATGATTTGGACTATGAAGCATTTGTTGGTATCTTGTAGTGGGTTTGTACATTGCATATTTAATTTATTTGATACCTTAAAGAATAGTTTGGATGCGCCAATTCATTCCCAAGGCCAATAGAACCGAGACAACAATGAACTGATAAGTTACTAGTTTTTTACAAAAGTTACTAGCTTATTAAACTAAAGTTACCAGCTTTTTGGGTCAAGTTACCAACCAATGCAGGTCCTCACTTAGGCTTTCATACTCACTTTCCACATGGGGATGAGGCTTCCCTCTCCAATTTGGCATGAATGGGTGTGGTTTGGATGCACCAATTCATTTCTAAAGCCAATAGAACCAAGACATCAACTAACTGGTAAGTTACCAGCTTTTTGAAAAAGTTACTAACTTATTGAACTAAAGTTACCAGCTTTTTTGGTCAAGTTACCAACCAAGTATAGATCCTCACTTAGCCTTTGCTAGTCACTCGCTACGTAGGGATGAGGCTTCCTTCACCAATCTAGCATGAATGGGTGTAGTTTGCATGCACTAATCTATTCCCAAGGCCAATAAAATCAAGACATCAATTAACTGATAAGTTACCAGCTTTTTGCAAAAGTTACCAACTTATTGAACTAAAGTTACAAGCTTTTTGGGTGAAGTTACCAATCATGTGCAGGTCCTCACTTAAGCTTTGCTACTCACTCGCACATGGGGATGAAGCTTCCTTCACCAATCTAGCATTAATGGATGTGGTTTGGATGCACAAATCCATTCCCAAGGCCAATAGAATCAAGACATCAATTAACTGATAAGTTACCAGCTTTTTGCAAAAGTTACCAGCTTATTGAACTGAAGTTACAAGCTTTTTGGGTGAAGTTACCAACCATGCGCAGGTCCTCACTTAGGCTTTGCAAGTCGCTCCCCAAGTGGGGATAAGGCTCCCTTCACCAATTTAGCATGAATGAGTGTTGTCTTAACTTGTTTGGATGCTCCAATCTATTCCGCAAGGTCAATATAAACAAAATTCCAATAACCTGAAAAGTTACTAGCTTTTTGGAAAGGTTACCAGCTTATTAAACTAAAATTACTAGTTTTTTGGTCCCCATTACCAACCATGTGCAGGACCTAGGTTTGTTCAGCCATGGCAAAATTGACTCTATGATCATGGGGAGTCCTCTTATCGTTGGTGGCGGCAACACTAATTTCCTCATAACTAATTTATTTCATTAACCTAATAGTAAGAAGTGTAAGTGGATGGGATTAATCCAACACCTATTATCGAATATAGGATTTTTTTTAAGATTTAGGATATATAGTTTAGGGTTTAAGATATACCTCATTACAAGTTCCTTTTGGTAGGTGCAAAGAATAATCAATATTTTCCCAAAATCTAATCTAGTCACATGGAAAAATGAAGTGGGTTTGTGCTCTTCCACATCATTATAATGCTGCAGGCCTAATGCAATTTTGGAAGAATTCAAAACACATGAGCCAAAATTGCTAGCCCAATTTCTACATATCAAAATAATCTTTGGTTACGGTGAAAATTTGCATGGACAATATGTATGATCCAAACTTCTAACTTAATGAAGGCTTTATGAAAAAGCTGTCTTATAAGCAATTATTCATTAGTAAATTATTTTGACTTTCATAAACTCAGCTTATATTTTGTCCAAATGAATTTTGGAATTCTGATACACAATGAGTAAGAAAGCCTTGCTCAAGGCAAGGTATCTCGAGAAATTAAAAGACAAACTGAGAAATAAACTTTTATTTTTGACACAAATAAACTTGCAGTAAGTGTTACTGAATATTTTTATTCTCTACCAGACTTATGCATACAGCAAACCCTTCACCATAAAAACCAAAAGGCACCAGAATATCATAGTGAAAAACAAAAAACCCACTACAGCAAAACTATGACCGATCTTAGCAAAACTAGAGACATCCAAGAAGACTCTTAGCTAAATAAAAAACTGCAGCAGTACTAAGAACAGTTGCCTCAACACTGACCACCACATTTGATAAATATGCCTCCTTGTGCTTGATCATGTCAGCTTCACTTTCACCTAAGATCTCCTCTGCCAAGGCTCCTCCAAGTGTATAACATTTCAAATGCTCAACCTTGCTCAAATTCTTTGCATGCCACTAGAGCTACTTCACCCTCCTATTATGGGCCAAAGAACTCCAAAAAATAGCTTAACCTGCTAGCACCAGGAACACCAGCAGGCAATCAAACAAATTAACATTGCAGCAAAAACACAAATCACGTTAAACAAAAGGCCTCTAGTAAGCACAGAACAGCCGACAATAGAACCACAACACAGCAGAAAGAACCAAGGCCATACAACTGAGCAATTTCTGTTCAAACAAACACAACACCCTGCAAAGATGACCATCACCAATGAGGCATTAAAAATTGACTTAAAAACTAAAAAGTGATGTTGCTGATTACTAACTCACAACAATTGAACACTACAGGGAACATAAGCAAAGTTACATTCTACCATTCCAAGATTTTAGACCATGTGAATTGTACACAAATATATCTGGATGATAAGAAAAGTCTTTACACTAGGCCTTTACCCAGAAACCCAAACACAATTTAATGAGGGAAACCACCTGGTCCCAATTTGGATCTTTATTGTGAAAAATTTTATCATTCCTCACTTGACAAAATAGAAGGGTGAAAAACAACATGTACAATTATTATCGAAACACACAAGCATCAAGAGAATTCCTAGGAATTTGACTTGACCAAAATTCATTAAAAGAACATATTGGAAGATAATTGACAAAACAAGACATTGCTAAACATCTAAACACAAATGCATGTACTAATGCTTGCAACAGAGAACCAATATACAAAGGAAGGGATATCGAAACATAAATGCATGTACAAAGGACCTTTTAACATGAAAGCAATTCTTCAATGAGTTCATTATTATTCTTAATCTACTTTTTTTTTAATTTTCTTTTGCACTCAAAATAATCAATACATGACAACTTATTTTCAATCCTACCTGCAGAACTTGCTCCATGTTTTCTAGATGGTATTTTTAGGTCCTCTACTAGTATTTGTTGAAGCTTCCTTTCTTTTTTTTTATCTGATAAGTTCATACAAGTAGCTCAACCCACATAAGCCAAGTGAAGAGTAGAGAAAACACTAACAACTATGTTATGATAATGATCCCCTGTATACGCCTTAACTAACATGCTCCTACAACAATTTTGCAGCAAGACAACAATAATATAAATAGCCCCACACCGTAGAAACCTGTGAGTTCCCTAATCTCTATATCATGGCTAAATATGCAGTAAAAACCAATCCTTAACCACTTTACTAGCCACATCATAAGCCTTCAAAGTGGCAAGCACATCTCTCATTTTACTATCAGCACCTTTGTGAGCGAGTGCTGCAAAAGTATCCAAAGCTTGCATTCCATTATGATTTACAAACAAAATCTAAAAGCTGAATTAAACACTGATAAACCTGCATTGAATCTACCACCTTGAAATTGTTGGCACCACAAAGACTAATTTACTACAATAAAATGATTAGATCTTCAATAGTGCATGATATTAAAAATCATAAGACTAATTACAAAACCTTAATAACCTATTACTTTCAGAGTTCATTTGTATGGAACCTATACATTGTTGGCCATTGTACCAACAAGCAACAAGTACATAGATAAGCCCATAAATAGTTGAAAACTAATTATTATTTTTTTCTATGAATTTCAATAGTTCAATAAAGGCTCAAAACCCTTAAATAGAGAGGAGCAACAATCCAGAGCAAAAAGAAAAACCAGAGCAGTACAGAACGAAACAAAAGGTAAGCTACATGAAGAAATAAGAAATATGCTATACAAGTTGCACATGCATGTGTGTCTGTTACAAGGGCATGACATGCTCATGAATAAGTCGACAACTCTGAGCCAAATCAATACACAAAAAAACCTTTTCATAAGGAAATTGGGGGCAAAAGCATGATGGGGTTGGGGAAAAAATAACTTATTCATCGTAGGGTATCAAGAAAATCTCAACATGTCTTGGCATCATATTTCAATATGGCATAAGCCATGTTGGTTTCCAGTTCAGAAAAGGTAACCTTTTGGAGAGGGAATAGTTTAAAAAACAAGGAATCATCCCATATTTGTGACCAAGTTCACATAACTGAATGAGCAACAAATTTAGCAGCAAACACCCAAAGATCAGAATATAAAATATGCTTGATGAACATTACTAGAGAACACCAGCATGCAATAGTCACCAGTATAGAGGAGCATTAATAGCTAAATTATCTATCTTCAAGCTAAAACAATAAATGAAAAGGGAAAGACACTTTACAGGATTGATCTCAGACACCTATTCAATTATGTTAAATTGCTCTCTTTTATCATCTTCAAGAGAAACTCCATTAAATTTGTTCTGCAAAGGCACAAGTAACATTGTTACTTGGTAAAATGTAAGATGGAATAAGCATAAGTTAGCATGACTATAGAACTCACTCAACAAGATTGAAGTAAAAGGCACATATCTTATTAAGTAGATCTTTCTCATCCAAATGTAACATAGATGTCAATTCAATCAGCTGAGTATCAGAACTCATTTACAACCACAATACAGAATAAGATATTTCACTCTTTTGATCTTGATCAATTGAGACTTCACATTTTATCAAGAGCATAACCTTCATCCTTCAAGTGTTTCAATAACCTAGACAAATCAAAGATGATGAGTAGCCATGTGAAAAATTTGGTTTCAGGAAATTGAATAACCAAATAAAAGTACCACGTTTCAGAAACATAAACCGTAATTTACACATCCATTTAAAATTTAAAAGAGCATGGATACAAATAAACAATGCTAATAACACAACAACAACATAAATGAACAGCAAAAGAGCACAATCAAATGAGAAAATTGATACAAATGGAGCGAAAAATTGTTATTCCTTTCTCGTTGAATCTTACACTGTAAGGCCTCCATGTCAGCCTTCACTGCGGGCATGGATTGCAAACACGGGCTCAAGCGACTCCACCATGTCATGTTCTCTAGCAGTGAAGATGGCGAGCTTGTCTTGCCTAGCGCCGATGTCGCCGCCCGAGACGGGAGTGTTGATGGACCAGCAGGATCTGCGACATGCCATTACAAAGATCTTGCGAGCGAGATCGGGGTGGGAGCTGGTGGCATCGACAAAGAGGGAGTTATCATTTAGGGTGAAGACGATGCCATTGGGCCTAAGGAGGGAGCGATCGAGTCAGAGGTCGTGGCGACAATGGTGCTGGCCTAGGCATTGCGATCGGCGACGGCAGTGGTGGTGGTGGTGCTCAGCGATGAAGTCCAACTTGAAGGTGGCGAGGTGTTGGTCATGGATGAAGATTTGTTTGGAGGCACGCAGTAAGGGAGAAAGAGTAGATGGTGACACTTTGTTATGGGAAGGGAGTTTGAGCAGGAAAAAGAGTTTCAGACAATGACTATGTTCGCGGGGGAAGAGGCAGAGATTTGAGTTCGCGTGGGGGGAGGAGGAGAGAGTTTCAGAGAGTGAATTATTCACGGGTTGATTTTTGGTTGCTTTTTTTGAATTTTTTACTGACCCGTATTTACCTTTTTCTCTTCTACACGTGTTTTGTCTTCTTCTGCGCTTTGTATACAACAACACCGTATATGTCGAAATGGGCGTGGGCAGAATAACATTTCTCTAAAACTAAACTCTACGAGTATTATTGTAAAGCTAATCTCTCAAACAATGTTATCACTAAAAAACCACCTAAGGCTTGAAGATTTTATATCATCTCTACAGAAGTAAAGATTTTTCATGAAATTATAACAATATAAATTAAGTTTAAATTTTGTTGCAAACTAATTTAATTAAATATATATTTTGTATAGTTTATTCATTTTTTTTATAATTTTCGTCAAAAAATACCAATGGAATCACGGGATTGAAGATTATATTATAAAATTAATATTTGTTTTATTTACAAATTACTAGAAGAAGGTTTAGTTCTCTGGCTATAGCTTTAATATGGGTAATAATTTTAGATAAATACTTCTTACACATATGTTTGTTTTTTCATTAAAGTTAGTCATTCATGTTGTCGGCCCTTTTTTTTTTTTTTTTTCTTGAGCTGAAAAATCATTCTTTCCTTTGTGAAATAATGACATCAATGAAGAAGGTTCAAGATAAAAGGTGGAGGATCGACCCACTCCATACTCTTATGATTCCACTGCACTCCCCTTGCAAAGAGATGAGCAGCAGTAATTGCATTGCTATTCACAAATGAAAAGGGAGCAAACATCAAAACTTCTGGAGAGGCTAAGATATTATTATATATTCTCTTCAATTCAAAATAACTGATACTTTAACCCTCCCTGATATAGATATTAAGAAATTCAAAATTAAGGATTGATTATAGAGACATTTTTTAAAATATTTTTATTTAATAATTAATTTATTATGTTAATATTTTATTATTTGTTATAAGAGGGTAAAACAAAAAAAAAATTATAATAAATATTTCACTAAAATATGGGAATCATAAATAATATGAACTAAAACATTTTACTTAAAATAACCATTATTTTAAGTCGAAGGGAGTATAATTCCAAGATTCAAATCCACCTCGATGTTGTCCTTCAGCTCCTCAATTAATCTTTTACAATCAGACTCAAAAATCACTTTCTCCAACCCCTTGAAATCGCTGCTTTCATGCCCTCCAATAATTTTATGCCTGCTCCATGAATGAAATTTCCTCTGAGAACTGAGATCCCAAGCTACCATTCCAACACCACTTGAATCGGAGCGCTGTCATTTTGATCACGTGACGAACTTAAAACCATACCCCAACTTTAAACTTGCATTAGTTTTTCCTCAACAATATTTTTTCACAGCAGAAGTTTCCTTATTATTTTAATATATAATGTTTGACATTTGAAATTGAATATAAAATTAGAGTTTGAAATTTAAATTGAACTTTTTAATTTCAATTTTTATATTTAGTGTAACAAATAGAAGTAGAATTATAATTTTATATATAAATTTTATGAAATTGAAAAATAATAAATTTGAGTTCTTAATTTTTATAGATTCAACCTATTTGAATTGCTAATAAAATCAATCATCATTTCAACCGTGGAAACGCAAGAATTATACAATCTTCCCAAAAGAATTATCTTCTAGATTTAAACTTGCATCATTTTAGAAGTTAAAATTACTTATCACCTTAATTAATATATATATACATATATATTATCTCTTTTCATGTGAAAAATTAAATTTTATGTGAATCAACTATAGATAAGAAAAAAAAAGTTATAAATTATAATAATGCTCATAAAAATAAATTATTTAATAAATAAAGAAGAGATATTTTTATGTAATTATAATATGATAAAAACTACCAAACGGGTTGGTTTGAATCGGGTTTAAGTGAAAAATAAATTCGAACCAATTAATTGGATTGGTTTGGTTTGAACTTTAATTTTTTTTTCAACAAATCCAAGCCAAACCAATTCGATTAAGATTGGGTTGGTTTGATTCAGGTCATCGGATTAAAGTAAAAAATAAAGAATTATATTTTTTAAAAAATTTTATTTTTTTTGCAACTAACAATAATGTAAAATTTGATTATGATATACTTAATAATGATATAAATAGACAAATTTCTTAAATAAATATTAACAAAGTGATAAATAAAAAAAGTGACTATGTTATTAGAAACTTAAGTGCAAAATTTTGAAATATTAGAAATTTATAAAAAAAATTAATTGATCGGGTGATCAAGTTGGATGTTTGGATAATCTGAGTAAAAAATTATAAATCCAAAACCGAACCAATAACAATTGGTTTGGTTTAGCTCTACCTTAAAATGAACCAATCTGAACAAATCCGAATCAATTCCATTGGTTTGATTTAGATCTTCGGATTCATTGGATCAATCTGATTTGCTTACACCCCTATTGCTCTATAAATGAAATTTCCTTTGAGAACTGAGATCCCTAGCTACCATTCCAATACCACTTGAATCTAGCACTGTCAATGGAGGTAGGTAGTTTGATCATGTGACGAACTTAAAACCATACCCCAACCTTAAACTTGCATTTGTTTTTCCTCAACAATATTTTTTCACAGCAGAAGTTTTCTTATTATTTTATTACATAATCTTTGACATTTGAAATTGAATATAAAATTAGACTTTGAAATTGAAATTGAACATTTTATATTTAGTGTAACAAATAGAAGTACAATTATAATTTCATATATAAATTTTATGAAATTGAAAAATAATAAAGTTGAGTTCTTAATTTTTATAGATTCAGTCGATTTGAACTGCTAATAAAACCAATCGTCATTTCAACTGTGGAAACGCAAGAATTATACAATCTCCCCAAAAGAATTATCTTCTAGATTAAAACTTGCATCTTTTTAGAAGTTAAAATTACTTATCATATCAACTAATTATATATATATATATATATATATATATATATATATATAGGCTTTCACCTATATAAAAAGGAAAAGGAGAAAGTTAGCAACCTCTACCAAAACACTATAATTAGATAAAAACATCGATTTTTTATTTATTAAATGGCTTGTTTTTGCGAGTATTATTATAATTTTTCATTTGTCTTGATGAATGTTAACTTAAAAAATTTTTTCTTCTCCACTCTCTTCTTATCTCTTTTTATGTGAAAAATTAAATTTTAGTTGAATCAACTATAGATAATAAAAAAAAAGTTATAAATTATAATAATACTCATAAAAATAAATTATTTAATAAATAAAAAAGAGATATTTTTACGTAATTATAATATGATGAAAATTACCAAACGGGTTAGTTTGAATCGGGTTTAAGTAAAAAATAAATCCGAACCAATCAAATTTAATTAAATTGGTTTGGTTTGGACTTTAATTTTTTTTTCTTCAACAAATCCGAACCAAACCAATTCGATTAAGATCGGGTTGGTTTCGTTCGGGTCATCGGATTGAAGTAAAAAATAAAGAATTGTATTTTTTTTAAAATTTTATTTTTATTACAACTAATAATAATGTAAAATTTGAATATGATATACTTAATAATGATATTAATAGACAAATTTTTTAAATAAATATTAACAAAATGATAAAAAAAAGTGACTATATTACTAGAAACATAAGTACAAAATTTTGAAATATTAGAAATTTAAAAAAAATTAATTGATCAGGTGATCGGGTTAGGTGTTTGGGTAATCGGATTAAAAAATTATAAATCTGAAACCGAACCAATAATAATAGGTTTAGTTTGGTTCCACCTTGAAAATGAACCGATTATCCGAACCAATCCGAACCAATTTCATTGGTTTGATTTGGATCTTCGGGTTCATTGGATCAATCCGACCCGTTTACATCCCTACAACTCTATGAATGAAATTTGCTCTGAGAACTAAGATCCCTAGCTACCATTCCAACACCACTTGAATCTGAGCGCTGTCAACGGAGGTAGGTATTTTGATCACGTGACGAACTTAAACCATACCCCAACTTTAAACTTGCATTAGTTTTTCCTTAACATTTTTTTTTAGAGTAGAAGTTTTCTTATTATTTTAAGAGTTTAATTTGTAACGTCCCGATTTCTGACCTCTTACCCAGAATTTCCGATTTTCGACTTAATAATGGACTGGCCTGATTTTCCCGATTTCTGACGTTATGCCCGACTTCATGGTTGATTTTCAACCAGAATAAGACATGATTCCCGACCTACGAGTTAATGGACGTGAGATCAGATCTCTGAGTTGGTCTCCAAGTTCGACCGAAATTTATATGGGTTCTGACCTCATACTTTATTTCGAAGCTTCACATAAAAATGGACATGATTTTCGATCTCCAAATTTATGTCCTGGTCTCCAAGGAGGTGAGCAAGAGGTCAAACATCCGACTTCACCTTCAAGTTTCCATGACTTCCGACTTCATCTTCGAATTTCACATAAAATGGATTATTTCCGACTTCCAAGTTCGTCTTCGAATGTCAGCATAATTTACCGACTTCCGACTTAACCTTCAAGTCCGAACAACATGAACGTGATTCCCGATATCCGACGTATGTCTCAAAGACAATGTACCCGATTCCCGATCTCATAATTTATCATTTCAGCAAGATGTACCCGAGTTTCGACCTCAGACCTCATGTTTCAAAATAGTGTACATGGTTTCCAACCTCCAAAGTTATAGTTTAACACAATGATGCAAGTACCGACCTCCAAGTTGAATGTAACGAGTTCCCGCCTTAGAGTTAAACTCAATTAGAATGGACACGAGTTTATATCTTTGAGTTGATTTCCAAGTCATACACGAGTTCCGATCTCCGAGCTTATCCCCAGGAGCCTTCCATTTCTGCTGGCATTCCCGAGGTTGAATGGGGAGTTCCGAAATTAGGTGATTGTAAGCTGTATGATTTCCGATTTCTGAATTTACTCCCAAGTGTCAAATAAGGTTGGACGAGTTCCGACATCCGCTTGACTCAAGCTCAAATAAAAGGGCCTTGAGTTCCGACTTTACACATAATAAAGACGAGTTCCGATTTCAGATGAATGGAAGCGAGTTCCACTTTTGGGGACGACGTAGAGAGCTATTTGGCCACTTTTGGGATGACGTGGAGAGCTATTTGGCCACAAAAGTGGGAGACATGGCTGAATCTTACCCACAAAAATGGGGAAAGTTGGCTGAAGTTCAGCCTTGTATTTTTAGGCCAATCAAAACCCTCCATGTTAACTACCACCTCAAGCTTATATAACTCATTTCTTTCTCTCCTTCAGCCTCATCTCTATGCTGCCTTCTCCCTCACTTCAGCTCTCTTTTTCTCTTCTCCACTCACCTAACTCCATCACTTCTTCAAGCTTAACAAGGTTCTAATAATTCAAGCTTCAACACTTAGCTCAAATCACACTCCAAAGAGGTAGGATTCCATTTCCATTCTTGAATTCTTTGCAATATGATTGCATGAGGTTTTACTCTTCTTCATGTATTTGATGATATATTGGATGGATATGATGGATTATGATAGGATTAATATGAAATCTTGAGTTGAAATTAGAGTTAGAAGAAGAAAACTAGGAGAAGTGGAGGATTGGGATGCTGCCTAAGTGAGGAATTCCACGATAGTCCATACGGCGGAGTGTATAGCTCCACCTACAATCAGTTAAATCTGATGGAACTATTTTTAGATGAAAGTAGACATTCAAGGCTTTCCATACATGTATCATATAAGGTCATTGGATTAGTATTGAGAGAGATATGAATTTTTGAAGTTTGACCTAGGAATCAGGGCTTTCATCCGAGTAGGGTGACTTGAAGAGGGTATATTTCACCCTATACAACTCCAAATTGAGTGAAACTAACTTTGTTAGACAGCTTACACATAGGAGAATATCCCAATATAAAATTTTGAGTTTGTTATGACCCCAGTTGATCCCAGTGGTTCGAGGAAGTTACCCTATATCCAAACTAAGTCAAAATAGAGTAGTTCAGAAAGGTGGAATTTCAAGACTTATAACTCGAGCTATACTTTAGCAAATCAAGTGAAACTTGTTACAAATGGAAGGTTGTCCTGTTAGCTTTGATATGGCACCAATTTCGTATGATTTGAGGTTAGCTTCGATTTTTAGTGAATTTTTACTTCTAAAAGTGTAATTCGGACTAGTGACCAAATAAGCTGAGGCAAAAGTTGAATATCTTGAGCTATATAAATCAAAATGATATGGGACCAACGAGGTTAGAAAGTAGACATATAGAACTATGACTTAAGTATAGTACTGTATTTGGGAAGGTGTTACATAATTGGTATGCACTGACAGTGTAAAATAATTTTACACTGTTAATCAATAGAAATAGGGGAAAATGAGAAATCATGATGGATCCCTCATTATAATGGATGGTTATTTGTGTGAGTTGACACTTTTCACTATTTTTATTGGTTGATAGTGTAAAACTATTTTACATTGTCAGTGTATTTAAATTAAATTCTTATTTTAATATATAATGTTTGACATTTGAAATTGAATATAAAATTAGAGTTTGAAATTTAAATTGAACTTTTTATATTTAGTGTAACAAATAGAAGTAGAATTATAATTGCATATATAAATTTTATGAAATTGAAAAATAATAAAGTTGAGTTCTTAATTTTTATAGATTCAGCCAATTTGAACTACTAATAAAACCAATCGTCATTTCAACTGTGGAAATGCAAGAATTATACAATCTCCCCAAAAGAATTATCTTCTAGATTAAAACTTGCATCTTTTTAGAAGTTAAAATTACTTATCATATTAACTAATTATTAATGGATATATATATATATATATATATATAGATATAGTTATATAAGCTTTTGCTAACTTTCTCCTTTTCCCTTGAAAGTTAGCAACCTCTACCCAAACACTATAATTAGATAAAAACATCCATTTCTTATTTATTAAATAGCTTATTTTTACGAGTATTATTATAATTTTTCATTTGTCTTGTGAATGTTAACTTAATTTTTTTTTTCTCTACTCTCTTCTTATCTCTTTTTATGTGAAAAATTAAATTTTATGTGAATCAACTATAGATAAGAAAAAAAAAGTTATAAATTCTAATAATACTCATAAAAATAAATTATTTAATAAATAACGAAGAGATATTTTTACATAATTGTCACGACCTAATCCAGGTCGTGACCGGCGCTTACAGAGCATGCTCCCTAGCAAGCCTTGCACATCAAGATTTCACAAAAAAAATTGGGCAGAGTTTCCTCTATATTTAGGATATTTCCCAAATACGAGTACTTATCCTGCAATTCAACAATCGCACACTTCCATAGGGGATCCAGGCCTTCTCAGAATGCACCCCTCAGCACACAGCACAATTTATAAACAAACATATTCATCCAATCATAATCCATTCATCAGAGTTAATATACAATAATCAATCTAACTCAGTCTAAACAATTTCTGAACATAACTTAATCCACCAGTAAGGGTCGGACCCTGCTTGTAGTATTATGAAGCTACATACTAAGATTACAACTGAACAAAATTATAATTCAGGGCCCGTTACTAAATAGGGCTCACCCAGATAGAATCTAATGATGCTGAGCAGAAAGGTCGGCTCCCAAGTCTGAACCTATATCTGAAAAGAACATAATAACCACGGGGTGAGTTTTGAGAAACTCAGTGAGAGACAGGATACTTTTGAACCTCACGAGTCAATGCATATATATAGGTATAAAACGATTTCATTCACATAAGGAAAATAACGGAAATATCTAACAGAATAAACAAGCAGGATTCACACTTAGGTGGCTGCTCCTTCGTGTGAATCCCAAAATCAGGCACGCATCCCCCTTATTGAGAGACTGTGAAGTACACGCACGCACCACAGTATATGTATGGCCGTGAAATATCCGTCACGCATCACCCCCTTAGGTGGCCATGTAATATCATAATCCAAGGTGCACCAAGGCTAACGTCTACTGTCGTTAGCAAACAGATCCTAACAGATCCTATTACAGACTTTCTTATTCTTTCATATTCATAAATCATAAATCTCATATCACATTCGAATTCCATTTGTCATTGACTCATAGTAGCGTTCTTAAAGTAAATAAACAATTATAAATTTAAAACAGAATTAATTCAAAAGTATTCTACCTACTCACAGATCACTGGTCACAAGAAAATCTTAATTCTCTGGAGCCACAAAGCTGGAGAGAAATTCCTTGGAATAATCTAACACCACAATACGATAAATTAATTATTTATGGGTCACTAATAACCTCCATATAATAAATCCCTAATCTCTCTACCTTAGGGTTTCAAGAATGCTACTAACAATCAAGGAGTTAAAATTAATTTTTAAGAAGAAGAAGAAATGAGGCATGAGAATTACCGTTAGAATTGGAGTGAAGAGGAAATGGATAGGGATATGCCCTCCAACATCAAATTCCCCCAAGCAAGTAGGAAAGAAGGAGAAATGGATTAAATGGATGATTTGTGTTTAAAGGGAGTGAAGATTGTGTTGTTGTTGTTGATGTAGTTGAAAATGGTGGAATGGATGTATTAAATGTGAGGAGTAGTGGAAGGAGAGGATTTTAGAGAGAAGGGAGAGAGTTTGGGTTAGAGAGAGAAAGGAAATTTGTAAATGAGGGCATGGGACACGTCCAGGCATATATATTGGTCTGTGGTAATCGATTACCAAGAGCTGGTAATCGATTGCCACGAAGAATTGGTAATCGATTACCATGGCCAAAGAGCTGGTAATCGATTACCGTCCTTGGTAATCGATTACCACACGAAAAATTTTAAGCCGTGGCATACAAAGAGGATTGTAATCAATTACAGGTCCTCTGTAATTGATTACCAACTCCAAAAACTTGGTTCCCTCCTTCTGCAGTCCTTTCCCAGGTCCAGGATATTACATAGACTTATTTACTCTCCATTAACTTATTTAAGTTAATGTCCTCTTTAACTTTACTCTCCATTAACTTTAAAACATAAATATAAATAAGGGAATACCCCCCATTTGGATTCAATAAAAATATCTAAAAGTTCAAAATCCTTAAGAATTAGAATCCAACTTTTGGGTTTTAGTACAATTCTCCGAAAACTTGCGTTTTTATAAACTTGAGGGTTGAAAACGAAGGGGTTATCCATTCCCTAAAATTCGTTAAAAATCCTTCTTCAACTCATTAATGCCTAGAGAACCATTACCGGGACTTTTGATATCAAGAAAATTCCTCAATTCTATAGCCCTCCAGGGAGGCATTGGGTTCAGACTCAGAATTTCTCAGTCTCCGATATCGATAAGCAACCGCAACTCATGCTGGAGTGTTACAATCTCCCCCCTCAAAAGAATTCGTCCCCGAATTCTTAAATAATCAGAAATTATCCTAACCTTCATTGCCTTCCTTGAAATCTTAGAGCTTATCACTTACAACGCCTATATTATTTTCTATATGCTTAAGCTTCTCTTGTAAACCCTTCCTTAAGCTCACCTTTAGGAGATAGGATAGTGCATAGGCCTTATACTTAATCCCAGAGTGTAAAGAACTACGACATTGGTCTTCATGCAAACCTCTGTTCAATTCTGCTCATTGACCCTGGTTAGAGCTATGAATCAAATGATGATTCCAACAGTCACTACCATTAAATGTCAGAGTTCTTTTACTTCGAAAGATTTACATAGAAGAATCTGAACAGCATCATGAAGTTTAGATTGAAGGTCCTCAAACACCTTCTCTATCTTAACTAGAGGTGAGGCATAACTAAACTAACCACTTCCCTTAAGCATCACACAAGCATCAACCATCCATTAATATCGATCACTACCTTCCTCCCATAAATTTCTAACCTTTGGATCATTAATTAGGTTTTAATCATATTTCTCATTATCTTGTACATACCAGAACATCTGAATTCTCTAACTCCCTACCATAGCCCCTCGGTGCATCAATTCTAATCAAAAGGACCATGCCACTGTGCCTCATTCCTTGCTAAAAGCCGTTACGAATTTCAATTCTACGGTCAATTTCCAACACTTATCTATTAGTTAACTCGTTTCCTTCCTTTTCTCTCCTACACCACTAACCAATGGGGAAGTCATCATCAAATCCCCCGGAATATCCCTATCCTGCTACCAATCTATTATTTCTCCTCCCTTTAAGGTATCTCTCAAAACTGTTGAGAGATTTCAAACCTTTGGCATATCATCAAGGATTAAGCTTCAACTTCCATCCTAGCTTCTCGTCATGCCCTTGGGAACTCCCTGGAGTCCATGACCTCTTTGATTCAAGACTGGATAATCTCTCCTAACCCCATTACCGTCGAAACAAGCCAATTCCCTATCTCTTTTCCATTTTCTTGATATATTCAAGTCCTTGACAATCCCATGCTCATCGTAGCGTCCCGAGAACATAATCCTTCACAAACGTACATCGTATCTTCTTCGAAACATGCAAGCACTCCCAAGGGAAATGCTCAAGCTTACCCAACTCGTTTTCCATTGAAGTATTCATTACTACTATCACATCTTTAGACTTATCTCGCCCTCCTCTTATTTCCTATCAAGCCCAAGTGGGCCTGACATTCTTCTTGGGGGAAGCAAGAATTCCTTATTCAAACTTTAAACATTCGGCTTTTATCAGCATTGCTCATCTGTTTCTTTATCCTCGTGTAGTCTATGCCATCTTGATTTTGACAACCGCACACTGAAACCCATTACCTATGGAAGTTTCCAAGGTTTGACTACAATAATTGCTTTTCTTATTTGATTTGGTTCTTCTTTCTCCTTACAAATCCTTACAGTTGTAAATTGGTCCTCTTAGGATTTCTTCCCTCCCATTGCATTATTAATCTATCGATTCCAAAAGGAACCATAATCAGATCCCTAGTAACATTCTAACTTAGCTACCAATCGTAATACTACTCGTAATCTGATGCAATGTGTAAGACTCAACTTTGCAATCATCGGATCTTGGATTAATCCATAATCCTACGCCTTAATACCTCCTTAACTCGTGCCTTGCCTTCACTGTACATCCTAGCTGCTACCTTTGACCTATTAGCCTTCTCCATGTCATCAAGATACTCATTTGAGGAACCTCATCATGAGTATAGTTGTCATTATTCAAAACTCTCCAATACACTTCCCAAGAGTAACTTACACTAGGTAATGCTTTACCAAGTGCTTTTGGATATACCTTGAACTGCCACTGAAAACTGGATAGCCTTCATTTCTAGCTTTATGTGGTATGGAAACAATACCCATGGTGCTAACATGATCTGCTTGAGAATATTTAACGTAAGTTACTGTTGGCCACAGTTGGGAGGAAATTCATTGACTCTATTGGCTGCAACGGCTACAACAATCTTTGAGAGCCTGGAATCATACTAGAATCGGAGTAACCAATACAAGGAGTACTTCTTGTGTAGGCCACATTGTTCAAGTAGCCCCAAATGACTAGAGTGTATCCATTTGACAAGTCAAATAGCGACTTCAACTTCATGCGATATATTACTCAATTGAGGTAATGATCAAGACCAATCGAGGAAATTGGTAATCACTTTCCAGCATCTTACATCCTTCGAAATGAGAGAATTACTCATTAGCCTGAGCCCGTCAATTGCTTGTTGTAGTAACTAGGGTGACCTTCTTTCTTGAAGTCAGCACGTCCAATCAATACTCAAAAGCTGTACATAGCAAGCCCCTCTATGCTCCTTTTTGCATCAAAGGACAGGATGAACTTCACCATAGGTTCTAAGCATGTGACTTAAATTCTTGAAGAAGCCAAGCACAAGGTCTTTACACATCCTGATCATTGTTAAGTTGTCTTCTCTTTAAGATTTCTAGCACCCTTTCCACTAGCCATGGAAACAACCTTTGAAACGGGGGTTCTCCTTACCCTCATACTTTATCTAATCCCACTGGACCAAACTTGCTTATCGCTTAACGACTTGGCAAGCACCTCTTGATCTTTTCCACCTTAACAACATCCTTATGCCGGGTTATGGATACCCGACCCACGTCCTCTGCCCGAATGGCCGTCTAACTTGCCTAATCCACTATGCCCTAATGTCTAACCTTACTTCATCTTAGACTCTCTTGTCACAAGAGAGGATATCGCATTTAGATCGGACAGTGGAAGCCTTGCATCTATTACTTCCACATGTACTAGGAAGAATATGTTCACTTAGCGAAATGAACCTTTAGAGCGAAAGAGGAAGACAAGAAGTATGACCAGAATAAGAATAAACAATATTCGACAGAGTGTAAACAAAGATGACATTCCTAGAGGCCTCTCGTAGTGCCACAATCTGTGAAAATGGGCGCGCTTCCATTTGTACAGTCATAATCCTACCAAAGGACACTTGCTCCAAGTATATAGGGAAACCTAAAGCTTTGATATCATCTTTGTCATGACCCAATCCAGACCATAACCGGCGATTAGAGAGCACGCTCCTTAGCAAGCCTTACACATCAAGATTTCACAAAAAAATTGGGCAGGGTTTCCTCTATATTTAGGATATTTCTCAAATACGAGTACTTATCCTGCAATTCAACAATCACACACTTTCATAGGGGATCTAGGTATTCTCAGAATGCACCCCTCAGCACACAGCACAATTTATAAACAAATATATTCATCCAATCATAATCCATTTATCAGAGCTAATATACAATAATCAATCCAACTCAGTCTAAACAATTTCTGAACATAACTTAATCCACCAGCAAGGGTCGGACCCTGCCTATAGTACTATGGAGCTACATACTAAGATTACAACTGAAACAGAATTACAATTCAGGGCCCGTTACTAAATAGGGCTCACCCAGATAGAATCTAATGATGCTGAGTAGAAAGGTCGGCTCCCAAGTCTGAACCAATATCGGAAAAGAACATAATAACCACGGTGTGAGTTTTGAGAAACTCAATGAGAGACAGGATATTTTTGAACCTCATGAGTCAATGTATATATATAGGCATAAAACAATTTCATTCACATAAGGAAAACAGTGGAAATATCTAATAGAATAAACAGGCAGGATTCACACTTAGGTGGCCACTCCTTCATGTGAATCCCGAAATCAGGCACGCACCCCCCTTATTGAGAGGCTGTGAAGTACAGGCACGCACCACATTATATGTATGGCCGTGAAATATCCGCCACACACCACCCCCTTGGGTGGCCATGTAATATCATAATCCAAGGTGCACCAAAGCTAACGTCTACTGTCGTTAGCAAATAGATCCTGTTATAGACTTTCCTATTCTTTCATATTCATAAATCATAAATCTCATATCACATTCAAATTCCATTCGTCATTGACTCATGAGTAGTGTTCTTAAAATAAATAAATAATTATAAATTTAAAACAAAATTAATTCAAAAGTATTCTATCTACTCACAGATCACTGGTCATAGAAAAATCTTAATTCTCTAAAGTCACAAAGCTGGAGGGAAATTCCTTGGAATAATCTAACACCACAATACAATAAATTAATTATTTATGGGTCACTAATAACCTCCATATAATAAATCCCTAATCTCTCTACCCTAGGGTTTCAAGAATTCTACTAACAATCAAGGAGTTGAAATTAATTTTTAAGAAAAAGAAGAAATGAGGCATGAGAATTACCGTTAGAATTGGAGTGAAGAGGAAATGGATAGAGATATGCCCTCCAACATCAAATCCACCCAAGCAAGTAGGAGAGAAGGAGAAACAGATTAAATGGATGATTTGTGTTTAAAGGGAGTGAAGATTGTGTTGTTGTTGTTGATTTAGTTGAAAATGGTGGAATGGATATATTAAATGTGAGGAGTAGTGGAAGGAGAGGATTTTAGAGACAAGGGAGAGAGTTTGGGTTAAAGAGAGAGAGGAAATTCGTAAATGAGGATGTGGGACGCGTCCGGGCATATATATTGGCCTGTGGTAATCGAATACTAAGGGCTGGTAATCTATTACCACGAAGAATTGGTAATCGATTACCGATTACCAATGCTGGTAATCGATTACCATCCTTGGTAATCAATTACCACACGAAAAATTTTAACCCGTGGCATACAGAGAGGATTGTAATCGATTACAGGTCCTCTATAATCGATTACCAACTCCAAAAACTTGGTTCCCTTCTTCTGCAGGCCTTTCCCAGGTCTAGGATATTGCACAGACTTATTTATTCTCCATTAACTTATTTAAGTTAATATTCTCTTTAACTTTACTCTCTATTAACTTTAAAATATAAATATAAATAAGGGAATAGCCCCCCATTTGGATTCAATAAAAATATCTAAAAATTCAAAATCCTTAGGAATTAGAATCCAACTTTTGGGTTTTAGTACAATTCTCCGAAAACTTGCATTTTTATAAACTTGAGGGTTGAAAACGAAGGGGTTATCCATTCCCTAAAATCGGTTAAAAATCCCTCTTCAACTCATTAATGCCTAGAGAACCATTCCTGGGACTTTTGATCTTAAGCAAATTCCTCAATCTTATAGCCCTTCAAGGAGGCATAGGGTTTAGACTCAGAATTTCTCAGGCTCCGATATCGACAAGCAACCGCAACTCATGCTGGGGTGTTACAGTAATTATAATATGATGAAAATTATCAAACGGGTTAGTTTGAATCGGGTTTGAGTGAAAAATAAATGCGAACCGATCAAATTTAATTAAATTGGCTTAGTTTGGGCTTTAATTTTTTTTTTCTTCAACAAATCTGAATCAAACCAATCCGATTAAGATCGGGTTGGTTTCATTCGGGTCATTGGATTGAAGTAAAATATAAAGAATTATATTTTTTTAAAATTTTATTTTTATTACAACTAATAATAATGTAAAATTTGAATATGATATATTTAATAATGATATAAATAGACAAATTTTTTAAATAAATATTAACAAAATGATAAAAAAAAAGTGACTATATTACTAGAAACTTAAGTACAAAATTTTGAAATATTAGAAATTTAAAAAAAATTAATTGATTGGGTGATCGGGTTGGGTGTTTGGGTAATCGGATTAAAAAATTATAAATCCGAAACCGAACCAATAATAATAGGTTTAGTTTGGTTCCACCTTGGAAATGAACCGATTATCCAAACTTATTTGAACCAATTTTATTGATTTGATTTGGATCTTCAGGTTCATTAGATCAATCCGATCCGTTTACACCCTTACAACTCTATGAATGAAATTTGCTCTGAGAATTGAGATCCCTAGCTACTATTCCGACACCACTTAAATCTGAACACTGTCAACGGAGGCAGGTATTTTGATCATGTGACGAAATTAAAATCATACCCAAACTTTAAACTTGCATTAGTTTTTCCTCAACATTATTTTTTCAGAGGAGAAGTTTTCTTATTATTTTAAGAGTTTAATTAGTATGCACTGATAGTATAAAATAATTTTACATTGTCAATCAATAAAAATAGGGGAAAATGAGAAATCATGGTGGATCCCTCATTATAATGGGTGGTTATTTGTGTGAGTTGACACTTTTCACTATTTTTATTGGTTGATAGTATAAAACTCTTTTACATTTTCAGTGTATTTAAATTAAATTCTTATTCTAATATATAATGTTTGACATTTGAAATTGAATATAAAATTAGAGTTTAAAATTTAAATTGAACTTTTTAATTTCAATTTTTATATTTAGTGTAACAAATAGAAGTAAAATTATAATTTCATATATAAATTTTATGAAATTGTAAAAATAACAAAGTTGAGTTCTTAATTTTTATAGATTCAGCCTATTTGCTCTGCTAATAAAACCAATCATCATTTTAACAATGGAAATACAAGAATTATACAATCTCCCCAAAATAATTATCTTCTAGATTTAAACTTGTATCTTTTTAGAAGTTAAAATTACTTATCATCTCAACTATATATATATATATATATATATATATATATATATATATATATATATAGAGGAGAAAGTTAGCAACCTCTATCAAAATATTATAATTAGATAAAAACATCCATTTTTATTTATTAAATAATTTATTTTTACGGGTATTATTATAATTTTTCATTTGTCTTGATGAATGTTAATTTAAAATTTTTTTCTCTCCTCTCTTCTTATTTTTTTTTATGTGAAAAATTAAATTTTAGGTGAATCAACTATAGATGAAAAAAGTTATAAATTATAATAATACTCATAAAAATAAAATATTTAATAAATAAAGAAGAGATATTTTCACGTAATTATAATATGATAAAAATTACCAATTTCTATAAACACAAAGATACGCCGAAGGAAGTTAGCCGCGCTTGTACCCTCAAGTCATATTTTAACAAAAGTTTATTATAATTTCATCTTTTTGGTATTTCTTATTTATCTTTCACTCGGGAGATACGGAAAAAGGGCACAGGCTGTGATTTAACAGGTCACTTCCACAACGGCCCCAAGGGTCTTCATTCAATTCTCTCAGAACCCAACTTGGCCAAAAACAAGCACAATAATTGACTTCTCTCACATGGGCTGTAGTTGAATTCTTCAAAGCAACGCCAAAATATATGCAATAATCAATAATTGGTATTTAATGTTCTACTGAGTAGGAGATTACATTGAAGCAACACGAAGGCCCCGAAGAATTTAATGAGGCAACATGGTGGCGCTAAATTCTTTTATTAGGGGAGTCAATATTTAATAGTTAATTTTATATATAAATTAATATATATTTTTAATTTTTATACTTATTTATAAATTTAAATAAAAATTATAATATAAAAATTAAAATAAATATTTTATAATCAAATTTAAAAAGACACATATATGCATAATATATATTATTTATTATAATATTTTAAATTTTTAATTAAGTAAAAAATTTATGAGAGATAATTAAATAAAAAAGTTTATAGGAGGCCAAATAAAACAAAAAAAAAATTATGAACACTTTTTTTTTTTTTGGGAAGGGGAGGCACTGCCCCCTTAAATTACAAGAGACTCTGGCCCGTTAAGTAATAATGATATTTTGATAACAATAACGAATGATTAACTGAGGTCCCTTTAATTATAATATATGTAGTAGTTTATGAGTTTGAGGCAATCATTTTTCTCCACCATGCTTTTCATGCATATCTATCCTTCAATCTTCCTCACTCTCTTTCTCTATAGAATATGAAAGAATGTCGCTAGTTACCTACTCAAACTTCATGTTTTTAAAGTGCATCCTAACATTTAGAGAAATAATTAAAATTCTGATTTATTAACAAAAGTAAATTAAAAAATGTATTATATATGTATGTCTTATTAGGTAGTGCATTGATTTTAATAAATTATCTTCTTAAAATGTTGAAATAATATATTAATTAGAAATGATAGGAATAAGAACTCGCAATAAATAGTGGGGCAAATATATTGCTTCAATCCTTTGTATAGCTATTTTTTTTAGGAATGGAATGAAAATCTCATATCACTTTATCATATGTTGATTTTTATTATTGATTAAATATTTTTATAGGTCCCATACATGGCTTCACCTTTTTAATTAATGGTGAAAATCAACACATGATAAGGTCATGTGAGATTTTTAATTGAAATGATTCATTTCCATTTTCTCTCTTTTTTTTTACTATGTATTCATCAATTTTTAAATATAAATTATTTTCAAATATAAAATAAATTAAATTTAATACTGGTTAATTAATTTCTACCATCCAAGTGAACACAACTTTAATGTAGTTAAAACCAAAGAGTATTAAATTGGAGAACGCAGCTCAGCACGAGAACCACATTTGAACATAAAAGATTAACGAGGGGCAGTGACGGAATTGGCAACGTAATGGGTTTTAACCTGAGCAGCGATAACCTATGCAAGAGACAAAGGAGGCATTTGGTTTGTGAATTGAATTTTCATTTTTGGTCCGTAACATGATATTTTAGAGTGTTTGATAAGTAAATTAAAATATCAAAAATCTTATAAAATATGCTTTGGAATGAATATTTTTATGTTTGATTGACATTGATATTTTTGGAAATATTATGTAATTTTTCAAAAATACCCCTAACAATTTTAATTCAAAATTAGCAATTTTAACTCAAGTTAGTAATTTTAGCTCAATAATTAACACTTTTAACTAAAAATTTAACAATTTTAATTTAAATTAACAATTCTAACCCAAATTAACAATTCCAACTCAAAAATTAACATTTTTATCTCAAAAATTAACACTTCTAACCCAGAAATTAATAATTTTAATTACAAAATTATTATTTTTAACTCAAAAATTAACAATTCTAACTCAAATTAGCAACCAAACACATTGAACAATCTATTTATGTACTCATAAAACGAAAACAACAAGATACTAATCTACATAGTTATGCTATCGTAAAAAAAAAAAAAGAGAGATTTGAATATGTCAATATCAATGGAAAGGAGCTGAATATAAGTCTAACAACTAATATTGTGCACAATCTTTAATATATAGCAACAGCAAAATTACATGAAAATTAATTATTCCCAAAATATATGCAATGAAAATAAGTCAAGAAATTGTAGAGCTCCAATCCATAATTTGTTAAGTCAAGCAATCCAACAAATCTTAATAAGATTAGTTTGTCTACAATATCCATTCAAAAGTAAGTTCCACAATCAGCATATAACCTTACAACCCCACAGAAAGTTCCATAATCACTTAGAATATGTTATTTGTGCCAAAAAGATTAGTCTGTTTGCAATATCTATTCCAAAGTACTACCTATTTAAACCCATTATAAGGGCTACCAATTCATACACAAAAAGTATTAATATAAGTCACTTAATTGTCCTAAAGTATAAAGTTAAGCAGATAGGTTAAGGACTTCCAAGACAAAGCCCAATATATCCTCCAGTTCAAGTTCGAAAATGATCGATGTCAGTCAAACTATTGTCCTTTACAATGATAATGACAATCTTCATCCTTTGTTCATATGTCGAGCCATCAACATCCTTCAATAGTGCCATTAGCTTCTTCCTATTTTTAGCTCCCTCCTTCTCATACTTGAATAAGCAAGAAATGTAACATCCTTCTTCATACAGTACTATACTTAAAGTCGTAAGTCACACTGTGAGCTGTTATTCACAGTGAGAATTTTGAATTCTCGAGAGGATTCCTTAACCATCATACATATATTATCGTCATCGTGTAAATCTTCTGGGTTCTTCAGTTTATTATGAAAAAGGTGAACATGTCGTTATGTAAACTGTTAAATTTTATAGTTCGAAAATATATTATCCGAAGCAAAGTTCATTTTACTCATACACTTGGCATTTGAGAGAGTCTATACAAATTCAATTCATGAATTATACTATGAATAATAACTGCAACATATTAAAATACGATAGCATCAATATACTGGAGATATAACATCTACACATGCCTTTGTATTTATGCAAATATATAAGATTTACTTTTCTTTCTTTGTTTCTTTGTCTTTCCATAATATTTATCTTTATTTCCTTCCTTCGACACATCTGTCCCATTACGTATCGCCCCTTTGCGTCAGATCCGCCACACACTTGAGTGTTACGTATCGCCATCCTCAAGTGCAGCATTACTCATCTTGAATTCATACAAATGCACTGGTGCACACCTAGGCGTTATGTATCGCCGTCTATAGGGTGCTTGCATATGTTTAATCTTTAACATTTACTACCCTTGGGTAGTCTGATCTGGGAGTGAGCTCGTCACCTCAACTCGTGACCGTTATTACACCGACTAACCCACAAGGGGACCTACGTGCCTCTAGTCATTGGAGGGATCTCATTTTAGTCACGTGCCTCTAAATTGAAGGGATCTCTTCTAGTCACATGCCCTAATGTAGAGGGATCTCATCTGACCACGTACCTTCAAGGTAGAGGGATCTCATAGTTTTAACTGCCTGCACAAGGAGGGATCTCATTACTGCTTCCAAGTGAAGGGATTCACATTTAATATGTTCATATTATTTCATTCTTATACATAATCATGCATGGACATGCGAAATGTACTCATACATATGCTGCATTATTTATTTTCATATGCCTCATATCAAACTTAAATCAGACAGCAAATCCAGAATAGGACATTGTAATTATGCTAAGAAGATAACAATATCATTAGGTGCAAGTTCTATAGTCTTAAGCCTTAAGCTGTCTCGTAAGCTTTTTAACTCTTACTGATGTTCCCAAGTTTGAGCTCATAACCGACTTCCGAGTTTCGATGTCATATCTGCTTCAACTTCCGGAGTTATAAGTCTATATCTTGGTTTCCGACTTCCGGAGTTACGTATATAATGTCCATGTCTTGATTCCCGTCTTCTGGAATTATGTATCCAATATCTTAATTCCCGACTTCCGACTTTAATCCATAATTGGTCCTCGAAGACTCTTACGAATGTTTTTCTAAGTCTTGAATTCCGACATTAACCATACCTCGTCTTTCCTAATTTCCGAGTTACGACTTTAACTATGTCCGACTAGTTTCCTATTTGCTCAGTCCCGAGTTCCGGCATTAACTATACCTGATCGGGTTTGCTATTTACTAAGTCCTGAGTTCAACGTTAAGTCACCCTTCCGAGTTCAACCTTAAATATATTATTCTGAGTTCAACCTTAAGTACACTCTTTCGAGTTCAACCTTAATTATATCATTCCAAGTTCAATCTTAAATATATTATTCCGAGTTCCACCTTAAGTACACTCTATCTAGTTCTTCGTTTGCTAAGTCTTGAGTTCCAATATCATGGAGCTTGATCTAGTATTCATACATGTCTCTAGCCCGAATTACACTCTTATAAGAGAAAATTCACCAAAAATAAAAATCTAGGTAAAATCATAAGAAATTTATATCTTTGTAGAGCTAACAGGGCAAGCTTTCAAATGAAAGAAATTGAATATTATTTGAATGAGTATATTTTGAGATATAAGCCCTGAAACTCGGCCTTCCTGAACTACCTTGTTTTGGCCTGGTTTGGACATAGGGCAATTTTCTCGACTCACTAGGAATAAATGGGACCTTAACTAACTTAGAATTTCTTTATGGGATGTTCTCCTATGTGTAAGCTTTCTAACAAAGTTAGTGTCACTCAATTTGGAGTTGTATAGGGTGAGTTACACCCTTCTCAATTCACACTACCCGAATGAAAGTCCTGATTCCTAGGTCAAACTTCAAAAATTCATATCTCTCTCAATACTAATCCAATAGTCTTATATGATATATGTATGAAAAGCTCTAGATGTCTAGTTTCACATAAAATTAGATTCATGGAGTTTGAATAGCTATAGCAGAGCCATACACTCCACCGTACAGACTACTGAGGAAAAACCCTACTACTTCCTTCAAGTTCTTTCATACCAATTCTAAGTCTAATCATAATATACATGCATAATCAACTATAATCCATCATCATCACTTCACATAACATCAGTATCACAAGGTATACAAGACCCACACACAACTCCAAACCAAGGAAAATAAGAAGAGGAGTAGGATTCCTACCTTTTGTAGGTGTGATTTCTTGCTAAATTTAAGCTTGAGTTGGAGAAATCTTGTTATGACTTGAAGGTATTTGTGGGAGATAAGGTGGGTTGAGATGAGATGAAGGGAGAAGAATGGAGAGGGGTCAACACACATAAAGGGTCGAACTTGTGAGGATAGAAAAGGAAAAGAAGAAAACTTCTCATGCAAGTTGAAGTTGATTGGTGGATTTGTATTTCTCATTTCAATTTGATTTTTGGGCTATCATCTATGTCTGAAAGTGGCACCACATGAGGGGGTAATTTGGCTAAATCCTAACCATTCATCCTAGGGCACTCATCCTATAAGTTCTATTAATCTGTTTGCGGCAGTTTAAAATACCAAAATCTTACCGATTCCTCTTAAATCGGTAAACCGGTTCTAGAAAAAAATTCCTAGGTGGTTACTTATGATTCTAATCTAATTTTCTCAAGCTTAATTACTTCTAAATCACACTTAATTAGATTAAAATTTTTCGGGCGTTACAAGAAACAAGTTCACATAAATTTCCAGATTGTTGCTCATAAACATTTCCAACCTTTTCAACTGTGTAAGTTAATGTCTCAATCATATCTAGGCCTTTGTTAGATCTCTTTCTTTTCTTCTTTTGTTGGGCAAATGAAGAACCTATACCACCCTGACTTGTAGTCTCAATTTGAGGCATCTAAGTGTATAATAAATATAATAAGGTCAACTTTCTTATGAAAATAGCAATAATGGAGAAACAAAAATTATTGTCAGTGAAAACAGCAACATATGTATGTATACCTGGGAATCAGCCTCATATTCAGCTTCCATTTCATCCACATTTGCACCTATGCTTTCATTCACTTGCAGGTCATTCAGCTATGTTTCAAGTTCAGCCTCCATAGCAGCAACTACTTCAGCTGGATCATCTACATTGCCCCCATGGGCCCTATATTTCCCAAAAACTACTCCTAACTCTTTAAAATGTGGGAATTGCTTGTTATAAAGGCCAATTGCTTTGTAAAAAGAGCTAAAACATATGAACTTATACTGAAGAAAGTTGAGATTTTACCTTTACCCATTCCTTGTAAATTTCCCTCTCCACCATAATCATCTTGTTCATCTTGTCCTTATCATTCCAACCAAAGCCATTGGCTACAGGGCCCATATCTCGACTATAGTAAAGTAATGCTTCTTTAACATCTTGACCCTTGACTCAATATGTGGAGTAGCCTTAAGACCACATCCAGGAAGCTTTTCATTATGCATTTTCTCCAGTTACTTGGCATAGCAAGATTTGAATGTTCTATTATCACACTTCCATGAAGTTGCAGCAAGTTCAACTAAACATTCAACTAATTTTGCATCCTCTTGAAGTGTCCACTGATGCTTAGTTTGCTTTGTATTCAGTTGTGAACTCTCCTCCATTGCTTGTATAGTATAATTAAGCCATATATTATAAATAAAGTTATAAAGATACAATGTAATTGAAAAATAAAATAGCAACACATCAAATAAGTTATGAAGATACAATGCATTTTAAAAATAAAAAAGCAATACATCAAATAAGTTCAAATACATAACATAAACATTGCAAATGTCCAATCACACAAAAATTAAAAATAACAAGGTGCATGATAAATGAATACAATCCTTAAGCACGACATCCTTTCCTCTAGTTGTTCCACATATCTTGAGTGAGCTCAGCCCTCCATATACCCCAAGCATCACTTGTCTTAATATGGTGGATCATTTCACCATCCAGTTCTATGTTTGTCATATATTGACTTGCTCTACCCTCATTAGGATCTATAGACATCACCCTTCATGTATGATTGTGCAGAAGACAACAAGCAATTATGATTCTTCCTTGTGTCTTAATAGGATAAAATGACCTCCTTCCCAAAATTGCCCATCTTGCTTTCAATAATCCAAATGTTCTTTCTACAACATTTCTATCTTGTGAATGTTTCATATTAAAAAATTCCTGGGGTATATTAGGTTGATTGCATGGACTGAAAGACTTAAGTGATATCTCTGCCCTCTATAAGGTGCAAGAAACCTTTCACAATTTATGTATCCAGTATCACACAAGTAGTAATAACCTAAATATGGCACAAAAACTTGTAAATTAATGAAACATCAAATAGTTATTTTGATAACACGCTAAAACCTTAATAAATACCTTATGGAACTCTAAAGCCATTATTCTCAGATAACGCATCTCGTAATACCCTAGAATCAACTGCTGAACCCTCCCGTCCTGCCATTACATATATAAATTGCATGTCAAGAATAACCACTCCAAGGACATTGGTGGTTAAGTCACCTTTTCTATTTCAGTATTTAGTCTTATCAACCTCAAGGACATTCACTTTGACATGGGTACCATCTAAGGCTCCTAAGCAATTCTAAAATATATAAAGAAAAGATAGATTAATTTAATCCTTAAGCACAAGATGCACATCAAGAGAACAACATTAGCAAATAATTCAATAAAGTGCCTTTAACCATGTCCATCGTTCATTTGTTCTATCCTCAACAATTGGTTGAGGTTGCTTGAGCAAATGATTATGATATCTCAAAATAGTAAGCAAAACATCATTGAACTGCATACTAACTATTTCTTGTGATCTCATAAATTGTCTTTTTATTATTCTATTTTTTAACATCATGTGCTATAATATGCAAAAACATTGCAATTATTTCCTCTACACTCATATTCTTACTTGATTCTAACTTCCCAACTTCTTTGAGCATGTCACACAACACATGGAATGCACGTCTATCCATTCTTGTATTTTCAATGCATGCTAAGTCACTAATGAAAACAATCCTCTCAAAATTTAATTCCCTCACTAAATGTCTATCATGACTATCCCATAACTTTCTTCTCTTATTCTTATTCAGTTGCTCTATAAGCAATTCAAAACACATCATTAGATAATATGTGTAAGATTATTTAGCATCTTCAAATGCATAATCAAGATTGCTATAATTCTGATCTTTTGTTTACGCAAAGTTTGATGCATACTGTGAAAAAATTAACAAGTATCTTAGAATTCAAGCTACTATGCACTATATATAAGCAAATAATAATAGAAAACAATCTAAGATATATGACAACATGAATAACGAGATCATATATCAAAATAGAAGAGCCCATAATACACAAAATAGAAGAGACAAAATAATATGTTTCAAACAAGAGTCACAAAAAAAAATGATTAAAAAAGAAACATGCAAAGAAGAAAAAGTCCCTAAAAATTTATAAATTCTAAGATTGTATACGAGCAAAAAAAATGAGAAGATAAAAACTGGCAACCATTGTCTATTGATCATACATCAATTGAAAAAAATGGAAAAAAAAAATTATAGTTGCACGTACTTGTTAGTTATACGTATAACCTGCACCATTAAAAAAATAAGAGCATATGTAGCAATTAAAATAAGAATATGTAAATACAAATATACGTGAGAATCAATAGAGCAGAAAAAAATACAAATATACATAAAGACTATAGAATGCCTCAAATATAAGCATGAAAGTTAATATTCCACTTGTACAAAACAATACCATAATAGTAGCCACCATGCCAATGTATATAACCAATGTCTACATTGCTCAATTATTCAAGCCACCACAAATAGTTAATAGCAATAAATTATGAAACAATTAAAATAGTTACTCATCATTATGTCTGTACAAAAAGTTCCTGACGTAGAATCTAAATATAAACCAAAAAATGCTTCAAAAAAGCTATTTTTCAACTTTCAACTTTCAATTATTACCATTTGTTAATCTTAATCTTTTCATATGAATAAGCAATTTAATCAACAAGGGAGCAATAATTATGCTTTAAAAATAGTTAATACTTGAAGTTAACCCCTTTAAAAGGAAACTATATTTTTTGGGGGTGTAAGAAAAACCTGTTCACTACGCCATTGTTCATGCCATTTTTGAACTTGTTAAAGAAATTATTTTATTAGCTAATTTACTACTCAGGTGAAAAAAAAAATTTAGTTCAAGGGCCAAAATTAACAAAATATTTGACGAGCCAGATCTAGAGATTCACAAATATCCAAGGAAACAACAATCAACTATTAGGGTAGGTACAAAATGGGGGCATTTACCATGCTAATCTTGAGGCAGATTATAGTAATAAAAATATTGGATACTTAAGTGGAGCTAAGATCAAAAGAAAGTAACACAGGAAGGTCAAAAACTAAGAGCTAATATCATAAAATCATCATAAAAATTGAAGACCCAAAGCACGTATTGTACCTAGGTCAGAGGGCAAGTGGATACATGAAGCTTGGGCGAAGACGTGAAGCTTAGGAGAAGACGCGAAGTCAACGACAGAGAGGCAAAGCCGGCGTTGGAGACGCGAACTTGGTGGCGGAAGCGAGATCAATTTTGGGTCAGTGTGTGTGCTACGGTTTGAATGTTTCAGATTTGGGAATGAAATGATCTTGGTCAGAAAAGAGTATGATATGCTAACAAGGGGTAAATATGTCTTTTTATATTGGCAGAACCATTCCCTTCCTATGGGAATGTTATACTCCCATGGGGGGATGGGATTAAAATTGGCCTGATATTTCTTCCTGGGAATGAAACATGCCTGGGAGTATTTTTTCTTTTAAAACCATGTATTAAACATGGGAATGCAAGATTCCCATATCACACTCCTAGGAATATTTTAAGATGCACCCATAGCAAACAACCCTAAAGAGTAGATATTTCTTTCCGTCCCTCCTTTCTCAGTGTTGTAAATTGGAAAACTTTTTAGGCTATCTTTGAAAAGATGGCAACGCAGAGAATAATATAGCATGTCAACCAACTCTTTTGTTTGATAGTAGTTTAAAAAGAGAGAATGGTGTGGTAAGGCAAAGACTAAGTTTTTTTTTTCCCCTTTAAATTGATGGGTTAAGGAAGGAATAACATATTTTTTTTCCTTTTGTTATTAAATTTTTTGAACAATCAAATAAGAGAGTAGTCTGTTCTACTTCACTCCATGTCTTGGCTTCCGATTCCATTCTATTATGAAACTCTCAATTATAATTATATGAAAGGGTGTAAATAGGTTAATTTGATTTGGATTTGAAGAAAAAGTAAATTCAAATGATCAAAACTAATTAGATTGATTTGGTTTTTGAAAATCTTTTAGTAAATTTGATCAAACCAATTCAATTAGGATTGAGTTAGTTAAGTTCAGATTATCGGGTTAAAGTGAAAATAAAAAATTATATACTGTTGGGGTATTTAGTCGATGCTCTAATATCGACTTGATTAGGCGAGTAACTAATAGATCTCAATTGATGTGCTGGAAGTAGCCATGTTGGTCGCTCGCGGTCGACTGGAGATACATGTTAAAGGTTGATGATGAGGATCAAAGGAGTTCTTGTCAAGAACATCACAAACACCAATGATGGGGCAACTCTTGAAGATTTGTTGATGTATAGGGTTTGGTGTTAAGTCTCAACAAATTAGTTTGATAGTGATCGATGTGAGGCATACAAGATCTAGATTTTGAACGACAAGTCGATTCCTTAAAAAGATTGGATTCATTTGTTATCAAACCGTGAGGGTCGATAATTTGGCTTCGAACATTCTTCCATATGTCAAAGTTAAAGGTGTCATGCACGACACTTAGAAAGTTCTGAATCCACATAAGATTGTTGAGGTTATAAAGGGGGTTATGTTGTGGTAGAGATGACCAATTGGATGGTTGTGAGTGGTTATTTTGAAGGACAAGAGCGAGACTAATGAAAACATGTGGCGCTGACCATAGACGGACAAGTTGCAGGAGTAATTGTCGAGGACACATGGTGTTTCATGAAGAAAAACTATCGATGACATGTGTTCGAAATTTAGAAACTTTGGAATGCCTACGCATAGGAGTTCAATTTACGTAACAAGGGTTAAAACTTTTACTCACAAATATTCACATACTATTTTCAAGTCACCATGATGAACAAGAGTTTAGAGTTCAGAATTTATTGAGTAATTCTTCTACACTCTTTTTTCAATTCATTTCTTAGGATTAGTGTTCTATTGTACTTAGATACTTTCACTTTGTACTTTGATTATATTGCAATAAATTGTGTTATTCATCAATTATTTACTTGAGGATTATTCAATTGTTGTTTGATTCGACACTTGCACTTTTTACCTTGAGAACTTATAAAAGGAGTCATTTCTTCTCCCCAAATTAAGATTAAAAAGTAAAGCTATATCGATTTTATTTATTTGCTTGACAAAAAATCACAAAAAAACATATGCTTTTTTAATTTTTATTCGTATAACAATTAATAAATGCCTTAAAATCATAATAATAATATGAATAGATAAATACTTTAAAAATACAAACATAAGAGATAAAATGTTACTTGGCTACTAAAAATTTAAGTAAAAAATATCAAAAAGTTATAAATAAATTAGAAATACATAATGGTTGGGTGATTAAGTTAGATATTTAAATTTCATGTTAAAAAAAATCATAAATTAAAGAACTCAACCGATTTAATTTGATTTTAATCTGAATTGAAACGATTATCCGCACTGAACCTAAACCGATTTCATTGGTGCAAAGTGCTGTCGATTGTAACCCCGAAAAAAAAAAAGTGCTGTCGATCGTTGAAAAAGTAACACAAGTTTTGGCAAAAGTCTAAAGTAACATTTACGGTATATAATTTATATAAAATTCAATTTTAATATGGTATGATAACAAAATTTATTTTATTAATTAATTGTGTATAATTATTAAATAATTATTATGAAATTAAAATATTTTAATAATATAGATCATTAATATCTGAAAGCTCATTGAACTTCAATGAATCTAGATCGAGTCGAGCGAGCCCATTATAAGGATAAAACTCTCTTAATACTAATTTTTTTCATCTATAAAATTTAAATTTAAAATCTTATTTAAGAGAAATAAATACTGAATCACTTAAATTAATTAAGCGTTGATAAAATATTTAATAATATAATAATACATAACTAAATAATAATATAAAATATTATAATTTGATTAAAAATATATAGTTAGAAATTATCAGAAAACAAAGCATTGCTACTGCTTCGGTATTCTTCCACAAAGGACAAAGTTTACTTAATCAACAGACATAAAAATCCCGGTTACAGGAAATATCTCACAAGCATGGGCAGTGACAAAGATACGAAAGAGACCAACAGACATAAAAATCCCGGTTACAGGAAATATCTCACAAGCATGGGCAGTGATAAAGATACGAAAGAGACCAAAAAACATTAATAGAAAGTCAATCGTACCAACAGACAGAGCTAAACAAAAGAAATATTTGACAAATTTATTATATATGAAATATTATTGAATAAAATATAAATTTCATTTAAATTAAGTCTACATCCTATTTTTCATCTAATAATAAATAAAATATAAATTAATATAATATTTCATAAGTTGATCTAACCAAACTCGGTAAACAAATGAACTTTTCTAGACCGTACTACTTTTTAGCTATTTTGCTCAAAAGAACTTGATTAATCATGCTATCGAGACTTTGAAACGAGGATCCATCTGGGTTAGAAGCAGCATCCATTGCCAATTTCTTCCACTCCAATGCCTTCTTTCTCATCTCTTCACCCTTTTTCCCGTCCATCAACTCTCTCACGAGGCTCTCAATTTTGTCCCTCCTAACATCTTCTATCTCCATCCCAATCCCCCACTCCTTGCAAGAGAACCTGCAATTGGTTTGTTGCTCTGCGAAGAAGGGCCAACATATCATTGGCACACCACCGCACACACTTTCCAATGTTGAGTTCCAACCACTATGTGTCAGGAACCCCCTAATTGCAGGGTGGGCCAATACTTGCTCTTGGGGACACCAGCTTGACAATAGGCCTCTATTTTTGGTCTCTTCCACAAACTCAAGAGGTAGGACAGCGTTTTCACCAGCCACAAGGTCTGGCCTAATAACCCACAAAAAGGTCTTTTGGCTGTTGGCAAGTCCCCAAGCAAACTCTATCAATTGGTCACTAGTCATGACCGTGATGCTACCAAAGTTTACATAGACCACTGAATTGGGTTCTTGGTTGTCTAGCCATTCAAGGCACTCTGGCTCCTCCTTCCAAAGGTTAGATCCAATTGTTTTCAGGTCCTTGTCGGTGACATCGTTCAGTAGAAAATTCAAGGGACCAATGGAATATACAGGAGGTAAACTAGAGGAGAATCCGTTTAAAACGTCATGCTCTAAGGCATCAAATGTGTTAATTATGAATGCTGAAGCTCTTTCAGCTCTCTTACATTCCCCCAGTACGAAATCTACCATAAGGTCATTTGGATCTGTGGTTCTGATAAAGCTGGGGATATCTCTCAATCGGATTTCTTTGATTCCTGGCACCCAATCCACAGTAGTCTCCAAATACCCATTTGCGATTTGACTTAAGTCTGCATGTCAAACACAATATTTATTTAGTTAAATTAAACTCATAAAACTATATATGTTCTAATTAATCATTTTAGGTGCGTTTATCAACTTATTATATACTTAACATAGTTAATAATTAAAATCTTATGAAAGAATCTTTGCGAAAAAGAGTAGTTTTATCTTAAAATTTTTTGTGTATAGTTTGCAAATCCAAAATAAAATAATTTTTTCGATTAAAAAACAATTTTTTGAAAGAGACTAAAAATTACATTTAAATATAACTTCACATGATTTTATCATATATGTTAAAATAATCTAAAACCGGCTTTGCTCTTTTTAATTTATAATTTGGGGCGTATGAAATGAAATTTAATCATACTGTTTCTTCTATTTTAATTTATTTATTAATTTAGATAATTTAATATATTTTTAAATTAATATATCTGAATATAAAATTTAGATACATTAATTTAAAAAATAAATAAATTATTTAAATTGATAAATAAATAAAAAATAGAGGTATTATTAATCATGCACTTACCGAATATATCATTGATATAAATGACCAGAGACATATACAAGATACAGAGTAGATCGAGTTTCATAAATTAAACACTTATTCTTGGTAGAAGAAATTAAATCAATTTACCTTTGAGGGGTGTCAAGCCTTTTTCAATGAGTTGGCGAAATTGCGTGTAGCACATGAACCCACAAGCACTTGTCGTCCAGAACAGCACCTCAGGGATGCCCAACTCTTCAGCAGCAGCAACAGTGAAGCTCATGACACCATCAGAAACTATGCAAGTAACAGGAGGCACATCAGGGGCATCATTGAGCTTAGAAATGAGGTTCTTGAAGTGAGGCAAGCAAGTCGTTCTAGTGGACTCGCAAAGGGAAGGTATGTCCTGTGTGGCATCCACATCAGGCTCAGGAAGACCATCAGGGATGGTTTCAAAGCGGAATGAAGGTAAGCCATTAAGGGAATCAGGGCCTCTTGATTTTAGAAGGCGTTTGTGGTTGTACTCAGTGTTAACAAAGGTGATGTGGAAGCCTTTAAAGTGGAGGAGCTTTGCTAGTTTGAGCATTGGGTTTATGTGGCCTTGTGCTGGGTATGGGATGCACACAGCATGGGGCTTCTCTATTATGGCCAGAGAACCCATTCTTCTTGCTTCTGATTAGATTGAAGTACTCTTCCGAAAGAGGCAAAAATTGTAAGATTACTGCAGCGAACTCGTTTTCCTGGCACCTCATTTTATAAGGGAGAAAGGGGAGGCGGTGCTCAATTTTCAGATTAATAATATATTGGTATATTTGAGTCTTGACTTCCAATAATTGCATGCATCAAATGAATTGTATAATTAAATAATTCAGAAAGATAAGGACCGCGTCGATACAATCATAAATTGATTCTGCTTACTGCCAATGTATTGGGTGCCGTGTTCAGAAATTTGTATCACTATTGTAACAAAAAAAATAAATAAAAGAAAAATATATTTGTATCCATCAAGTTTTAGAAATTATATTTGAAATTCAATTTTAATATACTGATAATATAAATATTTTATATATCAATAAGGGAATTGATGTAATGGTGGATTATATTATGGCTCCATAAAGAACCCCGATTCAATACTTAGAGAGCTCTAGATAAAAATGGCAAGTCTGATTATATCTGAAAGGGATTAATCACAAAAAAAATATAACTTTTTCTCTAATAATAGGGAGAGGAGATATTCTTAGAAAATCACAAAAAAATATAAATATTTTATATTATTAATTAATTAAATATTATATTTTATAAACTTTATAACAATTATTATAAAATAAAATATTTTTATTAATGTAGTAATATGTAGTTAAATATTAATATAAAATTATATTAGTTATGTATTAATATTATATTCTAATATTTATACATGTAATAAATAATTTAAATTTTAAAATAAATATATAAATTTAAATTTTTAAGAAATAATTCTTATGAAATATATTAAATAAATTAAAATTACGAAATAAAATGTATGATCTCATTAAATAATATGCACTAAACTACATATTTAGCTTTTCAAAGATATAAAATTAGGTGATATAAAAATTTTAGGTGATATAAAATTAGTCTTGCTATCAATTCATATTTCCTAACAACTGCTGTGACACCTATAAGTTATATTATTTTCTATTCTAATAGTATTAACTTGATGTTATTTAAAATTTTAAATAAGTTATTTGATATCATAAAGTTCTCGAGAGAATAATTTAATGTTACTTAAAAATTTTCAAAAACTTATTTAATATTATAAGTGATAACTAATGGATGTTACATATATTTTTTGAAGACAAAATTTGCAGTTGAGTCTTAAATATATTTATAAATTATATGATGATAAATATTAAAATTATATAAATAAATAATAATTTTGAAGAATTAAATTTTGATATATTATTAATATAAAGAAATTTTAAAAATTTTAATTATATATTAATAAAAATTATATTATATATTATTTAATTATCTATTATTTTAAAAAATTTATAAATAAAAATTATATAATTAAATAAAAATATAAAAAAAAAAATTCACTCTCAGTACGCCAAAACCAACCTCGTGTTTGAATAACAAATCTGACAATTGAGGCAGGGTGGACGGTAATAACTAATAAGAAATGTCAAAACACGCTGACACAGCGTGTGGTATAATCCAAAATGACGGACTTTTGGGTGTTAACTTCAATAGAGGGACTAATTATTTATTCCCCAAAAGTAGTAGCGTATGTGCAAAATCTTTCTCTCACGTACGCGCTGACACAGCATGTGCTATAATCTAAAATGACTGACTTTTGGGTGGTAACTTCAATAGAGGGACTAATTATTTATTCCCCAAAAATAGTAACGTATGTGCAAAATCTCTCTCTCACATATATATATATATGTTTCCGTTTCCGTCAAATGCGTTTGGAGGTAAGACATGACGGCATTTCACGACAAGACGTTAAAAATTAGATCATGAACGATTTTATTCGCAGGTGACGATTTGTAGCATGTTTAGAGCGTGTCTGTGATCCCAAAATTGATATTCTATTTTTTTATTTTTTTTAGTTGTTGATTTTTAGAGTTAATTTTTATTTTTAGAATTAATTTTAAGAGAAGTAAAAAAATTTTAATTTTTTATCAGAATTATTTTTAAAAAATTTATCATATATAAATTATTTTATCTTAAAATTAATTTTAATTAAATTATTTCTATTTAAAATTAATTGAAAAAAACAGAATCAAACATGCTCTTGATACCCGATCAGTGATGCGCTACACGTTATAAATGATATATTCGCATGCTCCTTTATGAAACAATTTACATTATTTGCGGACGTACAAAAGATGAGTTGGGATCGATTTTATCAGATTTTAACTTGATTTAAATTCTTTTAATCACATTATTTATTTAACTTTCGATTTGGCTCGATCAATCAATGGGATCAATTTGATTATTTAATAATATATATAATTTTAGATATTAAATATAGCTAAGTAATAAAATATACTTTATCTAAAAAATTTATAAGGCTTAAATATAACTTTATTCTTATAAATATTATATATTTTGGTTTTGATCCTTATAAAAAATTTAGTTTAAATTTAAATATTTTTAAAAATATTTAGTTTTAATCTCTATAAAAAATTTCTTTTTGACATAGATCCAATTATTTTTAAAAATTTTTAATTTTAGTTCCTAAAAAATTATAAAAATTTAGTTTTAGGAAACTCAAACTAATATTCTAAAAGAGTTAAATCAAATTATCATAATTTTTAGAAAATTGAAACAAATATATTACATTAGTACAAGGACCAAAAATTAAATAAAATAATAGTATAAATTTAAATCAAATATTTTTAAAAATATTTGGGTCTAAACCAAAAATTATTTTTTATAGGGACCAAAATCAAAATTCACAATATTTTCAAAGATCAAAAATATATTTAAGCCAATTTATAAAATTTTAAAAGTTAAAATTTAGAATATATTTTATTTTATATATTTTAAAAAATATCTTCAAATTAATTTTCAATTAACATAAATATGAAATTAATTTGATCAAAATTGATTTTTAAAATTTATTTACATAAATAATCAATTATGGAAATAATTTTTTCACAATTAATATAAACGCCCACCTATTCGCACAGTGTAATGCATGCACAAATCTCACGGACCAGGAAAATGGTGAGACTCGTGTTATAGATCTATTTATGTTTTAGTTAATTTTATACATTAAACTATCAGATAAAGCATTTAAAAGACAACAAATAATGTGAGAAGTAATTCCTAAATAAGAGTTTTCTTTTTCTTTTTTTTTTGTGTTGTGGGGGGTTAGGCCCTCCTTAAAACAAATATTTCTCCCAATATCAGAAAAAAAAAAACAAATACTTCTCTCTCAAAAAATGAAAATCCCATAAAGGATAAATAGTATAAACCCACTTAAGATATCTTAAAATAGCATCTAATTCCATTATTCATTGAAAATTATACTCCACCCAATCATAAAAATATTCTAATAAAATATTCTCATTTATTTATATGAGGTTAACCCAAAATAGTAAAGAAAAATTAAAAACACTAACTCACATACTCTCATTTTTCAATCATCACTTATCCTTGTCAACCTATGTTCTCTCTTACTTAAAACTCACAAGAAATAAGGTGAAACTCTTCCATTTTATAATCTTTCCTATATTTTCATTCTGCTAGCAATTTCTTTTATTTTTGAAAAATTTCACTTGCCTTTTATTATCTGATTTTTATTTTTTTTACCTCTTGAAAACATGAAATTTGTCAAAAAATTTAGAGATTCAATGAAGGATTGTTGAACACCTTGGAAATACTTTTCTAATGTTCTAAATTTAAAAAAAGTAGCACATTTCATGATTTTAATATATAAATGAGGAAAAATAATTTTTTAAAGTATAATACAAAAAAACTTTAGAGAGAGATTTTATTCATAATTTGATAGAAAGGTCAAAGAATTATGATATCTATGTAGTATATTTTGAAAGTTCAATTTAGTTTTAGAAAAATTGATTTATTTATAGGAAAAAAGAATAAACTATTTGTATAGAAAGATATAGGGAAAAAGGGAATTATCTTTTTTTTTTTTTTTGGTGGTGAGAAAGTGAATTATTTGAGCAACTAGTTGGAATTCCATATTGAATTTAATCAATATAATTCCATTTTTTATCACGTCTTAAATAATAAGATTATAAAGAAGATTGTAAAATGAAAAAGTTTCACCTTATTTCTCATGAGTTTTGAATAAAAGAGAGTAAAGGTTGGTGAGGGTGAGTGGTAATCAAAGCATAAGATTAAGTGAGTTAAGGTTGGTTAATTTTTTTTTTAATATTTTGGGTTAATCTTAGTTAAATAAGTGAAAATATTCTATTAGAATATTCTTGTAATGCGTGAAGTGCAATTTTTAATTAAGAATGTGTTGGATATAACTGCATTCGGCTATATTTGTCTAAGAAACTTATTCGAACACAAATTCCTAAATATTACCAATGTCTACACAATTTAAGCTAAGGAGAGTACTCTGCCCTTTAGCACATGGATTCTTTGATTAACTCACCAGAGTAAGTCCTTGAGCAAGATCGATAAAAAAATTAGAATGAGAATTGAATTTGCATTAATCAATTTAAGAGTTCATACAAGTTCGAATCTTAATAATGAACATACGGAAATAACATAATGCTGAAAGTAAAATAAATAAAGAGAAATAAAAGCTAATAATTAAAGTGCATGGTGTATGTGTTATTCATGTGTCTTCAATTTTGCATGCCTAAGCTCTTATATCCTTCCTCAATTTTCGCCACATCCTAATTGCACCTTCTTAGTGGCCCTCGGCTGAGCTCTCATGCATCCACTGTAACACCTTCCTAAGTACAACACCATATTTAAGTCATAATATCACACTTAGGAGTTGCTACTAGTAAATTAGCAGACCTTGCTTAATTATCTACTTTATATCCAAGAAAATAACATGATACCTATTTCATAGACTTGAGCAAATATATGCAGAAGAGTAAAAGGAGTAGAAACTTCCTTATCTATATACACCAACATTTGCATTAAAAAGTACCCGCCAAATTATGCAACAAGGCTCCTAGTCTTGCTTAATAGTAATTCAAAATACATAAAAGAGCTCTACGAAGAGCTTTCACTAGTGAAACAGTCCTCTAGTGCAAGTATACATTCCTGCCAACAAATTTTCAACAACTAACTCAGCCTCGGTCTGACTTTATTTGGAAAGTAACCATTAGGGTTTTTTGATCTATATAGAGATGACATAAAAACACATAAAGGAGTGAAAATTTAACATTCTTAGTAGGCATCCTAAGCTATTAGGCAATCAATGCCATCATCGTCGCCCCAGCCACCTCAGTTTATTATTACAAGTGGTCATGTCATTACAAAATAAAGATTTTGTTTTATAAAGTTCAAAACTATCATTTCGAAGTGGGTTCCTTTTATTCAAACACTTAATCGAAGACATCATAACTTTCGCATAACTTACATTAGTACATAATCAAAATAGAGCATCATGCTAGGAATGAAAGAATAAAATATTTATCCTAATATATGTCTCTATACTTTTGTGTTACTGTACTTCCTTAACTTAGATACCCTATTTTCTTTCTTCTTCCTCACTTTCTTGGCTTTAATACTTATTGTTAACTTATTATGTCTTAACTTAGGTCAGACATCTTTCTTTAACTTAAGCAAAGAGATTTGGTAAATGTTTTAAGTTGTCAAGTTCACTCTCCCTGACGATAGCACACCTAGGCGTTACGTCTCGTTGTCCTTAAGGTGCCTACATGTATCTGCACTTGAGCATTATGTTCCGCTGTCCTCAAAGTGTAGCCTTCTGCATACCAGAGCGTTACATATCGCCGTTCTCAGTATGTGATATTAGACGTGCCTCTAATTGGATGAATCTCATTTTGGCTAACTGCGTACAAAGTAGAGGGATCTTATAATTATAATATAATTGCCTTCAAGTGGAGGGATATCATAACTGCCTCCATGTGAAGGGATCTCATAATTATAATATAACTACCTTCAAGTGGAAAGATCTCATAATTGCCTTCAAGTAAAGGGATCTTACATAATCTTATTATAACTGCCTTCAAGTAGAGGGATCTCATAACTGTATCCAAATGAAGGGGTCTTATCTTCTTCTATTCTTAGCATGCATTATCTGTTCACATACTTTCTTAATTCATATGCTTATATACATTTCTTGGTCATAATGATTTATGGAGATGTTTGAATGCATATATGTTCATGCCATATACTTACTTCTAAAACATTTCTATTGAAAACTCAGAGTATAGCAGCTGTAATATGAGAGTCTCCAAATTTTACAACAGCAGATAAAACAGCTAGTCATAGAAGAGAACTATTCTAACACATGGATCAAGATTTCAAGCACATACATATTCACGTATGGCAAGGAATGCCTTAATCATAGAAATTTCAATGAAAGGTGGTACCTTGACATATATATCAATATAGTAGTGAAATTATCATGTAATCTTCATCCTTTCAATTTAGACTTGGTTTTACGTACTTTGGAGACCTCTAAGTGAAGTTGTAGGTAATTTACCTACAAACTTGACTTAAGTTCCTCAAATTCTACTTGAAATTTCAAGTTATGCCAAAATTTCAATTTAAACTCTTTTGATCTCAAATTCTACAAAAATATTGCACTATTTGTCTATTTTCAAATCTTTTTTACTCCACTAAGTTTTGATAAGTATAACTTAATATATTTACATTTGATTCATTGCTGCCCTATTTTGGGCCAGATTCGAATACCAAAAATGGGAAAATTACTAAAAATCTATTCCTTATCAATTTACTATGGAATTTTATGTACTTATACTTACTTAAACCCTCTTCAAACAATCCAAGGCCCGCTCAGTTTGGCTAAGCAGAGCTTAAGTTATAAGCTTTACATTGGGGCTATCCTATTTCAGCACTTACAAAGTATGGGGTAACTTCGTAGAATTAGTAGGAGTGCTCCACAAGGAGTTTAAATCTAAAACTTTATGCTTAAATCTAAAACTTCGTAGAATTAGCTTTCTAAAAAAATTGGTTGCACTCAATTTGAAGGTCTATAGGGCAAGTTATGCCCAATAGAACACACCTTACTCAAATCCAAGTTGCTCCGCTTATAGCCCACTTAAAAAATTTATAACTTATTCATATTAAGCCCAATGGACTTCAAATTTCGAGGGTATACTTTCTTATGAGTTACATTCCATCTAAAATTAGTTTTACTTCAATTAAAGGTCTTTAACTCCAGATATGATCCGCAAATCCAACACTGCCCAAGGTTATCGTAGTTGTCCTATTTTCCATTTGTGAACATCTTTGAGTTTCTAGTTTGTTTCCTTCACTAACTCAAGTTTTACTAGTCCCAACTCATTGATATGAGCCTAAAGAACATCATCATGAACCAAAATATATGAGAAACCAAAAGAATGAAAACCCTTACTCATCTAGCCATAAAACCACATATAAGGTGATTTAGAAGCCTACCTCACTTCCAAACTCAATGATGCTTAAGATCTTGCTTCAAACAACTTCAAAGCTCTCTTGGACTCACAAAACCACACCTAAACTCTCCTCTTCTCTACTTTGGCTGAAGCTTGGTATGATCTAAAGAGGAAGGATTTTGGCTTCTAAATGGTTAAGAGATAGGAAACAAGCTCAAAACCTAGAAGGATGTTGAGGAAACAAGGGAAACTAAGGATTTGTGAGTTTTATGAAGACAAAAATAGGGCAGAGTGGAAGAGAGAGGGTTGGGCTGAGGTTCTTTAGGAGGAGATGATGAAATTTTTAGCAGTTTTGGGGATATATTTGTAGAAAAAGCAAGGGTGACTCACCATATAGATGTGTGGTTCATGTTGCACCGTGTAATTTTAGCTGTGTGACCTACTCTAAACCATATCTAATATGTGTAATATTTTGATGATTAAACTCTTTTGTATTTTAAGTTCCTACTAGATCACTTTCTTGTGTCCAAATAAATTGTTAGAAAAATTTGCACCATGCAATTAAAATTCTATTTCTATCAAAATTCTAACCATATGCTGCTATTATTTGTATTATTCTACACTTACATCTTTATTTTATAAATGTAGTATTAATTAATCTCTAACAATGTTAATTATTAACGTGGGTAAATTGGGTTGTTACATCCACGTTCATGGTTAGTAGTAGTCGTCCCTAAAATATGGTATCAGTCTCCGACTAAATTCTTTCCTTCAACAATTGGGCTTAAACACACCTCTTAGTCCAATATTCCCTTCAACTGATGCGTTCCTTCTAGGCCCAAAATCGCTTTTCAGTTGATGAGCATTTCCTTGGGCCAAAATACTCTCCTTGGCTCATTTCAATTTTCAACCAAACCCAATTTGGGTCACTTGTTATCCCATAATTAATTACCCTGAGCTTACTAATTAACCTTCATCTAAAAATTAATTTTATTGCCAACGTATGCCCTTTACATTACCTAGTTAACGGCTACTTACTCATAGCCAGGTAATGTATTTATTTCCATTACTATTACTATTCACTTATTTTCAATAAGTGAACTTTTCCTTGCTTCTTTCTCGTATATTTAGCTTCTTCTCCCTCTATTCCTCAATGACCTTTCAAACCCCTTTCTTCAACTTCAAATTTTCAATCTTTCTTGCCTACATTTACTCTTCGTATTCCAAAATGTCTTTTGATCACTCAGATTCTTAAAACCCTAATAGTTTGGCTGCCCACGACCCATTGGAGAGTTCTTTTTCGTTAAGCTCCAAGAGTTCTTCTATTGATTTGTCAGCCAATTTCCCTTAATGATTAGCTGAGCAAATAGCCCATGGCATCAAGGTTCTCACTGGCAATTTGAAATCAACCCAATGGGCTTCTTTGCTCGTCCAGCAAAAGATTCTTTGTCAAAAGATGAGCTTAGCGCTAAAATGCTTATCCTTAACAATCCGATTCATCACACCTACATTCTAAGTCCCATTTGCATAGAGCCTTCCATCTTCTTCCACATCACTGAATCCTTCATCTTTCCTGACAAGTTTAAACTTTCAATAGCTGAGGATTGGTTCTCTATCTCTCGGCACTCAAAAGAACTTCGTGGCTGGCCAAAATCAAGTAAAGAATATCTCCAGTGGCTTGATAGAGTAACCAATCAGTGGGGAGAAGAATGGAAGAAATGGGGCATTTACGACATGATAATGCTCTTGAAGATGAGCTTCTTTCCCAAAAATGAAGTGTTCCTCACCTTCCTCAGCTTTGGGAATTCTGTTATCAATGCTTTCGTTTTCCCTTTTGGGATTATGTCACCCAACTTGTTCGATTTTACTCCTATATTGGGTCTACCAGTTGTTGGAGAAGAAACTCCTCCTTTTATGATGAACATTTTGAAGATCTCATTGCCCTGTCTCTAAGGAAAATTCTACCCATAACAAATACATGGAGGAATATAGGCAGATACAGGGTACTGTAGGTAAACCTAAACACAATGGCTTTCTATTCTCTTGATTGTGAAAGTTCTTTGTCTACAGTAAATCCTTGGCTATGGTGAATGAATTCTCCTACTATGTCTCGGCCATTATCTAGGGTAAGCCAATGAACTTAGGAGCTCTGTTTTGATCTTCATTTTATAAGGGCATGAAGCTATGGATAAATCAGCTGAAGGCCAATGAAAACAAAGGTATTCTTGGCCCTATATGGTTTCTTTTTTATGGCTAAATGAATATTTCCTCGAGTTCTACCAAGAATATGCAGTCGTGGCTAAACTAGTCTGAAATGCCATTACTTATAGTCTTCGTTGCAAGACCGTTCCTACTCCTACATTCTCAACTTTCTAGATTGTAAATTAGTTGTTTAAAATACAGCCGAGGGTATACATGGAGGTTTGTCCTTTTCTAAATTGCTTCTATGGCTTGGGTTAGGTTTAGCTAGATTTACTTACAAGTTCTAATAACGAATTAGCTGAGGCAGCTCCCTATTAAAGTAGTGCATTAATTGGCAAAGACCTGCTAAATGGCATTCATCCCAATGCCCGCTTCAACAAAATTTTAGCTGAACCATACAACCTAAATTATTGTGCTTAGTAATTTGGCTTAATACAAGGACTTCCAGCTCCATACCAATTTATGGTAAGCTTAAAACACAAGCCTTCTCACCTTCCTTTGGAAATGGCTCAGCTGATCACTACCAACAATAATAAATTGGATCAGTTCTAGTTTAAGCCATTTATGTTTAGCCTTAGTAACATCTTAGATTATGCAAAATAGTAGAGATTTGTCTTCACCAGGGCCTTTACTTATCCCCTTGAGCACTACTTATCCAAGCTTATTAGTGGCAGCCAAAGTAGATTTACTCAACCTTCTCGGCTAACTACTAGGAAGGCAACAATAAGGGCTATTAATAAACCAACATCCCAGTCCAACTCTCTCACCATCAGAGGTAAACATCTCAATTTATCATTCAATTGATCCATTTTTAATTGCTTGACAATATCTAACATTCTATCTTATGGGATTCAAAGCCTCAAATTGTGGATATGGAGACATATGTTCTTTCTTAGCCAAAACTAAAAACTGTTGTAAGAAGGTGCCTAAGAAACCTTATCCCACTTGCTCCTCTTAAAGTGATAGCTCCAACTGAGACCTCTGAACATGATAGCTTTCCTATAAGAGTAAGTGTTTCTCGTCTAATCTCATATATTACCAGCTTCAATTTCTCATATATATGTTTATTTGCAGAAAGAAAGAAGAAGTAAAAAGAGAGCCGAGCTGTAATCTCCTCCAACCTTTTCACCTGCTAAGCCTAAACCCTAAAAGAGGAAAGCTATTATCCCTGAAGAAGAAGAAGAAAAAGAAGAGGAACGCCTTTTCAAAAGATGGCCTAGGAGTACTTCTCGGCCAGTGTCCTCTACTACTTCTTCTTCAACTAATGTGGTGGACCAATCACCTATTCATGGGCTAAATCCAAGGGTTGCGGTTGATCCTATTACTCAAGATCTTTCAAACACTACTGTAGCACAACTGACTCTCCAAGCTAGTGAAACCTAGTTTGATGACCAACCGATGCCTCAACTAAAAGAGTTTGTAGTAACTAAGATACTCAGCCTGGTAAAGTTTTGGAAGGAAATAGGGCTTTATCTCCACAAAATTTTGCTACTTCTACTACTCTAACCCTGGTGCCTGATAAGGAATTAGAAAGTTTCTTTAGTGCACCTCTATCTCAGCCTCCTACCAAAGCTGCTTCTCCCATCCATCACTACTTAATGATCATTGAGGAAGAAATGCAGAAATCATTTCCCTCAGATCCTACCACCTCAGCTAAATTAGAGAGATCTTTGCTAAAGGTAGCTAAACCTGAAGATATTGAAGTTCTAGCCCCATTGCGACAAGCCTGCACTGAAATTGCTCTTGTACTATCTGAGGCAATCTTGGATCATTAAATGTACAAGGCCTATTAGGACAAAAGCATGAAGGACTTAAAGGAATTGACCTATCTAAAAACCCAAAAAGGCAATTTCCTGACTCAATACCAAACAATCACATCCAGTAGAAGTTAGCATCAACAATGACAATCTCATCTCACTACTCGTATCAGCTCAATTAAAGAAGAAATCACCAGATTGCAAGCTAAGTTAGCTATTTTAGAGCTAGAGTTGGCTTCAATCTCAACTGAAATCAGAGCTGAAGTTGAACAAAGATGCCAACTCTATACACAAGCCAAAGCTTTAGATGGCAAAATCATGCCTTTGCCTGAAAAGCAAAAACCCTTAGAATGAGCCTTGGTTGTAGGGTAGAAAGGAATGACTGATGCTGACTTTACTTGGCACCCATTTTTCACCAAATTTCATGAAGCTTGGCTGCCACCTTCTTCAGGTAACCACCTCCCGTTTTCTCTTTTTTCGCACACCTTTTATTGCTTTATTACTTTTCTAATTTTCTAAACATTTTTGTAGGAAATGTTCAATCTCTTAGCCTAGCCCTTGTACCTTTTATGGGTGAATCTTCTGCTCTTCCAATCCTTGAGCTCACCCCTAAAGATCTTTAAGACAATATCTTAGCTGCTATTGGGGATGCTTTGACAGTGGCTTTGGAAGAAGAGTGACTGCAGAATCGGTTGCTAACCAGAGCAGAACCGAATCGCTATTAGATGAGGCCAAACTGAATCAACTAATACATTAGGCAGAACCAAAGATGCAGCTCCCACAGACCCCATGGCTTAGTTTAGGACTTTTATTATCTACTTTTGAACTCGCAAAGTTATTAAGCTAAATAGCCGGCTTGTGGCTATTACTTTTGGAACTTATTACATAGAAACAGTTTCCTAAATGGAAGGATATTATATCTTTAAAAATTTTCCATTAATGCTTTTAGATGATTACTTCGCTTGCACGTCAACCAATTTATATGCTCCTCCATTTATAACTTGGCTAACAATATAAGGACCTGCCTAATTAGAAGACAATTTGCCAAAATCTAGGATTTTTAGTCCCAATAGGTAAATTGCTTTTCACACAATATCACCCTCGGCAAACTGCTTCTTTTTCACTTTCTTATTATAAGATATCACAACATTTTCTTTATTTTACTTAATATTCTCTAATGCCATGATCCTGTCATTATCAGCTAATTCCAACTCTTGGAACATAGCATGAGTATACTCTTCAGGTTGCAAACTAGCATGTTTTACCACTCTAAGTGATTTAATATTTATCTCCATAGGCAAAACTGCATTCTAGCCATAGGTTAATCTAAAAGGAGTTAATCTTGTGGCCTTATTCTTTGAGTTCCTATATGCCTAAAGAACCTCAGATAATGCTTTACGTCACATCCTAGGCTGATCATTGATAGTTCTTTTAATCATATCAATTAACACTTTATTTGTAACCTTGGCTTGACCATTGGCCTGAGCATAATAAGGTGATAAATGAATCAACTTAATTCCATATTCTTGAATAAATGATTTCACCTTATCACCTGTGAACATAGTGCCTTGATCAGTTGTTATAATTTCTGGAAAACCAAACCGATGTATAATCTGCCTTTCAATGAATCTTATCACGTTAGCTTGTGATGCAATTGTCATTGGCTAGGCTTCCACCCACTTAGTAAAGTAGTCAGTAGCTACTATAATAAAGGAGTGCCTCTTACATGATGAAGGGTACATTTTGCCGATGAAGTTTATTGTCCAACCTCTAAATGGCCAAGGTTTGACAATAGCATGCAATTCTTCAGTTAGTACTCTATGAATTAATCCATGTAGTTGATAGGCTTCATAACTCTTAGCATAAGCAAAACAATTGACTATAATAGTTGACCGATAATATCCATATCGATGAATTAGCCATTTCAAATTAGAACCAGATTTGTGAGCTCCACAAACACCCTCATGGACCTCCCCCATCACTTTCATAGCCCTTTCCTTATCCACGTACTTAAGCAACACTCCTTCTTGGATTCTTCTAGATAGCTCACGATCAATGAACACATATTTTAATGCTTTTTGTTTAAGCTTAAAATCAACATGAGCCGATGGGTTAGCCACATATTGGATCAATTCTTTCCTCCAATCGATCGATGCCCTTAGTTGGTAGCTAATTATTGCTACGACACCATTTTCTATATTATTGACGTTTGGTATCATGACTTTATATCCAGAGGCATGTTGTGCTAAGTCATTTGTTGCTTCATTAGAAGTTTTAGGAATATGTGATATTATGACATTGGTGAAGTGTTCCAATAAACCCTTAGCTTCCTCAATGTACCTTCCAATATTGGATTATTGTACTTATATTCTCCTAATGTTGATCACCAATTATGAGTCTCCTATAATTTGCACAATTTTCACATCCAAGGATTTCAACAATTCTAGGCTAATTATGAGGGCCTCATATTATGCTTGGTTGTTGGAATATTGGACATTTAGCCGACATATAAACTTCTTATCCACTTTTTCAAGACTAGTGATCACCACTCCTACCCGAATCCCCTTCTGATGGTTTCAACCATCAAAAGCCAAAGTCCATAGTTTAATTTGAACGTACCCTTGGCACTCAACTAATGGGTTCTACACTTCTATATAGGGGTGTTGTGCAAGGAAATCAGCCAACACTTTAATGGCACATATTTCAAGGCAAATGCATTTAGCTTGATGGCCCATTTTATCAATCTCCCCTGAATTACTGGCCGATTTAACAAATAGTTGAGTATATCAATTTTATAAACCGCTAACACTCCATAAGCAATAAATAATACTCTAATTTTATACATGTATGGAACAATAATAAGCATAATTTTTCTATTAGGGTATACCTCATTTTAGCATTATTCAGTAAGCTACTCAAATAATATATTGCCCGCTCAATTGCATCTTGCAAGTCTTAAGCTAAAAAAGTACCAATGGAATCATCAGTGGTTGATATATATAATTTAAGAGATCTACCAAAATATAGTGGTACTAGCACTGGAGGTGTTGCTAGACATTGCTTAATCTGGTCAAACTCTCTTTGCTACTGCTACTCACTATCCCAAATAAATTCCTCGGCTTGCTTAAGCCTTAATAAAGGTGAAAAAGTCTTCAGCCTGCCAGTCGAGTTGGCAATAAACCTTCTTATGAAGTTTATTTTACTTATTAGACTTTGCAATTCTTTTTAATTGACTGGAGGCCTTACTTCCAATATAGTGAAGCTTTCACTTTGTTCTTATCCATCTCAATCCCCTTTTAATGGACTAAGAACCCAAGGAAGTTTTCAGTTGAGACCCAAAACGCACATTTGGCAGGATTTATTTTGAGAGAATGCTTCCTTATCTTGAGAAATGCTTGCTTTAAATTAGCCAAATGGCTTTGGAAATCGGCTGACTTCACAACCACATCATCAATACAAACCTCCATGCATTATCCAATCAAATCATGAAAAATTAAATTCATTGCCCTTTGATAAGTAGCCATGGCATTCTTGAAAGCAAATGGTATAACCACCCACTCAAAAATGCCAATGGCTCAAAAGCAATGAAATGTAGTTTTGTGTACATCTTCCTCAATTAAATAGATCTTATTATATTTAGAATAACCATCCGTAAATGATGAAATTCCATTTCTAGCTATGACATCAACTAATATGTTCACAATAGGCATAACATACTCATATTTAGGGGTAGTTAAATTTCAATTGTGAAAATTTTATACATGTCTTAACTTGACCATTCTTTTTAATTATAGGAACAATATTTGAAAGTGTACATATCTAGCAGTCCTGATAAAACCTACTTTCAATAGCCTCTCAATCTCCTGTTTTATCTTTGGCAACAATTTTGGATTAAACCTTCTAGTTAGCTACTTGAATGGTCTGAATCCCTCTTTAATAGGCAATCAGTGTTCAACTAGCTCTCTAGACATTGCAGTCATTTCATAGTAATCCCAAGCAAAACAATCTTTATACTTGGTTATCAGCTGAACTAGTTGATCTCTTTCACCCTTGTTAAGTAAGCCACTGATTTTAGTCTACCTCAGCTCATCAATTGTCCCAAGATTGACTTCAATTAGAGGGTCTTGAGCTTCAAAACTCGGAACTTCTCTTCTAATAGGTGTCATGACCAAATATGTTACTTGATCTTTCCTATATCCTTTTCTTGTTAGCTGATTATTGCCCTCTATCAATCTTATCAAATCTTCGTCCGTCTTGGCTAATTCTTGCTGAAATAAGCACTCCTCAAGTCTTGCCTTCGCTGAATGTAGGTTCGGCCATTCTTGGACATCTTTTGCCACTATCTTGTGGCTATTCATTAATAATTCCTTGTTCAGGCCGTGTCTTGGCCTCTACCTCAACCTTAAATCCTTGATTGGTAAGATTCACAGCCTAAATGGCACCTTGAGGGATCTCTGAAAGCCATGTTATTGGCTAGAATTCAATGGTGTAGTACATAGCTTCAACAACCTTGACATCAACTTAAAAAGGTTTCTGATAAGCTAACATAACCTTTACTTTGCCATCGTTCCAAAACATTAGCTGCTGATGCAATGTAGATGCAACACACATGTTGGAATAGTTCCAGTCTTTTCCTTAAAAGCAAAGAATACCCTGGTTTTGCATTAACAACAAAGAATATAGTGCTAGATGTTTTGACTTCCACTACGAGTTCAGCAATGTAGAACCCCAAGGCATATGTGCTTTCTCCTATAAAGTTAGTCATCTTCATATTTGTCTCTTTAAGGCCCATCTAAGTTTTGCCTAACTTCTTCAAAATTCCCAACGGCATGATATTCATGATAGCACCACCATTTACTGACACTTGATTGATTGGTTTGCCATCAATATAAGCCTTTATATAGAGTGTTCCCAACGGCATGACATTCATGATGGCACCACCATTTACTGACACTCGATTGATTGGTTTGCCATCAATATAAGCCTTTATATAGAGTGGCTTTAAATGTCTTGCCAACTTTGGCTTTTCAAACCTAATGACTTTCTCTTTATCATCTGATTTCTCCTTTCCCAAATCATTTCCTCCACATTTGTATCCTTGGATAAAGTAGCCCATATAGCTTCCTCGACCAGGACATCATCCTCTAACTAGATCAACTGATCTTCTTTCACAGCAAATTCAAAAGGCAAAACGCCTATAGTAGCCACTAAGCTCACATCATCTTGATGATCGTCGGCTAGAATAAGTAGACCATCATCATTGAGAATTTGGTTAATCAAATTTTCTGACAATTCAGCTTTTGTCACCTGGACCCTCTCGATTGATGTTTCAGTCGTTTGAGCCAGATCTTAAATTTGGATTCGCTCCTAGATTTCCTGTAATATTTCTACCTATGGGCTGGAGGAGACTTCCTCTTTTTCTACATGTTTGACTTGATTTAGCAAAGCCATCGTGTTTCTCAGCTTTTGGATGGACCTTTTCCTTTGTGTTCTTCTCTTTCGAGGATTAGTTAACTAAACTAGTTGTGGTTCTACTCGCTTTCCTTTACAATACTTGTTTAAGAACTATTCTCCCATGTTGGACTCTACCTTTGGTTTAATCATCCTGGCACCTTTTGACACTTCCTTATTCCTTATAATAATTCTAAAAGTGGATTTTCCTTGGTCATAATCTACTTCCATGACTCGCTTAAATTTGGATTCGCTCCTAGATGTCCTGTAATATTTCTACCTTTGGGCTGGAGGAGACTTCCTCTTTTTCTACATGTTTGGCTTGATTTAGCAAAGCCGCCATGTTTCTCATCTTTTGAATGGACCTTTTCCTTTGTGTTCTTCTCTTCCGAGGATTAGTTAACTAAATTGGTTGTGGTTCTACTCACTTTCCTTTACAATACTTGTTTATGAACCATTCCCCCATGTTGGACTCTACCTTTGGTTTAATTATCCTGGCATCTTTTGACACTTCCTCATTCCTTACAATAATTCTAAAAATGGATTTTCCTTGGTTATAATCGACTTCCACGACTTGCTTAGAATCCTTAGGTGTAGGGTGGTCCAAGACTTGTGGAACTTGCCTTTGCTCATACCTTCTTTGATTTGTCTACTGAGGAAAGTGCAGCCTTTAAAAGACACTCTGCCGAGGTGAATTAGATTGCCCACATAATCGATTTTCCTTTCAAGCTTAAGCCTACACTCCTTCCTCTTAGTCTTTCTTGAGGAATCATAGCTCAGGGAACTGGTATGTTTCTTAACTACTATCGACTTTGGTCTCCATACTTGCTTAGATTGTTGCACAGGCTGGAAGGATGAGGCCTCCTTCCTAGTCTCTTACTCTAAGCTGATATGGAAATCATGTTGATCGTAGCAGAAGGAAAACGATTGATATCTATGGTCATATTAGCCTCTTTTTATCTGCAAGTTTGAATCTTCCTTTTTTCAAGGTCTTCTGATTAATATTACGAAAAATAATACAATTATTTATATAATGTGAATATGAATTGTGCCACTTGCAATACTTCATATTTTGAATTTGATCTGTTGGAGGTAGCTTGTATATTTTAGAAGCTCAATCTGTTTGTCTTTAACTAGGAAGTCAAAGATATGATTTGCTTTTGAAATATCAAACAGTTATACATCTTTCTCCTCAATTTTAATCTTTTCTTTACCTTTAGTCGGGGTTGGTGCAGGACAGGTATATGGCTTGCACCCCAGTAATTTAATTTCCCTCTACACAGTTCCTTTTTCATCATCTTCTTCTTCCTTAGCTAAGTCATAATCAACCACGGCAACCAGTTGAGAGCCTCCAGGCCCTTCTTTATTAGCTCTCCTTTGTTCCTTCTCTACTATGAACTGCTCTACTCGAGATGCTTTCTAAGAGAGTTAGGCCAACAATATTCTGAGATAATAAGATTTTCCCTCAGCTAAGGATTCATATCATTCATAGCAATAGAGGCACATTTAACCTCAGACAATTGCACACTACATTTTCTTTTAACTCTTCTAAATCTTACCAAAAATTCTATCACAAGCTTATTGGCTTGCTGTTTAATATCCAATAGGTCTACAATAGAAGTCTCGGGCTAAGGTTTGTAAAATCTGTCATAAAATAGTCGTTCCATATCGGCCCAACTTTTGTTCAAAATTTGGGGGTAATGATGAGTACCTTGTGAATGCTACCCCAATTAAAGACAAAAGGAATAGTTGTAGCCTTAAGAAATTGTTCTGCTAGCCTAAGAGCATTTAGTTATAAATCAGCCGATATGCTCCATTGTAAATTTGCCATCTTCTCTAGAAAAGGTAGTAAAATCTAGAGTTCTAAAATCTCCTGAAAATTGAACCCTATCCATCAATTCTTGATATGATTTCCTATATACAAGCCCTTCTAAGTAGAACTGGGTAAGCAGGCCAACCCAGCTACCCGAGTCGCGACGGACTACTTTTAAATGGGTTGGACCAGGATGGCTCGTATAATAAATGGACTGCAAAATTACTGGCCCACGTCTACACCGCATAAGCCCGCAGGCTAGCCCGCACCGCATACCTCTTTTTTTTTTTTTTCTATCATTCATTCTTTTGGGGCTTGTAGGCTTTTGCCTTTTTTTCCTTGTAAATTTCACTTTTTTGGCTCACTTTCAGCCCCTATTTTGCCTTGTAAATTTCTTTCCTTTTTTATTTGATAAGCTTATAACTAAACAAATCATTAACTTTTAAATTGTACAATTATAGCTTGTGTAGACTCTCTAAAGACACTCTTAAGTGGTTATCAAATGATTACTAATCAACCAACCATCAAAGATTCAAAGGCAAATTCAATCACATACCAAATATTAAAATATAAATCAACCACTGCCAAATATCAAATATATCAAATGCCAAATAATAGATAAGTACCAATAATAATCCAATAGTCCAAGACACCAAAAATCATAATCTATTATATCAAACTCAAATGCTTCTAAAGTCCATCCATCATGCAAATGATTATAAAGTTCAAGTCTCCAATGCATGAAAAACACAAATAAAATCAAATTTAATGTCCTTCCAATGTCCATTCATCAAACCTTATCAAACCTCAAATACTACTAAAGTCCAATGCATTAAATACAAAAGAAAAAATCAAACAAATCTTTCAAAGTCTTTCATTTATCAATGCCTACATTTGAAGCACTCATGGGTGCTCTTGCTTTAATCTTTGTCTCCACCTCTACCAAAGTTGAATCTTCATCATGGTTTACAACTCACAAGTCACAACACAAAGAAAGTTAAACCAAAAAAAAAAAAAAAATTAAAACCAAGCAGCCAATACTATTATTTTTACCTTGCACATCAAAGCTAAGCAACCAATTTCTAGTACATATCAAGACTTGCACATTTTCAGAAAGGAGAAAACTTCTATATTTATTGAGAACACAAGAACCAATACTAAATGCCATTCGGATGCCACTGTTGTTATTGGAATGCTCAAAATATCACAAGTCATCAATGCTAAATTTGGAAATCGATATCTATTATCCTTCCAATATTGCAATACATCAAGATTTTGATAGGATTGAAACTCCATTTTTTGCTCATCTAAGTAAACATCCAATTGTGACTTTCAAACTTGTAGAACATTTTCATTCTCATATTCAATATACTCGTATATCATTTTCGAATTATAACAAATAAAGAATCAAATAAATCAAACATATAAAAGTAAGTGAGTGAGAAACATAAACTTACATCCAAATCAATCGAAGGTGATGGGTCTCCAATACCACTTCCAATAGTTACTTCATGAGCTTGAGGTTGGCTATTTTGAGCTTGAGAACTACTTGACTCTCCAGAAGATCTTTGCACATACTCATTAAAAAGAGAGACAATTTACTTTTCACAATATCCAATTTTGCTTGACAAGTTATTGGATCAAGACCAAGCTTTTGGTAACAAAATTCTAAAAATGAGAACTTCATGCGGGAGTCAAGAACAGATCCAAGTGCAAGCACAATGCTATAATCACTCCAATATTTGTCAAACTTCACTTTTATTTTAGAAGCCATATCCTTAATCACTTCATCCTCATTGACTATATTTTGATTCAACAAACATTCAATCCTCCACACTTGTTTGAAGTATAACTTAAATATGGGATAAGATGATCCATAAATCAAATTAGTGATCACATAAAAAGGATGCAAAAATTCACACATTTTTTCTACTATTTTCCATTCTTCCTTAGAACGGCAATACTTAGTATAGTTTCAATCATTCATGCTAAGATCCCAAAAAGCAGCCTGATATGGAAAATGCACTTTCAAGCATAAAAAAAGTGGAGTTCCACCCAGTAGATACATCCAAACGCAAGGCAAAAGAAGTATTAATACCACCAATTTCTTTAATAATTGCTTTAGAAGCATTCATTCTTTCCTCCAACCCCTTGACATACTTGATACTCTCTCTAATTTTGTATAAAGTACCACTAGTAGTCTTCAAACCCTCTTGAACAACTAAGTTTAAAATATGGGCACAACACTAAATGTGAAAAAACACATTATCATATAATAAAACCATTGTATAAGAAACGGATCCTCTCTTTCAACACTTCTTGCATATTGTCATTAGAAGTGGTATTATCCAAAGTTAATGAAAAAGATTTTTGCTCAATACCCCACTCTTGCAAAAAACTTAAAACAACCTTACATAATTCACATCCAATATGTGGAGGAGGCATATGAAAAAAGTTTAGAAATTTGCTATTAAGCTTCCAATTTTCATCAACAAAATGGATTGTCTATGTAAGATAACCCTCAATTGTGCAAGAAGTCCATAAATGAGAAGCCAAACATACTCTACTTGGAATATGAGACAACACTTGCTTCAATTTTTTCTTTTCACTCTCATACGTATTAATCACATCCATAGCAACCAGACGCTTAAAATAAATCTTGGCTTCAGGATTTATGTATTTCAACAATTCCCTTACCCTCCAATATTCAACAAAAGAAAATGGAAGATCATGCTCTATGATAGCCATAGCAACTAGGTCACGCACAACTTTGTTATCAACTTTTCTAGATCTCAATTTTGCAACTGATCAAGCATTAGATTTCCAAACTCAATATTGGGAAACCTAGGCAATTTCTCATATTTATTTACATGGCGTAGCAAAGTTGAAGTCCCATACTTATTACCACCACTAATATATTCTTTCACACAAGCTTTACATTACGCTTTTTCTTTCCTATCACTAGCCACACCAATTTTATCAAAATAATTCCAAACATTTGATGAAAAACTCCTAATTCTCTTATTAGTTATTTTAGATTCATCGGTAGCACCTTCAACAATAAGCCCACTGCCATTACCAACATCTTGAGCCTTTTGATTATTCTGATTCATGACATTTACTTCAGTAGAAAACCTACATTTGACATATTCATATCTAATTATTAAGCTGAAACAATCACAAAACAAAATATTTCAACTAAAATTCTCACAACTAAACCAAAGGCAAGGCATAACACAGTTTACATCATAATTTTGTTACACTCTAATTTGTTTCTTTTTTTTATATAATTGATTAAACAAAAGGGCTTAAGACTTTCAGAAAGATAGTAGCAAAGGCTGTCCAAATACAAAACAGTCTCAAAAGAAAGACATTGGTGTTAAAAACAGCACACAACACCAACACCAACACCAAAAAAAAAAAATGATAACATGCCAAATAACATAATAACACAAAGACTATCAAACATCACAACTAATGCCTTATCATTAGCCAACAAATTGCCAACCTCTTCAAGCATAATACCAAATATATAATTAGTCACCAAAATCCCAAATTAGGAGCAGAAAAATAGGCAGCTTCGCATATTGCACCAAATCCATTAGAATATAGTAATATACCAACAACTAAATAAAGAAATCCATTCCAATAGCACTACTTCCTTTAGACTAGAAAATAACTATTGCAGATTCCAAACCAAGCCAAAAGAAAAGAGTGAATAAGGCAGTTAAAGAAACAATTATACCTTAATTTCTTTTGGACTTCGAAGTTCGAACGAAGGTGAGGAGCACTCTGGTGGCGATAGGAACTTCGACGCTGGCTTCTGTGTTCAACTTTTGGCACAGTTTTCGCAGCTCGCAGTCGTAGGTGAGGGATGGGCATCAGTGTTGTAGGGCGGAGAGGATTAGAGGGAGGGGCACCGTAAGGCAGGGGGTAGCTTTAGGGTTTTTTGATTGTGTTGTGTTTATTGTCTTGATTAAGTTTGAGCAATGTGATGTGTGAGTGTGAGTCATAGAGTCAGTACTCAGTGAGAAGAAAGTTTGTGAAAGAAATGAGAAGTGGGTACGTGGGCTGTGGATGATGAAAGATGTGAGAATGAGGAGTAGGCGAGTGTAGGCCGCATGCATGGACTTGGCACTTGACAAGGAAAAAATTTTTTACATCTAGGCTAGTAGGTTCATTTGCGAACCCACAAGCTTAGCCTATTTAGGCTGCGGGCTAAACAATGCAGGCTAGAAAACCTGCGAAAAAAATTGACCACTAAATGGGTTGGTAAAGCGATGTGAATTGTGGATTAAATGGACTAACTAGCGGATCGTGGCCCGTATACTAGTCCCTACCTCCAAAGGTCTCAGTAGTACACCAAAATGCTTCCTTATGGCCTCAGCTATCATATTTGGATCAATTAACTGAGACGTGACCCCTCTTAACTCAACATATGGCTGAGGCTAAATAGGTGCCGCCTGCCAATTGGTCCCCTATTTAATTCCTTGAGGCACCCTATTCTAAGGTTGCATATAGGGTGGAGGATATATTAACTGTTAGGGTATATTCATCGATTGTGAGATACAAATTGTTGGTGGAGTATACATAGGCTAAAATGATCCTATAGGTTAGGTTGCATATCCTCTAATCAATTGAGTATTGGCTCTTGAATTAAAAATATTCCATTGCGTGTCTCTTTAAGGCCAACTCGTTTTGAACCATTGGATTAGCCATTAGATTAGGATCGGTATATGTAGACTGATCCCAATTATTGCTAGAGCTATCCCAAGAACTTATATTGCCAAAGAGGAGTCCTAAGTTCCCTAGTACATTGGAGGAGTCTTTTGATCAATTGCACTTGACTAGGTTGAGGCCCTTGATGCCCCCCAATGTAAGTTGTTGCTTCACTAATAGTTTCAGGCCTAGTCCCATGCATGGCCTTGACTGAACGGCCATGGACTTGTGACATCTCCCATTGCTATTGATGAACTATCTCATTTTGCACCATTAGCTTTGTTATCTTAGCTAGTTGCTTAAACATTTCTTGTATCAAATCACTTAATCCTACTTCAATCTTATGTTTGATGAAGGATGTAGACATTACTAACGGCTGTCTCTCCTCGCGTCTAGTTTGAGTTCAGCTTAGATACGTTAAAAGATACTGCTGAGGCCTTAGGCGGTAGGTAGGTAGCAGCTATACTCAGCTGCCTTGAAGTCACCACTTGGGGTGCAGTCCTGGTAGCCGCATATGTAGCTAGTTGCCTCCTGCTTTCTGCTTTGATGCTGGACTTGGATTTATTGAACTCATGTTAATAACCTTTCTGAATCTTAGATTCATATACCAAGTATGATCCAACCCAAGAACAAGAAATTGTTGTTAATTTGACCCTACAAGTCCCATCCCAAATTTTATGTTGGATATAAATGTGATTGGCTAAATTTTTTCAAGAAATTTATCCGAAAATAAACTTCCAAAAATTACCAATATTTAGTCAATTTAAGCTAAGGAGGGTATTATGTCCCTTAGCAAATGAATTCCTCAATTGACTTACGAGAGTAAGTCTTTGAGCAAGATCGATCAACGAAAATTAGAATGGGAATTGGATTTGCATTAATCAACTTAAGAATTCATACAAGCTTGAATCCTAATAGTGAACATAAGTAAATAGCATAATGTTGAACATAAAATGAACAAAGAGAAATAAAAGTGAATAATCAAAGTGGCTTGTTGTATGTGTTGATCATGTGTCTTCAATTTTGCATGCATAAGCTCTTATATCTTTCCTCAATTTTCATCACGTCCTAATTGCATCTTCTTAGTGGCCCTCAGCTGAGCTCTCATACACCCAAACCCACATTCATGGTTAGTGGTAATCATCCCTAAAATATGGTATCAATCTCAAACTAGCTTCTTTACTTCAATAATTGGGCTTAAACACACCTCTTGGTCCAACATTCCCTTCAATTGATGCGTTCCCTCTAGACCCAATACCACTTTTCAACTAATGAGCATCTCCTTGGACCCAAATACTCTCCTTGGCCCTTTTCAACTTTCAACCAAACTGAATTTGGGTCATTTATTAGCCCATAATTAATTATCTTGAGCTCACTAATTAAGTTTCACTTAGAAATTAATTACAGTGCCATCAGAATGAAATTAGATATTATTTTGAAAAAATATCTAGAGCAGTTTATATTATTTATCCTAATATCAAATATAGTTAACACGGGCAATGCAAATAGTGCAAAAAATATTCTTGGATATTATTAAACCAAGAACAAAGTTTTGTTTTATTTTATTTACTATTTAACATATTAATTTTTTGAGTTATTAGTATTTTATTTTATAAATATCATAATTATATTTTTATTATAATTATTAAATAGTCAAGAGTATTTATTTTTTTATTTTTTTTCCAAATTTTCAGAGCATCTAAGCCCGTAACCTGGGAGAATTTTATAAGAATAGCACGGCCGATGTGCTAAGGATGTAAATGGGTTGGTTTGGATCGGATTTGAGTGAAAAATAAATTTAAATCGATCAAATTTAATTGGATTAGTTTAGTTTGGACTTTAAATTTTTTTCCATCAAATCCAAATCAAATCAATCCGATTAAGATCGAGTTCATTTAGTTCGAGTTATCGGATTGAAGTAAAAAATAAAGAATCATATTTTTTAAAAAATATTTTTATAACAACTAATAATAATATTAAATTTGATTATAATATACTTAATAATAATATAAATAGATAAATTTTTTAAATAAATATTAATAAAATGATAAAAATAATTATATTATTAAAAATTTAAATACAAATTTGACATATTAAAAATTTTAAAAAAAATTAGTTGATCCAATTGAATATTTAAATAATCAAATTAAAAAATTATAAATTTAAAATTAAATTAATAAATTATTAATTTAATTCTATCTTAAAATAAATTAATTATTCAAATCGATTTAAACCAATTTTATCAATTTAATTTAAATCTTTGAGTTCGTTGTATTAATCTAATTCAATTGCACCCGTGAAGCGTGCTCTCCGTTTATTAAAGCAAGTCAAAATCGCCTTCACATTTCACATCGTCCTTCCTGATTGAATTACTGGAAACAGCTTTAATTGTCCTTGTGAAGACACAAGATGAAGTAGCCTTCATAGTCGGCACGTGGTGACGGCAAGTGGACTGCCAGCTGCGCAGGTATTAGTCCATTTAATACTCATTGGGCAGTTGAATCAATTATCAATTAATGGTTGAACAAGACAGCACCAAATTGCGTCGACGAGACTTTGTCGGTCGACCTCTTCTATTTGTGGTATTATAATTTGGGTTTAATTATTAAATTATTTTATTGATTATTGATTGAAGATTTATAAATATTTTTTTAATTTATAATATTTATTATTTTAGATAAATATTTTTATTGAATTTATTTATTATTTTCATATTTCTATATAAAATTTGTTATAAAATTTTTAATTATATCTTCTATATAATTTTAAATCTAATAAATAATAAAATATTAATATAATAAATTAATTATTAAATAAAAATATTTTGATAAATATTTTTATTATCAATCCTTAATTTTATACTTTTTAATAATCATACAAATAAGTTAAAGTGACAAATATTATAAATAATAAAAAATATTTTTATAAATATTTAATAAATTTAAAAATACATCATTAAAAATTAATATATTCTCCAAAATTATCCTCCCAACAATCCTGTTAAGCACTAAACATAAAAAATGTCGAATATCTTATAAATATATTTATTATCATAAAAATGTGAAAAATATTTATTATTTTTTAATTTAAAAATTAAAAAAATAATTAAAAGAATATTGTAAGAGAATATATCATTATTTACTAGACTAAGGCAACGCTTTCCTGCCACCTATATGTTTACATAACTCATTTATGGTTTCGAGATTTGTGAAGCCAGCGTATAGGAAAGCTCCATGTATAAGGGGGCTGCTGTACGTAATTGAATACTTAATAATTGCATACATAACTCTAATTTATGGTTTTGAGATTTGAGAAACGGGCGGTTAGGAAAGCTCCATATTTAAGGGGGCTGCTGCTCGAGGTCAAGAATTCTTTTTTAGATTGAAAAACTTTCTAGCATTGTCCTATTTCTAATTGTAATAATATTAATATGTGTCAACGAAAGGATCGAATTAATTATGTAGGCAATCGCCATCATTTTTTAAGCAGTTATTTATCATCCTCAAATCATGTAATTAAAGTTAAAGGTGGAATTTTTAATTTGTCATAAACTGAATTTTATTTCAAACAATATATAGGCCAGCCACATTTATAACTTTATTTAAAAAAATATTAAAAGAAAACAAATATAAACTTCACTCATGATGACTAGACATTTTTCGTTATCGGTGTTAAAATAAAAACATTGTCATTTAAAGAGTATAATATAAAATTTTTATTAATCTGCAAGGTTAAAGTATAAGAAAAATCTCAAAAAATCAGAGTTTAAAAAAAAAGTTCAAATCTTCTACGGTATGAGAGATACCTGAAACACTTAGAATAAAATTCTTTTATTTTGTTTAAAATATAACAAATCTAAAATATATACTGAATAAATTTATTAAAAAAACTATTGTATAAAACAAGATAAAACATAAGGCTATTGAATAAATTTATTAAAAAAACATATGTATAAAACAAAGCACTATACAAAGAGAAATATAGAACATCAAACCAGAGGGAAATCAGTGTTAGTGGCAGAACTTCAAGTTTTGGGATCAAAAATATTAGGCTATTCTAATAGGTGAATGCTATGATGTACATCATTTTGTGAAGTGCATCACGTATTTTGTATGATTGATGGTCAGATATGAGGGTATATCAATATATCTTTATATTTGACCATTAATCTTATAAGATGTATTAATATATCCTCATCTGACCATTAATCATACAAAATGTATAATGTACCTCATAAAAACAAAACCATTCTAATAATGATAAGTCTAAAACATTTTAAAGGGGTTGGCACGGATAACATAAAAGTCAAAACTCTACCGCTTGTATTGTGGTCCTTCTGTCCTTCGCTCCTTCTTGTTGGTAAAAATAAATTGGTATACTTTCATTTGAGGAGTTATATTTGAATCACTGTAGATATCTTGAATACACTCTTATGAGTATGGGATATATTTATATGTATTTTTTTTTTATTTGTTCTCTCCATATTTCTCTCTCTATTTTCATCGAAAGTGTAGGGTGTCTATCACTTTACAAAAACTCTTTCTCTTTTCATTTTGTGGCCCCCACACTCAAGTAGATGACTCAATCTTTCCTTTCTTTTTGTCTTTTATTGGGCTACTCCATTACTCTATGTTTCTCTCAGCCAACTTATTTTCATTGTTGTCCTTATTTATTTTGGTAAGGGATGGAAGTAGACCGTTTTGTTGAGTAGACCATTTTGTTTTCCTTAATTAACTATTATAGTGTTATATTATTTAAAGATATAATTAAGATAATTTTTATAAAAATTTGTTCATCTTTTTTATCATGAATTAGCTTTTTAGATTAAGTTAAATCTACTAAATTTTTAATAGGATCAATATTTAATAGTTAATTTTATATAAAAATATTATATATTTTATACTTTTTGCTCTAATAAAAAATTTAATTAAAAGTTAAAATATATATATACAAAACAAAACTCAATAAAGACACACACATATATATATAATATATTATTTATCATAGTAGTTAAACATCTAATTAAGTAAAATCAAATAAAAAATTTTGGAGGGAACCAAATAAAAAAAAAGTTTACAAAATAAAAATAAACAAAAATTTTGGGGGCTACTGCTCTCTTTTACTTATAGTAGGAGCCGCCTCTGACTTTAGTCGGTTGAGTTCTCTTTGGATCCTGCTGTGGTATATTATTTAAAGAGAAATATTTTTTTTTGTACGTGTGTTGATACGAAGATAAAAAAAATGTAAGTATATATAATATTACTTTTATTTAAAAGATTTTTTTTTTCAAAAGAATTTTTTTTTCATAAGTTAATTTTTCAATTTGTCAAAAATATTAAAATATTCCTTTATTTATTTAAAATTATTTTGAAAATTTTAACACGTATCTTTTAATTAAAATTTTTTTATTAAAAAAAAATCAAATAAACGGGTCCTATGCAAAGCCAGCGTTAATCTCTTCTCTTCGTAGCTTCTTGGATTGCTATATTATTCAACGAACTTGTAAAACCAAACTAATTTCCATTCTTACTTCATATAAGCAACGTGTCTTTTCTTCCATATATAGCTTATCATTTCAAAAGTAACTCATTTTTTTATCACAATTATTCCTGTAAATTTTATCCCTGGTGGGGAGAATCTTTAGTAAGTATGAATTGGATAACCTTTTTGGGAAAAGAAATTTTGGCCGAAGTATGTCATTGCAAGCAAATCGTGAAAGTAGCAATCAAATTAATAACTTATGAAAAGACAAATTATGTAAAATATTAAGTGCAAAAGAGAGCAGGGAAGAAATACAAGAGCACTGAAATGAATTTCGAAAAATACAGAGTGCCGTTGTCCCCCTCTTCTATTCTCTCTCTCTCTCTCTCTCTCTCTCTCCGCCCTTTAGATGTTCCCAAGGGCTCTTTTTGGCACATGTTCCACCAATTAATGGTTTAATAAGTTCAAGATAGTAGTATACAGGAATGAGAAGGGATAAGAGTAGTTCTTCTCAATTGAGAATTTTATATAATTTTAATATATATTAATTTTTATTATTGATTAAGAAGATAAAATTAAATATGAGATATATAAAAATATTTAATTAATAATAAAAATTAATATATAATAAGATAATATAAAATTTTTAATTAAAAAAATCCATTTTCATACCGGGATTCAAACATTAACAATTGCGGAGGCCAAAAATAAATAATAAAATAAGATATTTGAAATTGATTATATTCATTTTAAGTATTAAAATTTTCAAATAAATATGTAATTTTAGTAGTAATTGATAATTACGTATAAAGTTTTAAAATATTGGTGACAATTATTAATAAATAGATATAAGTTGAAATTTTGATATTAAGTTATTGAAAAATTATGTGAAATAATGTTCATTTGGCTATAAATCACAAGAAATATTGTCAAGTTAACGTTACACATATTAAATTTACATGGAATTCAATATGTTTATATAACGTAACAAAAAAAATTAAATTCAAGCATAGTATATTCTAAAATTTTGGCATTTTATCAAATAATAAGAGAATTAAATTTATTCTGAATGAGTATAAAATAAACCAAAAATTATAATATTTCAAATTATAGCATGTCAAAATATTTTATAGATATTTTAAATCCTTTAAGTACCCTCCACTCCCCCCCCCTTCTTTTTTTTTTTTTTGCATTCGTCGACAGTACAATAGTTCTTAAATAAACATGTGCTAGAGACATGGACACTGAAATTTCATTGTCATGTAATATCTAACGTAGGACCCCTTAAATCATCCGTATGGGATTTTCTATAATAAACACATGCTTTTGTCTATTATCCTCAGAAATGGTCTACGGAATATGGTACTTATAATATGTTTTAAAATTTTTTTATTCTTTTTAGCAAAAGTTTTCTATAATAAACACATGTTTGTCTATCATCCTCACAAATGGTGTAAGGAATATGATACTCATAAAATGTTCTAAAAAATAATGATTTTTTTTGGAGAATCAAATGTTAACTTTTTGAGATTTCATTGCATTTATTGATGATATAAATCGATTCTCTCTCAACTTTTTGTGTATTTCGTATATTTTTTTTAAGAGTTTAATTGGGATGTATTGATAGTGTAAAATATTTTTACACTGTCATTTAATCAAAATTTTCTATTTGCATGACTATTCAAGTAATGAGTGGTTATATCAAAAACTTTTACTGATGTGATAATATATAATTAGATATCTGTTTAAAAATTTTTTACACTAATAATATATTCAAATTAAATTCTTTCTTTAATAGGGAGAGGGTAAATCTTTGGTAATTCAATTTATTTATTAGAGGATAAACAAGAGTATGGAAAATATAAAAATGGTGGAATTCAGCCAATTTCGATTTGTGAGTAAACTAAATTTTCCAAAAATTAATACATAATTCCACAATATATAATTGCCTTGAAGCTAGCAAAAAGGTGGAAAGATGTGTGATCTATATCGTCAATAAATACACTAAATTTACCTAAAAATAATACATGAATTTCAGTAAATATCATGGACCTAAACAAAATTTAAATCATGTCGTGAATACCACACTCCCAACATATGATGTGAGAATGGTAAAACTCTCGTAAAGGCTAAAATGGTTTTACGCATAACTTTTCAATAATAATAACCCGAGAAAAAATATTTTATCCTCCTAAACTATAAGTTATATATACTTTATTCTTTAAACTTTTAAAAATGTGCAAATCAATTCCTGATATTTCTTAATCGTGCAAATCATCTCTTATATCATTTTTAATGACTAAACTACCCTCATCTTGTTTCTTTCCCTCTCCTTCTCTCTATTCTTCTTCAAGCTTTTTTTCCTCCTTCTCCCTTAGCTCCACCCCACAACCTCCCACATCAGCTTCACCCTCTAAGAAACCAAAATTGAACCACCCAAAATGACCCTATTCCCTAGTTGCACCTCCCCTCTTTTCACTAAAATTTGTCTTCATACATTTAATTAAAAAAAATAAAGAAAACCTTTAGTAAAATTGGATGAGAAAAATGTTGTTAACTTACATATCCAAATCACCCAGAAACAAAAGATTGAAAAAGCTCAAAACTTGTGAAGGGTTTTCTTTTTGATTGATACATAAGACATGGAAGTAATAGTTCAGAGATTATTTTTAAATCAATTTAGTTGTTCATACCCATAGTATGAAAAAACTATCAATTTAAGAGTTAAATTGATGTTCAAAATCTTTACTAAACTAACTTTATGTTAGTTATATTTTTGGATAACCAATTTGAGTGTTGACTCTAACTAATATGAGGTTTAGTTTTGGCTGGTCCAATTTTGATTTTTTAGGAGTGGAGATGAGGTGAGAGGTTGTGGGGTAGAAGGAAGAAGAGGAAGAAGAGCTTGAAGAAGAATAAGGAGGAGAAGAGTGATGGAAAGAAGATGAGAATAGTTTAATCATTAAAATTGATAGAAGGGTCGATATGCTCAATTAAGAAATGTCCATGTTTCTAAAAGTTTGGGGATAAATTATAATAGCCTATAGTTTAAGAGGTAAACTACTTTTTTTTATTCATTATTTTTTTCCAAATAACTCAATGGATAGCTTAACAATGCTATCAATGTTAGTTTAGCACAAGAAAGAACCCAGTTAACCTTGCTAGTAAATATGTAATTTTCTCTTTCTCTCTCTCCTTTTAGTTGGGGAGGCATTGGTCTGATTGGTCACTTCAAATTTTTTAAAATATTAATTTTAACATATTATTAGTGTATTTTTTTATACAATCATTTAATCATACATATTGTATTATTGAAAGAGTTTGACTTTTTTATAACTATTTGAAAATTCATATTAAACTTAAGATATGATTAGTTGAGAACTTAAACCACTTCACACTCATATTGTATTAAGATGAATCTCTTAAAAAATACTATTATTTCTTAGAATAATTTTTTTTTCATTTTAAATATATTTTGGAACAATATTTATATAGTTCTTGAATAGTAATTTTTTTCTGACGCCAAATAGTAATTTTAAAGTTAATATTATAATGATCAAATTAATGTCACTCTATGTTATTATTTGAAAATTAATTTGATGCCATTAATCTTTGTTAAATGTATAGAAAATCCTTACAAAATTGAATATTTCTCTTTTGAAAAAAAATAATATATTTTCATATTTAACTGCTTAAAAAAAATGGCATTAGTCTTTAAATTCCTTCTTAAAAGATGAGAAAAGGCATTATCTTTATTTATTTATTTATTTTTTGGTCTTGGGGGAGGAGGGGTTCAATATCCACTACCTGCCTCTGGCAGGATCGAACCCAGGATGCACTGCTGCAAGGCCAACAAATTGGCCAGCTGATCTAGAGCCTTGCGTGCTCTTTAATTTTAACATGACAAAATTCGTGATTCTGCCTTGCTCGCTCTCTCGATCTTTTTAAGGTCGGCTAGGAAGAATTCAGATCAATTCAATATTAAAAACCTAACAAGACTTCAACGGGGAAAGCATATCCCAAAATATCAAGCGAAAGCGAACAACACATGCAGATGTTTCAAATTCGGCGCCTCCTCTAAACATTATTACGTCCAAGAAAGAAGGAGCTCTATCACGTAAATAATTATAGTCGTAAATAAACTGAATAAAATATACAACCATGCCTGAAGATTGCGCTCCATCGTAGACTTGAATTGAAGCCTTCGTTGACATGAATTGAAATGTTCATATCCTGTTTGAGCTAGGTAATCGCTTAGCACGTGGTGGCCGACAGGCTGAGTAATAATTTTATGAAACCTATTTTGGCATCAATTAACTTATGATGGCGTACTTGCGACGTAATAACTATAATCTTCGTAGTTGAATCACAAATGAGCATTGTCACTTGCCCATATTGCCAAAAGCAATTTGCAAGAATGAAATGGCGGATGTATAACGTGTTTGGCTTAGATTTTAGAAAAGTCCAAATCATAATTTTGGCAAAAACATGTTTTTTATAACTTTTATTCAATTACAATTTTAGAATTTTAAAAACTAAACTAAACATGTTAGCAATGATATTTTATTGAGCTAACACTAAAGAAAATCCGTGTATATAAATCCAAATTTGGATGTGATTCATGGCAGAAGTAAAAAGGAAAATATAAAACTCACAAAAAAAAAGAAAATATAAATGTTATGAAAAAATAGTTATTATTTTACATTATTTAATATTTAATATCGTAGTTTTATAATTTATTTTTATATCTGCCTTAATTGTACTTTTAGTATAATAGTTGAAATATTAAATAATAAAATAAAAAAAATTTTCTTTGTCTTTCAGCGCTTAAAAATGCTCCGACAGAAAAGGATCAAGTTGGTCAATAATTGAAATTTGCACGACGTTGCGTACTGGAACGGCGATTGAACTCGGTCAGGCTGCCAAATATGAAATATCCTTGCGTATCCACGCCGGAAAGTTTGGCCCATAGCCACTTGGAGTGAAATATTCAATTGAAGTAACTTTTTTATGATAAACTAATACACTGGATTATGGTGCTCATAAAAAAAGTATGGAGTATCATACTTGCCTTCTATTAGTCAAAGATATTTTATTAGAGAATGACAAAAATTTTGGAGAATTCAGTTTATTAATTAATCGGTAGGACTTAAAAATTTTCTCTTAAACTTTTTTATTTTCGCATTGTGATATTACTATGAATTCAAGTGTTAATATTTAGAAATATTAGTATGGACTTAATGATTTGTGATGCCTTAGAGTTTATGTAATTATATGAGTTTTAACTTTTGAGTTATGGGTGATTGGTTAATTTTATGAATGGTTATTCTTGAGTATTTGATGGTGACTGGAGTGAAAATATGCTTAAAAGTATGAAATAGGGCTTAGGAATGCATGTAGGAAGGTAGGAAAAGGTTGTTGTGTATGCAGGGGCCAACGCCTAGGCACCAGCTTTCCACCGCCTAGGCATTGACATTGTTGAAGCAGTGATAAGTTTCAGGCGCCCAAGCGCCTAAGCGCCAAAAGCCACTGCCTGGGCCCCCACTGTCAACACAAAAATGAGAGTTTCAAACTGTTGAGAACCCGGACACCTACAGATGGTCGCCCAAGTGCCTACTGTCTGATTTTATGAGTGAGTTTCGACTCTTTCTCCCCCATTTTCACTCACACACTCACTCTCTTAATTTTTTCTCTCTAGAAACCCGCTGCCCTCACATACGTCATCAATCCATCATCTTCCTCTTTGATTTTCCTCACAAATCTACTCTTTTCCACTTCATCATCATCATCATCATCTTCCTCCTAATTAGTGCATTAATTATTCCAAATTTACCCCATATTTGTGCATTAATTATTCCAAATTTGTTCTCAACATGGTAATTTTCCTAATTATTTTTAATAAATTTAAGTTATTGAGTACTATAAGTGAGAATATAATTCTTTTATGGTTAATAGATAAAAATTATCACCAGATTTGTTTTGATACAAGATAAAGATAACACTAGTGTATGAGAAGATAAAGATAAAAGATTCTAATAAAGATTTGAAAAAGATTTGGAAAATGATTTCAAAGGATTTGGATCAAATTTGAAAAGAAGATAAAGATTTGAATAGAAGATCATAAGGAAATCAGAAAAAGATTCTACTCACTTTGAAAAAAGTTATTATAAATTTGATGTAATTCTTTTCCTTGAGGGTGGAAAGCTGGAGATAGAGGGAAAGAATGACTTTCTATTGTTTAGGTTCTTTTCTTTTTCTATGTTTCCTTAATTTTCTTTATGTATTACGATGATATAACTTGATAGAGCAATTTATATATTCCTAATTTTCAATTTAATTTTTGTTTTCAATTGATTGAGGGATTTTTAGTGTTCTTAATGCTTTCTTAGATTTGGCCACCCTTGAATGATGTTTAATGTTATATTGTTGAATGAAAATTCACTATATAAAATAAGTCAATTTAAAAATTGTCATAAATTAGAGTAGATAAAAATAGAAGTACTCATTAATGTGGTCATAGGAATTCCCGCTCTTCATTTTTGGATAAGTTTAGAATAACATTAAGAAATTAATTTATTCAATTTATCTTACAAGGATTGCAATATCAAGATATTAAATTGTAATTGTAAGTATTGAGAAATTCAACCAACAATTTAATTGAATTGGAGATTAGATTTTAATTAGGTAATGAATAGTTTAGGAAATCAAGTGAAATCATACACTAACACTTGTCATTTTATTGATTGTTTTTTATCCTTTGCATATTTTATTTTAGTTCATTATTTATTTATTTTCGCTCAATTTTTATACTTTCAATCGCCCAAACAGTAACTGTTCTAAACAAACAGGCACTTGATTAACAATCCTTATGAAAATGATACTCAATCACTCTTTATTACTTGTGACCCAATATACTTATCGAAGCTGATTTTCTAAATTAGCTAACACCAGTTCCCTTGCTACTATGTAACCAATAGCTTGATCAACAATGATCAACAACCATGAGTGGCAAGGTGTAGATAAACACATCATAGCAAAACAACAACGCGAGTGTTCAAAGTGATTCTTTAATGCTATTGTGTATTGATCCTCATTGTGTTTTCCCAAGAAAACACAATCAATCTCCCAGAAGAGATCACCTGTTTCCCATGAAACACCAATGTCTTCCTAGAAAACTCAAATCTTGAGATATACAAATGATACCAAAATCAATCTTATAACACGTGCATAAATTCATTAACTAGATTATATAAGTCCAATGTAATCAAATGAACAATAAAAGTCCTACTAACCAAGTATATCAAAAGACCTTACAAGACCCATATTCTCAATATGTTTCACAAGCACCATGGGCATGAGTCCCTCAATTAAGGGCTCAACAAGCATCTCCCTTGTGCTAATGTACTCATGGGAGTCCTAATTGCACAAGGCTAGTGCAATCACAACTTTATCAATGTCTACAAACCCATCACATTAAAAGACATAAACCATGAAGGTTTAAATATGTGATTTTGATCAAGCTATTATAGCTCCACTGTTAGACAACGTTAACAACATAAATTATGATCATTTTAACTTTGACTATCAAGAGTGTTCGGAATCATATATAGCAGGCAAATAGAACCAAACAATTGGCTTGCACACAAATCCTCGTGCAATTACTTAATTGCATAATTATAAGAATATGATAAAGATAATCAATTTTGCGCACAATCTCATTCTTCATTGGAGGTTAGGCATATAATTGTATAATCACCTATGAGTAGAATATGCAACACATACCATACTTCTCACCCATAAAAAAAAAAACCAAAATTTTCTTCAAAGATCATTATACTTATATATAACTTAAGCATACTTCCATGAATAAACATTCATATCGATTATGCCCAAAAATCATTACTATATATAACTTCCACCCTTGAAATTTTCAGTTCAAGGCTTACAACATTGCAATCTAATAATTACTTTATCAAAGGAAAGTATGATATGAAGTTGAAAATAAATACAACCAATCTTTAGTTGATCCAGATAGTACTTATTGACAATTGTCACCATAACTAGGATTTAAAACATGAATATAAACTGTGGATGGAGAATATATCTTATACAATGGTCTCAGAAAATTCAACACTTGTGGGCAAAAGAATTTTTATTGTCAAATAATGTTGAATTTTTCGTGCAAATTGAACCAACTCCAAGAGAAAGCCTTTTCGTTTAATTCATAGGGAACCATGATTGATGCTCCGTGGATTAGGATCAAATGCAAACACCAACTAACCATCGTCTTAGAATACCTTGCAAGCCAAACCACACTTGTTATAGTGTTTAACGAAAACCTAAAATTCTGGGAGATCTTTAATGTTGGGCTAAGCAAAAAACCACAATAGAAAATCTAACACCATATCTTGACCCATAACGTTAATGTAATGCTTGGTCAAGATTTTTAGGAATTTTGGTTCTGTGCTCTTTCGAACCTTGCGAAAGTTCTAAGTCTACACCCTATACCTCCTTGAAGTGCTATATGCTCGAGACATTTTCTTGAGGACAAAAGTCTCAGTAATTATTCCTTAGATATCAAGAAATCGAAGAGTGATTTTTAATAAATTTTAGAAAGTCATTAACTTCTTTGTATGTAGCCGGGAAGTTTAAGGAAACACGAGTTTTTAGAAATTTGTACTAAAGTCCAAAAGTTAGATTTCAATTCTTAAGGATTTTTATTTTTTTTAATATTTTTATTGAGTTCAAATAAGGGTATTTCGTTATTTACATTTATGTTTTAAAGTTAATTGAGATTAAAGGAAAAGGGGACATTAACTTAAGACCTTGGCCTAAGGAGTCTTGGAGATCAGAAAAGGAAGAAAAAAAGCAAAACCAGAATTTGGGAACTGGGAGCCACGCTCAAGCATGGGAGCATGCTTAAATGTGGATCTTTATGCTCCAACGCACTCCTCGAGACGGAGCAAGGAAGATTCTGGATCTTGCCTGTGCTCGAGCATGTGTAAGTCGGTGACCAAAATAAAAAGGAGGCTAAAAGTTCATTTTTGTGCCTCCCTCTCTCCTTTCTCGTTCTCTCTCCTTCCCCTTTTCAAGGGTCACTCACAAATGGTGTTTTCATCATTTTATACTACCATTTATCCTCACCCACTCCCCATATGTTGTATTATTAAGCTTTCTACTGATTGATTCCCTTGTTTAAGCAAGTACAGGCAATTATGGGAAGTCTTGGGGGAAGAACCACCATTCTCCTCTTGCTCTACTCCTTTTCTTTGCTTACTGAGGTAATGTCTAAGCTCAATCTTCATTGTTATGCCATGGACCGGTTGAATCTATTGTGGAATTAAGGTTTAGTAAAGTAAGGAGGAGGTTAAGGTTTTGGATTTGAGAATTTTAAATATAGAAGGCAGTATAGACACATCTTTGAATTTAGACACTAATTGGTGTTTATTTTATGATTTATATGACCTTAGATATCCTGAGAGGTAGCCCTGTTGGCGCTTGGCATCATAGGCAAACTTCAACCTTGCTTCGGAGCTAGGTGAGTTGATAATATATCTATAACTTGTTTTAGATATATGTACGATCTTAAAAATATTGTATTTATGGCTAGAGTTGTTGGATATCTAGGTTGAGATAACATTTTAAAAAATTCTCGGAAGGCAACATTTTTTTCCTCTACATATATATACTTGTTGTAACACCCATGTTTTAATTTTGAGCTTTTTCTATGGTTACTCTATTTGATCGCTATGTTTTCTCTAATTGTAATTGAATTTTAGTAGGTGTGTGATACCTTAGGTCTTAAATGGCATTTGGGCTAGTAATCGATTACAGTGCTCCCTGTATGTCCATGAGTTAAAATTTTTCAGGTAGTTATCGATTACCGCAGGTCAATATATAAGCCAAGACACGTCCCTCCCCTTCATTTTCGTGTTTTCTTACTCTCTCTAACTTAGAAACTCTCTCCCTTATCTCTAAAATGCCACTTCTATTCCAACTTCCACAATTAAATCCACTTCAACAACACAGTCTTCACCTCATATAACACAAATTTTCCATCAAATCCATATCTTTCTCTTTTTATCCTTACCCTTGGTGGGTTTGAAGTTGGAGGAAGGAGTCTCACTACCTTTTCCCTCCTTATTCAAATTTTAATGGTAATCCTCAAGTCTTGTCTATTTCTTTTTCTTAGAAAAATTACAATTTTTGGATAGTTAGAAGAACTCTTATAACCCTATGATAGTGGGATTAGAAGTCTTATGATTTGGGAATAATTAGTGATCAGTAATTGATTAATTTATCGTATTGTGGTGTTAGATTGTTCCAAGGAACTCCCTTCTAGCTTTGTGGCTCCGGAGAATTTAAATTTTCCCTTGGGCCGGTGATTTGTGAGTGAATAGAACACTTTTGACTTATTCATTGTTTTAAATTATGATTGCTTATGCATTTCATGTCATTAATTCATTTTAGAACGTTACTCATGAGTCAGTGACGGAGATGATTCAAATATTTATTGGAAATTAATGATTAGTGGAAAATGAAAGGTTAGGAAAGTCTATAACAGGATCTACCTGCTAACGGCAGTAGACGGTAGCCTTGGTGCACCTTGGATTAACAGAATTACACAGCCACTCTAAGAGTGGTGTGTGACAGATTACGGCATTCACACGAAGGAGCGGCCACCTAAGTGTGAATTCTGACGAACTATCCTGTTAGATATTTCCAGTGTTTTCTTCATATTCTTTATCATAACTTTATTACTCATATGTACATTGACTCATGAGGTTCAAGAGTGTCCTGTCTCTCACTAAGTTTCATAAACTCACCCCATGACTATTTTATCTTTTTCAGATACAAGTTCAGACTTGGGAGCTGATGCCCCCACTCTGCAGTAGTAGTTCTCCATCCTCGGTGAACCCTCATAAATAAGGGCCTTGGATAGTTATTCTGAATTATTTTGAAATCTTAGTAATGTAGCTCTGTAGTACTATAGGTAGGGTCCGACCTTTGCTAGTTGGTAATGATTTTAATGTTGGAGAATTATGTATATTGAACTGAATGGATTGTTATGTGTTATAACTCTGAATTGAATGTGGAAATAGTCTGTATACTTCTATATTAGTCTATATATATAGTGTAATTGGATATGCCTGATGAATAATTATATTGAGTGTTGAGGGGTGCATTCTGAGAATGTTTGGATCCCCGATGGAAGAGTGTGTTTGTTGAATTTGCAGGACGAGTGCTCGTATTTGGGAAATATCCTAAATACAGAGGAAACTCTGTCTAATTTTCGTGAAATCTTGGTGTGAAAGGCCTGCTAGAGAACTTGTTCCTTAAGCGCCGGTCACGGCCTGAGTTGGGTCGTGACACCTGTATATACATGTTGATATATGTAAGTAGGACAAGCTTCTTTAATTTGGAAATTAATTTCCCAGACTTGAGTAATTTGATAGAAAAGACATAGTATTATATTACTAGAAATTTGTAATATCTTAAATTCAATGTTTTCAGGAAGAACTCCAGATATATCTTAAGTTGGACATTTTGAAAAGTGGTTGATATATTTGAAAACTATATCTTGAAGTATGATATGTGACTATGGATTAGATAGATTTTATTTTTGGAATATAGATGTTTGAATATTCTAATGGAAATTCGATAACTAGCTTGAATAGGAAGGTTTCTTTGACAAAACTATATGTTAACGGCAGTGGACATTAGCCCTTGATGCACCTCAGTAGAACCCTGACTATTAAGGGGGTTGCTAACCCGATGTGTATGGCCAACACATCCAGAATGATTGCTGGACACACTAGGGTCAGGTTGTTGGGGTTGCTTAGATGTAAGGATTTACACTAGGGACAGGTTAACAGGTTCGGTTGGTTGTAGATTGGATATAGTATTGCCGGGGTTAGGTTATCGAGCCCACCTAACAGGGAGATTATTCTGGCATAGAAACCTCCTCCAAAGTCTGTAGTTACTATACTTTCATCATATATCAATTGTTACAATTATTTTCAAGTGTTCTATGTTTACATACAAAGAAGTTTATGGCCATCTGAAATCAAAATGTGATTTAGTGAATTATGAATCTTTCAAAGATATATCATATATAAGGTATGTTTTTCTGAAAGTCTTTATGGTGTCTTTGATTTATTGATGAGTATTTTTGTTACATGAAAAGTGATTTATTGATGAGTATTTTTCCTATTAGAACTGTATTTGGTTAAAACCGATTTATGTGTAGGCTTGTCCTACTCCTGTTATAGGCATATTATCTTTCACTGAGTCGGTGGACTCACCCTTCATATTTCTCCATGTTTTAGATATCGATTTACCATAGAGTTGGTCCTCCACTATACAATAGTGGGGGTTTCCTTTGAAGAGTCTCCCCGTCTAATGGTCGATTCAAGGTATGGACCCTTGGATATTCATGATTGTTGTTGTTGCTCCATGGCACCATAAGCAAGATCCAGCTTAGGTTGTTTTACATGTGCGAGGAAGACCTTTGTGATATTACGAGATGATATATATTGAACTATGTAAATTGATTTGGATATAGATATAGATATAGATATTTATTGATGTTTGCTGCTTAGTGAATTAAATCTATGTCAAGTTGAAAAATGGTATAAGAGCCTTGCTAGGGGACGTGTCCCCTATATGCCGGTCACAGCTTGGGTTGGGTTAGGTCATGACAGTTAAGGCATTATTCTATGGGCCTTTCTACTTATATAGTCTTCACTTAGTCTATTTCTAACTAATGTGAGACTTCATCATCACACATGAAAAACCAATAGTTATACCCTTCCTTTTTCAAGGAATCATTTAGCCATAACTCTCATAGAAGTCTTTCTTAATCCTGAACACCCATTGCACCATTGGGTTTAAAACCATCAAGAGCTTCCATATGCCTCTATATCCCATTATAACTCATGTAGAATATCCACGTCTTGAATAACTTACCAAATAAAGATGTCAAAACTACTTATGTCCTTCTCAGGAACTCAGCAAACTTATGTACAACTATCTTAGTTCCATGGCTATGATAGTTCCATGGCTATGACAACAAGGTTTTAACCTTCAGAATTCATGGGACAAGACATGGCCTTAGGATTCTACTTGATATAGTGAGATCATAAGCTACTACCACATACAAAGTATGGTTGAAGCTAAATTTATAATACTTAAATAGTATTTTGGGTGGTATTTTATTTAAGATATAGACAACTATTATAATGTTTCTTTTCAATGGAATTCAAGTAAGCTAATTTGACTTGACAGGGGGCAAGTTTCTTTGCTCAACCATCCTATTTAATTTAGAATCCTTAACATGCTAAATTGGGAAATAATCCCTCCATAAAAGTTACATATTATATAAAATAATAGTTACAAAAATTTGACACATGTTGGTAGAAGAATTTTATTATCAAAATCATCCAAAATACCATTCCACGCCAAATTAATTAGTGAATTAACCACTTGTGGGTGAGTCAATCCATAACCAACTTAGTGACAAAACATGTCATACCAAGATTAATTAATGAATTAACTACTTGTCAGTAAGTCAACCAATAACCAACCCAAGTGACAAAACATCCTGAAAAAAATATAAACAAATAATTTTATCAATTTTGTGAGTAACCCACTTTGGTATAGAAACTCACTCAACCAATATGGCTTTCAACAGTGAGAAAATAATTTCCAAATAATTGCCAATTCATCTCCAATTTTCCAACACTTCCAATAACATGTAATCTCAATAACCATAAATATGCAATTTTTTTTTCTAATTCTATAATTTTTAAGAGTTTCATTGATTTTTAACAGCCATAAAATATCTCAAATCCTATAATTTTATAGAATTTTAAACAACATTTTATGATAATTAAATTTCATAAAAGCAAAAATAAGATTTTCCCTCTTAATTTTTATTGGAAATAGGTCATAGTTACCTGAGCACAAAGCCCATGCACAAAAGAAGTGCATTTCAGTCTTGGTGGGCAAAAGGTTGGAGCCACTTTGTCCTTTTTCTTCATGTTGTCATGGAACACAAGCACCCATGGAGGCTTTGCTTTCATTGTCTGATTGAAAGCTTATTCGACGACGACTGGAAATTCATGACCTAGTGCCTGCACAATTAGCAAGGGCCCTACCTCATCTTCACCATACATAGCGTCAAAGCTATCACATAGATAACGGCAGATGATGGTCAGGCTGATAGCGCAATAATGTAGCTAGTGCGAGATCCTGCAGTGCCGACAGCGAGGCATAATGTCATGGTCATGATGCATCCATCTGTAACACCTTCCCAAGTATGGTACTATGCTTAAGTCATAGCACCACACTTAAGAGTTGTTACTGTTACCTGAGCGGACCTTATTTCATAGCAACTTCAGCCGTCTTCGAAACCTTTCGAGCTATCTAGAGATAACACAGAAATAGGAGTGAGAATTTTAAATTCTCAGTAGGATTCTCTAAACTATCACACGTAGTGTCATCGTTATTATCTCCAGCTACTTCAGTTTATTATGAAGAAGGTGATCATGCCAAATAAGTTGTTCAGTTTTATAGTTTCAAAATATATTGTTCAAAGCAAAGCTCCTTTTATTCATACACGTAAGATATAAGAGTTATTATAAAATAAATTTACAATTCATAACTTAAATAATAGTTACAGTATATTCAAATATAATAATTCCAATATAATGAAGAAATAGAACAGATCATGCATATGCAAATACGTTCACTTGAGTTCATGCAAAATGCACTTGTGTTTCTTTAACTTTCTTTGACTTCCTTTCCTTGGCACACCTAGGCGTTATGTATCGCCATCCTTAGCGTGCTTGCATATGTTTTAATCTTTAGTCTTTACTGCCCTTGGGTAGTCTGATCTAGAAGTGAGCTCAACTCGTGACCGTCGTCACACAGTACTGACCCGCAAGGGGACCCACATGCCTCTAGGTCGGAGGGACTCAGTTGGCCAACTGCCTCCAACATAGAAGGACCCAAAAGTTTTAGCTACCTTCACAGGGAGGGACCCAATGTGCAACTGCCTTCGAGTGAAGGGAGCTACATATTTATCTTTTAACTGCCTTCAGCTGGAGGGACCCAAATAATTGCCTCCAAGTGAAGGGATTTCATATATTTTTCCTTCATTCATATCCAAATATGCATGCTCTCATAAGAATAAGTCATGATCATATCACTATAACATATTCATAATTGTATAGCTGTTCATATCATAAATTTCTCGTAAAATAAACACTCATAGTCTCATAGACTTCTGCCGAAAATTCGACAGCATAACGAATCGAGTTCGCTTCCTCATGAATAGTGCCAGTACTCAGACAATCAATTATCCAGAAAAATCACAGTAGTGCATTCACATATCAATATCAATCTCATAGAAATAATAGTTGCACTTGAATTTTAGTTGCTGCCTATTTACCTTCACTCTACCCGATTTTTATAAAATAAGCCATAATTTCTATTTAATTCATTTAGAGCTAAATTTTGGCTATGTTGGGATGTTGTATGTCTATTTTTTAACCTCTTTGGTCCCATCTAATTTTGATAAATGTAGCTCAAATTATTAGGGTTCTATCTCAGTTTGCCCTGTAACCAGCCAGAATTACACAATTAAAAGTAAAAATTCACTAAAAATCGAAAACTAGTTGAAATCATACGAAATTTGTATCGTATTAAATCTAATAGGACATGATTTCATTTTCAAGAAGTCCCATTTCATTTGCTTGAGTAGAGCTTGAGTCATAAGCTCTGAAATTTGACCCCTCTAGACTGCCCTATTTTAGCCCGGTTTGGCCTTAAGGAAACTTTAAGGAATTACTGGAAACAATTGGGACCGAATTTAGTCCTGAAATTTTTATGGAATGTTAATATATGTCTTAAATTTCTAAAAAAATTGGTTGCACTCGATTTGAAGGAGCATAGGGTGAGATATACCCCTTGAAATCCAGTTTGCTTAGAATCAGGGTCAAAATCCTAGGGTAAACTTCAAAAATTCATATCTCTCTCAATACTAATCCAATGGCCTTATAATTTATATGGTTGGAAAGCCGTAGATGTTTAGTTTCATATAAAAATATTTCATTAAATTTAAACAGCTTTAGGTTGAGCCGTACACTCCGTCATACGGACCGCTGCAAGGTTTCTCAACTTAATAGATTCTATTTTATGGCTCTTTGTGCTTTCTTATTCTAACTTTAATTCTAACTCAAAATTTCATTTAAACCAACCATACACCACCAGCTACACCAAAAATATGATCAAAGAAATGAAGGAAATTAAAACTTCATACAGCCACAATTTATGAAAATCAAGAACAAGATCGAATCCTACCCTTATTTTGATGCAAAACTAGCTAGTCTTGAGTTCTAGTGAAAGATATGCGTACAAGAGACTTGAGGGAGGCTAAAAATGGAAGAAGGAGATGAAGAAGATGAAGAGAAAAAGGAGAGAAGCCTGCTGGAAGAGGGAGGGCAAAATTCTGCTGAAGGAAAAGGAAAGAAAAATCTTATAAAAGTTTTAATGAGGTAGTTAGAGAATTGTGTTTTAATTGGTTGTAAGCTTTGTGGCCAATATTCAGCCAAGCCTCTTCATTTGGTGGCTCTCCTTGTGCCACCCATAGGTGAGTATGTAGCTAAATATTCAGCCATAGAATCATAGAATTTGGGTACGTAATTCTATTGATTGGGTTCTGACAGTTCGAAATACCAAATCTTTACCGATTTCCTTCAAACCAGCAAAATATTACGAAATAGTTTTGTAAGAGTTTCTATATGTCTATTTTAATTCTTCTTAATCCTAATCTCTCTAATTAACTTCTAATCAACTCCTAGTTAACCTTTAATTAACTTTTAAATAACTTTACAAACTTAATAAAATCGAATAAATCGATTAATGGTGTAACTTAAATGTTTTGCAAATTTAGGGCCTTCTGTTTTCTGTTTTCTATGGCTAATAGCATTTTTTAATTTTAAACAAGTCTGGGGCATCTCACATCATTTCACATGTTGACACATCCGTGGCCCAATTGGCCAAGAATTGGGTTTCTACGTTTTTGCTACGTGGTTCTGCTTCGTTTAAAACCTTATTCTGCTAATTCAATTGATATAAAGACCTAAATGTCATTTTAAAAAATGTTCAGGGGCAAGACTGTAAATAATAAAAGTTTGCCCAAGGACATTTTCATTATTTCCTATAACGTTATATGGGGATGTTACACCATCTACATTGGCTTTCTCTTTTGTTGTTGCACCTTAAGCCACATCTGCCATGGCTTCTCTAGCATACAACGATGACCGATTATAATGGCATTGCAAAGGCCATGGTGGCGTTGCTACTCCATTGAGCAAACCTTATCCCAAGTCAGCCATGAGGCTGCCCAATAGACCTATGACTTCCTTTATTGCTCTTTGGTGGTAGCATTGGGCACTAGGGATGGCAATGGATATCTACGAGGGTGGGGATATATCCCCTGGTCTTTGTTTAGAAATTTCTGTCCCTATTCTCATCCCTATTATAGGTCTCCATTCCCATCTCCTATTCCCTGCAAGGATTTAAATCTCCATGGATATCCCCAAGTTTATACAAAAAAATTAAAAAAAATCCAAAAAAAAAGAAAAAAATTATAAAAGAAACACTCTTAAACTTAAATAAAACATATATAGATATCCATAATCCATTATAATATTACTAACACAGCACAATCCAAATTAAAAATGACAATATATGATACAAATCCAATAAAAAATAATTAAAAATATCATGAAAATATATGCAAGTCCCTTAATTGTAAATTTTAAAACTTATATGCAGGTTATTTGTTTTAACAATTTCACATAAATGGGGATTTAGCGGGTCTCCATAAGGTAGGGACCTCACCCCTAACCCTTGTCTTGTTTAGTAAATAGGGACTTTGGCTACATTCTCATGGGAACCAAAACTGTCCTCGTACCCATCCTCGTCACAAGTAATCCTCGCTAATACCCGATTAGGCCGATTTTTTTGCCAACCCTAGTAGGCATAGGTAATGCTTCCTATCGTTGGCCGTGGAATAGTAACGCAAAGAGGTAAACCTTTGACCTTTAATGGGAAATCTAGTTGCGATAGTTATGGAACCTTCCGTGGCGATCAAAGCACCGTCCGAAAAAATCCCCTTTTGCCATTACCATGTTTGGTGATTTTGTTTCTTTATCTCAAAATACCAGCAAGTGTGTTGGGTCAACCAAGTAATAGAGTAGTGAGTAGAGTATCATTCCCATGAAGACTAGTTTGGCTAATCTACCAATTTACTAACAAAAATATTATTTAGGCTCACCCAAGTTATAAAGAGTTCAATTCGATATTGTGCAAGAAAATAGCAACTAAATATGAGAATTATGGAATAATGGAATTAGCTTCAAGAGAAGAAAGACGCTTGGGATTAGATTTTGTCTAGAACTTTGATGAATACTAACCTTATACATTTAACTAGTTCTAATTATCTAACTGATGGGCAGCGATCTTATATAAATTGGTAGTAGATTCCTCTCATATCCTAATTCTACTCTAAACCTTAAAAGACAATCGGAGTTTCAAGACATTGAATTCTAAGACAAAAGAAATTAATGTTCTATGATCCCCTTTGACTAATATTCCATGACTACCCCACACTATTCATATACAAATAGGCAAATAATAGATCTGATACTATGTTCCAAGTGTGCACCCAGATTCCTCATAGTCTACATAACTCTAGAATCAAGATATGGGTCAAGAAGCCATAAATAGCATTAAGCATTGATATAAAAATGTCAATTAGAGAAAAAGATATTCATTAAACATAAAAGAAGGTTTAATACAATATCATCATCCTACACTACATTTTCACCCTAGTAAATACAAATTAGCCAGTCATAATAAAAATATCCAATCCTAATATAGATAAAATTTTCTCAAATTGAGATAAGAAGAAACCTAAGTGTAGGCATAGCCCTTTTAAAAACACTTGAATTCCTTGCCAAGAACTCTAGGTGTAGGGGCCTCTTTACTCTTTTTCCAAAACTAAGATTCCTCTTAGAGTGTGATAGTGTGTATGTGCTTGTAATTGTGTCGAATCCCTTTGTTCTTCTTGAAAAGTTAAATATATAGACTCCTTGATGACTAGGGTTTGTTGGAAAAGATAAGATAAAATCAAATCTTGAGTTTACAAGATTTAAATTCCAATTATCAAGGAAAAGATAAGAAAAGATCCTAAGATATCTCATCAATATTTGGATTTAAATCATCAAGGAATCTTCATGAAGCTCCTTTAACATGTACTTGGTGTAACACCCTATTAACTAACTATTATCTTACCATTTGTTTTCCTTTGATACTAATTAACCAACAAAATTTTACTAAATTACTTTCTTAATTTTTCATGAGTAAATTTTTTATTTTTATTTTTTTGCCATTTGTGGTTACTAATTTCTAATTTCATTTTACCAATAAGCAGAGCGAAATTTATTCTATACCATACTAGTCGATTCATCCACAGTTAAGACAACTATCACAAACTAAAAACATGCATTATAACTACTGAAGAGTCATAATAGTTACATTAGTACCAATATAAGATTTTACATCCCGTATAAAATTTAATAGTAGGCCACTTCTACGAATAGCTCTTAATGCCGCATCTCTTTCGAGACCGGAACCTTTTATCATGACTTATGCTCATTGCATGCCTTGATCCGCTACTGTTCGAATAGCATTTCTTGCTGCGGTTTGAGCGGCAAACGGTGTTCCCCTTCGCGTACCTTTGAATCCACAAGTACCTGCGGAGGACCAAGAAATCACCCGCCCTCATACATCTGTAACAGTCACAATGGTATTGTTGAAACTCGCTTGAACATGAATAACTCCCTTTGGTATTTTACGAGCATTCTTACGCGAACCAATATGTCCATTTTTACGCGAACCAATTTTGGGTATAGGTTTTGCCATATCTTATTATCTTTTTTTTTTTATTTCATAATTCTTATCTCATAAATAGAGTACGAGATATATAGATATATCCATTTCATGTCAAAAACGGATGCTTTACTATTTTCTAATTAGAAACTAGAATTTATATTCTATTAATTGGTATTCTATTTCTATGTATTTAAATATCAAAAATATCTCTTATATAAAGATATCTCTTATATTATAATGGATAATATAAATATGAATATTAATATTAATATATATATTCTACATATATAGAATATAATTTCTAATATAGAATATATTTCATTTCTAAATAGAATTTCAAATTTCATAATAAATTGAAATTTGCACATATTCAAATATATTACAATATATATAAAATTTATATAATTTAATGTAATTTAAAAACGATTGAAATTAAATATGTAATTTTTAAAATTTTGCTATTTGTGCATCCGATCCTTTATAATTGAAAGACTTTTTTTGTCTTGTGGAAATATTATCCTTGTCTTTGTTTATGTCTTGGATTAGAACAAATTACTATAATTCAACCTCGCCTACGGATCAATCGACATTTTTCACAAATTTTACGAACAGAGGCTCTTATTTTCATATCTGTCATTCCTTAACTTAATCCTGAATCCATTTTATTGGAAGAAAATATGGTTTCCTTAAATTTTGAATTTCTAATCGTATCCCTCAAAACAAATAATGTTGAGGCTGAAAAAATAGTCTAATTAAATAACTTATACTTCCATTTTTTCTTTCCCTGTCATATACATCTAAAAGAAGAGTAAGTTGAACCTTTTCTAGAATCATATTTTCATCATTTAAATTTAAATGAACCTAGAACATACCCCCATAAATTGATTCAGTAATTTAATTAAACCCTCATGAATCCATTTTTTTTATTCCTATTCCCGTTAAACCCTTTTCACGTATTCATTAAGGTATGAGGAGTGATCCTATGTTTTCTCTCTCTTTCCTTTTTCACAAAAATTTATAGAAGTTTTTCATATAATTCGGATATCAGAAAGATTACCATATATAACATAAAACTTCTCTGCCAATTCTTTCTAATTGAGCCTCTCGATCTGTCATTATACCTCTAGAAGTAGAAAGAATTATGACCCCCATCCTTCCTAAAATTCGCGAAATTTTTTTATAATTAGAATAGATTCATAGACTAGGTGTACTGATCCGTTTTAAATTTAAACTCGTTTTATATGATCCTTTTCTATTTTTTCTATACCGTAGAGTTAAAACTAAAATTTTTTTTCCCTTTCCCTATATTTTCTCACATTTTCAATAAAACCCTCTTGTAAAAACATTTTAACAACGTTTGTGGTAATGTTAGTAGATGGCATTTGAACCGTTCCTCTTCTATTCATGTCAGTATTTCATATAGATGTTATTATGTCAGCGATGGTGTCCTTACCCATAATAAAGGAAAATAAATATTGCCCTTTACTTTCGATATAATCAGCATGCTCCTTTTTCTATTTTTTCAAAAAAAAAAAATTTAATATTGAATATATTGAATTGAATATAATAATCTAATTATGGATTATATATATTATTTATTATTATTATATTATTTATATTATTTTCTTTTAGGTTTTGAAGTATTTTTTTTGGGGAGTTATGAAATATTCAAATATTATTATTATTATTTATTAATTATATATATAATTATTACTAATATAATAAGTACTACAGAAGGTATATGTGTAAGACATAATCTATTAATTAATCTATTTCATTCACAAATAATATATCGTTTCGTCTTATAATACCTCGGGTGCTAATGAAACTATTTTAGTGAAATTTAACTGTCTCAATACCCGGGCGATTTCGCCAAAAATTCTAGTTCCTTTAGGATTTCCTTCTTGATCATACCAAGGCTCAATCCAATTAAGTCCGTAGTGTCTACCAATTTCGCCATACCCCCCCTTTTTTTCTTTGAGATTAGAGGATCTCATTAGGATGTTTTCTTTTCTTATTTTTTTTTATGAGAATTATGTCGGAACAATTGAATTCATTAGATATGGATTCCGATATTGAAAAATGTTTCCGCCTATTTGATTTATTTTCTTTCATCTATATCGGATACCCATATTTTGTTGAATCTGAAATGATTCTATCATTTCTATATTTGCAATTCAATATACATAGATATATACCAAATATATCTATATTTTTTTTATATACCCCTCCTTCCATAATTTTTTCATACAATTTGGAATACTTGAAGGGTTGATTTTTTTTTCGTCTTAGTCTTAGTTTTTACCTTTCTGAATGAAAACAAGGAAATATTTCATTATGATCTGGATTGGGCCTTTCTCTTTCTTTCATTTTTCTCTTTTTTCCTTAGAGCAGACAAACCCAGACCCTATCTATATACTATAACTAAAAAAAACCTAACTAAAAAAATGAAAATGGAAATCTCTCTTTTTTATTAAATTCAAAATCTATTTATTTATTTAGAATAGCTAGAACTAATCTAATGGCTATAAATAATCATTCTATTAATTTTGAATTAGACATTCATTTAGTAATTCGAATATCTTTTCAATTCTATCTAATGAAATAAAGATTCGATATTTCTATCGAATTTAGAATTACTTATATTATTATATTATGTAATATAGTTTACCTTGAAAATCTAATTTTTTAGAATTCTAATATATAAAGCTATACATAGAATAACCTTTTATTTGTTTGATAATCATATACAGCAGAAGATATTTTAGCCATTTACATCAAGCTTAGACTTCCTTCTTGCACATGTGCTCCTCCGGATGCACATACTAGAATAAGAGGTAAAAGTTGATTAGCAATATATTCGACCAAATGCGTGATTTTCTCACCTACTATGGATCCCGTAATACCCCCTATAAACTCAAAATCCATGATCCCCATTGCTACAGGAATACCGTTTAGGTGGCCTGTGCCTGTTTGAACAGCCTCAATTAATCTTCTTTGATAAGAATCCATACGATCCTTATAAGGTTCCTTTTCCGAATGAAATTCAATGGGATCCAGAGAGACCATGTCTTCATCCATAGGATTCCAAGTACCTGGATCAATCGCAAGTTCGATTCTATCTGAACTGCTCATTTTCAAATGATATCCACAGTGTTCACAAATATTCATTTTTTATTTAAAAAATTTCTTATAATTTAATCCATAACAATTTTCGCATTCAATCCATAAATGTTTGTATTTTTTAGTTTCATCGAGATCATTAGAACGCTCTCTTCTAGTTAAATAATTATCATTTATATTATTTGTGATAGTTATTAAATTAGAACTCTCGCTTTTGCTACTATTTCTGCCCTTACTACAAATGTAATTATAAAAGTGACTGTCATTGTATTTATCACTCTCACCTAAAATGTGACTACCAATACAGATTTGAGAATGAAGAAAACTCTCAATGCAACTATGAATGTCATTATTCCAACTAGATTTAGTATCATACACGTAATGATCATGATGTCTCTTAGAGACATCATTCAGATAGCTAGAATTCTTATAACTATAAAATAAACTTTCTGGTTCACTTAGAAAAGAATGATCATTGTCAATCTCCAAAATTTGATTTTCAATATCAAAATATATGGAATAACTGTTCCTCTTGCTATTGTTATCCCTAACTAAAAGAATTTTATCAGATAGGAAATTCCGGATGTTCTTGACACCGACTAAATAATCAACATTACTGTAACTAGAATTGTCACTATCATTCCAGCTAGGAAAGTTTTTTTCCATAGCAATGAAAATTAGGTCTTCACTTACATTGGTATTTTCAATAGGACCAAAACTATCCATTGATTTACTTAGCCCACATCCATATTCTAACTGCGTATTAAACAACATAGAATTGAACCACCATCTTTCCATAGAGTTTTTTTTTCCTCTATTAACATTAAAATACAATAGATGAATAGTCATTCGATGAAAAATCAATAAACATTAAAATGGAATATCTTTTATATTATATCTCATTTGTTTACTATAAAAAAAAGGTATATAAATCCAATCACTAGGATTGGTAACTGATAATAATAACGAGCGAGTGGTATAAAAAAAATGATTCTTTTTCATGAGAATCTGGAGTATTATTTCACTATATATGTCACTATAACCAAAACATAAAAAAGGGACGCCCTATACTACTAATCATTCCCACCCTAACCTAGTACAACACCTAAGATAGAACTACAGGAAATAACATATCAGATGGGAATGCCTTAAGATAGGCGTCCTATGCTTCATCAAAATCCCATTATTCAGTCATCAATAGTAGCGATAGTAAGCATGCGGTCTAAAATAACTAAATTGACTTTATTAGTAACAAAGTTATATGCTAAGGCCGCATCCATTTCAATGGTCACCATGATCAGTGCCATTTGGAAACACCAAAGAAAATGGGTGAGAGAAATCTTCCAATAAAGTGGTGTTCCCAAAGGAGTCTCGCTTCATCCCAAAAGTCTTACAAGAAAGGCAAGAATGCAACAATATGCCAAGTAACATAATAAATCACACATAGCATTATCAAAATATTTAACAGTAAAATGTGTAACACCCTCCAAGTACGATACTATGCTTAAGTCATAATACCTCACCTAGGAGTTGTTACTGTCACTTAATCGGACCTTGTCTGGCAGCAACCTTCGGCCACCTTCTATCTTACTAGTCAACTCCGCCTCGGAGGACCTACTTCGGAACTTCTGAACTATCTGGAGATAACACGGAAATATAGTGAGAATTATAAAATTCTTAGTAGGATTCAATAAACTACCATATGCTGCGTCATTGTTATTATCTCCAGCTGCTTCTGTTTATTATGAAAATATAAACATGTTAAATAGACTGTTTAGTTCTATAGTCTGAAAGTATATTGTCCGAAGCAGAGTTCATTTTAGTCACGCACTTGAGTTTCATTGGCAATATTTCATATGTAGAATAATTATCACAATATAAGTAGATAAAATAGTCTCAGTATCAATAAAACATGGGATATAATTATGCAAATACTCATATTTGAATTCATGCAAATACACTGGTGCTTTCTTTTAACGTTCTTTACTTCCTTTACTTTAGGTTCAATTCTCAGGTTTTCGAAAACATGAATATCCGAGGCGGATTCAATTTTAACATACCCTCTAATCATTTAGATCATAACATACATGGGCACAAGTATAATTTCATAAAACATGCATGGCTATGCTATAAGCTTCTCTTAACTTCTTTCCTTCAAGGGTTTGGAATGAAGACCCTTTTCTTTTCTTAACTTGACTTTATTTTAAGTCTTATCATTTCACCCACTAAACATAAGTGGTAATGAGCTCATGCCGTAGCCGTCGCTACGATAACTTTTCGGTACTTACACTAGCTGGGTCATGCCATGTCTCATGTAAGCCCTATCCCCTATACTTACACTAGTTGGGTCACACCATGCCTCATGTAAGTCATGGATGAGGGGAGCTTACTTTGGGTCACCTTCCCTTTTGAAGGATCACGCCCTTAGTTCAATCTTTTCTTCTTATTAAAGCTTATGATGCAAAATTATTTTAATTCTTTTCCACATTTGGGCGTTACGTATCGTCGTCCCTAGGGTACTTGCATATGTTTTAATCTTTAGTCTTTACTGCCCTTGGGTAGTCTGATCTAGGAGTGAGCTCAACTCATGACCGTCATCTCACAGAACTGACCTATAAGGGGATTCACGTGCCTCTTATCTTAGAGGGATCTCATTTTGGCCACATGTCTCTAAATTGAAGGGATCTCTTTTGGTCACGTGCCTCAAGAATAGAGGGATCTCATCTGACTACGTGCCTTCAATGTAGAGGGATCTCATCTGACCACGTGCCTCCAAGGTAGAGGGATCTCATAATTTTATACTGCCTTCACAAGGAGGGATTCAATGTACAACTGCCTCCAAGTGAAGGGACCGACATCTTATCTTCTTTAACTGCCATCATAAGGAGGGATCTCATACCTCCAGGTGAAGGGATCCATATTTAATATATTCACCTTTCATTCTCATACATAATCATGCATTGACATGCTGAATGCACTCATACATATGCTTCATCATTTACTTCCATATATCCTTGCATATAGAATTTCATGTTCATATCATGAATATTCATAACATATAAATGCTCATAACCTCCTTACAATTCTACCGAAAATTCGGCAGCATAATAGAACGGATTCGCTTCCCCATGAATAGTGCCAATACTCAGAACACCAATTTATCAAAGAAATCATAACACTTTATTCATATTTCAATCATCAATCTCACGAGAACAATTTTTGCATTTAACACATAGTTGCTGTCCCAGCACATTCATTTAACCCGATTTTTGTAAATCAAGCTAAAATTTCTATTTAACTCATCTAGACCTCAATTTTGGCTATGTTAGAGTGTTATGTGTCTATTTTCTAACCTCTTTGGTCCTATCTAATTTTGATAAATGTAGCTCAATTTATTTAAGTTTTATCTCGGTCTGCCTTATAACTGGCCAGAATTGCACACTTAAAAATAAAATTCCACTAAAAATAGAAAACTAGCTCAAATCATACAAAATTGGTGTCATTTTAAAGGTAACAAGACAAGATTTCATTTTCACAAGTTCCATTTTATTTGCATTAGTAGGGCTTGAGTTATAAGTCCCGAAAGTTGACTTTTCTGAATTGCCCTATTTTGGCCCGGTTTGGATTTAGGGAAACTTTCTCGAATTACTGGGAATAACAGGGATTGATTTAAGTTCTAAAATTTTTATGGCATGTTATATGTCTTAAATTTCTAAAAAAATTAGTTTCACTCAATTTGAAGGAGTATAGGGCAAGTTATGCTCCTCGAAATCTAGTCTGCCAGGAATCAGGGTCAGAATCCTAGGGTAAACTTCAAAAATTCATATCTTCCTCAATACTAATCAAATGGCCTTATATTATATATGTATGGAAATCCCTGAATGTCTAATTTCATATAAAAATAGTTTCATCAAATCTAAACAGCATTAGGCGGAGCCGTACACTCCGGCAGTACGGACGTCGTAAGGTTTTTCAAGGTTTCAGCTTCTATGTTGCATCCCTTCATGAATTCTCATCCAAATTCTCACCCAAGTTCTCATCCAAATTCATCATTTATATATTAATCCAGCCATAGGAGTTCATATAAACACCATATATCATCAATCAAATAGAAAGAATAAGAATTCTACTCAACCACAATAGTACCAATGATAAAAGAAATTGAAGAATCCTACCTCAAAATTGAACCTTAAGCTAGTAAGGAAACAAGTCTTGGGTGAAGGGATGAAGGGTGAAGAAACAAGGATGAAGAGAGGGAGATGAGGAAGAAAATGAAGGACAGAGTGGCCTAGTATATTGAGGCCGAAAATTGAAAAAGGATTGAGGGGGAATCTATTGCATTGATATAACTCTAGATAGTTGGATTCTTGGCTTCTGATTGGTTACTCTTTGGGTGGCTATGATCCATCCAAGTTTCCTGCTCAAGTGTGGTAGCAAGTGGCGCCACTTTGTGGGGGAATGGTGGCTGAATTTTAGCTACCCTTTCTAGGGTTTCTAGTGTAGAATTCTATTGATTCAGTTCTAGTGGTTTAAAATACTGAATCTCAGCCGATTTCCTGCAGATCGACAAAATGGTTTTGAAGAATTTTGTGAGGTTTTCTATATATCTATTTGAATTCTTCTTAATCCTAATCTCTCTAATTAACTTCTAATCAACTCCTAGTTAACCTCTAATTAACTTTTAATTAACTTTACAAACTCAATAAAATCGAATAAATCGATTAACGGGGTAACTTAAATGTTGTGCAAGTTTAGGGCATTCTATTTTCTGTTTTCCATGACTAATGACATTTCCGTAATTATGGTCAAGTCTAGGGGCATCCCACGTCATTTCACATGTGGACACCTCCGTGGCCCAATCAGCCAAGGTTTAGGTTTCTACATTTTCGCTACATGATTCTGCTTCGTTTAAAATCTTATTCTGCTGATTCTATTTATATAGGGACCTAAATGTCATTTTCTAAAAAGGTCAGGGGTAATTATGGAAAAGATCTTTAGGGTAAATATGTAATTATCAAAAGTTTTGGGCAAAGTTGCAAATAATTGAAATTTGCCCACTGATGTATTCATTATTTCTTATTACGTTATATGGGGATGTTACAAAATGCGACATAGATAAATTACAAATAGTAAATCAGAGCCATAACTAGATAAATTATCATTCCTAACCATTTATTAGTGTCAAGCATGATGGCAATGCATATTCATAAAAAAATAAGCATTAAAGCAGCAACTCAAAAATTATAATCATTAATATAACTAAACAATATTAGCAAGTATACGGTCAAATTCCATTCTGCTGCTTTCTAATCCTTTCTGATGGTTATCTGGTCTTCTGTGCTAAGTTGAAATCTGTGAGAGCTCTCATTACTATGGCATTCCCTAGTTAAATTGGCAAATACACCAATTTTCCATAGCTAGGTGAGGTTGATACACTATCATGTACCACTACCAGATGGTGAATATACCACTTGTCTACTACAAGATGGGGCCGATATGTTCACTCACATTACAATTCACATAGCAACCAAAGATCATATATCCATCACATAGTGCACAATATTTCATGCCATAGACCATATAATTTTCATTTCTCACATAATAGTGCACATACTTCATAGTTCATAACATATTCGCATTCAAGTGTGCACATCTCGATTGAATCGATATCATATTTCAATTAAAGCCAATGTGACATAAACTCATAAGTCCTCATGACATAAATAATATCTAGGCACTTAGGCATAAAGCATCCTTTTTCTATACTCATAATCATTGATTTACGTACTAGTGACACATAATTCAAGTGCATATATTCATACACATATTCAAACCATATACATGTCATGGGTAAAGAATTCTCATATTAGACAAGGATAAAACACAAGTTGAACAAAAAGCTTTAAATCAAGCTTAAGAAATATTATAAAGAAAATTCAATCCAATTGAATCAAAGCTTTAGAAAAATCTCCTTAAAAAAGGAACTAGCTAGTTCTTGTGAAATTTCTAATGGGCCTTAACTTTAATCTTCAAGTATAGTGTTTATTAATATGAATGAAGTTCATATCAAGTCCAAGTGTCCAAATTCATAGCGAAAGTGCTCCAAAGCAAAGGTTAAGACCTTAAAGGTTTCAAATAAGTCCAAAAGAGCATCAAAAGCTCAGTATAGTTCAACATAGCCCATATGTCCATATGCATAGGTAATGATTTCTTTAACAAGTTTTAAGTGTCTTTTAAAGAATTATTAAGCCTTAATGGTCCCAAAGGAAATTATCAAACAAACATAGCCAATTCAAACAAGCTTAGTGGTTTGAAAACACATGTATATGACAATTTAAGTAAAATAATTGCATGCTTGTAAAGAAGCATATGGCCAAGACATATTGGCTATATCTTGGTTATATTATTTCAAAACTTCCCAAACTTGCGCATAAGATTTAATCACATAAAAATATACCATTTGAGGCATCAAATCAACACTTTAAATTCATTAAAAATATAGAACAAAAATGAATAAGTAGTCCAAAATAGGGCACCTTCTAAAATTAACTTTTATAATGAAATTTTGATGCCAAATAAAAGAGAAATTAGTAAACAAGTACATATTCTCAAGATATAGGCTCTAAGGATTCAAAATAACATTTTCTCACATTTTAATCATATTAAATCATGCTGGAAACAAAAGAACAAAAGCAAGGTAGCATGTATACTTTCGGCTAAAAGGACATATTATGTGTTATAGATTGAAGCTATTCAAAAACCAAACTTCCATGGGTTAAAGCCAACATATTTAAATATTAGCCTTCATCCTCAAGCTCTCAAAGATAGGAAAGATTTAAACTTTCCGTAAGAACACCGTAGGCATAGCCATACATGTGATGTTTAGGAGAATGAACTTTCGCATACTTTGAACTAAAAGAATCCAATATTTTAAAGGTGTGAGTTTCAAAATCATTATCACTAGCAAAGAAGATTGTCAAGTCCATTTTCTAGCCTTTGAATCCACAAAGAACCAAACACCAATGAGACCCTCTATAGGCACAACCACACATGTGGGGTTTGGTATGGTTCTTCATGGCTTGAGGCTACTAAAGGAACAAGTTCAAATAATCAATAATACAAAGATGTCATCATAGTAAGATGTTTAATATCATCATCTAGCCTTGGAAACATGTATAACCAATTCACCATCGAGACACTCATGCAGGCATAGCCATGCTAATGGTGTTTGTGTTGGTTTCCATGTGCTAAGGCTTGATTAGTAAAAGAACTCATAAAAGCAAGATTTAAGCTCATGAGAAAACATAGATGTAACCAAGAAAACTCTCAAGAATATAAAACTGCCCACTACCCTTATGAAGTCCATGAGTTATACATGGCTCTCAAGAAGGATTTTTCAAGTGTTTTGTGATAATAACTTTCAAAACTCAAACGTACACATAGACGTAACCTCAAAACTCCCAAAATAACACCCTCATCTTTAGCCGACATAGAGGCCTCGGGTTTCATGGGGTTAAAGAAAGTAGTTTAATTTTCAAGCTTATTCAATTAGAAACACTGGAAACTCAAGTTTAAAAGCCATCCATCAAATATAGATGTAACCATCAAAACTCACAAGAACAGAAATCCCTCTTTGAACCCTTAATAGGCCGTGAGTCATACATGAAGAAATCAAGAGATTTAATTCACAAATTCACAAAGAAACAAGTAAAGAGTTAAAAGAATTCAAGAACAATAGTTTAAGCTTCAAAACCTGAAAAGAATCCATCAAAACTCAAATCCGTCATGAACATTTAGAAGGTTAAAAGAAGAACATAAATTTTGAAAATAGAGTAGAAAAGCTTCAAATAGCACAGAGAATCACACAAAACTTATGCATGAAGCCTAAAAAGGTGAAAAGAAAATGCCACATAGTTTAGGAAGCTTGAACTTGAAAACTCCAAGGGCTAGACTAGAACTTTTCCCAAGTTTTTAACTCCCTTTTTAGAGCTTGGACTAGCGCTACTATGGTGGGGATTAAGGGTTTGTAAGAGTTATAGGAATTGATGAAGAGTTTATAGTGTTCTAATGTGGTTTATGAGTGTTTAAAAGGCTAAGTGTTAAAGAGAATGGGTAAGGCTGTTTCAGCCAAGGGGGGAGGCTTTGGGCTGAGTTCTAAAATATGGGATTGTGTTGGGATATGTTCTATTTATAGACAAAAGCTAGGGCTAGTGATAGGTTAATTACTTGATTAGTTTTCGGATAATTAGTTAGTTAATTTAGTTAATTACCAACACTATCATTAACTAAGTTAGAAGCTTCATAAATATTATTTAGAGACTTATTAGAATGATAATCATGAGTCACAATGAATTAAGAGACAATTATATGAGTTACTCATCAATTAGTGTAAATATGCTAATTTGACCTTAACTAGTTAAGCTTATTTATGTTTAATTACTTCTAATAATCAGTAAATGATAAAATTTCTCTAATCTATCATTAAAATCATATTTGTATATGTCTATTAGAGGGTTACATTCCCTCAATTAAAATTTTAACCGTAATTTATAATTTTTAGGGTTTTTTGCATGTTTATTTACTAAATTAGGATTCATTGGTTCATTAAATTATCAAAATGCTAATTTATTTTAATTTTAATCTTTGGAAAACATTATCACATGGTTTGAGATGGGTTTACATGAATTTTGAAGGTTGGAATGTGTTTAGGTTTGTTTGGCACATTAAATGTAGTAAAGTGTAATTTTGACTATGGTAATCGAGTTACTTGTTTCCTTCAACTACTTTAACTTTCATGAGTTTTCTCTATGTTTCTTGTAAAATTCTGAATACATGGAGTTTATGTGACCCCATTTTCAACCATGACTCATTGTTTGGCCATAGTTTATATTTTTCATGCATTTATGAGTTCACTAGCTTAATTAACTAATTAGTTAATCATATATTAAATTATTATTTACATGCTTCTTGAAACTCTTAGTTAGCACTCCTAGATATGATAACTCCCGGCTATGGGGGCTTTTAGGTGTGTTGAGTTGTGTTTGACTCATAAATAAAGGTAAGAGTTAATCTTTGAAAAGTCTAAACTTATCTTAACTTACTTATTTAAGTTAGACTCATTAATGAATAAAATATTTACAATTTACCACGTGGCTTATTTAAGCATGATGTCATGGTGATTTGTGAGGTTAATTAAGATTTAGTTGATTATGTAGATGATTAAGAAGTTAATTAGGTGATTTATACTTAGTTAAGCCCAAAATCAACTAATTAGGCCTATTAGTGTTTTAGCCACTATTCACGGCCCAATCATGAAGCCCATTTTGTGGTCCCCCTAGCCCAATGTCAAAACTCCACTAAAATATTTTCCTATAGCAAGTTAGAGGGGTTTTATAAGGTTTTTAATACCTGTTATGCACCTCGATAAGGTTATTTTTGTGTACTTATATAAATATTCTTCAAATTCACTAGAAATTGGTATTTATCTTCAAAATTATATTAAAAATATATTTATAATTTTTCTAGGATATTCTGGTGTTTTTCGAGTAGTTTTTCTCTACTGTATTTTTTGTTATATGTAACTAATGATATTTCTGTAATTATTGGCAAGTCTAGGGGTATCCCACTCATTTCACCCTTGAATACCTCCATGGTTCAATTCGTAAAGATTTGGGTTTTTACAATTCCGCTATGTCATTTGGTTCTGCTTAAACACCCACTAATTCTATTAGTGTAGGGACCTAAATATAATTTTTTAAAAGTTCAACGACCTAATTGTAATTAAAATATGGGGTCTAAGTGTAATTACTAAAAATATTGGGTAGTTTTGTAAATAATAAAAGTCCATACTATAGGGCATTTTCATAATTTTTTAATTTTTATTATATGGTGGTGTCATATTTTTAACAGCAATGTCATATTATCTTATAGTTCTCAGTGTGAGAATCGTCATGACATATTGCTGCCTAACAAGTTTCCACACTATTTAAGTGAAACAAATAAAAAAAAAATCCTATTAAGCTATATTAGGAAAAATGAGAATGTTACACTTGGGGCCAAAGCAATCCTTTTTCCATCAATTTTGGCCATGGTTACAACTTATGGTGTAGAGGTTGGTTGCAAATAGCTCTGAGTTGTATTCCAATTGGGTCAGGAAAGCCCAATTTGCATTCTGATGTAGGATCAAATTTGAACCATCAACTTGCAAGGCTTGTAGTGGTTTCTACATTTCAAATTAGCCAATCTTCATGAAATACAAGAATGTAGAGAATTTTGTTAGCTTTCAAATGCTACAAGAATCACTTCAATATGAATTCTATAACTAGAGATATTGGCAAAATACTATGCAAAGACCAGGCTTAACAACATTTGGATAAACTTGCTCTTCTATCTTGCAATCATATTTTCATCATGAATCTTTAAGAATTAAAATTTGTGGTCAACAGCAAAGTTAGAGATCTTCTTTTTATCTTTATGGATCATCTTAAATCACCCAAATCCAACCTCTATAGAAAGAGATACGAACTTTTCTTTATTAACACTTTCTCGAAATCTTCTAAATTTGGTCCAAAATAGTTCAATTAATAACTCTAAAAACTCATTAAATCTATATAAAATCATCCAAAATTGATATCAAATCATAGCAATAAATGGGTGCATTTTGACACTCATCACTAACTCATTAATAAATCTTTCATTGAGTCAACCAATATCAGATTCGATAAAATGAGATGAAAAAAAAGAAAGAAATTTTCAAACTTAAAAATCCCAAATTCTGTTATTTGACAAAACATCATATTAAGTTATCAAAATATTAGAAAAAAATTTCCAATGCCAAATTTCAACCCAAAACCAAAAAAATAATTCTGGTTCAATTTAAAACATTGATATTTACGAAATTTCAAATAACATAGGTTCATATCTCTTAAGCAAGCCAAACATCAAATTCCAAATTATTTTTCTCAATGGGAAAAAAAGTTTATTTGATCTAACAAAAAATATATACAAGAACAAAAAGAAATTTTTGCAAATCATAAAAAGCTTAATTTTGATGCATTGTCAGTATAAAAATTTTTTTACACAGACATCTAATCATATATTACTATATCAACAAAAGTGTTTTACTTTCACACCTACTATCTCAAAAGTCTCACATATAGTAGTATATGATCTGATGATAACATAAAACTCGTTTACACTAAAGTTTATCAAAATTAATGTCAATCTTAAATTAATTTAGGAATTATATCAAATTAATTTTAGAGAAATCCCTAATATAAAAAAATTTAGGAATTTTCTCAAGATGGGTTCTCATCCTAATATAACCCGCTTTGATACCATATATAAGAATTTATTGGATCTATACTAGGAATTTAGAATATCAACAAAATAGGCATATAGATTAATAATGTTACGTACCAGTTATATTTCTATGGTCGAAGAACACCATTTACAAATCTTGTTGCAAAGGAAAAAAATACATACATAATTGTATATGCTAGGTATAGGAGAACTCACTTCTTTTCTCTCTCCTTCCAAAGGCCAAATCGATGAAGTAGTGAGCCGTCAAGAGATGACAAGACAAGAGTGGGGATCCTACTTATAGTGTAATTGTATAGTAACCTAGTTCTATCCATCATAGACCTAAGTTACCCTAGGCCTGTTCACCATAATCTAGCATAGTCACCATTGAGTCCAAATCCAGTATTATATGGTGAATCTCAAACCCATAATAGATTACATAATAATTATATGAGTTTCAAAGGAAACAATCAAACTATCCATTCAATTCATCTTTACCAAGCTAAACTATTCATCAATCAATAGAAGTCCAAACCCAAAAAATTTTAACATAATAAACACATTAAAATCTCCAAACAGTAAAACTCATATCCTTAGTGATATCTAATAACTTGTGAAAATATATTATTTTCCCCTACATTTGTGTATTGAATTTTTCCAAATTTATTCTCATAATGATGATTTTCTTGGATTAATTTCATAAATCTTAATTGTTAATGCTTTTAATGAGAAGTTAATTATTTTGAGTTTAATTGAAAAATATTGCCACTAAATTTATTTGATTGCATAATTGATTTTCAGTATCAATGATTTGAAGATTAGAGGGGATTAATTGGATAAGGATTTGAAGATTTAGAAGAGCAAAAAGAGCATTTTTGAAATATTTGATTTGAATTAAAGAAGGAAAACAAAATAGAAGAGATTACCCGCAGATTTGAATCAAATTTAAAAAAAAATCAAGATAAGAGAATTGGCATGAAGATTTGAAAAAGGAGAGAAAATCAAGGGAATTAGTTTCTTTTTATTTTGATTTAAATTCTTTTACCTATTAGAGGGTTGTTATCCATTGTTAGAAAGGAGAACATAGGCAAAGGTCTGGAGACTTTGGAGAGCCATCACATGCCTCTTCTAGTTGATATGACTTTGAGGTTTATTGCTTTTCTTTTCTTTTCCCTAGCTTGCTAAATTTCTTTTAGGTGTTAGGAAGAATGTAGTTTGAAGGAATGGATTTTGTATTCTTGATATTGGTTTAATGTTCTTTTTTTCAATCAATTGAGAAGTTTTAGTATTATAATGCACTCTAAGAATTAGGTATTCCTTGAATGTCCTATGGTTTTATATTGATGATTACTGATTCACTATATAAAAAGAGCTAATCTAAAAATTGTCATGAATTAGGGTAGCTAGAAATACAAGTACTTATTTGTGTAGTCATAGGAACTCCTACTCTTAAGGGTGGACGTGGGTTGGGTGGATTTGAAGAGCTTTTTCAACCCAACCTACTCTTTCAAACAATGGATTAGGTTGGATTGGGTTAAGCAAATTTTTTCTTTCAACTTAACCTAACCGTTCGAACTCACTTATGAGTGGGTTAGGTTGGGTCAAACATGTAGGTCCGATATACATTTGAAAAAAAAAAATTTCCATCAAAATATGTTAAAATAGATAATCAAATATAATAAATCTAAATATATACAACATAAAATGTAACATAAATATCAAATCTTTTGATAAACATAACAATCTTAATATGAATAAATTTGTTTAAAAAAAAGATCATAAGTCCTAGAAGCTTTAAAAAAAAATCAAGAAAATATATATAAGCCTTAAACAACATAATAAACTACGTGAGTTAGTTGAAATCGGTGTCATCACATATATAGTATATGAATTGACATAATTATAACTTCATTTCTAATCTTTTTAAGATATTCAGTATCATCCAAATGATTCACTGGATTTTTATCACAATAATATATCAAATGCTCCGTCAACTTCTAATAGGTGGGTTGGGTTGGATTGGATTGTGTTGGTAAAAAATTTTCAAATCGATGACCGAACCTAACCCATCAACCCAACCTAACCCGTATTTTGTGGGTTGGATTGGGTTGAAATTCATGGATTGGTGGGTTGACATAGCCCAGTGTCCATCCCTAGCTACTCTTCATCCTTAGATAAATTTAGAATAACATTAAGCTATTAATTTATTCAATTTATTTTAAGAGGATTATAATATCAGGCTATTGAATTGTAATTACAATTTAGAGAAATTCAACCAGCAATTGAATTGAGAAAGAAATTAAATTAATATTAGGCAACAAAAAATCCAAGAATTCAAATGAAATTGTTTTCTTACATGACCTTTCATTGATTGTTCTTCTACACTATTGCTTTCTTGTTTTAGTTTTCATTCTTGCATTATTTTAAATTCTTGATTTCCCTTAATTGAGATTTGCCTTGTAACATCCACCATTTTTCGTCTAATTATTCGGTTTTATCGAATAATTGAGAATAATCAATATTCGGTTAAACAATTATTTGGACTCAATTGATTAGCAATTACTTGAGTCTAGATAAGAGAGAATTGAGTTAGAGTATAGGAGATTTCATAAAAATTTTATTGAAAATTGATTTACCGATTTAAAGGAAATCGGTAACATTACGGTATTTTAAATTGTCGGAACCAGACCAATAGAATTTCAAGCCATTAACCCTACTTTAAGTGGCTGAGAACTCAGCCACTTAAGCCCTCTAAATGGCGCAAAGAAGGCCATAGAAAGTGAAGAAGCTTGGCTAAATTTCAGCCAAGCATTTTAGACCAATCAAATTGCAAGAAGAAAGCCACCTACACACCACCATGTGATCAAATTTTTTTCTACTGCTTTATCACATAATCTGACCACATTCCAGTGCCACTTTCTTCCTCTCATTCAACTCTCTTTCTCTCTTCTTCACACACAAAAACTCCAGCCAAAACTCAAGCCAATTTCAGCCTTGTTCATCCAAGCTTCAAAAAAATCTAGCACAATCACTTGGAACAAAGGTAGGAGTTTAACAATTGCACCAAATCTGTGGTATGGGCTGGCTGAGTTTGGGTTGTTTTCATGATTTTTGATGTGTTAAATGGATGATTATGATGATATGTGATTGGTTTTGGGCTGTTTGTTTAGTTGAAACCGAATTTGAACCAAGAAAGAATGAAAATAGGAAGAGATGGAGAGCTGGAGAACCCAAAACCCCTCGGCAGTCTGTACGGCGGAGTGTACGTCTCCGCCTACAGCTGATCAAATTTGATGAAACAAATTTTAAATGAAACTATACATCTAGGGCTTTCTATAGATATATCATATAAGGCTTTTGGAGTAGAATTGAGAGAGTTATGAATTTTTGACTTCGACCTAGGGTTTTGACTCTGACTCTGGGCAGACTAGGTTGTTTAGGGTAGAACTCGACCTATACTACTTGAAAATGAATGAAACTAACTTTGTTAGAAATCTTACACATAGGAGAATATCCCATAAAAATTTCAGAATTAGATAAGGTCCCAGTTGCTCCCAGTGATCCAAGAAAGTTGTCCTATGTCCAAATCGGGCCAGAATAGGGCAGTTTAGGAAGGTCAGAACTCGGGCTTATAACTTGAGCACTAATAAGCCAAATGAAATGAAACTTTTTGAAAATGAAAATTTATCCTGTTAGCTTTAATATGAGTCCAATTTTGTGTAATTTGAGTCAGTTTTCGATTTTTAGTGGATTTTTACTTTTCGTTGCCTGATTCTGGCTAGCCATTAGGCATGCCGGGATAAAATCTGAATATCTTGAGCTATAAATATCAAAATTAGATGGGACCAAAAAGGTTAGAAACTAGACACATAAGGCTACAAATATCCAAAAATTAGGTTTAAAGGAGTTAAATTGAAATAAAGGTAAGATATACTATAACCGGGCAGAATGAGGCAGACTGATGTCTAAAGCCCTATTGATGCTTGATTGAAACTAATGTATGTATATGTCTAATTGTTGATCTATACTGAATTTGCAAATTGTGTAAATGTACTGGTTGGCTAGCACTATTCATGGGGAAGTGGACACGTTCCGTTATACTGCCGAAATTTCGGTAGAACCCATGCACAAGTTATGAATTCCGTGTTAATACATGTGCATTCTTAAGAAAGTTATGAAAGTTATGAAAAGGGTTATGCCACTATGAAAGTTCCATACTACATGGGCCAGCCCCGGATAAGAAGTTAAGGGGAATAGATTGGTGGGAGGGTCGGGAAAAGTAAACTCGGCATTCCTGTATAGGAACGAGCTCGATCCTGAGAAACTGACTATTACCTAGGAGTCTAAATGGCCAAGAACTCCAAGGGGACCAAGAGATGGAAAAATGATGAAAGGAAATGAAAAGTTTAAAAAGGAAAGTTCAAGTATGAGTTTGCATGATTACATGAATACATAAATGCATGAAATAGTTATGCCAAGATGTTACAGTTGTCTACTATATTTATTTACTGTTGTTTATTTATTTATTCTGTTTATCCTTCTACATACCATTATTAGTAATCTATTTTATTTCTTGTGCCGTCTAAAATAAAATTGAATCTTGCCTCGGACCAGATATTTTCTTGAACTCATTGAAATGGATATCTCAGTTTGAACATATGTTTTTATAATTAAGTAAATACAAGGCAGGCGAGAATGTATGTGATGTCGATTAGCGATATACAGAACCCTACTGAGAATTTCTTGAAATTCTCACGCCATTTTGTATCTTCCGCACCATTCTCAGACACTGGCGATGGACTCCACCGCGACCTTCTTCATTGAGATTCCCGCTTTACAGCTTCACCACGACCCAGAGTTGGATTCATCAGATATAAGCCGCTTGTAACTTCGTCTCTACTCTCTTCAAAGAATGTGAACTTTGATGTTCCTTTACATCATCCCATCTTCGACCTGCTAGTCCTTACATCGCCGTCATTTGCACATGGCGCACCCACCTCCTGCTCCTCCTGCACGCATTGACCGACACTGCTGACCACCTTACTGAGTCACTACTGCAGGCAGTCCTTGATATCCCATTGAGTTCAGAGAGTGACCCCTCAGAGGCCACCGGCTCGTCACCCTCTTCCTCCTCGAGACCTAGCGCAGACTACTCACCGGTCGAGCCTGACATGGCTAACGGCTACCTGACAGAGTAGCTTAGCAGCAGGAGATGTTGTATAGTATGACCCTCTTTTGGACAGCACGTAGCTCTGGGTCATAGACTTGACTGTAGGGTTAGCAGTAGGTTACGAAATGTCCTCTGAGGACCATAGGATGTTTTGCACGTCACGGGCATCATGGTCTTTGATATCCGGCCAGTTATGTATTTTACTTCGAAACTTTGTACATAAACTGAAGCAGAGGCTTCTGATATATATATACATATATTTGCACGTACACAGAAATGTTATTGTACTATTCTTGTCTTTGGTGATATTTAGTTAAATTCGTTTTGCTTTTAGTATAGCAGCGCGCCGTTTCGTTTCGATCAAAAAAATAAAATAAAATAAAAATAAAAATATAATCGTATGATGATGCCTGTTTAAAGAAGAATAAATCAAGAAAGGTAAATAGAGTGTTAATACGGTAACACAATCTACCTAATTTCATGCTATGACATAAGCATAACATCAAATTAGTAGGGTGTTACATGCCTAAATAATGATGAGCTCAAACAAACTAGTACTTGATCTTAGCCCTCGAGGGAATGACAGTCCCTGACTCACTCTTATTACTTGTGGCCTGGTATACTTGTCAGGGCTGATCTCAGACATTGGCTATCAATATCATGATGCCAAAATGAAATAAAATAAAAAGAAGAAAGAGACTTTTTAAATCCCCATTAGTGAACTAAATTTTCTAGAAATTCATACCTAGTTTCTCGATAAAAACGTCTTCAACCGAAAAACGATACAAGCATTGTGAGTATGAGATACTCTATGCGCTTGTTGTGAGGGTGGTAAACATTCCTTAAGCTAATTAAGAAATTAAATCACATGAAAAAAAATTAAGGAACCAAATACTTAGTATTTTTAAGTGCGAATTTTAAAATTTCTCATCAATACAATTGCCTGTAACAACCCTAAAAATTAAGATATCTCCTCTATAGATATAGTTGTAAGACCTACAATTGAAGTGTTGTAAGAATAAAAGAAATGAATTAATATGATTTAAATTATTTATATTTTCTTATCGAATTTAAAAATATTATTTATTATAAAATATAAAATATATGTGAATATAATTCATTAATTTAAATATCATACCTTAAGCCCATAGTATTTTTAATAATGAAAAGGTAAACAATATTGTATATCAAAACTTAAAGTATCTAATGTAATATATATAATTGCAATTTGTAAATATAAATATACAATAGGAGTGCTATTAGATTAAAAAAATTAATTAATAATAATTTTAATTTTTAATATTTTCTTATTAAAGTTATAAGATTATTTATTATAATATTAAAAATACATATAAATATAATTTTATAAAGATACGTATATAAGATTTAGGGTTTAGGATATTTACAAAATTATTTATTGTAACATTATTTGATTATCAATATTGCTTAATAGCGGCACATGCTTTCTTTTCATAAATAATGTACTATTTTTTTCCTATCTTAAATTCAACTATAAGCATGCGTATAATTACAATTCAGAACACAATTGTTTAACTAAGATTAAAAGATAAATATGAAAAATTGGCTAATCTGTTAAGAGTGCTATTAATGTAAAAGATTAAGGTATGAATATTATAAAGTAGAACTACTCCTTAAAATATATTTTATTTATCAAAACAAATTCTAAATGATTAAAACAACATAACATTTATGTTAACGTTCATAATCATATTAATCATAATTAATAAAGTAATTATTTGTTAAATTTTATTTACAATTTTAATAAAGAGATCAATTTTTAACTATGTTACTGAAATATCTTATCATGTTCCTACAATTTTATATTTGTTTATTTTAATTAATTTTTGTAATACCCCAAAGTTTTGCACAACATAAGTTTTGGATACTTACACCAAAAATGTGAATGCTGAATGATTCACTCATTTTTATTTGTTGTGACTGGGATCTAGGGTAGATGGTCAGGGGTCAAGGTTGTGCACTGGAAGCACGATCGAATAGGTGGAATGGCAGGGGGTTGAGGTGAGTTCCAAGATCCGAGTTCCGGGATCCGGGTTTTGAGATAGAGACGTGAGAGTATGGCTCCTTGGCTGTCAGTATGGAAACTAAGTTTTGAAGTGCGTTGTAATATCTTAATGCGGGTTATAGCTATCTATCAATATTGTATCCTAAAATATTTTAAGTCAGAATCATAGACCTCCTTGGAGGGCTATAGGATTAAGAAATTTTTATAAGATCAAAAGTCCCAGTAATAGTTCCTTAGGCATCAATGAGTTGAAAAGTGATTTTTAATAAATTTTAGTAACCTCATCATTTTTAACCCAAAAGTTTATAAAAGCGTAAATTTTCATATTGTACTAAAACTCAAAAGTTAGATTTTGATTATTAAGAATTTTGATTTATTTGATACTTTTGTTGAATCCAAATAGGGGTATTCCTTTGATTTATTTACATTTATGTTTTAAAGTTAATGGAGAGTAAAATTAAAGCGGTCATTAACTTATTTTCAAAGTTAATGGAGAGTAAAATTAAAGAGGATATTAACTTAACAAGTGTGTGCACTATCTTTGGTCTTAGAAAGGGACTCCAAAATGAGGAAAACAAGTTTGAAGTCTATAATCGATTACCTTGAGGCCTGTAATCGATTACAAGCTTCTCTGTGTATGCCCACAGACCACATTGTTCATTGTTGTAATCGATTACATGGACTAGTAATCGATTACAATGATTTGGGCTCATGGGAATCGATTATCAGCCCGTGTAATCGATTGCGACGGGGCTATATATATACTCGTGACGTGTTCTCTCTCTTCATTTTCGTCGTTTGCTTCTCTTTATAACCCTAAAACTTTCTCCCTTCTCTCTAAAATCCTCCTCTCCACCATCCTTTGCTTCCATTTTAAGTTTTTTCATCAAAATCCACTCGAGCTATACATTAAATACTCCTTATTACCTCAAATCACCATCAAATCTGTCACTTTCTCTCTACCTCTACCATTAATGAACTTGGAGCTTGGAGGAGGAGAAATTGCAGAATCCGCCCTTATTCTCATTCCCATTTGCTTCCTGAGGATAACTCTCAACACTTTTCCTTTTTCTCTTCTTAGGAATTTCGATTATTGTATAATTTGAGAACTCCTCATGAATCCTAGGTTAGAAAATTGGGGGTTTTGAGGTTTGGGAGTAATTAGTATTAATTCCTTCTATCAGTAATTAATCTTTAGTTAATTTATTATGTTTGTGGTGCTAGATGACTCCGACGATTGCTCTATGAGCCCCGGAGCTCCATAGAGTCGAAATTCCACCCTCGGATTAAGTATATGAGTAGATAGTAAATCCTTAATTGATTTTCTAGTATAACTATCTTATCTATGTTCATATGCTAGTAATTATTATGGCTTTATGAGTTGTTTCTTGATTAACTATTTTTTGTTGATAATTTATTTTCTTAATGATATTATACCTAAAACTTGCACATGGGACAATGACTAGTTTTCCATAGAATTATGAGAATTGTTCTTGTTTGAAAAGTAATGAAAATGGTTTATTGAGGATTTTGCATGAGATTGAATTGAAAAGAGTTGGTATACTCAATGTCATGGTTTTGTTATGAGATTCTTCATATTTGAGTATATAAGTAGTATGCATGAGTTGAATGGAAAGTTTTCATGGGAATAATCTATGTTAAATGTTATGTGAGATGGTAAAGGAAAAGACTTGAGAAAAGTCTATGCCAGGATTTGCATGCTAACGGCAATATACCTTAGCCTTGATGCACCTCGGATGATTTATTAATTATTACACAGCCACACAGTGTGGTGCATGATGAAAATTACACAGCCACACACAATGTGGTGCATGACGGAAAACATACAGCACTCAAGGAGTGGTGCGTGATGGAATACAAGAATCACACCAAGGAAAGGCCACCTAAGTGTAATTTCTGATGGACCATCCTGAAATAGATGGTTTTTTGTGAGTTCAGGAAATTAAATAATATTTTGAAGCTAAAATTTTTATTGAATTTTAATTATATATATATATATTAGTTATTTGTTTTATGCACATTGTCTCATGTGAATTAGGGATATTCTATCTCTCACTGAGTTGCATAAACTCACCTTGTTGCTTCTTTCACTTTTTCAAATACAGGTGTTCAATTAGGATCTGGTCCTTCTGTCTCTTGGCATTGAATTCCTATTTCTTGGGTTGGCCCTTCTTGTTTCAAGGGTATTATGTAATTTAAAGTTTTTGTGGATTTCTTAGAGTATTGTACCTTCATAGTACTATAGGCAGGGTTCGCCTCTTGTTAGATTATAATGTTATCTGTGCTATAGTTATATATATTGCATTGGTTGAATTTATTAAATGATGGAATTACATATTTGGATTAAGCTTGTTGAAAGGATATGTATATGTATATGTGTGTATATGTATGATTGAACATGCCCTGATAATTAATTATGTTGTGTGCTGAGAGTCGCATTCTAAGAATGTCTGGATCCCTGATGGATGTGTGTGATTGGTTAATGTGGAGGAAGAGGATCCATGTTTAGGATTTATCCTAAATACAATCGGGACTCTGTCCAATTTTCATGAAAATTTTGTGGTGAAAGGGTTGCTAGGGGACTTGTCCCCTATGCGCCAGTCACGGCTCGAATTGGGTCATGACATGTGTAACTGATTACCCTTGGACTTATAATTGATTACTAGCCTTTCTAGATGCCAACGGGCTCAATTTTTCTTAGTTGTAATTGATTACCATGGGGCTATATATAGCCTGGATGCTCTCTCACTCTCACTCACTCTCTCTCCTCATTCTACGCAACTATTTCCTTTCTCTCTAAAACCCTCTCTTTCTTCATCCTTTGCCTCTATTTCAAATCTTTTCATCCAAATCCATATTAGCTACACATTCTATTCTTCCCATAACATCAAATTCCCCTTTAAATCCTTCCCTCTTTTCTCTACCTCCACCATTGTTGAGCTTGGAGATTAGAGGAGGAGATATCAAGGAGCCCACTCCCTTCCTCTTCCTCATTTGCTTTCTAAGGGTAATTCTTAACATTTTTTCCTTTTCTCTTCCTAAGAATTCTCGAATCTTGCACAATTGGAGACTTCTTATAAACCCTAGGTTAGAAGAATTCGGGGCTTTATTCAATTAAGTAGTTAGTTGTTGAAATATAGCCTTGTTAACTTGTCTATGACATTGTTGTCATGCTTTTGGTGTTAGATTACCCCAAGGGTTGCCCTCTTGACTCCGTTAACTCCATGGAGTTGGAAGTTCCACCTCTGGGATAAGTTTGTGAGTAGATAGTATATCCTTAACTAGTTTTTTAACTTAATTATCTTGTCTATGTCCGTATTCTAGTAATTATCAAGGAATTATGATGTTAAATCGTTTCCTTAATTATATTATTTCCAAATTTTGCACATGGGACCATGAATTATTTTTTGTGGAGCCATGTTAATTGTATGTTTTGAAAGGAAATGAGAATGCATGATTGAGGTTTTGACATGAGATTCTATTGAAGTGGCTATGTGTACTAAATAATAGGATTTTATTATGGAACTTCCCATATCCAAAAATGAGAATAGTTATGTATGATGGTAAAAGAAAGGCTTAAGAAAGTCTATAATAGGATCTACATGCTAACAGCAGTAAACATTAGCCCTGATGCACCTTGAATGATTATTTTCATAGCCACTCAAAGAGTAGTGCGTGCTAAACACATGATCACTCAAAGGAAAGGTCATTTAAGTGTGATCTTGACAAACCATTCTGGATTAGATAACTTCCCATTAGTTTTAAGTAATTCGATAATATTTTGAAACTATGGTTCTTATTTAACATAACACATAAGTATGTTTTCTTTTTCTAGTTTATGTACATTGTCCTATGAGGATGAAAGATGTCCTATCTCTTACTAAGTTGCATAAACTAGCTCTATTGTCTTTTCTTTTTAGATACAGGTGCTAAATTAGGATCAGATCCTCCTGCCTCGTAGTAATGACTTCTTGTTTATCTGCTTACATGAGCCCTAAATGATCAAGGGCATATTGTGATTCTAATCTTTTGTAGACTTCCTAGACTGGTGTAGACCAATAGTGCCACAGGCACGGTCTAACCTTTGCTTAGCTTGTGTCTGTATTGAAAATATGGTATTAGGTATATTTAAGTATGAATACTTGTTGTTGGTATTCTTGCTTCTTAACTAACTGGATACTATTGTATATAGAGCCGTCAAAGTGAGCCGCAACCCATGAACCAGCCCGGCTCGACCCACCAAAATGGTGTGTTGAGCCAGCAAAATTTCAGCTCATATAAAAGTGGGTCAATTTGACCCAACCCATATAACCCGCGAGTTAAGTGGATTCGGGCTAGGTTGGGAGTGGGTTGGCCCTTTTTTTAAAAAAAAAAAGGTTAGCACTAAAAAGAAGTGATGGATAACACTAACAAGTAATAACTATACTTTATGATGTATAGTATATAGTACTTTATGTTTGACCAATCTTAACCACTACTTGATAGGATTATAGATTATTGGTTGTTACTATCTTGGTTAACCTTTGCTTTTTATGTTGAATTCTATATGTTCCCCTTATTTTGCATAATTTCTTTTGGTTTTTGTATAACCAAAGTTTCTGATACCAATATATATTCAACCTGTTTAATTTTTTAACCTTTTGTTGGCATTTTTTTAATTAATTTTAAGGTTTTTTTTACTATTTTTCTAATTTTTTAATTTTTTATTATTTTTTGGTGAGTCAACTCGTTTAACCCACCAGCTCGGGTGGGTTAAGCTAGGTTGGTATTTTTATGGCTCACCAGAAAAATGAGTCAGCCCGTATAACTAGTCCTGGCCCGTGACCTCACTTGGGTTGGCCCACTTTGACAGTTCTAATCGTATGAACTAGGGACAAATGCATATTTTATATTTTGGATGATTAGATCTGTTCATATGTTTTTGATGGGGTGTATTATGAGAATGCCTGGATCCCAAATAATTTGAGTGTGTATGTTATTTTGTGCAGGGAAAAGATCTATATTTGGGATTTGTCCTAAATACAAATGAGGCTCTACTAGATTTTCTGGAAATGTTTTGTGGAAAACTTGCTAGGGGACTTGTCCTCTATACACTGGTCATGGCTCGGGTTAGGTCGTGATAATTTTTATAATTCAAGTGAAATATTTATTTTTTTAATCATTTCACCTCTCTTAATTTGATTTAAATTAAATCATAAATAACATAAACAACATTTTGTTGAAAATACAAAAAAAGTTCCGATTAACGTTGTTAAATTTAAATAAATAAAACGATAACTATTGATAAGTTTTTAATGATTTGAATTATCAAAATTTGGTTTTGAATAGTAATTATCATATACTTTTGCATATGGCATTAAGAGAGACCTTTTATATGTGTTAATAAAAGTGGGCTCAGGTTCAACATTTGTAACACCTTCCCAGGTATAGTACTATACTTAAGTCATAATACCTACCCTAGGAGTTATTACTATTACTTAAATGGACCTTGTACGACAGCGCTCTATGGCCATCTTCAATCTTCCTAACTTTGCCTAGTGTAATCATCTTTTAGCTCTCCAAAGATATCTAGAGATAACATGGAAATATATATAGAAGTAAGAATTATAAATTCTCTGTTGGATTCCTTGACTACCACATACCATGTCATCGTTATTATCTCCAGCAGCTTTGGTTTATTACGAAAAATGTGAACATGCCATAGAATTGTAAATGTCATTTTAAAGAGTTCAAAAATATCCTTTTCGAAGTTGGTTAATTTTATTCACACGAGTGACAATTAACAGGGAGTAGTTTCATAATTGCAGCAGAAATATGACTTATGCATATGTAAATGCTCCTCATGTAAGTATGCAAATGCACTTTTACTTTCTTTAACTTTCTTTACTTGACACGCTTAGGCGTTGCGTATCATCATCCATAGGGTGTCGATATGCATATATCTTTAATATTTATGGCCCTTGGATAGCCTGATCTCAGAGTGAGCTCAACTCATAACCGTCATCATATAGTACTGACCCGCAAGGGGACCCACGTGCCTCTAAATTGGAGGAAGTCAACTGGCCAACTGCCACCAATGTAGAGGGACCTAGTAGTTTTAGTTGCTTTCAATAGGAGAGACCCAGATAACTGCCTTCAGGTAAAGGAACCCACATCTTGTCTGCTTAACTACCTTCACAAGGAGGGACCTAAGTAACTGCCTCTAAGTGAAGGAATATCATATTGTCTGTTTATACTCTTTCATGGGTCATAAGCTCATGTATTCATATATGATTATGCTTCAGAGACTTATGCACATGCTTCATACCTTACTTTCAAATATTCATACTTGTATGATATTTATGTACATAACATATACGCATTCATAACTTTCATATATTTCTGCCAGAATTTCGGCGGCATAATGGATCGGATGCACTTCCCTATGAATATTTCTTTTTAATTCAGACAGTCAGCTAGCGTAGTAGAACCAATATAACATATCAATTTTTCAGCATCAATATGGAATTGCAACATTCAACTTTAAATGAAGCTAATACATACATTAAAGTGTCTAAACACTCCATTTGGCAATTCTGTTTAAATTACTCAATTCAACCCTGATATATAAATTTTACCATAATTTCATCTTAACTCCTTTGAATATGAATTTTTAATATATTGTGGTATTATGAGTCTATTTTCATTCCTCTTTAGTCTTACTAAGTTTTGATGAATATAAATTGAGTTATTGAAATTTGATCTAAGGCTGCCCTGTTGTTAGGCAGAATTGGGTACTAGAAAATAAAAATTTACTAAAAATAGAAATGTTATTAGATTTATATGAAACCTATTTCGTTTTAGATCTAACTGAATAAGTTTTTATTTCCAATAAGTTTCGTTTTATTTGAGTGGGTAGAGCTCAAGTTATAAGCTCTTAAATTTGGCTAAAGTGGTTTGCCTTATTTCAGTCTAGTCAAGACATAAGGCAAATTTGGTGAATTACTAGGAATAATAAAGAAAGAATCTAATTTTGAAATTTTTATAGCATGTTACCCTATGTGTCAGCTTTCTAAAAAAAATTGTTGCACTCTATTTGAAGTTATATAGGACAAGTTATGCCCTTCAAAATCCAATCTGGTCAGGACTAGAGGTAGAAATTTAAGGTTAAATTCAAAAATTCATATCTCATTCAATACAGATTCAATAACCTTATAATTTATATGGTTGGAAAGATATAAATATATAGTTTCATATCAAATTTAGCTCATCAAATTCTGATGTCTGTAGTTGAAGCCGTACACTTTGTAGTACAGACCATCTTTGGGTTTCTCAATTCAATCCTTTCTGACTGATTCCTTTTATGGTTTGTCACAAAGTATTCACTCCAAACCCAACGTATACTCACTAATTTAGCCATAAACACCCCAATAAACTCAGTATACCTTCAAATAAATAAATAGAAATAAAGTTCCAAATAGCCATCAATTCATAAAACTCAGGTAAGGAGGTTGAATCCTACCTCAAATATTGAGTTTGAGCTAAAAAGAAGCAAGTCTGGGTGAAGGTATGGAAGTGGGGTGAAGAAATAAGGATGAAGAGATGGAGATGATGAAGAAAATAAAGGGAGGGGTCTGGTATTGAGGGAGGCCAAAAATGAAGGAAGAGAATATGACAATTAAGTGAGGTTGAGTGATAAAATGTGATAATGACCTATGTAATATGATTGGTTGATGCATGGGTGATGGAGAGCTTGGCTAAGTCTCCCCCCTTTTTGGGCTGCGTGTGATGCCACTTTGAGGGGTTAACTGGCTGAAGTTTTAGCCACTCTGATTAGGGTTCTATTAGTATAAATTCCTACTGACTCAGTTCTTGTGGTACGGAATACCATAATTCAACCGATTTCCTTTAAACTTGCGAAACATTGCTAGTATTCTTCTCATGTTTCCTACACGACTAGTCAAATTTCTCCTAATGCAAATCTCTATATAATTTATTTCTAATTATTCTTATTTTTCTAATGCCACCGGATAAATTGGTTAACGATGCAAATCAAGTGCACCATGCATCAGGATGTTACCCACTACCCCTTTTAAAAAGAATTTTGGCCTAAAAATTCCTTTATCCCTAACAAGCCAGCTGACTGCCATAGTTTTTCGCCTACATCGATCTTCATATTAAGGTGATCAAGCTCAATATGTAGTTAAGTGCAACAGTTAAGCTATAATACACAACAAGGCTAACATGCATAAACATCTATGTCCTTATCATGTAAGTACCTAAAGCATGGCTTTTCTAAACCCTCAGAGTATACTTCAGAAGCATAATTAGTCCATCCCAAGTTCGGTTAAAATGAACTGCTATGATACCATTAATATAACACCTTTCCAGGTACAATACTATACTTAAGTCATAATACCTCCCCTAGGAGTTATTACTGTTATTTAAATAGACCTTGTATAATAGCTCTCTTTGGTCATCTTCAATCTTTCTAGCTCTGCCCAGTATAATCATCTTCTAGCTCTCCTAAGATATTTGGAGATAACATGAAAATATACATAGGAGTGAGAATTATAAATTCTCAGTAGGATTCCTTAGACTACCACACACCGTGTCATCGTTATTATCTCCGGCTGCTTTGGTTTATTATGAAAAAGGTGAACATGTCATAGAAATTATAAATGATATTTTAAAGAGTTCAAAAACATCTGTTTAGAAGCAGGTTAATTTTATTCACATGATTGACAATTAATAGGGAGCAAATTCATAATTGTAGCAGAAATATGACTTATGCATAGGCAAATGCTCCTCATGTAAGTATGCAGATGCACTTGTGCTTTCTTTAACTTTATTTACTTGACACACTTAGGCATTATGTATCATCATCCCTAGGTCGTTATTATGCATACATCTTTAATCTTTACTGCCCAAGGGTGCCCTGATCTCAGAGTAAGCTCAACTTGTGACCATCGTCACATAGTACTGACCCGCAAGGGGACCCATGTGCCTCTAAATTGGAGGGAGTCAGCTGGCCAACTGCCTCCAATATAAAGGGACCCAACAGTTTTAGCTGCCTTCAACGAGAGCAATCCAAATAACTGTCTCCAGGTGAAGGAACCCACATCTTGTCTGTTTCACTGCCTTCACATGGAGGGATCCATATAACTACCTCCAAGTAAAGGGATCTCATATTGTCTATTTATACTCTTTCATGGTTCATATGCTCTTATATTCATATATGAATATGCTTCAGAGACTTATGCACATGCTTCATACCTTACTTTCAAATATCCATACTTGTATGACATTCATGTATATAATATATAGGCATTTATAACTTTCATATATTTATGCCGGAATTTTGGTAGTATAATGAATCAGATCCTCTTCTCTATGAATAGTGCTTTTTTAATTTAGACAGTCAGTAGCAAAACCAATACAACACATTAATTTTTCAGCATCAATATGGAATTGCAACATTCAACATTAAATGAAGCTCATACATACATTAAGGTGTCTAAACACTCAATTTGGCAATTCTGCTTAAATTACTCAATTCTGTCCTGCTTTTTAAATTGTCCCATAATTTCATCTTAACTCCTTCGAGTTTAAATTTTGAATATGTTGCGGCATTATGGGTCTATTTTCATTCCTCTTTGGTCCCACTAAGTTTTAATGAGTATAAATTATGTTATTGAAATTTGATCCAAGGCTGCCCTACTATTGGGCAGAATTAGGTACTAGAAAGTGAAAATTCACTAAAAATATAAATCTTATTGAAACCTATGTCGTTTTAAAGCTAATTGAATAAACTTTTATTTCTATTAAGTTTCCTTTCATTTGAGTGGGCAGAGCTCAAGTTATAAGCTTTGAAATTGGCTAAAGTGGTTTGCCTTATTTCAATCCTATCAGGATGTCACTACTAATCTAGGCCATGAATGGTGCTTAGAGAGGACGCTCTCTAGCAAGCCTTACACATCCAGATTTCACAAAATTTGGGCAGAGTTTCCTCTATATTTAGGATATTTCCCAAATACGAGTACTTATCCTGCACTTCAACAATCACACACTTCCATCGGGAATCCAGACATTCTCAAAATGCACCACTCAGAACACAGCACAATTATTATTCAATTATATCCACTCACATCAAGCTATATATACATACATACATATATATATATATATATATATATCAATCACACAAGATCAAAGGATATTTCCATATCTAATCCAGAATTCAACACATAATAATCCATTCAACTCAGTCTAAACAATTCTCTATTCATAAGATTAACACACTAGCATGAGTCGGACCCTGCCTATAGTACTATGGAGCTACATACTAAGATTACAACTGAAACAGAATTACAAATCAGGGCCCTTACTATTGAGGGCTCACCAAGATAAGAATCTAATGATGATGAGCAGAAGGGTCGGCTCCCAAGTCTGAATCTGTATCCGAAAAGAATATAATAACCACGGGGTGAGTTTTGAGAAACTCAATAAGAGACAAGATACTTTTCAACCTCATAAGTCAATGTATATATATAAGTTTAAAACGATTTTCATTCAAATGAGAAAAACGACAGAAATATCTAACAGAATAAACAGGCAGAATTCACACTTAGGTGGTCGTTCCTTCGTGTGAATCCCGAAATCAGGCACGCACCCCCCTTTTGAGAGGCTGTGAAGTACAGGCATGCACCACACTATATGTATGACCGTGAAATATCCGTCATGCACCACCCCCTTGGGTGGCCATGTAATATCATAATCCAAGGTGCATCAAGGCTAATGTCTACTGCCATTAGCAAACAGATCCTGTTACAGACTTTCCTATTCTTTCATACTCATAAATCATAAATCTCATATCACATTCGAATTTCTTTCATCATTGACTCATGAGTAGCGATCTTAAAGTAAATAAACAATTATAAATTAAAAATAAAATTAATTCAAAAGCACTCTATCTACTCACAGATCACCAATCACAGGGAAATCTTAATTCTCTGGAGCCACAAAGCTGGAAGGAAATTCCTTGGAATAATCTGACACCACAATACAGTAAATTAATCATTTATGGGTCACTAATAACCTCCATATAATAAATCCCTAATCTTTCTACCCTAGGGTTTCAAGAATTCTACTAACAATCAAGGAGTTGAAATTAATTTTTAAGAAGAAGAAGAAATGAGGCATGAGAATTACTATTAGAATTAGAGTGAAGAGGAAAGGGATAGAGATATGCCCTCCAACTTCAAATCTGCCCAAGCAAGTAAGAGAGAAGGAGGAACGGATTAAATGGATGATTTGTGTTTAAAGGGAGTGAAGATTGTGTTGTTGTTGTTGATTTAGTTGGAATGGATGTATTAAATGTGAAGAGTAGTGGAAGGAGAGGATTTTAGAGAGAAGGGAGAGAGTTTGGGTTAGAGAAGGAGAGAAAGGAAATTCGAAAATGAGGGCGTGGGACGCGTCCGGGCCTATATATTGGCCTATGGTAATCGATTACCAAGGGCCGGTAATCGATTACCACGAAGAACTAGTAATCGATTACGAATTCTGGTAATCAATTACCATAGCCAAAGAGCTGGTAATTGATTACCATCCTTGGTAATCAATTACCACACGAAAAATTTTAACCCGTGGCATACAGAGAGGATTGTAATCGATTACAGGTCCTCTGTAATCGATTATCAACTCCAAAAACTTGGTTCCCTCCTTCTATTGTCCTTTTCCAGGTCCAGGATATTGCACAGACTTATTTACATTTCTTAATTTTAAGTTAATATCCTCTTTAACTTTACTCTCCATTAACTTTAAAACATAAACATAAATAAGGGAATACCTCCCATTTGGATTCAATAAAAATATCTAAAAATTCAAAATCCTTAGAAATTAGAATCCAACTTTTGGGTTTTAGTACAATTCTTTGAAAACTTGAGAGTTGAAAATGAATGGATTGTCTATTCCTTAAAATTCATTAAAAATCCCTCTTCAACTCATTGATGCCTAGAGAACCATTACCGGGACTTTTGATCTTAAGAAAATTCCTCAGTCCTATAGCCCTCTAAGGAGGCATAGGGTTGCACTGAATTTCTCGGGCTCAGTATCGACAGTGTAAGAACTCATGCTGAGGTGTTACACAGGACATAGGGCAACTTCGGTAAATTACTGGGAATAATAGAGAAAGAATATAATTCTGAAATTTTTATAGCATGTTACCTATGTGTTAGCTTTCTAAAAAAATTTGTTGCACTCTATTTGAAGTTGTATAGTATGAGTTATGTCCTTCATAATCCAGTCTGGTTAGGACTAGAGGCAGAAATCTAAGATTGACTTCAAAAATTCATATCTCACTCAATACAGATCCAATGGCCTTATAATTTATATGGTTGGGAAGCTCTAAATGTCTAGTTTCATATGAAATTTAGTTCATCAAATTCTAATGTCTATAGGTGAAGCTGTACACTTTGTAGTATGGACCATCTTTGGGTTTCTCAATTCAATCCCTTCTGACTGATTCCTTTTATGGTTTTTCACAAAGTATTCATTCTAAACCCAACATATACTCACTAATTTAGCCATAAACACCCCAATAAACTCAGTATACCATCAAATAAATAAATAGAAATAAAGTTGCAAATAGCCATCAATTCATAAAAATCAAGTAAGGAGGTTGAATCCTACCTCAAATCTTGAGTTTGAGCTAAAAAGAAGCAAGTCTGGGTGAAGGTATGGAAGTGGGGTGAAGAAATAAGGATGAAGATATGGAGATGATGAAGAAAATAAAAGGGAGGGGTCTGGTATTGAGGGAGGCCGAAAATGAAGGAGGAGAATATGAGAATTAAGTGAGGTTGAGGGATAAAATGTGATAGTGACCTATGTAATATGATTGGTTGATGCATGGACAATGGAAAGCTTGGCTAAGTCTCCCCCCTTTTTGGGCTGCATGTGGTGCCACTTTGAGGGGTTAAGTGGCTGAAGTTTTAGCCACTCTAATTAGGGTTCTATTAGTATAAATTCCTACTAACTCAGTTCTTGCGGTGCAGAATACTGAAATTCAACCGATTTCCTTTAAACTTGCGAAACATTGCTAGTATTCTTCTCATGTTTCCTACATGATTATTCAAATTTCTCCTAACCCAAATTTTTATATAATTTATTTATAATTATTCTTATTTTTCTAATGCCATTGAATAAATTGGTTAATGGTGCAAATCAAGCACACCGTACATCGGGATGTTACACACTACCTCTTTTAAAAAGAATTTTGCCCTAAAAAATTCTTTATCCCTAACAAGCCAACTAAATGTCGTAGATTTCTCTGCCTGCATTAATCTTCATATAGAGGTAGTCAGGCTCAATATGCAATTAAGTGCAACAGTTAAGCTACAATACACAACAAGGCTACCATGCATAAATAGCTATGTCCTTGTCATGTAAGGACCTAAAGCATGGCTTTTCTAAATCCTCAGAGTATACTTCGGAAGCATAGTCAGTCCATCCCAGGTCCGGTTAGGACGAACTGCTATGATACCATTAATGTAACACCCTCCTAGGTACAGTACTATGCTTAAGTCATAATACATCGCCCCAGGAATTGTTACTATTATTTAAACAGACCTTATATAATAGCGCTCTTTGGCCGTCTTCAATCTTCCTAGCTCTGTCCAATATAATCATCTTCTAGCTCTCCTGAGATACGTGGAGATAACACAGAAATATACATAGGAGTGAGAATTATAAATTCTCAATAGGATTCCTTAGACTACCACACACCTTGTCATCGTTATTATCTCCAGCTGCTTTGATTTATTATGAAAAAGGTGAACATGCCATAGAAACTATAAATGACATTTAAAGAGTTCAAAAATAGCTATTCTGAAGCAGGTTAATTTTATTCACACAATTGACAATTAATAGGGAGCAAATTCATAATTGCAGTAGAAATATGACTTATGCATATGCAAATGCTCCTCATGTCAGTATGCAGATGCACTTGTGCTTTCTTTAACTTTCTTTACTTGATACACCTAGGCGTTACGTGTTGCCGTCCCTAAGATGTCAGTGTGCATATATCTTTAATCTTTACTGCCCTTGGGTAGCCTAATCCCAGAGTAAGCTCAACTCGTGACTATCGTCACACAGTATTGACTTGCAAGGGGACCCACGTGCCTCTAAATTAGAGGGAGTTAGCTGGCCAATTGCCTCCAACTTAAAGGGACCCAATAGTTTTAGCTGTCTTCACCTGGAGGGTCCCAAATAATTGCCTCCAGGTGAAGGAACCCATATCTTATCTGTTTAACTACCTTCATAGGGAGGATCCAAATAATTGCCTCCAAGTGAAGGGATATCATATTATCTATTTATACTCTTTCATGGTTCATTTGCTCTTGTATTCATATATGAATATGCTTCAAAGACTTATGCACATGCTTCATACCTTACTTTCAAATATTCATACTTATACGATATTCATGTACATAACATATAGGCATTCATAACTTTCATATATTTCTACCGAAATTTCAGTAGCATAATAGATCGGATCGGCTTCCTTATGAATAGTATTTTTTCAATTCAAATAGTCAGATAGAGCAGTAGAACCAATATAGCACATTAATTTTTCAGCATCAATATGGAATTGCAACATTCAACTTTAAATGAATGTCATACATACATTAAGGAATCTTAACACTCAATTTGGCAATTTTGCTTAAATTACTCAATTATGTCCTATCTTATAAATTGTGTCAGAATTTCATCTTAACTCCTTTGAATCTGAATTTTTAATATGTTGTGGCATTATGGGTCTATTTTCATTCCTCTTTGGTCCCACTAAGTTTTGATGAGCATAAATTGAGTTATTGAAATTTGATCCAAGACTGCGCTGCTATTAGGCAGAATTAGGTACTAGAAAGTAAGAATTCACTAAAAATAGAAATCTTATTAGATTTATATGAAACCTATGTCGTTTTAAAGCTAACTGAATTAGCTTTTATTTTTAATAAGTTTCATTTCATTTGAGTGGATAGAGCTCAAGTTGCAAGCTCTTAAAATTGGCTAATGTGGTTTGCCCTGTTTCAATCCAGTCAGGAAATAGGGCAAATTTGGTGAATTACTGGGAATAATAGAAAATGAATCTAATTCTGAAATTTTTGTAGCATGTTATTCTATATGTTAGCTTTCTAAAAAAATTTGTTGCACTCTATTTAAAGTTGTATAGGGTGAGTTATGCCCTTCACAATCCAGTCTGGTCAAGATTAGAGGCCAAAATCTAAGATTAACTTCAAAAATTCATATCTCACTCAACACATATCCAATGGCCTTATAAAATTATTTATTCGAACATTATTTGATTATCAATTTTATCATTATTGCTTAATAGTGGTACATGTTTTCTTTCCATAAATGACGCACTTTTCTTTTTCCTATCTTAAATTCAATTGTAAGTATGTATATAATTACAATTCAGAACAATGTCATTAATGTAAAATATGAAAAGTTAGCTAATCTGGCAATAATGTCATTAATGTAAAATATTAAGGTATGAATATTATAAATTAGAACTACTCCCAAAAATATATTTTATTTATCTAAATCTATATTTTATTATTTTATTTATCTAAATAAATTCTAAATGATTAAAATAACAGAACATTTATGTTAACACTCATAATCATATTAGTCATAATTAATAAAGTAATAATTTATTAAATTTTATTTACAATTTTAATAAAGATCAATTTTTAACTGTATTACTCAAATATCTTTTCATGTTCTTGTAATTTTATATTTATTTATTTTAATTCATTTTTATGATTCAAGTGAAATGTTTATTTTTTATTTTTTGGTCATTTCACCTCTCTTAATTTGATTTTAATTAAATCATAAATAAAAGAAACAAGATTCTTTTGAAAATACAAAAAAGTTCTAATTAACATTGTTAAATTTAAATAAATAAAATGATAAATATTGATAAGTTTTTAATGATTTAAATTATCAAAATTTGTTTTTAAATAGTAATTATCGTATACTTTTTCATATGACACTGAGAGAGACCTTTTATATGAGTTAACAAAAGTAGACTCAGGTTCAACATTAATAAACGCTCAAATTTATTTTGGTTCGAGGATGATGAAAACATTAATAATAACTTAGTAGGCAGCATTATTATTGATTTAAATTAAACTTTTAGTTGAAACATTTTAAAATCTTTCCATTTAAAAAAAGATTTCTTAGGTAATAGAATTGAAAATGGCTAATTGAATGACACATGTAAAAAGTTTGCAGATTATGGATCTTGAATTATTGGTGTTATATGTAACACCTTATCAGACAAAATACTATGCTTAAGTCATAATATATTACCTGATAAGTTATTACGTGTGGCGAACTAATTAAATTTCATTTTCTGTTTCATTACTAATTACCCATATAGAGTTAATTGTCCACTTCAATAAATTTCTGCTTGACGGTAGAGTGAATACTAGATAATCATTGTACCGGAAATAAAGCAAAGTAAATAAAACTGTGGAATAGACGGAATTACTGAAACTTCATCACATACGTAGGTATGTATATACATCTATTTTCAAAGTTGTCAAAATATATATAAAACAGTATAGGGTAATAAAATGAGGCCATTTAAAACAAAATAAATCGACCTGTCACTACCATTAGAACCCTATCTGGTCCCCAAGGGACATTTTATGTACAACTCCTGACTCCTACCCATCTATCCATAACCCAGACTGCCAAAAGAGGGTCATCCTGTACATCTACTGCTGCTACGGTAGGTACTCTAACTAGATGGATTCTGAGGAAAGGAATCCATTCGCCATGCCGGTATCCGCAGGAGTGTAGTCCACGCTCGGAGCAGACGGTGAGGAAGATGAACTCTCTGTCTCAAACGGATCCTCCTTAGACATCGAGACTGAGGGTATCTGCTATGGTGGTGAGGCTGGCAGAGCCATGGGAGCTGCTGCTACTGCGTGTAGAGGTGGAAACGGATGGCCCATGTATAGCGGAATAGCAATGTAAGGTGCAGCGAGGTCGAAGAGTGGATGAGTAAGGGGAACAGCAAAATCTCTACAAAAGAAAAAATAAAAATGGAACTAACATCTGCCAGATACATATATACAATCTAAAAATGGGTCCAAGTGGATGTGAAGCTCATGGAACTTGATGAACAGAACTCTGGTTGTCGCGTTCTCCATAATCTGAGAATGACGCGGAAACATATAGTAGGGTGAGAAATAGAGATTTCTCAGTAGGAATTCCTAAATCTATGCATTTCTGTCATCACTATCATTCTTAGGTGTTGCGGATTTTGGTTGATTAAAAGGAAATGGTACATCAACAGGATGTCCTAATCAATTAGTTATAGAAATCATAGCCCGAAACACAGCTTTGTTTTACTTAAGGCAATAAAGGAAATTAAACAGAGAAATAAACAACCAGACCTGTGTTTTCAACATAGTTAAGTGACAATCATAAAATAAACAATGATATATATATATATATATATATATATATATATATATATATATATATATATATATATATATATATATATATATAATAATGGTGCAATTAACTCAATGCATGATAACAGAAATGGTAGATATGCATAAGAAATAATGCACTTGACCTTAACTCATATTTTTCCATACTTGGTCCCTTAGGAGTCTATTGGCCATAAAACTCCTTGGTAATAGTCCGCTTTTCAAAATCGAGCTCGTTCCTATACAGGGTTGTCGGGTTTACTTTCGCTAACCTCCCCACTGATCTATTCCCCTTAACTTTGTTCAGGGGCTAGCCCAAGTCACATGAAAATCCTTCCTCATTCTTATAAGGGTAGCATTGCTCATCTTAAACTTTGATCAATGCATGTATAACTTGTAAATTCATATTAATTGCAATCTTTACCGAAATCTCGGCAGCATAACGGATCATGTCCGTTTCCATATGAGTAGTACTAGACATCTAGGAAATTTTAATTAAACAGCAAACCCAATAGCGAACATCATATTCACACCAAGATTATAACAATATCAATAGGTGCAAGTTTTAAAAACCTTAAGTCTTAATCTATCTTGCAAGCCTTTAACTTTTATTGATGTTCCCGAGTTTGACTTCCAAGATTAAATTGGATCCGAGTTCCGAGATTATATAAGTTCCGACTTCTAGGGTTATGTTCAATCTCCGAGATTATATAAATTCCGACTTCCAGGATTATGTTCAATCTCCGATCTTAACCCACCATTGGTCTTCCAAGACTTTTATGAGTGTGTTTTCTAAATTCCAAGCTTCTAACATTAACTATACCCGATCTAGCTCTCTGTTTGCTAATTTTCGAGTTCAACATTAAGTATACCCGACTAGCTCTCTGTCTGCTTTATCCTTAAGTATACCCGACCTAGCTCTCTGTTTGCTAAGTTCCGAGTTCCAATATTAACTCAAATTATTTGTGTTTTATCCCAGACTGCCCTACTTCTAGCCAGAATTGCACTCTTATAAGAGAAAATTCACTAAAAATAGAAATCTAGGTGAAATCATACGAAGTTTATATCAATGTAAAGCTAACAGAGGAAGCTTTCAAATGAAATAAGTTGCATCTCATTTGCGTGAGTATAATTTGAGATATAAGCCCTGAAACTTGACCTTAATGGACTACCCTATTCCAGCCCAGGTTGAACTTAAGGTAAATTCCTTGATGTACTGGGGATAGTTGGCAATGAATCTGATTTTAAAATTTTTATGGATGTTCCCTCATATGTTAGCTTTCAAACAACGTTGGATTCACTCAATTTGGAGTTGTGTAAGGTGAGTAACACCCTTCTCAACTCACACTACCCGAATGAAGGTCCTGATTTCTAGGTCAAACTTCAAAAATTCATAACTACCTCTATATTAATCCAATGGCCTTATATTATATATGTATGGAAAGCCATGAATGTCTAGTTTCATATAAAAATAGATTCATGAAATTTAAACGGCTGTAGGCGGATCCGTACACTCTGTCGTACAGACCGCTGAGAAAAACCCTAACAGCTTCCTTGAGTTTCCTCTTTTCTTCAAGTTCTTCATACCAATTCCAATTCTAATCACAACACACATGTAAATTTAATCATAAACCATCATCATCACTCCAAATCACATCAATATCATGAGGAAGACAAAATCCTCACACAGCCCCAAATCAAGAAAAACAAGAGAAGAAATTGAATTTCTATCTTGTTTAGTTGAATTCTTGTTGATTGGGTGTCTTAGATGGAAGCAACTCTTGATGAGACTTGAAGAGGGGATGAAGATGGAGTGAAGATGAGAGTGAATAGAAGAGAAATGATGGGAGCTTCAGCAGCTAAGTTGGCCGAAAATTCAAGGAGAGAAGGGAAGAAAAAGGTGAAGACTTTTGGAGCAAGTTTCACTTGATTGGTGGATTTCACCTTGCCTTTCAATTTGGTTTGGCTTCCCACTCTTCATGGCTGAAACTGGCACCACATATGGGGGTATCTTGGCTAAATCCTAGCCATTCATCCTAGGGCACTCACAGTATAAATTCTATTGATCCGGTTCTAACAGTTTAAATTACCGAAATCTTACCGATTTCTCTTAAATCGGCAAACCGGTTTTAGAAAAATTCTATGAGGTTTCCTATGTCCCTAATCTAATTCCATCAAGCCTAATCACTTCTAAATCACACTTAATTGGCTTTAAGTAAATGCTTAATCGAATTCCGATTAAACCCACTTATTCGATAAAAATCGAACAACTCGGTTATTAACGATAAAATTTTTCGGACGTTACATTATATATATTTGTCAATTAATATATATTATTAAAAAATTTATTGGAATTAAGGTCATTTAGTTAACAACCAAGATTATAACTGAAGTCCTCTTATGACTCTTATGATATAACTTTCTTGACAATTCACAGTTTGGCACTATCTTTAAAATAAAATATTCCAGTAAACTTTGAGAAAATTTACCTTTTTCATAATATTTGCCGAACTGACATATTAATAAATAACTTATGGTTAATTTTTTTAATTTTATATTCCTTAATTTATAATTTACTAAAAATGTATTGTGACAATATAATTTATAATTAATTTTTTAATTTTATCTTTCACAATTTGCAATTAATTTAAAAACATAGTGTGACATTAAAAAAATGTATATATATATATATAAAATAGGAATTAATTAATCTTAAAGCAATTTCCACCGTGTATTAGTCTATTTTTTTTCATTTGTCAACAAGTAATATTTGTTAATAAAATTCTATTGAAAAGTTATTGTGATTTTTTCTTTAAAAGGCAAGTTGATGCTTTTGCCTATGGGTGTCTATTGGGTTGAGTTTGGTTGGTTGAGTTTCGGATACTTTTTAAACCCAATCTACTCATTCAAGTAGTGGATTAAGTATATATATATATATACACACACACATGAGATTGCTAACCTTCATATTTTATTTTGTACAAAAATGTTTACTCATTTTTTTCTTGAGTCAATTTATAACTTTGGATAACTTTGTAACTTTATTTTACTTACATTAATTATTATGCTAACTTTTCTCTCTTCAAATTAATATCCACTTGGCACTTTTTATCTCCACATGAATTTTTTTTTTCATTTTTCTCTTATCTAAATCTAAATATTATATAATCGATTAAAAATTGTAATACCTATACAAAAAATTCAAGTAATTAATATCATTATATGTTGTATAAATATACTTCAATACTATTTCAATAAACTATTTTTCATAAAATTCAAAAGCAATTATCGTTATAAAATTTTTAATATATTTTATAAAACAAATTCAGATTTTTTTTTCTGGACATTATAAAAAAAATTCTTCTAATACGTTCCTTTCTCCATAGGTGAATTTTAATTAATTTTGAATTTTGATTAACATTCTCTGAAGTTTTCTATACTTCATCAAAACATAATTTTATTATTAACATCTGAAAAAATAATGTCAATAATTTATAATTAATTTCCAACTTATTTTTCTTAAATTTGATCACTTTATTTATATATATTGAAAATTTCATAATTATAATTGTTTTTAAATTTTATAACAAGCTTATTTAATTAACATTAAAATATATTTATTCGACATATTTTTTTCGTAAATATTTATTTAACATATAATGATATTACTTTTTTTAATCATTTATATAATATTTGGGTACATAAAAAAAACAAAGGAGAATAAAATTCATATAGAGATAAATAGTAATAAGTGAATATTAATTAGGGGAGAGAAAAATTAGAGTAATAAATAATGTAAATAAAGTAAAATTATAAAGTTGCCCACATAACCTCCACATAAAAGGATAGAGGTTATATATATATACATCATGTCTATAAATTTTCACATTAATCCGAAATTATTTAATACACTTTTATATACATTTAAATCAATATAATAAATATTTATTAAATGTTATGTAAAAAAGAATTATTTTATCACATTCTTATTGATGTCTAATTTAAAATTTGGTACAAATGATCTATATGATATATACTTATAATTTAATAGTTGGATTGATAAAAATTATATCCTATAAAAAATTATTAAAGGTATAAGTGTACCAAATCTTACACCGGTGTCAACGGATCTCTCTCTCTCTCTCTCTCTCTCTCTCTCTCTCTCTATATATATATATATATATATATATATATATATATATATATATATATATATATATATGACATACTTGTTAAAACATATCAATATACATAATTGAACACAATAAATTTGAACATGTATAACATAAATTCTAATATAAATATCAAGTCCATTAATAGGCATGAAAAATGTAAGTCTCAATGTACATAAATTTAAAGAAACATGTATAAGTCCTAAGATCTTTCAAGATAGCATAGATAAGTCCTAACTCCTAAAGGCATAACATGTCACACGATCAATGACATATCGATTGATATAATTATTGACTTTACTTTCAAGCATCTTAAGATATTCAATATCATTCACATTGTTCATTGGATTCTTATTGCAATAGTTTGTTAGATGCTTCATTAGTTTCACATCTCTATTTACTTTGGTCACTTTCTCAATGTAATCCCACAATGCCTACACATGAATATAATTGGAACCATGGAAAAGTCACGGGAAAAGTATCCTGAAAATGGAAAAATGCCTTTTTTTTTTTTTTAAACTTCACTATAAAAAAAAAGTTCCATAAATTTTATAAGAAATGACATAATAATCTATCCAATGAATTACCTCATAACTCAATCTAACTTTTTTTATAATAACTCTTCAAGGCCAATTAACTAAAATGAATGGTGTTAACCAACAAGAAAAGCCAAGCACAATAACTTTCTCCATCAATGGACTTGGAATGGAATCTTGCACATGGATAAACTTTGCTAAAGAAACAAAAGAACAAAAGAGGTGAACTGTTTATCTCCAACTGAAAAAACAAAAGAATTGATTTATTTCCTAACTTATTTTTGGTGTTCAAATTCACCCTCTAAGTAATTAATCTTCCAAATTTGCTCTCAAACTTTCAAAAATTGAACATGTTTATTAGGGATGTCAATTTTACCCATCTTTGTGGGTACCAGTAAGTAATACTCATGATGGGGGGGATTGAGGGAAAATTTTGCCTCTGCAAGTAATGAGATTGGATATTTTAAATTCTCGCTTGCTAAATGGGGTGGGGACGAGATCACTATCCTTGTACCCACGAGTGCCCATGTATTCAATGTTAGTGTATTTTTAGAGTTTTCTTCCTCTTATTTCTTAACATTTATTTATTTATTTTATATTTCTAGGTATGGCCACTGCATTTTTAGAATATTCTTTCTCTTAATTCTCCATATTGATTTTTTTACTTGTTATACCTAGTTTGGAGCTAAATTTATGTAAAGTTACTGCAACTCATAGTTACTAGGTTCCAACTTGCACTTGAAGTATAAAATATAATTGGTTGATTAATTTTGGGTTACAATTGAAGTGAAAGAATATATAGTGGGTACCCATGGATATCTATAGATACCCATTTATCCATGCAGGAAATCAAAGTTGGGATACCCATGTGGGTATGGGGCCAGGGATAGGGGCAAGTTTTTATTCACAAGATAGGAGACAAGGGCCTAACCCTTGCCCCTACCACGCCCCATTGATATTGCTAATGTTTATTCTTTTCATAAATGTTATTAATTACATTGATGGAAGGATCTTATCTGCTATCTGAGTTGGTAAAAATCATATAAATAACATCTCATGTGGCAAATTCTATTTTCAGATTTACCTTATAAGTAATACATGTACCAAAGTTGTTCTCTAAACTTTTAAAATCAAACACATTTATCCATTTTGCAAATGTCATTTGTTACATTAATGGAATGAAGTTGTCAGATTCTTTGTGATGTTATCTCATCCGAGAATCACATCAATAAAAGCATAAAAGATTAATTCCCTAATAATGTAACAAATGGTTTTGAAAATGAAAGGGTGCATTATTCTAAACAATTTTTTTTTAGGTGTCCCTCTTCCCTATTTCAGGGAAAGAGATTAATTCCTTTCGAGTATAGTCAAATTTGCCTTTTCAATTAGTGTTTTATCCAAAAATCAAACTGAAGTCCTCTCTAAGATTATAGTATACTTCTACCATCTGTACCAACTCCTTTGTTGATAAGCAAAATGATTTTAAAAACTAATGTTAGGACCTAATTGAAAAAATTAGCATAGAATAATATGTTCACCAATTGCCAATGGCGCATTATTCATGCAAAATGGTTTTGAAAAAATGTGCATTGTTGCACATTGCAATTGCACGGATGAAACACTACAAAGTAGGGCACGTGCTACCAATAATCTTTCATCCATTTGCTTTTTGGGGGGGGGGGAGTAGGTATCCATTTGCTATTTGTGGAGTGACCACAGATGTTGCCAAGCTTTTTTTTTTTAATTTTTGGGGTCAAAGGGAGGGTTTTGGGTTGTCACGACCCAATCCAGGCCATGACCGGCGCTTAGAGAACATGCTCCCTAGCAAGCCTTACACATCAAGATTTCATGAAAATTTGAGCAGAGTTTCCTCTATATTTAGGATATTTCCCAAATATGAGTACTTATCCTGCAATTTAGCAATCACACACTTCCATAGGGGATCCGGGCATTCTCAGAATGCACCCCTCAGCACACAGCACAATTTATAAACAAACATATTCATCCAATTATAATTCATTCAACAAAGTTAATATACAATAATTAATCCACTAAGTTTAAACAATCTCCGAACATAATTTAACATACTAGCAAGGGACGGACCCTGCCTGTAGTACTATGGAGCTACAACTAAGATTACAACAAATGAAACAAAATACAATTATAGGCCCTTACTATATAGGGCTCATCCCAAGAGGAATCTAATGATGCTGAGTAGAGGGATCGGCTCCCAAATGCGAACTTTGTATCTGAAAAGAATATAACAACCACAGGGTGAGTTTGGTAAACTCAGTGAGAGATAGGCCACTTTCGAGCCTCATAAGTCAATGTAAATATATATAAGTTAAAAACAATTTCATTCAAATGAGGAAAATGGTGGAAATATCTAACAGGATAAACAGGCAGGATTCACACTTAGGTGGTCGTTCCTTCGTGTGAATCCCGAAATCAGGCACGCACCCCCTTATAAAGAGGCCGTGAAGTACAGGCATACACCACACTATATGTATGGCCGTGAAATATCCGTCCTTGTTACCCCTTATGAATTGGCCATGTAATATCATAGTCCAAGGTGCACCAAGGCTAACGTCTACTGTCGTTAGCAAACAGATCCTGTCACAGACTTTTCTATTCTTTTATATTCATAAATCTCATTTCATATTCAAATTCCATTCGTCATTGACTCATGAGTAGTGTTTCTCAAAGTAAATAAACAATCATAAATTTAAAACAAGATAAACTCAAAAGCATGCTATCTACTCATAGATCACCAGGCACGGAAAAATCTAAAATCTCCAGATCCACAAAGTTGGAGAGAAGTTCCTTGGAAATATCTAACATTACAATATAACACTAGGATCAATTTTGGATCATTAACACATGTACCATAAATTCTCTAGTCTTAAAATCCTAGGGTTCCAAGAATTCAACTAAAGATAAAAGGAATTGGAATTGCTTGGAAGAAGGAAAGAACAATACATAAAACTTACCTCTAGAATTGGAATAAGAGAAGAAGAATAAGGTGAGCTCCCACTTTAAATCCTCTCAAGCAAGAATGAAGAAAGAGAAGAAATTTGTATAGATGGTTGATTGTATTTAATGGAATGAGTATGGTGTTGTTGTTGTTGATTTAGTTGGGAAGATGATGGAATGAAGTTGATAGATGTAAGGAATGGTGGAAGGAGAAATTCTAGAGAGAAGGGAAAGAGTTTGGGGTTAGAGAGAGAAAAAAAAACAAAAAAATGAGGGTGTGGGACGCGTCTCCGTATATATATTGGCCTGTGATAATCGATTACCATTACAGTGTCGATTACCCATGAACAAATATTTGTGTCGATTACCAAAGGCTAGTAATCAATTACCACAAACCCAAAACTGGTAATCGATTACCATATTTGGTAATTGATTATGACGTGAAAATTTTCAGCCCAAGGACATACAGAGAGCCCCGTAATCGATTACCAGCTTCATGGTAATCGATTACAACATCCCAAAACATGGTTCCTTGATTCCAAAAGATATCCAACACCCAAGATCATCATAAACGAATTAAACGCATCGATCAAACACGATTAACACAGAAAAATTTGAAAATACACCAAGGGTGTTACATACTCCCCCCTCAAAAGAATTCGTCCCCAAATTCTAAACAAAACAATAGTCACCTCACTCGAATAGGTGGGGGTATTTGGTCTGCATGGCTTCTTTAGTCTCCCAAATTGCTTCTTCTCTTGAGTGATTCTTCCAAAGTACGTTTACAAGAGTCACCTCCTTTGAGCATAATTTTCTCACTTGACGATCAATTATAGCTACAAGCTCTTCTTCATAAGTTAAATCTTCCTCTAACTGGATGGTATGCGGAGCGAGCACATGAGAAGGGTTAGGGAGGTACTTCCATAGCATAGACACATGAAATACTGGATGAATCATGGCTAAGCCAGGTGGTAAGGCCAAATGATATGCCACTGGGCCAATTCTATCCAAAATTTCAAAAGGGCCTATGTAACGAAGGCTGAACTTGCCTTTCCTTCCAAACCTCATTACACCTTTCATAGGGGACACACGAAGGAACACCAGGTCACCTACGAAGAATTCCAAGTCTCGCCTACGATGATCAGCATAAGCCTTCTGCCTACTCTGAGCTGCTAACAATCATTCTCTAACTATCCGAACTTTCTCTAATGAGTCTTGTACTAAATCTGGCCCCAAAACCTTAGCCTCACCCGCCTCAAACCATCCAATGGGAGACCTACAGCGTCTTCCATACAAGGCTTCGAATGGTTCCATCTGGATGCTAGTCTGATAACTATTGTTGTAAGAGAATTCAACCAAGGGCATGTAATTATCCCAATTCCCACCAAAATCCAAAATGCAGGACCGCAACATATCTTTAAGGATTTGAATTGTTCTTTCAGATTGCCCATCCGTTTGAGGGTGGAATGCCGTACTTAAATCTAGTCGGGTTCCTAAGGCTTTTTGGAATGCCTTCCAAAAATGAGAAGTGAACTGAGGTCCACGGTCCGAGATAATGGACGTTGGAACTCCATGAAGTCGAACAATCTCATCAACATAAAGTTTGGCATAACGGGAAGCTTTATAGGTAGTCTTGACTAGGAAGAAATGAGCCGACTTGGTTAATCTGTCTACTATCACCCAAATAGAATCAAAACCCCTAAAGCTCTGAGGTAATCCGGTCACAAAATCTATGGTAATTCTCTCCCATTTCCACTCAGGTATTTCAACCTATTGCAATAACCCAGCAGGTCTTTGATGTTCAGCTTTGACTTATTGACATACTAAACATCGTGATACAAAGTCCCCTATATCCCTCTTCATGCCTTCCCACCAAAACAATTATTTCAAATCATGATACATTTTAGTGGAACTTAGGTGAATTGTATATCCGGAATTATGGGTTTCCTCCAGAAGAGTCCTCTTCAAATTGCCTACGTTTGGCACAGGCAATTTCTGCATCTCGAAGCTCCTGCCTGATCAAGGGAGAACTCAGGCTTCTTCCCATTGCGAACTTCATTCCGTAATTTACATAATTGAGTATCCTCATATTGGGCAGTTTTGATTTGCTCAATCAAGGAAGATCGTGCCCGAACATGGCCAAAAGTGGCCCGGACCCTCCAAGCTCAAAGTGAATACCCTAAGATTCTAACTTGTGGATTTCTTCCACTATGGGCCTTCTCACCGATGCTATATGTGCAAGACTACCCATAGATTTCCTGCTCAGTGCATCGGCCACTATGTTTGCCTTGCCTGGATGATATAGAATAGTGCAATCGTAGTCCTTAAGCAATTCCATCCACCTACGTTGCCTCAAGTTTAAATCCTTTTGTTGAAAAATATACTTCAGACTCTTATGATAGGTGTAGATCTCACACGATTCCCCATAAAGATAATGTCTCCAAATCTTTAGTGCAAACACTACGGCTGCCATTTCTAGATTGTGGGTGGGGTAATTTTGCTCATGTCTTTTCAATTGCCTTGAAGCATAAGCAATAACTCGTCCATGTTGCATAAGAACACATCCGAGTCCTACTCGGAAAGCATCGCAATAGACAGAATACCCTCCCGATTCTGAGCGCAAAACCAGCACAGGGGCTGTAGTAAGACAAGTTTTAAGCCTTTGGAAGCTCTCTTCACAATCATCAAACCATTGAAAAGGTACACCCTTTTGCGTGAGCTTAGTCAAAGAAGCCGAGAAAAGTCTTTTACAAATCTTCGATAATAGCCTGCCAATCCTAAGAAACTCTGAACTTCAGTCATGGTTGTCGGCCGTGGCCACTTTTGGATAGCTTCTATCTTCTTAGGATCCACCATGATTCCTTCTTTTGATAGGACATGACCTAAAAAGGTCACTTGATCCAACCAAAATTCACATTTGAAAAATTTTGCATAGAGTTGGTGATCCCTTAGAGTTTGCAGAACGATCCGCAAATGGTATTCATGCTCTTCCTTACTTCTTGAGTAAACCAAGATATCGTCAATAAAGACGATCACAAAGTGATCCAGGAAGAGTCTGAACACTCTGTTCATCAAATCTATGAAAATAACTGGGGCATTGGTTAATCCAAAGGACATTACTAAGAACTCGTAATGTCCATAACGGGTTCGAAAAGCAGTCTTAGGAATATCTTCCTCCCGAATTCTCAACTGATGATATCCGGATCGAAGATCAATTTTAGAAAAGCACGATGCTCCTTGAAGTTGGTCAAACAAGTCATCAATCCTAGGCAAGGGATATTTATTATGAACTGTCAACCGATTGAGTTGTCTATAGTCCACATATAACCGCATGGAGCCATCCTTCTTCTTCACGAAGAGCACAAGAGCACCCCATGGGGACGTGCTAGGACGAATAAAGCCCTTCTTCAGCATGTCTTGCAACTAAACTTTCAACTCCCGAAGTTTTGCTGGAGCCATACGATAAGGAGGAATAGAAACAAGCCGAACATCTGAAGTCAAATCAATACAAAATTTAATCTCCCTATCTGGAGGCATTCCTAGTAGTTCGTCAAGAAACACATCTGGAAATTCTCTTACCACATGAACTTGATCAAGACTAGGTACCTCCATTTCTACGTCGTGAACCACCGCGAAATAGCCTTCGTTTCCTTTATCCATCAATTGCATCGCCGACATAGAAGAAATTAGGTGAGTGGGGGTTAAGCTGCTATCTCCCCAAAATATAAAAGATGAACTATCGGGCATCTCAAATTTCACTGCCTTAGAATGGCAATCCACCGAGGCATGGCACGAGGACAACCAGTCCATACCTAGGATGACATTGAAGTCTATCATCTCCAGTAACAACAAGTTGGCTGCAGTATACACTCCCTGATACTAACCATACGGGAGGGAAACATTGGCCCGAACCATTAAGGATTCTCCCATGGGGGTTCTAACCCAAAAAGGGTGATCTAACAATCTTAGGTTCTTTGATTGAAACGAGAAGCAAAGTATGGGGATACATAGGAGTGGGTGGAGCCCGGATCAAACAACACATACGCTTCAAAAGAATTAACATGCAAGGTACACCGCCACTACCATTTGAAGCACAGGCATCTTGCCTTGTCAGGCGAAGACTGCGGGTTGGCCTCACTCTTGCTCCCTCTACCACGAGCCTCTGCACCTTTTCTACCGCCAGAACCTCCACCTACTTCCCTACAGACCCCTTAGGAAGGTCCATGAGAAGCTCCCAGAAGATAAAGGCTGAGTAAGGCAGCGGCCGCTGGCAGACGTACAAAGCTTGGATCAAAAGCCCCTTTCGAATAGGGACAATCCTTCTTGAGACGTCCTGTCAGGCCACATCCAAAACAAGCTCCAGTGGCTCTATAACACTGTCCCAAATAGTAATTCCCACAAGACTGACATGCAGGCCTAGAGTGGTAAAATTGCCCCCAGCTCACCCTTGCATGCCAGTGAGATGCCTTTGCCGACTTGGGACCACTGCACGGTTCACACTCATAAGAGCAGGCCCTGAAGAAGTAGCCCCTCCTGAGGGTGCCTGACGTCGGCCCTGGAAATTTTGAGCTCCCCTAGAACTAGATCCTCCAGAAAAATTCCCTTTCATTTTCTGCTTCTTGCCTGCCTCCTTGGTCGCTCTCCGCTCCTCCCTTCCGATCTCGAGACCATAAGCAGCATCCACTATTTCAGCATAAGACATTCTCCCAACCATAGGAAGTAGGTTGGAGAATAAAGGGTCAAGCAATCCTCGGACAAACCTCCTAGCTCTCATGGTGTCATCGGATACCAAGTGATAGGCATAGCGGGACAATTTGGTAAATTGTTCTTCATATTCTGCTATAGACATACTTGGAGTTTGCCTTAATCTTTCAAAATCAGCAGCATACTTCTCCCTTTTGTTGGCCGGAAGGAATCTCATCATGAAAACCTTAGTAAATTCTTCCCAAGTGAGGGGAGGTAAACCAGAGGCATCCCTGCCTTCCATGAGTGTGGCACACCACTGCTCTACCATCCCATTCAAATTGTGCTACGGCTCACTTTCTCTCTCATTTCGGGCATCTAAGGACTCTGAGGACCTTGTTGGTGCGATCAAGAAATTGCTGAGGGTCATCCATCAGGGGATTTCCGGAGAAACTGGGTGGATTTAATCTGAGAAAGGATTCGATTGACACTTCATTCCCTTCTCGTTGATGACGAGGCTCACGAACCGGTGGGGTTAGTTCCGCATGAGGTTGCGGTTCATTCCTCCTTTGATGGGCTAAGAGTTCCACCAGAGTATTGAGAGTCTGGTGAACCCCCCTCATTTCAATTGCCAAATTGATTGGCTCTTCATCAGGAGTAGGCCCTTCTGGTTGCCTAGCCGGTCTTCCACGGCCTCTTATTCGACCATGACCTCTCCGTCTTCTAGGAGGAGAAGGGGCTTGGTCCGATTCAGCGTCAGAAGCCTCATGGGCTTCCGCCCTTGTAACATGGGTGCAAGTTCTAGGTGGCATTTCACCTAAGGGAAGAGTTTATCGAGGTTAAGACCAATTGATATACCAAGTAAGAAAACACTTGAAGTGAATAAATCATGAACGATAGATACATGAAAGATAATCCTAAAGGCCTCTGGTAGTATCACGTTTTGTGAAAAATGGGCCGGCTTCCATTTGCACAATCGTGATCCCACTAAAGGACACTTGCTCCATAGTACACAGGGAAACCTAAGCTCTGATACCATCTTTGTCACGACTGATCCGGTAGTCGGACTAGAGAGCACAACACACTCCCTAGCAAGCCTTACACATCAAGATTTCACAAAAATTTGGGCAGAGTTTCCTCTATATTTAGGATAATTCCCAAATATGAGTACTTATCCTGCAATTCAGCAATCACACACTTCCATAGAGGATCCGAGCATTCTCAGAATACACCCCTCAGCACACAGCACAATTTATAAACAAACATATTCATCCAATTATAATCCATTCATCAGAGTTAATATACAATAATTAATCCACTAAGTTTAAATAATCTCCGAACATAATTTAACATACTAGCAAGGGTCGGACCCTGCCTGTAGTACTATAGAGCTACAACTAAGATTACAACAAATGAAACAAAATACAATTATAGGCCCTTACTATATAGGGCTCACCTCGAGAGGAATCTAATGATGTTGAGCAGAGGGATCGGCTCCCAAGTCTGAACTTGTATCTGAAAAGAATATAACAACCACAGGGTGAGTTTGGTAAACTCAGTGAGAGATAGGACACTTTCGAGCCTCATGAGTCAATGTAAATATATATAAGTTAAAAACAATTTCATTCAAATGAGGAAAGCAGTAGGAAATATCTAAGATAAATAGGCGGGATTCACACTTAGGTGGCGATTTCAGCCGTGTGAATCCGAAATTAGCACCCCACACTTATAGAGTAGTGAAGTACAGGCACGCACACACATTATATGTATGACGTGAGGAAATATCCGTCACGCACTTTTACCCCATTGGGTGGCCATGTAATATCATAGTCCAGAGAAGTCTTGCTTGAGAAATTGCGTCTACTTGCATCGTTGTAAAGCAGATCTTTGTCATAGACTTTCCTATTCTTATATTCATAAATCTCATTTCATATTCAAATTCCATTCGTCATTGACTCATGAGTAGCGTTTCTCAAAGTATATAAATAATTATAAATTTAAAACAAGATAAACTCAAAAGCATGCTATCTACTCACAGATCAGGAAGGAAAATCTTAAATCTCCGGATCCACAAAGTTGGAGAGAAGTTCCTTGGAAATATCTAACATTACAATATAACACTAGGATCAATTTTGGATCATTAACACTCCCCATACCATAAATTCTCTAGTCTTAAAATCCTAAGGTTCCAAGAATTCAACTAAAGATAAAAGGAATTGGAATTGCTTGGAAGAAGGAAAGAACAATGCATAAAACTTACCTCTAGAATTGGAATAAGAGAAGAAGAATAAGGTGAGCTCCCACTTTAAATCCTGTCAAGCAAGAATGAAGAAACAGGAGAAATTTGTATAGAGAGAGAAGAAAAACCGAAAAATGAGAGTGTGGGACGTGTCTCCGTATATATATTGGCCTGTGGTAATCGGGACACACAATGAACAAATGGTGTGTCGATTAACCACGAACAATTTGTGTCGATTCTGTGTTGTAATCGATTCACGGTAATTTTTAACCCAAGGACATATTAGAAGCTCGTAATCGATTCTACCGAACCTTGTCGTAATCGACAACATCTCAAAGCAGCTTTCCAGATTCCAAAAGATATCCAACACCCAAGATCATCATAAACGAATTAAACGCATCGATCAAACACGATTAACACAGAAAAATTTGAAAATACACCAAGGGTGTTACATGGATTCTTCTCTCCACTTCCTGCCTTTGACAAGATCAAACCCAGGGTGCACATCATGCAAGGCCAAGACTTTGGCCACTTGAGCTCGCACCTTGCCTGTGGATGCTACCAAGTTTAGATAAAATCTTTTAACTTGTTGGGCTTTGGAAGGCCTCTAGGTCCACTTAATCCCATTGGATAGGAGCACCAGCAGCTTCAACCTACTAATCATTGACATATAAAATTGTCCTGAATTGACAAAAAAAAACTTAAATATATTTTTATTCCCTAAAAATATTACGAATTTTGGTTTTGGTCCTTATAAAAAATAAATTTTGATTTACATCCAAACATTTCCAAAAATATTTAATTTAAGTTCCTACGATTATTTTGTTTTAATTTAATCCTTGTATCAAAGTAATATATTTATTTTAAGTTCCTAAAAAATTATGATAATTTGGTTTAAGTTCTTTAAAATATTGATTTGAGCTTCCTAAAACTAAATTATCATAGTTTTTTATGTTTGGACCCTAACAAAAAAGTGTTCTTTTATAGGGATTGAAACCAAAATTCACAACCTTTATAAAGATCAAAAATATTTTTAAGCTAAAAAAAAATTTGTTTCAAGAGTCCGCATGCGACAAGGGAACCATTGACTACTATATTGGCTTTGTATATGATGACATTCCCTGCTAATTTTAATGAAAACGTGAGGATGGGTGGATCGTTAAGGCTAAGAATGCTATGGGAAACTTCCAATTCGTAGGCCAATCACTCACTTTTTGGCGTCCATGTTCTAATTAAAGAATTTGCTTACTATCTTATCTTGTTGGACTAGGAGCCTGTTTGGTTCTCTGTTTGCAGTGGTCAGAAGGCTTTCTAGGAGAAGGAAAATGACTTTGTACAGTAAATGGTAGTGTTTAGTTTAATTTTTCTTTGCGCCCGAGGAAAGAAGATTCTTTGCAGTTCTTTCATTCTGTAAAAAGGCGCTTGAAAGGAATCTTACTATTAATCTCACATCAACAACCAAAAGTAATTTTACTTTATCCTATCCAAACAAAACTCATTCTTCTAAAAGGCCTTTTGACATATTCAAACCAAACAAAAATCATTCTTTTCAAAGACCTTCTTTCAAAAGACCTTCTCCCAAAAGTTAAACCAAATAAACCCTTGGGCAAATATAGTGATGCAGGCTTTATGTGTAGCTTGAAAACCTAAGACACACATTAAAATCTATATGAGTCTAGATGACAGCTCCCCCACACCTAACTCTCTTATAATAACATTCAAAGCATTGGGAGAATATGTATGTATATATGAATTCAATGTTAATTGACTCCATGGATTAATTACGTTAGCTTGTGATGGATCACGACGGGGACAGCTTCCAGTCCCCTGCGTTGCATACATTAGGAGCACAATATGGATATATATTGCCAAAAAAATATATATATCTATATATATTTATATATACTCTTTCACAGCTTAAGCTTGCAAAAATACATATGCCAAAAGGGAATAGATATTTGATATGAATTGACCACGTATAAATTTATTCAATAATAAAAATTTATATATGATTAGATCATATAAAATTTACATATAAAAATATCTACTCCCTATGTCAAAATATTTATATAAGGAACTCAAGCGATATATATATATATATATATATATATATATATATATATATATATATATATATATATATATATATATATAGAAGGTGTTTTATTTTAATAAATATATCTCAACAAATTTATTTAATCCATAATTAAAAAAACTACTTAATCCATAATATAAAAATGTATTATGCAAGAATTCATAGTTTCATTCTTTATTTTTTTTCAGATACAAAAGAGTAAAAAGACCTTTTCCTTCCTTAGAAATTTTATAATGTTCACTCTTAAAATAAAAAATAAAAAAGATTAAAAATCTACACATTAATTTATTTTTGCATATATATATATAGCATTTAAGTTCCTTGTATAAATATTATTGGCATAAGGAATGAATATTTTTATATGTAAATTTTATATAATTTAATCATATATAAAATTTTATTATTAAATAAATTTACATATGATCAGATCATATGGAATATCTATTCTTTTAGCATATGTATTTTTGCATGCTTAAGCTGTGAAAGAATAATTTGGACTATTTACGGAGGTTCAGATTCGGGGTACATCGTTTAACTGTTAAATTTGTCATATCTCTGTCGGCAAGTTCGAAACAAGGCAAGCTCAGTCCAGAGGTGCATGCACCATGCATAACAAGCGCTAGGTTGTCTTTGCGATTATCAAGAATTTAGGCCAATGCAAGCGGACAGCATGTATGTGCCTTTCACTTCTTTTTCTTTCCCTGCATTTCATTTCACGTAAAACCCACTTTCGAAAGAAAAATAAAATATTGCATTACCTCGTGATTCGAAGCTTTGTGGTAGTAACATTTAAGATTGTAGCCTCGTTTCTTGTGACTACAATCTTGTGACTTTACGTCATGGATAGGAAAAAGTTGGGCCGGCAATAGCCATAGGTACGTTTGGTTAAACTTTTGGAAGAAGATCTTTTAAAAGAAAATTTTTTAAAAAAAATATTTTTAAAAGAATAATTTTTATTTGGTTTGAATATATCAAAAGGCCTTTTAGAAGAATAAATTTTATTTAGATAGGATAATATAAAATTATTTTTAGTTATTAATGTCAGAATAATAGTAAGATTCCTTTTTAAAAGGTCTTTTTCTAAAATAAAAAGTAACTCCAAAGATACTTCTTCTAAAAGGCCTTCTGGAAAAAGATCTTTTGAAAAAAATTAAACCAAATACTACCATTTATTATACAAAATTATTTTTCTTCTCCTAAAAAACCTTCTGACCATGGAAAACCAAACAGGCAATATATCTATTGCCATTTTTGTTTTTGTTTAGCTTTTATTTAATTTTATTAAAATACTCTTTTTCGACTTCAATCAAAAGGATACTTAATCTTAATTATTTATTAGTTATCATAATATTATTAAAAGTTATTATTGTTATTTAATTAAATATTAATTCAATGATTTAAAAATATTTGCCATTTATGTCATTTTAAATTTTTACAGTCTTTTTTATGAAATTTTTATAAAATTATTAAATACTACAAGTATTGATTAGTAACTTATTTAATATAATTATTTAAATCAACATGTTAAACTGTTTTTAAAATTTTTTTATACAATAATTATCTAAATAATATAATATTGGATATTTTTTAAAAAAATAACAATAAAAGTGTACTGAGAAATCGTGGTGTACCACTATATACCTTATTTTGTAATATCTAGTGTTTATATAATTACAAAAAATTGAATAAACATATGATACTAAAGTTTATTGCTATTGACCATTAATTTTTACTATAGTAATTTTTGTTCGTTATTCATGTTCTTAAAAATTAAGGTAATTTGATACATTAAATTAATTACTTACTTGCATTAAAAATGGTTTTGAAAGGTTAAAATTTTTATTTTATCAGTACTCACATAGTATAAAGACTAAATTATTTACTTTCTATTAGATAAATTATACTTTACATACTTCTAAATAAAATAAAAATAAAAATAAAAATTACTGATTGATAAGCATATAATATAAGTGTCTTTCAACACACTATTAATGATAATACATAACAATTAAATATATAACTAATTCAATACATCAATTATCTTAATTTTTAATAACATGAATAATGACCAAAAAAATAATAAAATAAAAATTAATGGTCAATGGTAATAACTCATGGTATCATAGGTTTATTTGACATTTTTTAATTATATAAACCCTAGATATTACAGATAAGGTTTGTAATTATATACCACGATTTATTAGTACATTGTTATTGTTATTTATTTTTATTTATTTATTTAAAAAATGCTCATTTATATATATTTTTTAGATAGTTATTGTATCAAAAAAATTTTAAATTAATTTAATATTTAGATTTAAATAATTTACATAAATTAGATATCAATGCTTGTAATATTTAGTAACTATATAAAAATTAAAAATGGGATAAATAGTAAATAATTTTAAACCATTAAATTACTTTTTAATTAAATTAGCAATAATAACTTTTGATAATATTATGATGATTAACAAATGATTAATATTAAGTGTTATTTTGATTAAAATAGAAGAAGATTATTTTGATAAAATTAAATAAAAAGTAATAAAAGTAATAATGGCAATAAATATATAAAGGAGTGGCACCTGGAAAAGTATAACAAGAAAGGCACTGTTTATTTGCTACCTATTGACATTGCTGGTTTCATTTCAACAGTGCAAAGTATCCGATCATCATGCCAAGCGAAAGTGCAAGGAACAAGGTAGTCTTACATATTGTTTGGATGATGTAAGAAAATGAAAAGAAAGAGAATAGAAAAAAAAAAAATAAAGAAAAAAGTATTTTTTTTTTTTTATTGTTTGATTGAAAAAAAAATAAGAAAAAAAATGATAATTTTTTCTTTCTTTTGTTTGGATATATAAAAAAATGAAAAGAAAAAAAATGTAAAAATGTACAATATCATTTAAATATCCACACTCATATATACAAGATAATTTTTATTTGGATAAAATTGTCATTTCCATACATAGTAGCCGGTTCTCATATTCTTCTTCGATTTTTTGAACAAGTTGGAGCAGAAAACTTTTTAAGTGGGCTCCATTATTCTTTTAAGTTTTCTCTCCTATTTCTTCGCTCAACCAAACAGAAGAAAATCTATTTTTTTACTGCATTTTCTCCTTCCTTGTTTTCTTTCTTCTCAAAATCTGCTGAAACAAACAGAGCATTAAAGAGTAATGTCATATTAGAGGTTAATACTAAAAAAATGTCATATATATAGAGATTAAGGTTTGTGTAATGTAGTAGTGTAGACTGTATGAATATGCGCCTCGTGAGGACACGTGCTTCCTCGGATACCCCTAGCATCAGCAATTGATAAGCTGCCATTGAGTAAGCGCCAGTTAATAGATGCATGGTCACTTCCCAAGACAGTACACTCCCATCCAGACTGTCATCTTAACGTCTCTCTCTCTGCCTCTTCCGTGTACAGCACATTTCTTATTTTAATGTTCCTCCACATGCACACACTCCCACCCCTTCCCCCAACGCTTTTGCTTCTCACGCTCCCCCATCGCATGCACAACATTACTACTCATGTCTTTCTGTTCGGCACGTGGACTGGACCCCAAGTTGTAGCAACGTGGGGTTAGTGTTGAGACTTTTGAATAAAGAAACGCGCAATATAGTAGTGCCTCTTAGGCCCGGGCCCTAACCTTTTCTTGCTGGCCAAGCCGTGTCTCTTCCTCAGTCATTAATTGAAAAATAAAAAAATAATGATAATCCAACAATTTAAACCCCGTCTCGGCTTAGGGCTATATATCTCCCTCCCCTCTCTTAATTTCCTCAATTCACAATCAAAATTTACAAGCTATCTCAGCTTGGTACTCACTACTCTCTTCTTTGGCCCTTTATCGGTTTGTTTGAAACAATGGCTACCTTTGTTTTTGCCCAATGCTTCTTGAAAATCTTCCTTCTCCTCACTGTCTTTCATCTCTCTTTTGCAACTGGGAGGTTGAATGAGCTGGTTCAGGACCAGTCTCAGCTGCTTCACTACCACAATGGCCCTCTTCTCTCTGGCAAAATCTCCATCAACCTCATATGGTACGGTCAATTCAAACCATCCCAAAAGGCCATAATCTCCGACTTCATCACCTCACTGTCAACCTCAACCTCGCCTTCCCACAGCAACCAACCCTCCGTTGCCACGTGGTGGAAAACCACCGAGCAATACTACCACCTCGGTAACAATAAGAAAGGTCTTTCCCTTTCGCTGGGCGAACAGATTCTTGATAACTACTCACTAGGGAAATCACTCGCCACCAAACATCTCGTGAACTTGGCTTCGAAGGGCGCGGAGAAGAACGCCATCAACGTTGTACTCACATCTGCTGACGTGGCAGTGGAGGGCTTCTGCATGAGCAGATGCGGGACCCACGGTTCTTCTTATTCTTCTTTGGGCCACGCTAAGGGCCGCAAGCCCAACAAGTTCGCTTACATTTGGGTCGGTAACTCGGAGACTCAGTGCCCCGGTCAATGTGCGTGGCCGTTCCACCAGCCCTTGTATGGGCCTCAAAGCCCACCGCTGGTTGCGCCCAACAACGATGTGGGCCTTGATGGGATTGTGATCAACCTGGCTAGTCTCTTGGCTGGGACTGCCACCAACCCTTTTGGAAATGGATACTTTCAGGGCCCATTAGAGGCTGCATCGGCTTGTCCTGGGGTTTATGGCAAAGGGGCTTACCCTGGCTATGCTGGGAACTTGTTGGTGGATGCTTCTACTGGGGCCAGCTACAATGCTCAAGGTGCTAATGGGAGGAAGTACTTGCTTCCTGCTTTGTATGATCCTTCTACATCAACTTGCTCAACGCTGGTGTGAGGAAATAGTACTAATGTTAGAAACGGGGTTCATTTGTAGGGACGTGTAAGCATTATTGTAGGGATCAATTCATTCATTTGTTGATATCTTTTTTTGATTATGCGGATTAATAATAATGAAGCAAATTTACATTGGTTTGCTTTTAAATCAGGATCTGCTTGGATTTTTCATCCTTACCTTTTTACTATGAATCACGAGAAATTCACTTCTACTTCGCATTCTAGACGATACCAAGGTAGTAGGATTTTGCGCTTGTTCCTGAATTGGTGAATTGGTTACTAGTTAAATGTAATTTCACGCAGGTGCGCGGGAAGAGTGCTACTGCTAAAGCAGAACAAATGCTTGAACAAATGCTTGAATCAACCTTGCCAGAAACACATTGTAATGCCCTGATCAAGAGTCACACGAATTGTAACACTTGGTTCTGTCGGAGTCTGTGAAAGTTCTAAGTTTGAACCCTATGCCTCTTTGGAGAGATATAGGATTGGGATATTTTTATGAGATTAAAAGTTCCAGTAATTATTCTTTATATATCAAAAAATTGAAGAGCGATTTTTAACAAATTTTTTAAAGTTATTAACCCTTTCGTTTTCAAACTCGAAGTTTAAGGAAATTCAAGTTTTCATAAGTTTGTACTAAAATCAAAAAGTTGGATTTTGATTCTTAAGGAAATTTATTTTTTCAATATTTTTATTGGATTTAAATGGGGATATTCTCTTATTTATATTTATATTTTAAAATTAATAAAGAATAAAATAAATAAGGACATTAACTTAAAATTAAGAAATGTAAATAAGTATATGATGATGTTTGAGAAGTGTTTGGAAGAGGAGAAAGAAAGAAGAAGAAAAAAAAAAAGGGGTGCTAGACGCCTAGGACCCCAAGGCTAGCACCCAGGTGCTAGCTGCGCTGCTGAATGATGCACTTTCAGGTGGGCGAGCGCCCAGGCGACCAGGTCACGGCGCCCAGGCGCCCACTGGACGGGATTTAAAGAAAGTTTTGGACCCTTCTTCCTCATTCCGCCATCTCTCTCTTTCTCTCTTCTTACTTTCTCATTCTTCTTCTCCCTACATGAAATCATCTATCTTTCATCAATTTTACTCAAACCCACCACCAAAATCCATCATTTCCTTGTTATTATCCAAACTTTGGGGGTTGATTCTTTCTTTGGAGCTCTCTCTCTCATCTTCTAGTGAGAGAAAGTGATGGTGGGAGAAGACCCACCATTCTCCTCATGCTCCAACATCTTCCTCCACTCTATAAAGTAATTCTTGAGCCCAACCCTCCTTATTAGACCATAGATTAGCTAGTTTTTTTTTTATGAATTTCATGTTTAAGGTTATGAAGGATAGGTTAGGGCTCTAGAAATCGGGGGTTTTTGCCTTATGGAGCTCATTCTAGTAAATTCTTGGAATAGTTATATGGTGGAAGCCTAATAGTTATATTTGTCATGTTAGACGCTCTCCAGAATCCCTTGGCGGCTCTAAAGCATCGCAGAGCTTGAGCTTCTTCCTTTCCAAGCATAGGCTGTGAGTGGATAATATATTTATAACTAGTTTGTTTTAAGTATATGTATAATTTATAGTTTGTTTTAAGTATATCCATGATTTCATAAATGTTATGTTTGTGGTTTAAATTATTAAAGATTAAAGAAATTAAAATAGCATTTTAACGATGACCTTAGTGAATTCTTGAAAGATAAAAGATATTACTCTTTTCTATATATATATATGTGTGTGTGGGGGGGGGGGACAAGCACCTTAAATTGAATTTTGATACTTGAACAGTTTGATAGAGAAAGAAATGGTTTCAAGTTATTAGATATTAGCTATTTAAAGGCTTGAAGTTGATTGATGTTTAGAAATTATAGATTTCTATGAAGTAAGCTTAATATTGATTTCTATGAATCATTTTCACATTGATGTTTGATTTTTTTTTCAAAAGCTTGATATATTGAAAACTATGAAATGTTAATGTTTTAAAAGCTTAAGCAATGTATTTAGAATTCAGACTTGATGTCTGGAGTAAAGTTATTAAGGAATTTTAATGATAACAAATTAGTAATGAGCAAAGGTTTTCAAGGGGGAGGGAACTATAGCAAAACTGTTTGCTAATGGCAATAGCATTAGCCTTAGTGTACCTCGAGTAACCCAACTAGCAGGGCGATTGCTAGCCCGGCATGTTTAGCCGATATGTCCAGAATATATAGACATGCATAGGCGTAAAGTTATCATTTACTGCTGTAATTAGGCCACAAGGCCACTCAGTCAGGCAGCTATTTCTGAAATAGGATCATCCCTTAATCTTTATTATGATTTATTTCAGCTAGATTTAAAAGTATTATGCCTATATATATATGTTTATAATGAAGTTATTATCTAGTCGAATTAAAAAGGCGATTTAATGAATTATATAGGTTTATTGAAAATCCTGCGGTATTTGATATATATAGACAAAGTATTTCCAATAGCAAATATGGTACAAAGTTTTTAAGAAACTTATAAAGTTATTGCTTTGCAAATATTGTGCATCGGCTTGTCCGACCCTCGTTATAGGTATATTATCCTTCACTGAGTCGTATGACTCACTCTTTCTTCCTTTCCATGTTTTTAGACAGGTGCGAGATTGTGCTCAAGCTTCCACAGCTAATTAGAAGTTTCAGCATCTAAGTTTAAGTGTAAAATCTCTAGAAGTGCTCCATTAATCTACAGGCAGGGTCCTTCCTGTGTTGGATCTTATTTTGTTATATGTAATTAGTTTAAATCTCAATAATTATGTATTTAAGCCTCTTGAATAGTTATGTAAACATATTTTTTTTATAAGTGATTATGATTTAAATTCTCATTTTGTGTATTGTGGGGTGCATTCGAAGAATGCCTGGATCCTCAATGAGTTTGCATGTTTATGTGTTCTATGCAGGGCGAGGATCCTTATTTGGGAATAGTCCTAAATACAAAGGAGACTCTGCCCGATTGTCTATTAGAATCAAGTCTAAAGTAGGCTTGCTAGGAACGTGTCCCTATATGCCGGTCACGACATAGGTTAGGTCGTGACACACATGGCAGCTTAATTAATTGAGGTGGCATGACAGATAAGTTTTAGTTTTTTTAAAAAAAAAAATTAAAATCAATAATAATAAGTCTCAAATAATCGAAAAGGGTAAAATTAAATTTTAAATTAACAAAATCCACTAATCTCGTCCTTCTTCTTAAATTTCGCATCAGATAAACTGGTCCCTCTTAAAAAAAAAGCTCCCCGTGGTCCTTAACAATAATAATGTCAAATAAGTTTGTCCCTCCGTCAAATCTCAGTTAAAAATGCTGACGTAGCTGTTAAGACGCTAACTTAATCCGTTAGAGTGCTAACATGATTCGTTTTATGGCACATCAACAAAAAAAAGGACAAATTAGTCCCTTAAGAATTTTTAAGAGTTTAATTTGGTTCCTATCGTTATCTTCCTCATTCTCAAACCTATAAGCAAATAACAAAATAAATTAGTCCTTTAAAAATTATGAAGAGTTCAAATTGATCTATATTATTATCTTCCTCTTTCTCAAAATCTAAAACCCAAATCTCATCTTTCTCTTTCTCTTCTTGGTTCACCTTGTTTTTTATATTTCACTTCTTCTTCCTTCTTCTTCTTTATCATGTACTCTAATAATTCACTCATTATCTCATATTCTTCCTTCTCTTACACTTACATTACTTCTGTTCTTCACCCTATTTGCTCAAACATCATTTTCTCGTCTACTTTTATTCTCACTCACTTTTATCGATTACCGTCCTTTTTTGCTCAAAATATAAATCGAGCAAGCTTAGAAGCACCCTTGAAGCCAAGCCACCCCATTTTCATTCACATCCTTCAGAGACTCAATTTCATATCATGTCCCAACCCACTATCAACTTAACAACTGTGTTGTAACAAATGTGTTGTCATTTCTCAATGTTCTTTTACTCCTCCTTTCCTTCCTTTAGCCTTGTCTATTTTTAGTTAAATTGGTTGACTGATGAGAAAAGAAAGGCAAAAAACAAAAAAGAAGAAAATATCTATCTAGGGTCATGAGAAATAATGCATTCAAGTTAAATATTGCCTCGTCCTAGATCTGAGCTCTTACCATCATCAATATTGTGCAAATTCAAGGCTTAAGGCTTTTGTTGTTCAGAATTTGCTTTGTCCATTTCATTCTCCTTTTATTGGTATAATATTTTAAATCCTCTTATTGTTGGAATCAATTTGCAATGTCATTTTCAAGGTTCTTTAGTTTCTTTAAAGTTGTGCTTCACTTTATTTTAATTTGGGTCCTATCTCCACCTAAGGTTCCAATTTTTAGCACTAACATTAATCTTTTGCAATTATTTTCCACAAAAATAGGAAAAGCTTCCATTTTGGAATCTTCTTTCCTCTTTTTGCTTATATAAATTATACATAAATCTCTACAATATCAAATTCCAAGTTGCTTTATCAAATTATGGCATTGCCTTATGAATTTGTTGTAAATTTTCTATGATGGTCATGGTAGTAGTCAATGGAGGCAATTTGCTGAGTTGCATTTTAGTAGAGAGGAAATGGTGTTTGAGCAAATGGGGTGAAGAATAAAAGTAATGTGAGTGTAAAAGAAAGAAGAATATGAAGTAATAAACAAGTTGCTAGAGTAAATGATGATGAAGAAGAAGAAGGAGAAGAAGGAAGAAGTGAAGAACAAAAAGCAAGGTGAAACCAAGAAAAGGAAGATGAGATTTAGGTTTTGAGGTTTAAGAAAGAGGAAAATGATGATAGGCACCAAATTGAACTCTTCAAAATTCTTAAGAGACTAATTTTTCCTTTTTTAGCTGACGTTGCATAAAATGGACCACGTCTGCTCTAACGATTACGCCAGTATTTTTAACGGAGAGATTTGATGGAGGGACTAACTTGTCTGGCATTTTTAATTGTCAGGAACCACGGAAAGCATTTTGTTTCTAGAGGGACCAATTTGTCCGACATGACATGAATCGTCTTATTTTTTTTGGTACATTGACGACAATGAGGTTTAAATTTAGGACTTCATGTCAAACCCCTTACCACTAGACCAGTCCTAGTAGCTTGATTGAATCTCTTCTTCGCTTTCAATGTTACAGAGAACCTAGGTGAAGTTTGTGTTACAGCAAATTTTATCATTCATTTTCTCCTTCTTTATCAATTTTTTATCCCTTAATTTAATCTCAATCATTTCAATTAATTTAAACTCAATCATTTCAACTCTTTTTCGGTTTTCTTTTTATCAGTTTGTTATCTCTCTAATCTCTCTAACTTCTAGTGCAACCAAATTTATTCCAATCAAATTCTTTGTGTTCTATTTAAGGTCTCATCCCACTCCTTGATGAGTCTTTTTGTTTCAAACTCTGCATCCTAGTTTCCATCTCCAAATTTTGGCCTTCTGCCATTGAAGCTGTGAAAAACTTCTTATTGGCACCCCAAAATCAATTGTTTTAGTTTTTTATCTTGTTTGATTTGAAAAGGTGAGAATCAATTCTTGCATTTATAATTGATTTTGTGATAAGTAAAAAAATTTTACTTTCCTCAAAATAATTTTTAGAGGAATTACTAAATATAAATTATTTTATCTCAAAATTAATTTTAATTAAATTAATTTTAATAAAATCAATTCTATCTAAAATTAATTTTATAAAAATAGAGCTAAGCACGCCAGCCATCTTTAATGTACTTTGTAGAAATGAAAATCAGGCTTGGTCCAATTTGCGGGCTGAATACTTGGTCCACTTTTCTTATTTTTTGTATTGACATTGTCTGTCTTGAAATGGAGATTTAGTACGTGTCAGATTATTTTTTTCCAATGAAATAATGTCAAATAAATAATGTCTGCACTTGTTTGGATTAGACTTGTAAAATTGATACTAGGTCGGTAGAAATTTTAACTTTCTGTTTTCATTTTTTTATTACAAAAAACTTGAAAATGACATAATATTTTTATATTTAATACAAAAAATAGAAAATATCAACAAAAGTATTTTTTGAAATTAGTGAGACCTTAATTTTACAAACTTAATTCTAGCTAGAAGTGAGATTCTTTTAACGTGATTTTTCCAAAAAAAAAAAACTCAAGTAAAAAATAATTTTAACATAATATTGTTTTGATAAAATTAGTCAAGATAATTTTTGAATGTATAATTATCAAATAGAGTATAATTTGTCGTATTTTGTATATTATTCTTTCTTTTAACTATATTTAAGATAAAATGTATGAATATTATTATTAACATTTTTTCTTTTGCAGCTATCATTAAATATGAAATAAAAATCAAAAATGGAATTTCTTTAAAATATTTATAACAATGATTCTGATTAAAGCAATTAGAAGGGAAAAAAAAGAAAATGACAAGAAACAAGAAAATAAAATATACAGAATTGGTGTTAGAATATATTAATACAATACACTTTAATTTTATCGATTGTTGTTCAAATAGTATATAAATTTATCCACTAAAACTCATTCATATAATAAAACGATAGATAGTCTAATTGGGTATTGAGAGATGTTATTAGACTTGATTAGTTTTTAATAGATATAAGTTGCTATAATTGATCTAATAGTGAGAGATTTAGGTAATTAGCATGATGTTTTAGGTTTAAATTTCAATGCCACTAATGTATCAAAAACTTTTTAATAGATATATAATCTCTCTCTTACACATTCTGTCTTTCTTTGTAGTTTTTTTTTTTATATTTTATTAAAAAATAGATAAAAAGTAATGTTTAATATAACTTATAATATTACATCATAAAAAGTTAAGGAATATTTTAACTAATTATAGTTAGAATTTTATAAATATTTAAATAATAATAATAATTTTATAATATATAAGTAATTAATTAATAAAATTACTACATTTTAAGGCTTTATTATATCATGCATACTTGCTCTTTTTTTTTTTTTTTTCCAATTTGGTATCTTATGTGCCGTATTCAATTTTCTCCATAATCATTTTTTCGTCATATAACTATGCGAAGATATGCATGATCCGTAAATATATGACTGTTAGAAGTGAATTGTACTGCGTTACCAGTAGAAAACGTCATCAAAATGGCTTCCACAGATAAGTATAAATAGAAAAGATCCTTCTTCTTTTTACATATATTCTCAACTTTATGCATTGCCTAGTCTTGCCAAGTCTTTTTTTGCAATTTCTTTTCATTTTTCCCGTAACCTCATCCCTTTAGTTCACATTGAAATAATCTAACACATTGGAAGTACCTAATTTAAATCAGAATACATTCAAATGCGATCTAGTGTAACCTATTTTATTATATGATAAATTCACGTCAATTGTAACCTATTTTATTTCCACTAGCTTGGTATAACTTTCCCCAAATCAATACATATGTTCGTTCTTACTATTAAATCCTTCATACCAAATATAAAATATAATATTCTTTCTATATCGATATATGCTTCTGCATTGCTAAAATGTAATGAAAAAAAAAAAGTCACATGCCATGTAAAAATTAAACACTGAGTAATTGAATCTCCCAACATATCCAAACTTAGCAATAACTTTACTAGCAAGTAAAAGGAAATGCAAAAAGCATTGAATCTCACAGTAAACATGACCTTTAATTCAATCGCCAAAGCACAATTATCGACCCCAATAAACACATTCTTTCACAATCCTTATATATAAAAGAAGCTGCCTCACATATTCTAACTCTTTTTTCATTACGCCGAAAGATAAATTTTCTTTCTTAAAAAAAATGTTGAAAAATTTAAAAGAATGTGATATATGATTGAGATAGAAATGTCAGAGTGATAAAAGCATAGAACAAGGAGGAAGAGATCGCTTGGAGGTCGTAGAGATTATTTGATGATCCGAAGAGGAATAGCAACCACCTGAATAGATTGGAAGTGTTTGGCTTGAAAGAAAATCGTCAAGAATATGGGAAAAAGGTGCTGTGTAGAGAAAAAGAGAAAAGAAAAGAGCCCTTTATTCCTGTAGGCTATAACAAGAAATAACAACAAACAAATATTTGAATGAGTCGTGAGAGGTGAATGAGAAGCAAGTAAGCACAAATCTATAGAAGAGCAAAAAAAAATTAGGGATTTTGAGAAAGAATTGAAAAGTTTAGTCAATCAAAGTTTGAATTAGACTTTTAACTAGAAGATCTAAAGCAAAAACTTGGAGATGATGATGATCTCTCTCATGGCAAAATGCAAAGATGAAAAAAATGATATTGTTGTTGACATAAACCAATTTTATCTATTTTCGACAGTCAATAACAATTTTGAAACCAACATTTTCTTTGACAAAACTGTCAAAAATAATGAAGAACACTAGCGCCAATCATTTTGCATGAGAGCATTTCAATATTTTATAATGCATTTTTGACAGTCATAAGTTTTGTTGAGAAAAAATTACAATTATAGTTTATATATTGATGTTTATGGATAAGTGTCAATAATAAGACTTTTTGTTGAAAATGAGTTGTTAAATGTCCTCACTTTTCTTTAGTGGGTACTTGGATATACTTTTGTTTTGTTTTGTGAGTTGTATTTTTTTTTTTTTTTTGGTTTTTTTTGTTAATCAGAATAAGTATGTAATTGGAATCAGCTCGTTAAGATTTTTTATAACTTGTGATCATAGTTGATAGGTAAATTTATGTTAGATTATAAAATGGCAAAAGTGATTTTCTAACAAATTTATAATCGTTGAATTTGTAACCTTTTTTTTTTAAATTCTTCAATTTCAAGTTGCAGACATAGGTTCACTAGTAAAAGCATGACCATAATGTTCTGCTAGTCATGAACCCTGAAACCACAACTTGCCATCTTCTCAAACGTAGAAGTTTATTTAGAATTGATAGACGTTTTACTTAGTATTTTGTTTGTAACCCCATGGCCATGTATCACTATTATCTAATACTTTGTAGTTTAATTGAAATTAATAGACTTGTTACTTTGTATTTGTATCAAGATTCTATAATCACATTTTATGCAATTTTATCATCAACTTGTCATGAGAAGAATTAACATGAAGTTGTCATGAGTAGAATTTTATTTATTCACATTTTACTATTAATTTTTTGAATTGCCTAATATCTTGATGATTATATAAATAACTAAAATGTTTGGTATACATATGAGTAAATATTAATAAAAAATAAAAAATTATGGTGATTACAACCTTTGCTTTTGAATTATTACAAATATAGTTATAAAACTCAAGCCAATGCTTGACTTGGTCCATGCACTAGGTTACTGGTTAAATTGAATATAATTAAATAAATATATAAAAATAATAAATTATAAAATGAAAGACTGTCACTTGCATTAGAAACCAATGTAGAAAACAACTTGTATGCGGCTTGTTTCCCACTATTTTAGTGCACATCAAATAGTGAAGGAATTGGAAGTCAAATATTTAGTTATAAAATAGCTCTCAATATATTAGTTCCACATTGAATAGTGGAGGAATTGAAAGCCAAATATTTAGTTATAAAATGACTAAAAATCTTGATGCAAAATTTTATTCCTACTATTTTAGTCTCGCTTCAAGACCCATGTGATTGAATCATAACTTGGGAAAGCTATTTATTATTTTCTTAAAAAAGTTAAAATTTTATAAAGTCGTCTACTTTTGTTAAAAGAAATTTAAATGAATTAAAAAATATGCATGACACCAGTTCACATTGGTTTTTGTAAAACCTTGCCAAGTCAGACCAAGTCACACCAATTCCGTTACAAGTCCAATCTGTACTACAATCTAGACCGGCTAATTGGCCGATGCACAGGTCCAAATTGGCCAATCCCAGCTGAGTTTGATAAATATGATTACAAATATAGTCAACAAATTTGTTGTAGTTTAAAACTGCTGTAATAATTCGGCATAACAATAGCAAAACAAGGGTGGTTTAGAACCTCCAAATACGTAGAACTATTGGCAAACTAATGAAATATTTTGGTGACGGTTGAGATCGCTGCAACAACTATTAGCAGTTAATAACAACCACATTAACCTCTACAGACATGTGAATGCATAAATCCAAAAAACTATTGCACAATGAGCTCCCAATGCTAGCAATTGCAATTATTTGAAAATTACTTTATAAGGTGTTTGGCATTAGTTAAATCCACCATGAATGGAGAATTTAACTGCCACAAAATAGCATTTTTCATGTATTGATATTGCTAGTAATTTTAATTGCAGATTCTGCAATGTGGCACTGAAGAAATATATAACTAAAAGATGTATTTGTAATTTGTGCATTGCTTTCATTCGAACTTGATATATATCAAATTAGTCGCTATAAAAAAAACATATAGTTTTTCCTATTAGAGGACTTTGCCGTTATTGGGATATATAGTTAGCGGTATGCAGCCTCAGCTTATTTGTATAGGGAGTTTTGGAAAGTCATGAACCAAGGTTCTAAAAATCAAACTGGGTATGGAATCGGATAAGGAACTGGTTCAGAGGTTCAATCGGTTTAACTGGAGGTTCAACCGAAATGTAATAATCTATATATATGATTAATAACATGTTATGAGATAAATAAAAATGACTAAAAAATTTTAATATGATAAAAATAGATTTAGAAATCAAAATCACTATATTAAGTCATATTAACATAACTAATACAAATAAAATATTAAGTCCCATATTGGTTAGATTTTAAATTTTTTATTCTTAAAGTTACTATAAAGCAGTCAAAAAGTCCCACATTACTTAGAGTAAAATTTTTTTACTCTTGAGACTTCTATAAATAGTACCTATAATTTTTTTTCTAATATTTATCATCTTAAAGCTCTTTTTTAAAGAGTAAGAGATGTAATAGTTTTTGGTTTAGCCAAATAAAATATATTTTTGGCCATTTTCATCATAATAGAGTAGTTAACTTCACCATTGATGATCAAAAATTAATTTTGTGTTTCTTTAAAAAAAAAAAATAATCGACCAACTAGTAAAACTGGTCCGGTTTAGTCGATTTACCGGTTTTTGGCCAGTTCAACTAGTTCAATACCGATTTTTTGCTAAAGTAGTTCCTTAGATGTAATCGGACCGGATACTGGCCGGTTCCCAGTTCAACTGGTCGGTCCAGTCCGGTCCAATTTTCAAAACAATGCCATGAATTATGTGGTGCATGATATTAGAGATGTTTGCATTTTAATCTATGTTTGGGCATGTCATAAATTTCCTCGTTTTGCCCTTTCATTGGTCAACAATGCTAATGGTTTACTATTATGTGGATATGGGGCTAACCGTGCACGCTTCCATCCATTAGGATATTAGTAAGTGTTATACATCATTTTTTTCAATTAAATTGCGCAATAGTTATATATTTTATGATTTACTCATGAGTTGTGCATTTAAATAGGTAACACAAACATAAGGTCTTGTCAAATTCTCCCTATGCGTGTGTTTCATTATTATCATTGTTACTTAGATCATTTGAAGAAGGATAAGGTAACTAATCACTTACATAAATTTAAATAACTTAGTTATGTTGTACTTTAACTAACCCTGTACATATTTTTCTTAAGAATATATGGCAGTCCTACATAGAAGAGATTATGGTCAGACTCTGATTTTTGCATGGCAGGTGGGGACATATGGCAATCAATGGTCTTCTGATACATTTTCAGATTTTCGAGTATGTGAACACCATGTTTTGTCTAAAATTTTAAGTTATTATATTTTAATTATCAAAAAATGAAATTTTATTTTTCATTTTCCTCCATTCTTCCATCTATTCATAACTACTTTTTAAATGTTTATTACTATCCTTCTAGATGCAACTTGATCTTTTAAAAACCTCTCAACCTCTTTTTAAGTTTTATCCTTTTAAATGCAATCTTATCCTTTTTTTTTTCCAGTATATTACAGCCTCCTTTTCAAAATTCTCTCTCATTGTTCCTTTATAAATAAGACTCATCACATAGCCTAGGGGGCCTGACTAGATTCCATTATCATATTCTTCACCTTTAGCCACTATCATATTCTTCCCTCCACAACCACCTTCATCCTTGCCCAACCGTATTATCATTTTGTGCTTTCCTATGTTGCACGAATACTTTAAAATAGTTGTCATATTTGTATTTGATACATGTCGTGTCGGATACTTCACAGATACTTTTAGTTATATTTTTAAAAAATTTGCTTTATTTTTTGGCAATTTTATACTTATAAAAATCAAAATTCTAAAGCAATCAATAAAATAAATGTATTTTGGTATGTTTATAAAAATTCATGCTAATATTCAAATCATAATTCCTCTATTTAATTTAAGATTTATGTTTTTATGTTAATTTTTTTACTAATTTTATGTTATACTATAGCTGTATCATATCTTATAATTTTTAAATATTATCGTATCCCTGTATCTATGTCGTATCACATCCATATCTCATATCTATATCCATGCTTCATAGGTGCTTTCACCTAATTCCACCACTATAGACACACAAACACACACATACAGACCTCCACTAGAAACACTTCCATTATATAGCCTTTCTCATTAAATCACACCAAGCCATTACTGCCAAAACTACCCTCATTGCCATTTACCATCATTCTCTACGCAACCATTGCCGCAAAACCCAGTTCCTCTTGCTTCTCATGGCCACCTAGTGTCTTTTTAATTATTATGGTATCATTTGTTGCTCTATGTTTTTTCTTGGTTTCATATGTTGTTTGAAATTGCTTCTTTTTTTTTTTTTTTGGTTCACTTGTATTAGTATAGCATTGGCTTTGTGGTACATGTCATTTACATTTTATTTTTAAATATCGGGTAGCACTATTTTTTAAATCTCTTTCTAGCCTTTTTTTTTTTTGGAAACTTTAGTTTAGTAATTTGGATTTTGACTTTACACTAGATTTCCTTTTTCTGAGTCAATTCTTTTTTTCCCCCCTAAAAAAGCAAGCTAAAAGACAAGTTTAAGTGGCCTTTCTTACTTAGTTTGCATGCTTTATCCATTTCTTAAATAAATTATTTCATATATAAAACAATCTTTTCACAATTTTAATCCACGCAACAACTTGTGATGTTGATGTATGGCTCACCATCCTCAAGTTTCACAAGACCTGTAAGGGTTTATCATATAGCTCATGTTATCTTGAATCCTATACAAAAGTGGATTTTATTTTAATTTTAAATTTCTTTTCAAACCTTTTTTTTATATAAAATCAACCAACACACAATCATTTTGTTTTCTTTATTTTATTTATTATTTAATTCTTTTTTAAATAATTATTTTAAATTTTTTAAAAGAAAAATAAAAATTGTAAAAGTTATTTAATTTGCATAGCAAGCTCTAGGTAACCGTTGTAAACAGATGCAACAAGGTTGCAATAGGATTAAGTTTCTATCATTTCTTTTGCATAATTATACTCTCGAGAGCCTAATCTTACCTTCAAAGACCATTTTACCAACATTAAAATGTTTTCAATAATTGTTTCCTTAAATAAAATAGTAATAGCAACTCTATAATTTTCAAGATTTTTGTTGCCTTTTGTCATGGCACTCTTCGAGCATGTTGTGACAAAATGGTATCTCCATTTTCACTTAACAACATCATTTTCATATAACTGATAATATAATTTTAATTTAATTAATTTCATAATTATCAAAGTGCCAACATATTTTGTGTTTCAATGTAATCCTGCCAAAAGGTTTTGACACTTTCCATGTGGACAACCAAAAATAAAATAAAATCATGCTATACAAAATAGGAGCACTTTGGTATATAATTTGGAAATGTGGCATTTTGGTAAACAACTTTCCTAAGAAGGGTAGAATGGTCAAAAAGTCACAAATTAGTTAATAACTACATGCCACATCAATTGGTATGAGATTTTATAAGATAAATTATGAAGTTAAATGTTCACAATTTAATTAAGAAAAAAAGGAAAAAGAAAGGATTCTTAAAGGAAGTTAAATAAAATTTAATTAAAAAACCAACCAGGTTCTAACAATCCATGAAGGAACTTAATATTCAAATATAGCCATCATCACTTCTACTGCTATGATATCGGGAAATCATGGGATGAAGTCTCTCTAGGTTGTTAACAAAACGACCGAAGAGCATGGTGGAAAGTAAGAGATTAGAGAGTCGTAAAGGAGAGTGGATCTTGGCAAGAGATGAAGTGATGGAAGACACTATTAGAACAGGACAACGGGTGAAGAATTTTTCAAGAAAATAGAGTAGAAGTCATTCTCTTTATTTGTTGATAACCTGCCTTCATCAATATCAAAGGCATGGTTATTTCAAATATTCAAATTTGAAGGTAAGGTAATCGATACTTATATACCATTCAACCGTTTGCTTTTGTGAGATTTTCAAAGGAGGAAGCTCTAAGTGCCATGAAAAATTTTGATGGAGTAGAGATAAGATGTAATATCATTAGTGTTAAAGAAGTAGAGTTCAAAAGAAGGTCTTCAAAGGTTGTATAACAGGATCAGAGAGAGCATCCCAAGATGGCATATAAAATGGAGGAGTCAAAGTTAAATGATGCTGTGGATGGGAAACTCTACAAAGAAGTGTTAAAATCTAGCATCAAAAAAGCAAAGTTGAAAAAAAGTCAAAACCTTGATGATATGAGCTAGGCAGAGGTAGAGAAGACGAAAATTGTTAAAAGGGAAATTTGCAGTGAAAAAGTGAATTGGTTAAATAGGAGCTTGGTTAGTGAATCATTAAAACCTATTGATCTTGATATATTAAAGGAGAAATTATTCAAAGAGTGGTTCTACTTGACTCATGCTAAAGCCATGGGATCTTATAAATGTATTTTGACATTTGAGACGCAAGAAGAAGTTGAAGCTGTAACATCCCAGGTAATAGTGTGTATAATTAAACACAGTTGAATAATTAATTTTTAGATACATTATAGATATATAAGTAGGTAATAAGCAAATGTTAACTATATGGTAATGTGCATTCAAAAATTCTCTACAGAAAAATAGTGATATTTTTGCTAGTTGGAGAAATTGTCTCATTAGCAGTGTCTTGTAATATAAAAGATTGATTTAGTAGGAATCTATACTGTTAGAGAATATAAATATTAGTTGAAAACCCGAGAATATGTGGTTAGAAATTTGCTACACCAACCCTCTTTGTGGCCAAAGGAAGACCACCCAAAATGAAGCTTAAGGAAATTTAAATTTCTCTTCATGTCCACCAATGGAAATAAACTACCAATCATGACCACTTAACTAAGAAGAAAGCTCATAATTTTCTCATTTTCCTCCCATAAAATTTCGACAACCAACCCTTCCCTCTTTACTTCCATTTTCTTCTTCAACTCACTTACACCCTTGTGTTTTGCTTGTTCTTGCTCAAGTCTTCAACTTTTTAGCTTGTTTATCTTCAAAAACCCTAATACAAGCCAAAAAAACTCCTTCCTTTGAGCCATATAACTTCAACCAAACAAGGAGCAAGAAGGGATTTGTGCTCATCTTGAGGTTTTAAAGAAGTAAAGACACCAAAAGATCCAAGTTAAAGAGCTACAAGCTTTGAAATTGAGGTTTGGATTCCTAAGACTTGTTGTATTTTAGGATTTTCTTGAAGTTAGGGTTTTCTTGTATTATTTTTTATCTATTCATGTAGAGCTTGTATGATGTTAATAGGACCTTTTCTAGTGATTTAAGGTTAAGAAAACTTAATTGGTGTTGAAGAATAGATTAGAAAACTAAATTAGTCACAAAATAGAAAAGCTGCTACAGGGGAACTTAGAAGTAGTTTGTATATTGAGGGATATAGTTCAACCCACAAAATTCAATTTGAAGCAAGAAATGTGATTTGAAGATGAATTCAACTAAATAAAATATAGGTCCATTGGACTTGCGATGAAGGAGTTATGATTTTTAGAAATATGTTGTTAGTTAACAATCCTTGTCCTAACCAGTGTGTAATGAAGTCGGCATAACTCTCCCTATATAACTCCAATTAGAGTGCAAACATTTTTTTAGAAAGATAAAACATAGAGAATCATGCCTATAAAATTTCAGGATTAGATCATTAGTAGATTGTTCCTAGTAAATTCTTAAATATACCCTATGCTCTGTTTGGGTTAAGATAGCACAGCTTGAATGAGGAGTTCATAACTCAAGCTATACCTACTCAATTAGAGTGAAATCTTTGAATTTGAAAGAGGGTCCATATAGGTATATGTTGCTAGAATTTCGAAGCAAAATAATGTAAGATGAAGTTTTAGTGATTTTCTAATTTTATGTATGCAAGTTTATCTTGAATAGGGTAGCCTTGAGTTAAACCTTAATAACTTAAGCTATACACCTTGAAATTTAGTGAAACTAAAGAGCTTCAAAATTAGACTAATAGTGCTACATTTTACTAAAATTTGAGATTAAAATAAAATTTTAGTGCAATTTAGGAGTTCTAGGTAGATTTAAGAAACATAGGACAACTTGTGAATTACATGACCTAGAGGTTCCAAAAATCATGAGGAACCAAATGGATTGAATATTTATGCAACTACACACTAGAGTGATGCCATGTTGTGTGATGATCATAATTTTTATGACTGGCTGGTTGTTAATTATGCTATATATTTTATGACCTTTTTTATTTCTCAAACTGCCAGATTTTTTGTTGCAGTATATGAATTATGTAACATAACCATGAGCATATTAAGCACATTTATCCATGAATATACGATCTTTAATATGATTATGATTCCATATTACTTGGGTCATCCTCGAAATGAATTAAGGGGAATAAGTCAGTGTGAGTATCGGGGAAAGTAAACATGATGATCACGTATAGGAATGAGTTCGGTCTTGAAAAATAGGCTATTACCTAGGAGTTTACATAGCCAAATACTTCCAAGGGACCAAATATGGACGAAAGATAAGAAATCCTACTATTAATTGAATGGAACCAAGAAAAGGTCTTGTTGGGAACTGTGGCTGAATGATTTGATAGTAGTAAGCTGCCAATGAAGAACTTGGACGGTGGGGGGGCTAATAATGTTTTAATGAAGGAACAAATTTCTAATGATCGATTATTAGGATGTGTGGATATTAGTGATAAGGTGGTGGATGACTTGACTGTTATGGATCATAATGTTGTGGTTGAATATACAAAGGAGATAAATCTCTGAAAAGTGTAACTATACTAATCATGGATGATAGGAGCATGGTTGATATTATTGCAGATATCCACAACATTGAGTCTAGGAATTTGGTATGTAGAAGTAATGATGGGGTGATGATTAAGGCAAATTCCATGGAGTGCACTGAAGGCTATAACCAGGCGTTTAATCATGTTGAATTGGGGTCAAAGTTAGTACCATTTGTTGATTAGGAGGAGAAGAATAGGAGTGCTGATTTGGGCCATAATCTTTACTGTACCAAGCCCATTTCGAATGTTCTTTCAACGGGCTCTTCTTCTTGCCCATTTCCTACAAGTTTTGGCCTAATAGCAAGGGAAGATTATGCACAATAGTCTACAAGGATTTGCCATGGACCAAACTCAGTCTATTGTGAAACATATTCATAGGGATAATAAATTTAAGGATGTCTTAGATGACAATATAAGTTGTCCACCTGGTTTTAAGTCACAAAAAGTGGCTCCAATAGTAAATGAAAGTAAGATAGACGTTGAGGAAGGAGAGGTAGGAAACAAAATAGATCATTGTGAAAGTTTGGCCTTTGATTCAGAAGAAGATGATTGGGAGGAAGTAAAAAGACCTTAGGAGTTAGGAAAAAAGATAGATTTTTCTTCATCCAATGAAATTGATGTTATTTGGGTGATGGCAAAGAATAGAAGAATTAATAAAGGCAAGAAGAATGCAAATTAAGAAATAGTAAACCTGGACGAAAGGATAAGAAAGCCAAAGATTGGCAATATGGTGTTATGGGTTTTGCTTGATCTCTGTACAAGGAAGGTTATGTTGGAGTTTGACACATGTTTAGCCAAAAGGTCTTTGCGGGTGTTTCTATCCAAAGGAATTCAAAAGATTAAGGTCTCTACGAGTGTGCAATTTAGGAGTTCTTACTTACTAGTTTTTTATGTTTGTTATTAGATCTTTTTGATTGGGCATATATGCTTGTATAGGAGATTATGTTTCTAATACTTTGGTGTCTGACGTGATAGTTTTTGGAGGTGTCTTTCTTCTTTTTTGAATAGGGGGCTCTTTCTAACTTGTAATAGGTGTTTTTGGGTGGTTATGCTTCTTTTATATTTACTCCTCCCAAAGAGTTTGAGTCTTATTCAATAATTATCGAAAAAAAAAAATTTTGAATAGAAATGACAATAGAATATAAGAATGTATGTCTATAGATGCTTTAGGCCAAAAATTGATTTTGTAATAAAATCAATTTTGAGTCATGAATGAAAAGTAAAAGTAAACACATATGAAATACAATAAGCAAAATTAAATATGTACAAAATAAGTGCTCAGGTGGATGTTTTGTGATTCAACAAAGAACCTTTGATTCCAGACCTAAATTTTAGAGTAGGAATCACTTCCTCTTGTAAACACTTAGTGTGTGTTTGGTTCTATGTTTGTCAAACTAATCTGGATAAAATTGATTTTGTTAGAGTTGATTTTGAGGTAAAGTGATTTTTATTTAGTTGTTTGAATTGGGAAGTGATTTTGATAAAAATTAAAAGAGTAAAAACTTAGAAGCGACAATTTTTCACTACCATCTAAAATTGATTTTGAAACTAGAATTGATTTTGGAGAATGGATCCAGCAAGAAACCAAACAAAATGAGAAAAGTGTAAATTGATTCTAGTGTTCCAATATTATTTTTGGAAGCCCCTAATGAACCAAACACACACCCAAGCTTTTTGACATTCAACTACAGTAAGTATCTTAGTCAAAATGTAACACTTAGGTATTATTAGTAATTCAACCATGAATGAACAATCAATACCAGAATACAAGAAACAAATTCAGATAACATAAAACAAGGTAAAATGAATGAAGTAAGTAAATCAAAGTAAAATAAATAATGCAATAAAAGCAACTGAGATTAAAGAAAATTAAGAACAACGCAAGAATAAAATGATATGAAAAATATTAACAAACAAGAAAGAACAAAAAACAAAGGAAATGACAAGTAGTGCAAAAAGAATACAGAAAAAAGAACATATCATCAATAAAACATATGAAAATGACAAAAAGAAGGATAATAATAAATGGTAATAGAAAATTAGAGAATCAAAAGTTGAGAGAAGAATGCAAAGGAAGAGAGTAATGTACTATGATAGAAATGATTCCTCTTATAAATAGAAGAATGGTACACAGAACTATTTATAGAATCCCAATCTACTTGACTAGCTAACTGAATTACGAGCTAGAAAACTAACTCTCAACTGAATCCTAACTGAATACAAGTGAACTAGCATGTATATGTATACGAGAACTAATAAATGAATATATATACAATACAAGTCTGGTTTCACACCCTCCTCAAGCTGGAGAGTGTATGTCATACATTCCTAGCTTGGCATGTAAACTACAAAACTGTTTAGGAGGCAGTGCTTTAGTGTAGATATCAGCAAGTTGGGAGTGAGAATGGATGGGCAGGAGATGAATCGAGCCAAAACAAATTTTCTCCCGAACAACATGGCAGTCCAGCTCAATATGTTTGGATTTTTCATGGAAAACAGGATTGGAAGCCAGGTACAAAGCTAAGCGGCTGTCACAATAAAGGAGTGTAGGAGATTTGAATGGCACTTGAAAGTCTTGCAGCAAATAGGTTAGCCATTGAATCTCACACGTAGCTGCAGTAAGAGTGCGGTATTGTGCTTCTAAAGAAGACCTAGAAATCGTATGCTTCTTTTTTGACTTCCAAGAAATGAGGGAGTTGCCAAGGTAAATGCAAAACCTAGTGATAGATGTACGAGTATCCGGGCAAGTGGCCCAGTCACGGTCACCAAACGCTTTCAAGTGTAACTCAGAATTTGAGGGGAAAAATAAACCAAAACCAGGAGCATGCTTCAAATATCAGAGCACTCGCAGTGCTGCACAATAATAAGAAACCATTGGAGCATGAAGAAATTGGCTAAGAGTTATCACATCATAGTTAATGTCCGATTGAGTAGTGGTAAGATACAAAAGCTGTCCAACTAAGCGGTGGTAGCCAGCAGGATTCGAGAAGGGTGCACCATCATCCTTTTAAAGTCGAATGCCTGGATCCACAGGAGTTGAAACCAATTTACAGCCAAGAATTGTAGTATCCTGTAAGAGCTCCAAAGTGTACTTCCTTTGGCATAAAGAAATGTGTAATGTCTATGATATAATTTTAAGTACTTTCCTTCCATAATGTTGTTGGTGCTACATTTTTCCCCATTGTAATCGATTATGAGGTCTTGTAATCGATTACCAGGGACCATGATATATGAAGACCAAGTTTTTTCTTTAAGTAATCGATTACATAAGGCTGAATAGGTTTCCAAAGTTCCACACACTTTGTGGTAATCGATTACATAGGCTTGTGATCAGTTACCAATTTTGGGCATTATGTAATTGATTATAAAGGATTGTAATCGATTAGCAGGCGTCTATATAACCACCTGCGATACTTTCTTTCTCATTTCTCTCAACGTTTTCTCTTTCCTCTCCCCCGAACTCGTCTCTCTCTCTTCTAAACTCACCCCAACTTCATCCAAATCCTTCCCTATCAGCTTATTTCACTTTAACCACTTATAAACACGCATTAAACACAAAAATCAACTCTAACCATCATCAAATCCGTCTCTTTCTCTCTCTACAAACTCCATTGAAGAGTTTGAAGCTTGAAGGGGGATGAATCCGTGAATCTACTCCTCTTTTCACCTTCATTGGCTTCCCTAGGGTAATTTCTGTCATCTTTCCTCCTTCCTTTCATTCCAATCTTAAACCCCAGGATAGATAATTTGGGGATTTGGGAGTTTAAGCATGATTAGAATAAATCCTTCATGTTAGAAGCTAATATGCAATTATATGGTTGTGGTTATGATACTAGATTGTTCTAAGGAACACCCTTCTTGCTTTGTGGTTCCGGAGATCTGAGATCTTTTCGTGGGTGAGTTATCTGTGAGTAGATAGAATTCCTTTGTCTTGTTTATTGCCTTAAATTCATGTTATCTATATAAATTTTTATATTGAAATTGTTTTAGAAACTTCACATGAGTCAATGATGAATATTTGTGAGAAATGTTTGGAAGTTAAGGCATGTTATATGATGAAAAAGGACTAGGAAAGTCTATACAGGATCTGCCTGCTAACAGCAATAGACGTTAGCCCTGGTACACCTTGAATTATGAATTTCATAGTCACTCAAGGGAGTCATACGTACCTGATATTCACAGCCACTCTAATAGTAGTGCGTGCTTGATTACAGGATTCACACAAAAGAAAGGCCACCTAAATGTGAATCTTAATGGATTAACCTATTAGATAGTTCCTGTGGTTGTTAAATTGAATTAAAACGATAGTTTTCATATGTGCATTGACTCATGAATTCAAAGGTGTCCTATCTCTCACTGAGTTCATAAACTCACCCCGTGGCTATTCTATCTTTTTCAGATACAGGTTCAGACTTGGGAGCCAATCCTCCTACTCAGCAGTAGTTGACCTCCACTCTTGGTGAGCTCTCATAGATAAGGGCCTGGATTGGTTATTCTATATTGTTCTAAAATCTTAGAAATGTAGCTCCATAGTACTACAGGCAGGGTCCGACCCTTGCTAGTCTGTAATAGCCTTAGTATTGTGGAATTATGTAAACTGAATTAGTTGGAATAGTATGGATAGCTATATTATGATGTGCATGTTTGGTTTGTTGAATTGTGCCTGATGGATTAAATATGTTGTGTGCTGAGGAATGCATTCTGAGAATGCCTGGATCCCCGATGGAAGAATGTGTTTGTTGATTGTGCAGGAGCAGTACTCTTATTTGGGAATTATCCTAAATATAGGGAAACTCTGTCCGATTTCCATGAAATATTCTGTGAAAGGCTTGCTAGGGAACTCGCTCTCTAAGCGCTGGTCACGGCCTAGGTTGGGTCGTGACAAAATGCCACCAGAACTCCTTGCAACCTCTAAGCCAAGGACTAATTTGAGCTATCCAAGGTCTTTTATTTTGAACAAGTCATCAAGATTCCGCTTCACAGCATCAATTTCAGATTGATCATCACGAGTAAGCAACATATCGTCGACATAAATCAGTAATGCTATGAAATAGCCATCTAGTTTCGTCTTTGTGAATAAAGAGAAATCAACTTGTGATTGATGAAAACCAGAGGCTATGAGGACCTAAGACAGTTTCTCATACCACTGGCTACTGGCTCATTGCAGGCCATAGAGGGACTTTTGCAACCTGCAAATCTAACCAGGCCATGGAGGAACAACACCAGGGGGAAGATCCATATACACCTCCTCATGCAAATCCCCGTGAAGGAAAGCGTTGTTCATGTCTAACTGCTACAATAACCACTGTCGAGAAGAAGTAATGGCTAATAAAAGTCTAACAGTACTCAACTTAGCTACAGGAAGAAAGGTCTCTAGGAAATCAATGCCCTCAATTTGTGTGAAACCTTTAGCTACAAGGCGTGCCTTGTATCTCTCAATAGTACCATTAGCTTTGTATTTTATTTTATATACCCACTTACATCCAACTAGTCACTTACCCGGAAGTAAGTCAACAAACTCCCAAGTTCCAGTTTGCTTAAGAGTGTCAATCTCAGCCTCCATACCTTGCCTCCAACACTCAGACTGAACTGCTTGGTGATAAGTTTTGGGTTCTTCATGAGAGGAAATGGTCAAGGCAAAACATTTGTGGTTGGGGACAGCTTAGAGTATGAAAGACACCATGAAAGAGGATATAGAGCTTTCTTAGATGATGGAGGTGCTAGAGATGAGGCTAGCCATATGACAATGAAAGTTCTTGAGGTAGGAAGGTGGGTTCCGAATTCGGGTGGACCTTCTAAGTGGAAGGGCAGCCTGGGTAAGCTCAATGGGTAATGCATGTGATGGGGGTGAAGAATTGGCATGATTATGTTGTGAATAGGATGCAGATGCATGTTGTGGGAGTGGAGGTCTAGGGGACGATGCAAATGCATGCTGTGAAGGCGCAAGCAAGTCACTTTGGTGCATGTCAAATGCGGGAATGTTAAAAGGAGATGGATGTATATGCGAGTATGTATGCAGATGAGTAGAAGATAAACCAAAATCAGTATAAGATGGTGTAATAGAATCAACATTGGAAGAAGTGGAAAAGAAAGGAAAAACTGACTCATGATAAGTAATGTTTCTAGAAATGAGAATTTCTTGAGTTTTTAAATCTAAGACAACAGAACCTTTAATTCCATACTTGTGACCAAGGTGCACACAATGTCTAGCATGTGAATCAAGCTTCTTTCTATTATGAACAAGAGTGGAAACAAATCATTGACAGCCAAAAACTCCCAAAAATGATATGTCAGGGAATGAGTTATGCAAAATCTAATAAGGTGATTTGTTATTCAATACCTTGCTAGGCAATTGGTTAATCAGAAAAACAGCATGAGTAATCGCAAAATTCCAGAAAATCCGTGGCACATTGAACTGAAAAAGTAATGCTCGAGTAACATTTAAAATTTACTGGTGTTTGTGCTCCACAACGCCATTCTGCTGTGGATTCTCAACACAAGACCTTTGATGCACAATTCCTTTGAGGCTATAAAAATCAGGTAAATGAAATTCTAGACCATTATTCGAACACAACTTTTGAATTTTAGAGTTGAATTGAGTTTCAACTAACGCAATAAAGGAAACAATTCGATTTTTTACTTCTAATTTCTATTTGAGTAAGAAAACCCATGTGTGTCTAGAGTAGTCATCGACCAAAGTTAGAAAATATTTGTGGCCATAAACTGAAGTGATTGAAAGAGGGTCCCAAATATCCATGTGAACCAATTGAACTGCATGTGTAGAAATTATATTGCTAATGGGAAAAGGGTTTTTATTTTGTTTTGCAACACGACAAATAGTACATGGTGTATCTGCCAAACTATGAAGGATATATTGATACATTTTATTCAAAACAAAATATTTATATTGTGACAAATGACCTAACCTACAATGCCAAACATCAATGGTTGAGGCAGCAACAGAATTTATTGAAGGTGATGGCAGTGACGTAATGCCAGGACTTTCCAAGACATATAAGCCGTGCTCAACCTTAGCATATCCAATTATCTTTGAAGAGCTTAGATCCTGAATTTCATGAGTACAATCAGTAAAAATTAGTTGGCAGTGCAAAGAAGATGTGAGTTTAGTAATGGATATAAGGTTAAAAGAAAAAGAAGGTAAGTACAAAATACTATGAAGAACAAGCTCATCACAAAGGCATACGAATCCAACAACAGAAGCACAGGCATGGCTACCATTAGGCAAACGAATCTATATGGGTGAAATGGACATGTATGTGGTAAAAAAATCCAGGGAGCAGCAGATATGATCTATTGCCTCTGTGTCAAGGATCCAACTGTTCGAGTGGGATCAAAGGCTAAAAATGAAGTGATTACTTGAAGTAGTGACATTTGAAAAAGGTTTGGACGACACTTGATTGGTCATATGAAGTTGGTTATTGGTGGAATTTTGTAGAGGAAGTGCAAGAACAAACTGAGCCAGCTGAAGCAAAGCTAGGAGACCTTGATATTGCTCCCTAGTCAACCTAAAACCAGAAGAAGGTTGAGCTTCCTCATGAGAAACTTCATCCTCTTCATCACAATCATCAGAGGTAACATTGTTCACAACCGTTCCTTGTCCCTTTTTAAAATTAAAATTCAATGGAAATCCATGTTTGCGGAAACAAGCCTCCACCGTGTGGCCATTCTTGCCACAGAAACTATAGGTTTTCACTCCTTGTTGATTCTTCACAAACTTGCCTTTGCTGGATTTCTTGACACCAGCACTAGATTGATTACTACTTGCACTAGTACTAGTTAACAAGGCTTTCAAAACCTCACCATTCTCACTCATTAACTGCCGCTCCTACTGCACAATTAAGCTAAAAACATGATTGAGTTGAGGAAACGGATCCATCAACAAAATCTGTGACCTCACTCTAGAATACTGATCATTCGATGCTTTTAGGAAATGCATAATGCGATCTTGATCCCTATAAGTCTTACAATTACACTGAGCTCCGCAAACATAGGGTGTATATGGACGAAAATTCTCCAATTCACTCCAAAGAACTTTCAATTGAGTAAAATAACCAGTAACGGTCAGATTACCTTGCTTCATTGCATAGATCTCCTCTTGCAAATCCGCAATTTGTGTGTGGCTTCCTTTAGCAAAACGCTGTCTCTATTTAGTCCACAAATCCGAGACCTTGCTGATGTCCATAATGCTCTTCCGTGATCTATGATCGGCTAAACCACCACCTGAACCACCAGTTGAACATCATCGTGCACAACACCTGCTTGAGGAATCACCTAAACCTGATCCGCCATTGATGCAACTCAGGCTTCCACAAAGGAACACGAAAAAGCATTGAGAAGAAGAAGAAGGATCAGAGAATAGCGCAGCAAATCCCTCTGATTGAGAGAGCTCTGGATACCATAACAAAAAATCAAAGAATCAGAAGTTGAGAGAGGAATGCAGAGGAAGAGAGTAACACACTATGAGAGAAATGATTCCTCTTCTGAATAGAAAAATGGTACAAAGAACTATTTATAGAATCCCAATCTACTTGACTAGCTAACTAAATTACGAGTTGGAAAACTAACTCTCAACTGAATCCTAATTGAATACAAGTGAACCAGTATGTATATGTATATGAGAATTAATAAATGAATATATATACAATACAAGTGTGGTTTCACAAATGGTATGAATAGAAATTATATTGTGTTGCACGATCGTGTTTTCTGTCTCTCTCTCTTCTTGTTTGATTGCACTTCTTCCTATTTTTTAGCTGGTGATTTATGTTCCATTCCCAAACAAAGCAAAACACCTGTATTCATCAAAATTTTCATAACAACTTTTTTCGAGCCATATAGCAGTGCTCCAAAAAGAAAACAACTAAAAAAAGGAAGATTGAATTGAAAGCTTCATTGAAATTACAAAAATCAAAGTACAAGAACTAGAAACAATTGCAAAGAAGCAAAAGAATGAAAGAAAAAACGACACTAGCTAGACGACCTCTACCTGATCTCAAGTACTTTGGCATGAATAAGCAGAGTGACGGATAAAATTGAATTTATTTGCATTTACCTATATATATATATATATATATATATATATATATATATATATATATATATATATATATATATATATATATATTTCACAAACAATTAGTGATTTCTCTATATTAGCCTCGGCAGCTAGTATATTACAAGTCAAGTGCCCCATTTTTGTGTTGCGCCCGTAAAGTTGAACTGATTCAGAAAAATTAAAATAAAAACCAATTAACTCAATTTCATATCTTTACTATTTTATTCAAGTTACAACAAAATGAATCAACAAATCAAAGAATTAATCTCTCATTTGCCTAACTAATCACATATTACTGTAGTAGTTGAAATATTTGACTTCGTGGGACGCACCATGCTCGCTAGCTACTCTTTTCGTGTCTATACGAGCGTGGAGCAAGCTGAGGTTTTGGGGTCAACAAGAGCTGGCAGCAGGTATTTCCTCCCATTCACGCCATTCGCGTTGTAGCTAGCGCCAGTCGTGGGGTCCACCAATAGGTCCCCAGCATAGCCAGGGTAAGCCCCTTTACCATAAACCCCAGTGCAAGCCGAAGCAGCTTCAAGTGGCGCCTCCTTGGGCCCTTGGAAGTACCCATTCCCAAATGGGTTAGTGGCGGTGCCAGCCAGGAGGCTAGCCACGTTGATGACCATGCCGTCGAGGCCCACATCGTTGTTTGGTGCAACCAAAGGTGGGCTCTGTGGGCCATAAATGGGTTGATGGAAGGGCCACGCGCATTGGCCAGGGCACTGCGTCTCCGAGTTACCAACCCAGATGTAAGCGAACTTGTACCTCTTGCCGTTGACGCGCGCGCCGTATGAAGAACCGTGGGTTCCGCACCTACCGGAACAGAACCCCTCCACTGCCACGTCAGCAGATGTGAGAACCACGTTGATGGCGTTGCTTTGGGGACCCTTCGACGCAAGCTTCACGATTTGGTTTGTGGTGAGTGACTTGCCGAGGGAGTAGCTCTCGTCCAGGATTTGGGTGCCTAGGGAAAGGTTAAGCTTTGGTGATGAGTGCTTCCTGTTGTTGTTGTTGTTGTTGTTGTTGTTGTAGTAGTATTTCTCGGTGGCTTTCCACCACGTGGCAACGGATGGTTGTTGTGATGTTGATGTTTTGGGAGTGGAAGAAAGGGAGGTGATGAAGTCTGAGACGATGGCTCTTTGGGATGGTTTGAATTTTCCGTACCATATGAGGTTGATGGAGATTTTGCCACTGAGGAGAGGGCCCTTGCGGTATTGAAACTTATTAAGCTGCTGCTCTGATGACTCGGTGAGTCTCCTAGCCGCTGAGCTCAAATGGAGAAGGGAAATGGTGAGAAATAGGGTCAAGAGAACTCTTGAGGACACAAGCGATGCCATTTGTGGGTTTATTGTTTAGAAAGAGATCAAAGGAAGTAGAGTGAGGAGTGAGATGTTTGCATGTAAGGTGAGGTGATGAAGAATAGGGGTGCGGTTGTGGGTATATATAGTGGGAGTCTGGGAGAGGGGATTGGGATATGGAATAGAAGGTTGAGGGAAAGAGCCCTCTTATTGCAGGGAGAGAGCGTAGCAGTGAAGTCAAAATTATGGGTTGATGGTGAGGGGAGTAAGGGGTGCCAGCCAGCTGGATAACGTGTTGATGTTCTAACCTAATGTAATGAAACCAAATTCAATGGGATTGTGCGGCGCGCTCTCAAGTTTCGGCTGAAATTATTAATTAATTTATCGTAGCCATGCTGTCATGACTCGTAAGGATCGCGGGGACAGGGCATGGCCAGCTAAGGAGCGCGCATAGGCATGGACAATGAATGAACAGCACAGGGATGGGACAAAAAGACAAACTTGGGTACCGCTTGCAGGAGGGCACGCCTTTTGTTCCTCACGCAATATGTGCTGGTTTTTCTGAAAATTATCAACATCTAAACTTTACTAAATTTTAAATAATCTAATTTTAATTAAGTCAACTTATTAGTATTAATTTGTTTTATTTAAAAGACTCGAACCTGTAATTTTTTTTTTTTTCAGAGAATAAGCTAAGTGCCAAACTAGCCAAGCATCAGTATTTGCTAGATCTGCTTGCTAATTTCACAATTTTCATTTTATAAACTTCGATAATAGTAAGAAGGGACACTCTCTTCTTCTTTTTAAAGAAAAAAAAAACCAAAAAAGCAGTGGCAATATTTAATTTTTGATCATCTATATGTTATGTTGCATTTGTTTATACACCGTTTAGCTAGAATTCTTAAAAAAAAAAAAAGAACAAAAAATAATATTTTTCTTTTTTTTTTTCAAAAATGAATATAAATTATTTCTGATGAAATTTTTTAAAATATATTATTATGAATGATATCTTAAAGTACTGTTTTTTAAATTAGTTTATCCAAGCTGAACCTTTGAAGGTTTTTAAATGCATGCATAAATGACCACTTGAGCTTCATTTTAGTGTACAAAACTCCTCTTGCTAAGCGAATTGTAATTAATGCAAATGTCATGTGCTTACACCATATATACAAATATTTTAACATCTAATAATATCTTAATTGAGTGATACGATTTTTTTTCAATTAATTATGTTATTACTGAAGCTTAAAACAGGCTTTAGTGACATCGCTATTCGGCCAATTCTCCAAAGGGATGGATTATGGTTTCGAGCATCGATAATATTATTAAACATTTGATGCGGGTGCTTGGGAAGCGAGAATTTGTTCATAGCTTGGATGAAGGGAATAGCTGTACTGATTTCTTAGCAAAGCAAGGTGCCAAAAAAGATGTGTAGTAGGACCCCAGGAATGAGAAACGCCTTGCTGGCTGACTCTATGGGAGTTTGCATTCCTCTAGAACTTGATCTTTTTCTCTCCTTATGTAAGGGGGAAAAAAATCACATCACTGCAAGTCATATGACATGTCCGATTTCCCCATAACCGTTTCCTTGATTAAAGGGGCATTACTGCGGAAAGCATGAAGTCTCGAGAGTTATTTCACGTTTTCAAATCTACTCAACTCCCAAGGTATATGTTACAAGTAGCCAATTTCTCTTTGGCAATTTATAAGTTATAGCATTTAATGATACTGTTAATTAATTAATAACTTATGAATCACTTTAACAACTGACTAATTACATTATTAAGTAACTATTAATTTATAAAATATCTTTCACAAACGATAATTTGAATTCGTTATTAATAGAATGATAAAATGATAAAAATAAATAAAAAACCATATTGTTTAACTATCAAATCTTTAATATAAATCTTTTTATTAATTACATTTTATTTTTCATTCCGAAAATTTTTAATCAAAAGTTGTATTTAAAATCATTTTATTATAATATTTAAAAATAGTTTAAATAAATTCTAAATTTTTATAGTTGAATTAAAAAAATCATAATTGTAGATATAAAATTTAATTAAAATTACATGCAATGTACGGACAAATAGCTAACATTAAAGAAAGGAAAGTGGCAAGCTGGATCAACTATATATTTCTGGAAAAAGATACCATATGATGATTCTCATTATAAAAACCTCATAAAAGAAGAGTGATTTTGATGTAGAGATAGATTAGGAAAAAGAAACAAAAATAATGAATTATTATGATGACATAGTGAGAGATTAGTGAAGAATTTTATCTGTTACGTAACATTATTATATATTATTAAAGTGTGTTTGGCTTTACTTAATTATTTTTGGGAAAGCTTTCTTTACTATAAAAACAATTATTTTATTGCAATACCTGCTGTGTCCGTGTGTTTGAGAAAATAAATAAATAAAAAAAAAACAAAAGATGTTACATTTATGACATTTTATACACACAAAACAGCTTTGTTCAATAAGCTGTGGTTTAAACATACGCTATCTCGTTTCAAATTTTTTTAAAAAAATACTTTTACAATACAATTTTTATAGCTTTTGTCATAATCAAACTAGTCTTTTAAAGTTATGAAAAGTATTATAATAACTTTTTTTAGTTTAATACTCTTTTAACAAATAACTAATCATTTTTTACTTTTTTAATTAAAAAAATATTTTTTGTTAAAAAGGTCAAAAACAGCAGGCCTACTAACTTATTGCTGGAAAGTGATTATTTTAGGTTATTTGAAAAGTCTTGAAGATAAATATCTTTTTACCCTCGCTTAAATAATTAATTTTCAAATATATATATATATATATATATATATATATATTTATATATATATATATATATATATATATATATAAAAAATAATTTGATACAAAAACTGATTATTTTATTATAATTAAAAAAATCTTTTTTCTTGAAAATTATTTATGAATAATTGAATATCACATCCTAGTATAAATTAATTATACACATAATTAATTTTTAAAGTTATTTTTTTTCTGCTAATCCAATTAACACACTTAAAATTGTTCATGTATCATCAATGGAATCAAGACATTTACGAATTGCAGCTCATATATGAATAACTGCTATATAGGATCTCATTCACTAAATTCTACTCCTACACCACAAACTGCACTCCTCCGCTGCATGCCATTAATTGGCTTGCTCAAGTTTGAGACGGCACTCCATCCATCTTGCGAAGTCACGCTCTTGGTTCTATGGTTTGGGTCCCAAGAGTTAATTTCTATTCTCCCTTAAAGTCTTTTTGCTCCTTTGAAAGTTTTGTCCTAATACTGAAAGAAAATGAGAAAGGAGGGACGTATACTAACATGGTGCAGAATGAATAATGTGGATAATAAATCATGCATTGACATGACTTAAGATTTAGGTGGATCACTTTTTAAATGATAACTTTTATAAAGTAGATTTTTTGCAAAATTTTTGTACAGTAGATTTTTTGCAATTTTTATTAAAGTCGTGGCCTTTGATCATGATTTAGATTACGTTTTAATTTTTCCTTTATAATCATTAAAGTCATGATAAAACAGACTACAACTTTAAGTCTGTCTAAAAAAAAAACAACCTAAGTCATATTCCATGCAACAGCCAGCATGCTTGGATGGATGTTCGTTTGGGTTGCAAAAAATGGGACTCTTAACAGGATTTGGTTTATTTCTTAGATTAGAACATCAACACATCAACGCGTTATCAAGCAAGCTGGCACCCCTATCCGCTCCCTCCATTCCCTCCACACTATCACGTGCTCAACCACATGGCATGCCACGTCAAATTTCATGCCATATGGCTTGTTGACATGGCATACTGATGTGTCACTTAACGTGACATAAAAATAAAACCGTCACAGTTGACCAACAATTGAGTAGTCAGGGATCAATGTGGCCAATGAAATATAACTACAAGGACTAAAGAGTTAATTTCCAAATTTTAGGAATTAAAGTGAAGCACACTTACAATTTTAGGGACTAAAGTGATACTTAACTCTATAAATTTACGTTTCCATACATCTACCAACTTGTATGCGGTAATGTCATTGGAAATTTTTCTATCAAATTTCAGTTTGTTATGCAACTTAAAATCGCACATGGCAACATAAGTCAAATTTTTCATGTGTATGTATAGAGTTTGTAATAGTCATATATAATAAGTTACATTAGATTACATATCCTAAAGCATAATCATATTATTGATTTCAGTATATTATAAACTTTTATTAAAGAACTAAAGTTTTTTTATGAATAAGAATAACTACATTGTAGTATGTTTAATATAAAGATAATATAGGAAAAAATAAGGAAAATTGCACTTTACCTTTTAAACTATAGGTTATGTGCACATTAACTCTTGTATTTTTAAAATGTGCAAATCAACCCCTTAAACTTTTCTAAGGGGGTATTTGGCAAGCTAGAAAAATTGGCTAACTAGGTACAATGAGCCCTAATTTTTAATAATCGTTGTTTGGTAATTACCCAAATATTTTAAAACTAGTTTTTATTTAAACCAATTTGGACCTAAAACCAGTTCTTAAAAAAAATTAATTTTAAATTAGTTTTATTTCATTCCAATTTTTCTTCTTCTATTTTATGTCTTTTCACTATTATTCTTCTCACTTCACACCAATTAATTCTTTTTCTATTGACTTTGTCAATTGTTTGCCATCATTGTCCACCACCATTTGTTGTTGCAGTCTACCCTCGTCGGATGTCATCATCCACCACCATCTGGCGCCACCGTCCACTATTGTTTGCCACCAACTAGCATCGCGGTCACCACTGTCTACCACCGACTACCATTGCGGTCGCCACCACCTGTCGCCAGCTGTTATTGATTGCTACCGTTGGCTACCATTGACTGCCATCATTCACCACTGTCTGTCATCGCTATCGTTCCATCCACCATCGTTTGCCGTCATTAGCCACCACCATTTTCCACCACTTGTCACCACCGGTTGCCACCGTCCAGCACTGCCGACCGCCACAATCTAGTAGATTGATTTTTTAATGACATAATAAAAAAAAAAGAGGTACAGAATAATAATAATAATAATAATAATAATAATAATAAGATGACGTATATGAAACTAATTTATAAATTGTCAAACCAAACAATGTTCAATAAAAAATTAGTTCATTTTTATACCAGTTAACATAACTAATTCTGTTTTATATCATGTTAATTTAGTTTTTGAGATTGTCAAACACCCTCTAAATATGCACCTTAGTCAAAATAGGTGTACATACCCCCTGAACTTTAGATCATGTACAAATCAATCCCTTAAATTTTCATAAACGTGCAACTTGATATTCTAAACATTCTAAAATACTTGTCATTTTTGTTAACAATTAATGGAAAAGTTAACAAAAGGGTCAATATGCACATTAAAAAAAGTTTAGGGGGTCGATTTGTACATTTTAAAAATATATAGATTAAAATGCACATAACTCATAGTTTGGGGGGTAAAATATATTTTTTTCAAAAAATAATTATAATATGTTTCATTTCTTTCCATTCTAATAAAAACAATAGAATGTTAACCTTTTTTCTATTTCATTTTTTAACTTGAACTTTTCTCTATTTCCTCCTTGTATATCCAAATAATAATGAAACAAATATTTCAATTCATTACACTCTATTTCTTTCCATTTCTTGTTATTTTATTTTATTAGTATTTTGAATCCGTATAATGCAAGAATAAGAAAAATGAATATTAAATTAAAAGTAAAATATCTAATATTATGTAAGATTATAAACATATATAATAGCTTAAGCAATGAACATAGAAAACAATAATAATAATAATAACAACAACAACAATAATAATGATAATAATTTTTGTATAATATTAATATCTTTTGTAAATGAAGTATCAAATTTACACAATGCATAATCAAGTTAAAGTTTATGAACCAACAAGCATGTAGATTAGTTGATAGGGGGTTATTTTAACTTAAGCAGAGATCTCAGGCTCGAACCCCGAATACATAGCTGAGTCAAAACTCGGAAGGGAGAGTTTTACCATTCAAGTGGTTCTATGCAGCTTGAGCAAGAAATCTCCTTTGACCATTTTTCTCATCAACATTCCAAAGAAGAATTGCATCCATTGCAAGTTGCTCGCTTTCAAGAGCATCTTGAAGTAGAAGCTCCAAACCACCATGGGTGTCAAGAATTTCATAATCAGGAAAAAAAAAAAAAAAACAAGAAAGGCATGGATGAGAGAAGAACTTATTAAAAAATAATAAAATAATATCAGAACAAGAATGAAAAAAGAATTCTTGAGAATAAAACATACAAATGAAAAGAATTTATGTGACTGAAAAGATAAGAGAAGAAAGTAAAGAGAAACCATTCTATTTAGGGTTAGAAATGATTTTTTTAAAAATGAATGAGCTATCCACTATTGAAATTCATGATTAAATAGGCGTATGAATGAATCTTTAGATGAGGTACATTTCATTTAAAATTCAAATTGTACATGAAGAGAATTAATGGGCAATGATTGTAATAGTAAATAATTTATTTTTGAAATAACTTTTAAAGCAAAAATTTAAAATCTTTTCACAAGAAGAAAGATTCCTAGTTAGTGGAATTATAAATGTACAATTTTGTGATACGTATAAAATTTTTTATATTATGGATTCTAAATTATAGATTCTAAAATATTATTAGTATGAATATACTAGTATATAGAAGTTAATAAGGTTATTTTTCAAAAAATATTTAAAATTTTCAGATTAGTAAAATATTTGAAACCTTTCTAAATGAACACATCAATAGTTGAATTTAAAAAATGCGTTTACATTTGAATTCTTTTTTAACTTTTTTTTAAATGAACACATTTATTTATTTTTTTAAATATAACCTTTTTTAATTGATTTTACTTTATTTTTTATTTTTCAAAGAAATACATTTAATGTGAAATTATTCAGTAACCATATATGTAAAACTTTCCTTATTGTGTCGTTTGTTTTATTACCACTAACGCGAGATTGATCAAAGTGTTTTGGTGCTTCAATCCCTATATCTTGGGATTAAATTTTAAGAATGGAGAAAATTTTTACTAGAAACCCTAAAATCTTATCTGAGACCTCGATGGATTGAGTAGAAATAGCCGGATTCCATTAAAAAATTAGCTAATGAGCTTCACCAAAAAAGAAAAATAAAATAAAATAAAAATAAAAATAAAAAGTTCCATCTATCCAGCCATCGAAACATAGGTAGTTTGCTATCACAGCACGACACTGCAGTTGGGCGTCACAGCACTACACCGCAGCACTTCCTCTGACAGCCGTCGAGGTCGACAGTCACGACCCTCACCGTGGCGCTTCCATCTCAAGCCATCTTCCTCTCCCCTCTCGGCCTTCCCTTTACTGTTGCGTCTCCATCTCTCTTGCTTTGTTTTCTGCTCACCCTCCCGCATTTGCCGCTGCCTCATTCTCCCATTAGTAACCCAAGAAGTGACCCATCAAAGAGATGAAAGCCCCTTCCACTCTCTTCCTCAGGGCCCACATTCCTTGCGCCAATTTGCTCCTCGCTGGTTCCAAAGGTTCTTCATCCTTCCCCTTACTTCCTCATTCTCACTTTTCTCATTTGCAAAATCTTATCTCATTCACTGTGCTTCCCAATGTCTTCTTCCCTTTTTACCAACCCATCTTGTAACATGTTTTCTTCTCACTCTCAATTGTTATTATTTTTGTATCCTGAAAGACAATAAAGGCATCAATTTTCTTATTTATTACAGTAGACTAAACGTTCCAACACCCAAAGGGGTGGTTTTTTTAGTTTTTGTTCCCGGGGTGTATTGTTAATTTTTACCTAGTTTCTGTGGTTCTTTGTGATGGGTGAAGTTTTTTTCTCTTTAATTTGTTTATGTTAATTGAATGATACTATGTTGGAAACTTGAATCTGTTTTGCCCCCCTTCTCTCTTCTTAGTGTCTTGCATGCTCTAGCTTTTGATATCCATTTGGTCAATAGCTCTGTTTTTATACTCTACTTTTTATGAAGTTTAAGAGCAATCTTTGGAGTTGCTTATAATTGGGTACATAATGTAGGATCACCCAATGCAAAAAGGCATCCCATCTTGTGCTTCTGTAAGAGCATCCAAACTAATTCATATGAAATTGCTAATGGAAGCTACCTTCCCCCTGTGCAGCAGACAAAAGAAAAGAATATAATGGTATGTATTACTTCCATAATTGTCATTTTTCTAGTAGGCTATCATTAAAATTATTAAAATTGAGTGGACGTAATTCAACTCAAAAGTTAGCTCAAGAGGAAGAATTAGTGAAGCTATTATAAAGGGAACATCGGCCATATGCTTAGTCGATGTGAGACTTAGCACCTCCCACGCCTAGGACTAGGCATTTGAAGTTTGAAGTTTGCGGGATTGGACATTTGCAGATGGCTCAACATTAAGCATATGATAGGCTTTGACACCATATTAAAATTGAGTGGGCCTAACCAAAAAGAAGTAAAAGATATATGCAGATTTAAACTTAAACAGAAATATTTCTATCATCTCTAATGACATTGGTTCTTAGCAGAGGAGGTAATGACATTTGTGAGATCAAAGTCTACTTATGTAGTTGAGGTCTATGCAACTCATTTAGGAAATTGGGTGATTATGGTAGAAGTGGTGCATGAAACAACCAGAAACATCTAGGTCAATGTTTTTTTATCTGGATATAGTTTGCCCCGCAAGAAGTGAACATGTCTAGTGCTTAAGATGCCCCATGATTAGGTCCTTTATGGAGAGATGGCGCAGGATTTTGTATTTTGGTTGAGTAGCTAATAATGGACATCAGCTGAGTCCTTGGAGAGAAAAGGGTGGTTGCATAAATTGGGCATTTCTGGACTAATCTTATTAGTAAAGATTGCTGTAGCTTCTATGTTTTTAATGTTTTTAAAGATGTTACCTCCGGTCCATGATCTCTGGTTCAAATCAATGGAAGCAATTATTTGAATGACATGTTGAACTCAATTCTCACCCAAACTCAAATAACATGGAAAATAATAGTTGTGAATCTTGTGATCTAGATTAGTAACTTAATTAGATTTTCGGCAAAAAGTGTCTATAAACAATTTTGTCATGGTTGGTTTATATAGTTTTTATTAGTCATATCAATTTTCTGTTCATCTGTTACTTTTGGTATTTTTTCCTTGGTGGGTGCCAATTGGCAGGTACCTTCATTTTCTAGGATGCTGCATTTTCACTGTTTCTGTTTATACTTCTGCTTCGGCTTATTTATGTTTTTGTCTGTCTTTCTCTATTTATCTTTCTACCTACCTATCTATATCTCTATCCATCTTTCTTTCTGTAAAATTTAACTTTTATTGATCCAATTATTGACCATTATAACATGTATTTATATATATATATATTCTCCAACTGAAAATTGTCATGTTGTTATTAGTTTCTTTTTTTTTTTTTTTTTTTATAAAAGTTATTAGTTTTTCATTTAACCTTGACAATTTTTTTTATTTTTATCTAAATATCCAATTTTCCTATTCCTTCTTATGAGTGTTATTATGGCATTTTGGGGGAAAAAAAAAGACATTTACTAATGTTACCGTGTAATTGTTGAAACTGTAGGAAAAACAATCTAGAAAAATTGAATCTATTGGAGCATTTCAAAAGTTGCCAATAGTGATGCCATCTGTTGACATTCTTGGTTCAGCACTAAGAAAGGCAAAGAAGATTTCTCCAACAAAAGGTTCTTGACTGCAGTAATGTTCTTCAGTTACATGTTAAACCCTTTCCTTGATCATAACTTTTAGTTTGCCCAAACTGTAGGAATTGCAAATATTGCAAAACGAGAGAAAAACAAGGGTGCAAAGCAACTTGATGCATTAATGAAAGTATATTCTTAACTTCCACATATTTCATGCTTTGAGCTATAATGTCTATTTGGGCTTCTATTTTCTATTTTATATAAAGTGATGTGGAAAAAGTTAATGCTATAGTTCTTGGTAGGAACTTGCTGTTCCCTTGAGGACGTATGTGGAGAACTTTCCTGACAAAGCATATCTTCATCCTTATGAAAGGTCTCTTATTGAGTTGACTCTTGGAGATGGATACTATGAAAAGGTATATTAGGAGAATTGCATTGCAGCACCAAACCTGTGTTTTTAGACTTCCATTTGCATGTTCCCTTAATCATCACAGGATATATATAGTATATGATTATCATTCCCATTCTAAAATGGATGGAAGAGTAAATATTTTCAGTTAATGGCTTTATTGATAGAATCCTTTTGTCAGACATTTTCTAATTGTGGAGTTACAATTGTTTAACAGGTGCTAGGCAAGATAGATGCATTAAGGAAGAGGGTAGTCTCTGTTGGAAAGGAACATGCTTCACTCTGTGCAAAGGTTTATTTAGTGATTTACATCATTGTTTTAACCTATTTCTTGGCTGGGTAATTTTGTAGTTGTCATGTGGCTTGAAAGTATCTATTTGCACTCAACTTTTGTGAAGCTTTAGCAGGAAAAAGTAGGAATCCTTTATGCTAGATCTTGATGTCAATTGCAATTTGTACTTGTCATAGGCATAAAATCCTCCTGTCTTCACGTGTATATGATGTTTATGGTGTTTGAATTTGTTAGGACCTAATTGCAAGGTATGGGACTTGAGTCCCACATTTGAAGTATGAGATTTTGATGGGGAGTTTATAAGGTTTTGGGCTCTCCCATCATTATAGCTAGCTTTTGTGATGTGGTTCTCCTAAGGTTTTTATCAATTGGCATCAGAGCCTTCTACCATATCTTTCAGCTGCAATCGAGTGGCGCGGGTGGTGACGCCGGCATTGCAGTTTTCGCCCGAGACTAGTCAAAGGGGCTAGTGCACAGCCAACCCGCGTGTGCGTCGGGGCTACGGAGCGTGGTGGGATGTTAGGACTCAATTGCAAGGTATGGGACTTGAATCCCGCATTGGAAGTATGGGATTCTAATAGGGAGTTTATAAGGTTTTGGGCTCTTCCATCACAATAGCTAGCTTTTGTGATGTGGTTCTCCTAAAGTTTTTATCAGAATTCTTTTTTTTTTTTTCCTGAAGAAAAGATTTTCGATATGATTTTATACTCTCAGGTCAGGCGGAATCTAAGCATTGCCTTTTTTTTTCTTTTTTATGATCATGTCATCCTATTATTTTTTTGAAATTGGGGGACAAGAACCCCATCTGTCCACCCCTGGTTTCAAGTGAAACTCTGCTTTTTTTTTTTTTGCCTTTTAAATCATTTTTGCGAAATCCCCTGTTTGCCCTCAGTTAAACTATTAAATTTTCTATTTTGTCCTCATTTAAACTAATGAAGTTTCTGTTTTGCCATCCCTTGGACTCACCTTCTTCAACCTACTGACCAATTTTTTAGGGGTTTGCAGCAGCTCTTTCATGCTCCTGAAATAGAGCAACCTATGCACTTTCTTACACAAATCTATGATAGAAACCACAAGAAGAAACAGAAGAAAGAAAGGAAGATTCACTGTATATTAATACGCTTGAGCTGATACAAGGTGTATCAGTCAAGAATAAAGAGAAAGTAGTCTAAAGTGAGCAGAAAATGAAAGATTGCATAACTGCTACAGCCTCAACCTCTCTAGCCAATACTAAAATAGCCTAGCCTGCTCCACTCCCATGCCCACACAATTATACCCTTTCCCTAATGAATCCCTTACGCACTCACATGCCAGCATGGCACACATACTCACCTGCACACTTTTTTCTCACAGCTAGTTTGTTAGGCTTGGGGCCCACATGTTCCACTAACACTCTTTCCCTCCTTATTTCCTATAACACCCTATACTTCCTACTTGCTATAACTGGAAAGCGGTCTCTAACAATACCCCTCTCGAACTACTACCTTGTCCTCAAGGTTGAAGTCGTGAAACTTAGCTTAATATCTTCACGCTAATTCCCACTTAACTCTCAAATTGGGCATGTCTAGCCACTGATCAAGACTTCCCAATTCCATGGCCATTTTGCCGCCGACCATCACCTCGTGAAGGCTGGACTCTCAATTCCCAATCATCAAGAAGTCCGTAAGGCAACGAGAGGCAACCCTGTGGCGACATTTTTTAGCAACGATACATGGAAGATGGATGCACTTTAGATTCACGGCAATAAAGCCTCAGGGCAACATTTCCAATCTTATCTAGGACCTCAAAGGGCCCATAGAATCGTGGGTCACTTTCCGTTCATGCGGGTAGCTAATGATTTCAACCGGTATGGTTGAATCTTTAAACCATGTCTCCAATCTCATATGGCAACTCCCTTCTCTTCTTATTTGTCCGATTTTCATTCTGTCTTGGGCTTTGTTGAGTTGAAACTTCAATTCTTCCAATATGGAATTCCTTTCGCTATTAACTGATTCACTTCTTCTACAACTGACCTGGGTATCACCCTTAAGAAGGGTCAGTTCCTCCCATATAAGGCCCCGAATGGGAGGTTTGGGTGGAGGCACATAAGTGGTATTGAACCATAGTTCTGCCCAAGGCAACCATTTAGGCTACATCGCTAGGAGTGACCCCAGTGAAGCACCTTAGGTATGTTTCAAACAACGATTCACTACCTCCGCTTGCCCATCAGTTTGAGGGTAGTAGAACTATATTTCAGCTTTGTACCAGCCTGTTTGAATATTTCACCAAATGAGCTCATGAAAATCTTGTCTCTATCAGTCCACAATTGTGGTCGGAAACCACATGCAATCTCACAACCTCCTCACAAAGAGTGCAACCACTTCTTTAGCGTGATAAGGGTGTGGAGAGGGCCGAGAAAATGTATTTAGTAAGCTCCGCTAACTACTACCAAGATAGTATCCACCCCATGAGCTTTAGGAAGACCACTTATAAAGTCCATAGATAGTTCTTCCCAAACTTGAGATGGAATAGGCAATGGTCAAGCAACCTCCAGGGACAAGGCTTCATATTTGTTTCTATTACAAGTGTCACAGGATTGTATGTAATGTATGGTTTCTTCATCCCTTCCCACCATAACAGATTAGACATTCGCTTGTAGGTCCTAAACCCCGAGTGACCCCAACACTGGAATTGTGGAATTCTTCCAATATGAGGGGTATTCGAGAAGATCCCTTAGGGATTACCAGTAATCCCTTGTAATAAAGTCTTCCACCTTTAATCTCAAACCCTTGTGGTGTAGGATTCCCTTGAATTAAATTCTCATAATTTCTCTCAACTTGTCATCTTGCTTCGCTTCCTGTTCTAGGCCCTCCCAATCTTGAAAAGTGACATTTAAATTGCACAATAGTAAGCCTTGCTGAGACAAAGCATCTCTGCGCTCTATTCTCCTTTCCAGCCTTGTACCTTATTTCAAAATCGAATCCAAGGAGCTTTGCCACCCATTTCTGCTGCTCTCACCCATCATTCTCTCATCAACCAAAACTTTAAGCTCTTTTGGTCAAGAGCACTACAAATTTCCCCTGCCTAATAGGTAGTGTCTCCACTTTTTGAATGGCGAGAACAATTGCCATAAGCTCCCTCTCATATAATCACTTTGCTTGGGCTCATCTGACAATGTTTGGCTCCATATAAAGCCACCCTCTGCATCGATCTGACAAGATCAAAGTCCTTTCCCTGAGGCATCAGCCTCTATGACAAATTGTTTATTAAACAAGGAACCGCCAAACCGAATAGTTGTCATAGCATGCTTCACTTTGTCAAAAGCGAGTTGAGCTTCATACCCCATTGAAACTTGTCTTTCTTCAAAGTCGTGAGAGGCCAAGCTATTCTTTCCATATCCCTTGACAAATCTTTCTGAATAACCGGTTATCCCTAAGAAACCTCTCAACCCTTTTAAATCAGAGGTTGTGGCCAAGACAGCATTGCTTCATTTTCTTGGGTCTCACACTCACTCCCCGATATTATGTGCCCTAAATATTCCAATTGCTCTTGGGCAAACCGGCATTTTCTTTCATTGATATGGAGATCTGTGTTTCCTCAAAAGCTCCAACACCCTCCTTAGATGATCTGAATGTTGTTCAACCACTTGCTAAAGACCAAGATGTCATCAAAGAATACCAACACAAACTTCCTTAGGTAAGGCCTCAAAACTTGATTCATCAAAGCTTGAAGTAGAAGGGGCATTTGTTACACCCAAAGGGCATTACAAGGAATTCGTAATGCCCCTCGTGGGCCTAAAAAGCGTCTTCTCAACATCCCTCTCACTCTAATTTGATGGTACCCGGATTTTAAATCCAACTTAGAGAAAATCTAGCCCCACCTAACTCATCAAGCAACTCATCAATCACCGTATGGGGAATTTATCCGAATTGTCACCTTATTCAATGCCCTATAGTCAACACAAAACCGCCAACCTCCATCCTTCTTTTTAACTAAAATTACAGGGCTTGAATAAGGACTGGTACTGGGCCTAATTATGCCAGCATTCAACATTTCATCTATTATCTTCTATTTCATTTTTTGGAAATGAGGGTACTAGTAGGGTCTCACATGAGGAATGGTGCACCTTCCTTCCTATTGATAGCATGGTCTTGTTTCGGGGTGGCAATCCAGCAGCCTTGCAAATGTCTTCAAACTCCTTCAAGAGTTGCTGGATCACACACGACGACCCTGCTCCTTCCTCATTCACCTCAAAGTTGTCAGAGGACGTGATGAAATAACCTTCACCATCATCTTTAAGTGCCTTAAGTGTCAGCCTTCCATGAAACTCTCGGGACCTACAAAGAGTGGGATCCCTTGTATCTCTTTGACCTTACCATCCTCTTTCCATTTGATAGTTAAGTTCTGAAAATTGGCCAAAATGTTCCCTAAACCAGCAAGCCACTCCATTCCTAACACCACATCCACACCCCCAAGCTCCAAAGAGGAAGAATGACCGCCTGATTCTCACGCCTTGCACCTCAATGACTAGCCCCTTGCAAACCCCATGGCCCACCGCTTGCTGACCTGCCTACCTCTACCTTGTATTGTGGAGTGTTAGTCACTGCCAATTGCAGTTCCTGGACCAAGGATTTCGAAACAAAATTGTTAGTGGCCCCTGTATCAATAAGAATCACCACTTCCCTTGCTCCCGTCTCTCATCTAACACCTTAAGGGATTTATTAGAAGTGAATCCCTTGAGGGTCAATTTGCTGAAGGAAATATGTAGGATCGCATCTCCATCGCTGAGTCTCTCCACTGAGTCTTCCTCCTCTTCGCCTAGAATTTCCTCATCAAATCCTTCTACCAACACTAGGTGAAAGTGTTTCATCTTGCAAACATGGTCATGGCCCCACCTTTCTCCACATTTAAAACACAACCCCTTTCTACTCCTTTCTTGTAGTTCAGCTTGAGAGAGTCTCTTCCCAGAGCTGCCCCCTTTGTCTCCTGCAGACTCTTCACCCCGCTTCGGGACTTCCAATTTCTTTGTTAGTCCAACTCTTGCCCCTGTGGGTCCAGCTCGAGTGGAATTGGGCCTTTCCTTGACCCACTTTTTTTTTTCTACTGGGCTTACTCCTCCTCCCCTCCATTCCTTGTTTCTTTCTTCCAACATCAATGCTCTATCCTTGATATCTTGCAGTGTTTCTAACTCCAGGCTCTTCACCTCATCTTGTAATTCTGACTTCAGCCCATTAATAAAATCCCTTCATGATATCACCTTGTCAACATATTTCATGGGCCCCATGTATCTTCTCAAATTCTTCAATGTACTCCATCATCAGCCCCCCGGCCACTCTCAACAAGGACCGTAGGGTCTTTACTACTCCTGCTCAAACGCTAAGATCGCGTCTCAAATTGCCTCCACGATGGAAAACATCAGGTCCTCCGTCTGCCATGGCTGAGAGCCTTTCCAACGCCACCCAAAGACGAGGTCCAAGCGCTCATCCCCAACTATGTCATTCACCTCGTAATAGCGCTCGATTCTGGTCAGCCACCCATGGGCATCCTCGCCTGCAAAAATAGGCAGCTCCATCTTCCGTTCCTTGCCACGCCGCCGCGAGAGTGGGCTTCCTTGAGAGGAGTTTGGAGGTCGGCTCCTAAGAAGATCCGTCCTGGTGAACGACTCACGTGGGAGTGGAGATCGCCGTCCCTGTGATCGAGACCGAGTCGCGATGCTCTCGCGAAAGGGGGATTGCTGCGATCCCTCTCCCTTCTCGACCCCCATTCCATCGGTCATCCTCTTCCACCCACAACGCTCTGGCTGAGACCTCCCACGCCTATCCTCAAGAGCCGCACTACTTCATCCAACCTTTCTCCAAAGTTCTCCATTCGTTCTCCATCTCCATCGCAGCTAGCTTGACCCCCACAGCCTCAAGAGCTGAGGCTCGATACCAAAAATGATAGAAACCACAAGAAGAAATGCAGAAAGAAAGGAAGATTCACTGATATTAACATTGAGCTGATACAAGGTGTATCAGTCAAGAATAAAGAGAAAGTAGTCTAAAGTGAGCAGAAAATGAAAGATTCAGAGCACTAAGCAGCTCAACCTCTCTAGCCAATACCAGAAAATAGCCTAGCCTCCTCCCCTCCCATGCCCAAACAATTATACCCTTTTTCCTAACAGAATCCTTACGCACTCACATGCCAGCATGGCACACATACTCACCTGCACTTTTTTTCTCACAGCTAGTTTGTTAGGCTTGAGGCCCACATGTTCCACTAACACTCTTTCCTTCCTTATTTCCTATAACACCCCTATACTTCCTACGCTTGTACACCTTTAGTCCTTCGGGAAAACGGTCTCTAACAATCTATTTCACAAAGAGAGCTAAGATGTCTTAGCATTCTGACCTCACATAGGCTGTTATGTTTCCCACATGTTTGACAGTTCTCTGTCCTCACAAAGTGTGCTGTACTTTGCACTTTCTTGCTTTCACCATGTATCAAGCTTTTCCGGCCAAGCTCATCTATGTTTTTCTGCTTCTTTAGCATCTAGTAACCATGTCATCAGCACTATTATGGACTTTTTGTTATTAGTTATGTCTTATTAATGATGATTGTGCCTTTTATGCTGTTACTTCAAAGTATTAATGATGAATATATCTCAAGTTTTGTGTTGTTTTTTAAGTTTTGAAAACTTATTATGTGTATTAGAAACTATTTATGTCGTCTCTACTATCTTTGGTTTAGTGGCCATCCCGGTATTTACTATATCAATATAGCGGTTTTGGGATTGACTGTTGCATACCACTATCCAGGGTTGACAACTTTTAATTCAATCAGATTGAGAGTTCTGATATATCGCTTTATATAACCATCATATTACTTTGGTGATTTCTTTTGCCAATTGCCCTCCTTTGCTTTCTTAACATGATTGATATCGTTTCTTCATTTATCAGTCTTCATCAAAGCGAGAAGCAGAGGAAAGACTCAATGAGGTAAGTTGCAAATCTTATGTGGAATATCTGTTTCCTAATTTTTCTGAAGATTGCTTAATATCCCAAGATGTTATGCAGGGTCTTAAGAAAATTGAAGAGATTTTTGCTAGAGAATGGAAAGTTGTTGATGATTTGTTAGGCATAGCCAAGGTATTCTTCATTTCAGCATTATATATAAGCACACTTATATTGGATATGGTATATATTGAGAGTATTAGAATGTTTAGTATACTGGCATTGTCTACTCTAGTTGTATTGTTATACCGTAGAGCTGTAGTATTATAGAGCTGCTGCTTATAGCTGAGCCAGTGACTGTTAGAGGCTGTTATAGGAAGTTAGGAAGTTATAACTGCTGTCACAGTAGTGACACGGTGATGTGATAGCCTCTACCATTATCCTCATGTGTATATACTCTGTAAACAACAGATTAGATCATAATATCAAAATGTCATTCAGATCTCTGAAACTGAAAGTATTCTCTCATTTGTCTTCTCTCATTTCTCTTTCTTGAACCTCTTTGTGCTCTTAACAATTATAATCAACCAACAACCAAGCCTTTTTTCACTAGATGATATTAGCTGTATGAATCAACCGACACTATAGTGTCTTATCGTATACTATGTTTATAGACAAACTGTTTAAATGCACATCTTTCTTGATGGTTTTGCCTATAGTTTTACTTGCCTAATTTGCATGATAGTTGTACTTTCCTTGATGGGCCATCTGAGGGTCTAGATTCATTGTATAGTCTAACCAAGTCATGTATGTATAGTAATTAGGAAACCATATTAATTATGCTAACTCTATATATTTAGTTTCCGTTGCGTAGTTGAAACACATGGAATTCAGCATGTACTTTTCTTTCTCTTTCTCTCTGCAGCTTATGCAAGCTTATTATTATTCATTTGTATAAATGATTAAGTAAATGACCACGATGTGATACAGTAATGGACCCATTGTGCTAGATAATCTATTATAACAGATAACATCTTTGGAGGCCATGTAAACATAATGTTTCAGAATAAGGGCTTCTATTTGAGAATGTTAAAGAATAAGTGTGATAGTTGCATGCTTTTTGTATTACTTGTGTGAATATACTGATCTGTGTTCGCACTTTCGGTGGCCTGTGAGGCTTAACTTTCCCTTTTTAGGTTTTTCAATAATTTTCCATCTGAGCATAATTCATATCATCTAGCTGATAGCTGATAAATGTTACAGACTCTGAGGGCAATGCCTGTAATTAATTTGGAAACACCAACGCTGTGCCTTGTTGGAGCTCCTAATGTAGGCAAATCTTCTTTGGTCCATGTACTCTCTACTGGCAAGCCTGAGGTATGCAGCTGAATGTTTTAAAAGTTCTTTATTCCAGTCCTTCTTAGGTACAGTATACTTTAGGCTTTTGAAAAAGCTGAGCTTGAATTGAATTATTGATCTTGCTAAGAAATTCGTTATGAATCAACTCTCTCAAAAGCTTAACTTGTTAGGTGAAGGCATATGATGGCTTTATATTTATTCATAGTTAGTTGAATCAATAAATAAACTATCCCCCTTCAAGAACTTATCTTTTATATTTTGTTATGGGCTCTTAATTAAATTCTTCTTTTATCAAAAACTTTGCTATGGGCTTCAGCAAAACTACTTAGTTGCTGAAGATTTAAATATTCCACCAGCCACATAATCTTTTTCTCATCCTTTCTTCTTTCTTTTCTACCTAATATTTCAGGTTTGTAATTATCCGTTTACAACAAGAGGAATACTTATGGGTCATATTGTTTTAAACTACCAAAAGTTTCAGGTTATCAATTTTGTTTGAGTTGTTATTTGCTTTTTTCTTTGTTAACTACATATCACATAGTTGTAATTGCATACCTGACATGACTGCAGGTAACAGATACTCCAGGCCTGCTGAAGAGACATGATGGTAATTAACATTTCCTTTGTTTTGGCCAATTTTTAAGTAGTATTGCTGAATGTTATTTGTCCAAGGTTTTCTTACCAAAAGATTCGCTATGATATACGGATGCGGGTATGAGTATTTGGTATGAAACGAGTACGGTATAGGGATACAACATATTTTAAAAAATTAGTATATGGGTACAATAGGGTATGGCATATCAAATACATATAATTTTATAAAATCTAATGAAAATATACTAAATTAAATATAAAATTGTTGTAAATAATTATAAAATATATCTGTTAAATAATGCAAAGTATTAAATATATAAATTATTTAAAAAACTCACAATAAAAAATAGATAGTGCCATCATAAAATAAAACTGCAATATTTTATTATATGAAGTGTCACTGTATAAAACCACAGTCCAGTTTTAAAATTTTTGAATAAAAAGCTGGATGCCCATTACTCACATTAAAAAACACATTAAGATATTATAATAATATTAATATTCACACAAGCTGCAAAACAATGTGGGCGAAAGACATGACTTGCAAGCCAATGGACCCCATTTAGAGAGGGTGGACCCCATTTAGAGAGGGTGGAGAGTAATGTAGTGATGCCGCCTGAGGAACCAGATCGACACTCCCCTCTCTAGATTTCAGGTTTTCTTCATCACCCACTTTCAAATTCTGGTTTATCCTATTCAGCTTGGTGGGTGGCTTTCAAGCCCTTTTTCACCCATTTCTTTCTGGGTTGCCATGCATCTGCACATCACTGTTTTGGAGCGTATGGTGTGCACTCCCGTTTTCTGGTGCATACTGGACATTCTACCTTAGTTCTTAGTTTATTTAGCTCCTTCTGACATTATGCAGTGGTACTTATTTGGTAGCCCTTGGGGTGCTAAGCTGGTGGCTCCAAAGATCTCTAGAAGGTTCAATGGATTGAAATGTGTCTACTTTTCTTTAGGAAGTCAAGTCGCTCTTATCTAGGCATTTTATATTTTTACTTGAATAAGGATTCTGGTTGTAATTTGAGACAGAATAGTATCTTAGAGTATAAAGAATTATGGGTATCTTATGGTTTAGGGATGTTGGTAGCTGGAAGGATCACTTGGTTTTCTGGGAATATTGGCCAGAAAGGAAGGGGATTTGTTCTCAGTAATTTGTTGTTTGAAAGCCTTGTTATACTGGATAAATGGCTGGAGTGTTTTTTTCCTCGTGTTACATTTTGCTTTGCAAAAGATAATCAAGACTAAAAATGGCTTGAGGGAAAAGGAGGGAATGTCTCGCTAATGTGCTACTCTATTTGGACAAAGTGACATGGCATAATAATTATTTGGGTTGGTGCTACTACTTTTTTTGAGGCTTTTACTTGGCTTTTTCGCCTGTTCTCCTTGCATAATGCCCCTGTTTGTCAATTTTTTTTTTCTTAGGATAACCTCTCTTGGAACTTCCATCCATTTAATCGTAAATTTGCATGATAGAGAGGTTATTGAGTTAGAGTCCCTTATTTCATTACTTGTTTTTATTCATTTTTCTGATATTCTTGACTCAAGAACATGGACTCTTGATTCCTCTAGGGTTTTTTCTTGTAAGTCTTATTTTCAGTTCTTGACTTCCTATTCAAATAGAGAAGGATTTCTGTGGGATAAACCCATTTGGAAATTTAAGGCTCTCTCAAAGGTTAAAGCTTTTGTTTGGATTACTGTTATTAACAAGATTAAAACAAATGACATGCTTCAGAGGTGCAAACCTCATTGCTTTGTCTCCAAATGTGTATTATGTATGGTTTGGATTCCAAATCGGGGGCTCACTATTTTTGGTTTACCCTATGGTGGGGTCTCTTTGGAATAGGCTTTTTGGTATCTTTGGAGAGTTGTGGGTTTGCCCTATGGATATACATCATTTTATTCTCACTAAGTTCAGAGGTTTTGTCTCTCATAAAGATGCAAAGATCTTGTGGTAGTCCTTGATTTATGTTGTGCTCTAGTGTATATGGCTGGAAAGGAATGCTAGAATTTTTTATGATTCCTTTTGGACTGTGGAATTTATTTGGGATAGGATTACTCTTTTGGCTTCCCTTTGTTCATGTTCTGTTTCATGTTTTCATGGTGTTTCATTATCCAACGAACAAAGGAATTGGCATGTGTTATTGTTATAATAAATTGATTTCTTGTTATTTCTAATGAATTGCCGTTGATTTCTTGTTATTGTAATGTAGTTTTAATGTCTCCTTTTCCTCCATTTTTAGAATGTTTTGTTTTTTATTTTTTGGTTATTTAGAGGACAGAAATAATTTGGAAAAGTTGACTCTGGCTGTCCTTTCACATCTTCCAACAGCAGTTTTATATGTTCATGACCTTTCTGGGGAGTGTGGCACCTCACCTTCTGATCAGGTGTGCTTTTTATGACAATTAAGTTGTTAGAATAACTTAAAACAAGCATAAAATTGATTTTTCTATAACTGACTACGAAGTAGTATTGGATTATGTACTTGTATGGGCTTGCTCAGACTTGTGGCTCCTTTTGAATAAGATGTCAGTGAAAGGCTTTTATTTTGTAGTTGAAATTTTTCTATTTCAAAATTCAATTCTAGGATTATTTAATACTGAGGGGCAGATTTGTTTTTGAGCTCCTCGTATGATCTTGCTTGAGATTTTCCATCGCTTTGAAGTACCCTCCATTAATTATCTAGTAGTTTATTTCTTAACCCTTCAAGTTTAAATATAAATAAACAAGTGGAGTAGGAGAAATCAGCCATAAACTTCCTGTGTTATATATTGATAAACTAGGAGTGAGAAATTGAGATCACATGTTGAGTTTCTGACAAATGTTAGATGATAAGGATATTGAGATTGACAAATTGAAGTTTATCCTTATTTTTAGATGCTTATCACTGAAAAATACAAATTCCCACTGTTGAGATCGATGGGCTTCCTGTTTTTTGTCGGTTCTTTGTTCTTTGTCTATTAAGTGCTACTTTGTTCCATTCTTGCTTACTATTGGGGGTGTTTGTGGTTTGGTTTGGATAAATTTTGAGGTAAACACTCAACCAATCCAAACAATTAGAATTATTTTGGTTTGGATTAGATTGGTGATTCCATTTAGAAAACCGAACCAATCTAATGCAATTTAAATGGGATTGTTTCAGTTAACTCAGTATTTGACTAGTTTTTAAGAAATGTAAAATTTGTAAGTTATTTAATGAAGGATACGAGACTATTCTGTACTCTAATAGACCAGACACTAGAGAGAAGGACCAAAATTATACATTTATACTTCTATTGTAGAGTTTGGATGCTTGAGGTAAAAGAAGCATTCAAGAGACTTAAAAAACAGATGCTACACTTGAGAAAAATGAGACTAATTGAGTGTAAATTTACTTGAGAGAAACCCCTCAGTCCATGAGCATAGGCTGAATACATAATTACATAATCAAATCCCTTATATTTAGGGATCGACTAACTAATTGACAGCAATTAGTATCCTACATCCTATCCTATTTATATAACATATCAACCTTATTTACTGCCTAATTAATTATATTTACATTAGAATCAACACTCCCCCTCAAGTTGGTGCATATATATCATATGCATCTAGCTTGTTACATATGTATGTGACCCTTGGTCCCTGAAGAGATTTGGTGAAGATATATGTCAGTTGATCATTAGGGTTCACAAATGATGTAGTGATCTCTGTGGGGAGAACGTTTTTGCGAATAAAGTAACAATCAATCTCGATATATTTGATCTGTACATGAAAGACCAGATTGGATGTAATGTGCAATGCGGCCTGATTATCACAAATGAGTTTCATGGGGCCAAATTTGCAAAACTTCAATCTTTTTGGTAGCTTGGATTTAATGACTTTTCTTTAGAGTTTGGAAACTTTGAATTGGTGACTTGCTCCAGAATTAGAAGTTTGGTTTTGTTATTTTTAGAATTAGAAGTTTGGTTTTGCTATTTTGATTAGACTCAAATATTGTAAACTTATCATGTCTAACACCACAAACTGTGCACTAAATTGCTGGCTTATGGTTATGTTTGTGTAATTGTGTATCGCAGTTTAGTGGGGAAACTTTACGGTCCCATTAGGGTAATTGTGGGGTAACGGACATTCATTTGTAGATCTAATCAGACATACAACATAGAAAGACAAACAAAGTTCCTTGGTTTCAACTCTTGGCTTTTATTTTCCTTTATGATGGGGTATAAATAATCTGAAACAATTATAATCATTTAAAAGTTGCTTGATAAGGCATTCAGTTGATGATGGTTGGTTATGCAGTTTTCAATATACAAAGAAATCAGAGAAAGGTTTACTGGACATTTGTGGCTTGATGTTGTATCCAAATTTGATCTGTTGAAGTCGTCTCCTGTGGTCTATGCAACAGAAGAGCCTTATCCTACAGAACTTGAGCTGGAGAAGTACCGAAAATCAGGTCCTGATGGAGCTATTAATGTATCTGTCAAAACACAAGAAGGACTACATGAGGTGAGGAAAATCTGTTCTGAACTTTCATATTTTCACTAGAATCTTTAATAATTTGGGTGTATGTAAGAATAAAGCCATGGCAGTGACTTGCAAGTAATTTTTTGTTGATGGATTTCAGTAGTTGCACAAGGACCTTTTTAATGCTGGCTTATGGAACACTAAGTTCCCCAAAGGTCAACTTGTGAAAGAAACATTGTTGTGAGTAGGAAATGGTACGTTTAACTGGAGAGTTGCGTGAGTAGAAGTTGGGCACTCAACTTGTAGAGAGTATTGCTTCTTATTTTTTGTGAAGAAATTAATATTTGAAGTTTAATTGAAAATGGGCGAAAAACCATGCCATTCTCATACTAACAAACTAAATGGAAATCATGAATTGATATTCACAAGAATAATATTGATAATACTTTCCACAAGCAATATTTGGAAAGACAATAGAATAATTTATTTATTGTCTCAGTTCCTGCCTGTTGATTTTTTCAATTCTACTTCCCAATAGTGAAATAGGCTTCCTTATTATATTTTCTTCCTTGACATACTATGATAGATGTGCGGAGTGTTTAACCATGAATGGCATAATAAACAAGTAAATGCTCAAATTAGCCCTCGAAAGACTTGAATATAGAATAGAGTTATTTGTGGTGAATTGCTTGAGGAAAAATCTCGTAACCCTAATTAAATAAGGAATCATAAATTAGAGAGGAAGTTGTGGCAGCCTCTATTGTGGAAAAAAATGGTAGTATCTCATTTTAGGTGATTTGGTCACATGTCGAGAAGACATAAGAGCCTATAAAAGTCCCAGTAAGGAGAATAGATGAGATGGATAGTAGTTCATTAGCTAGAGGTATAAGGAGATCTGAAAAGATCATATTTGAAACTATTAAAAGAGATTTTAATTTTAATAATTTGAATATAAACATGATTTATGATGGGATATTATAACGTCATTTGATCTATGTAGTTGACTTTGCATAGTCGGACAAGGCTTAGATGTTTTAGGAGCTCGTTGAAGCATATTAATTGTCCTATATATTTGCGTAATGGTAAAAACTTTTCCTGTGACCAAAGATATTAACTACTAAGGTTTATTGCTTTTACTTTGTAGCTGAAGCAAAGAGTGCATGAGCTGCTTAATTTGCAAATGGCCAAGATCAAAGATACAGGGAACAATCGAGAGAAGTGAAAGGTGCCACTCAAAGGATACGTCAAATTTGTGAAGAAACTTCCTGGTCGAAATAGGGAAGTTGAAGTCTTATAAGCCTGTATGTCTTTGTAAAATAAGTTAGGCATGATCTATGCGAGCAAACATGAAAACAAGCAAAAGCTTCACCACAGGCTCCATTACTGCCTAATAGCAATTAGGCACTAGAGAGTAAATTGAAGGGTGACTAGTTGAGCTGAATCTTCCAGAAGTGTTTTGTTACCTTGACTTTTTTGAGATCTTTCTTGTTACAACCATTTTGGAGAAACAAGAAAAGCTTGTCCTTAGCCTTCATACTTTCCAGTCCATGTGGCCACGGTGTATAATTTTTGTTGTCATTGGTTGTAACAGTGATGTATCTCAAATCTATTGTCAGAAGTAATGATGAGTTGGTTTAACAAAGGCATCATTCATTCTTGTTTGTGTTACGCCTTGCCAATGTTACAAATAAAGAAAAAAAAAAGGAAGAATAAGGATAAAAAGTAAAATATCATTTTTGCCCCTGAAGATGTATATGACATTTAATTTTGCAAAGAAAGTAGATATAAATTTAGCCTAAGGGAAAAAAGAGAAAAAAAAGGCATAAAATTCATTCATGTATGTACGAACAAGGATTTTATTTTATTTTATTTTGTTGCATGTATGAACAAAGAGATTGAAGGAATAAATTGATTTCATTTTGTATAATTAAGGGATGAAATTGATGTCAAATATCTATAACCGAGGAACTAAAATTTTTTATAATTAAGAGACTAAATTAATGTTATTTCATTTTTATGACAAATATTTGTTTTTATTATGAATGAATTAAAATTGATGTTACTTGATTTTTGAGACATTAAACTAAGGGTATGTTTAGTATAGGATAAAAATGGAGGTGAAATTTTTTTGAAATAAATTTATATGTATTTTTGTTTATAAATTTATTCCATAAAATTTTTATCCCATATCAAACACAAGTCTTAACTCTAAAAAATGCTTTTATTATTAAATATATTAAATACTATTACAAAGGAATATTTTTATTCGGTATTGATTTTATTTTAGTCTCTCATCGGTGTACTATGAGAAACCAATATATATATATATAAGTTATTCATTTAAAATATTCATAAAATATAGAAAGATAAAATGGTAAACTTCTCTTATTATTTACACGAATATTTAAAGATAAATATAATATAATTGTAATTCCTTACGTGTTTGCTACTGCATGTGCATAAGTGGCCAGACAAGTAATAAAATAATAAAATTTCGTCTCACGACGATTAGGATTGAATATTATGATAATTTTAATTATCTACACTAGCTTAAAATTAGTGATAGAAATTAAAGAATTAATTATTAAGTGAATTGAATTAAATAAAATTAAGAAGCTAAAACAGAACTTGAGATGACGGCGGTCGCGGATTCGTCGCCCACAACCCTCATCCCTTCTGCCGCACCGCGCTGACGCTGAGTCGCAAGTCACCGCTGGCATCCTTCATTCTTCCGCCGCACCTTCATTGGCGAAGGGTTATTTTATTTCTTTTAAGATCGGTTCGGTTTGGATCGGTTTGCCTCGGCTCGGTTGACTTTTCGTTCAAAACCGAACCGGTACCGACCACGAACAGCAATGACATGCAGATAGGTAACTCTGAGGTAATTCGATTTGTGCAGGGGGTTGTTGGGCTTGTTTTTGGAAACGAGTGTTCTTCGGATGCTGATAGGTACGGTGGCTCTTAATGTTCTTCAGATTCTTTTGCTGTGTTATGTCTCATCTGATTGTCTCGTTGGAAGGTTCTTCTGTGACCTGTTATGCGTGCATGTAATTGCAATTGGAGGCTTTCTACAAGTGTTATGTTCTGTTCATTCCTTGTCTCCATTTCAGTGTAGTCAATTTTTACCCCTTTTCTTTTCACCCCCTGCTTTAATAGGGGAATTTCACATAACCATAATTTTTAAAGGAGGAAAAAAAAAATCATGTGGCGGCGTTGGATAAGGGCTACCTAGAACCTTGTAGCTAATAGCATCAGAATAGATTAGCGTATTACCTCCTACGACTTTCATCGAACACCTATCGATCTCTGACCCAACGTGTCAACCCACCATCTAACCACGCGCCAATTCCAAATCCAAACCTCCTCGGACCTGCTTTCTGTTGTGTTGTGTTGGGCCGATCACCTTCTTCTTCTTCAGTGATCCAAGGCCCACGACCCAAAACGCAGCGAAGCCACTAGTAGCTATGAATCGCGCGGCATTTACCAAATCAATTTCTCACCGCTTCGGAGCCATCCACCACACCACTCGCGAAAACCAGCTCCTGAATGCCGGTCCCGTGGCGTCTCTCCTAAAATCTCGGGGCGTTATCCGATTCCGAGGCCCTGACACCCTCAAGTTCCTTCAGGGACTATTGACCAACAATGTACGCAGCTTCGGTGAACCCGTGGGTGAAAAAACCTCAAATGTTCCCACGCCCAATGTGCCTGCTGCCACGGTTCCTCCCATATACGCTGCGTTTTTTACCCCTCAGGGAAGATTCCTCTACGACCTGTTTCTTTATAAGTTGCCTGGGCCCGACACCAAACTTGATGACAAGGGCACTGCGCCTGGGTCCGACCCCCATGAACCGTTGGGTTTGTTTGCCGATGTGGATGCTTCTGTTTTGGATGAATTGTTGCAAACCTTCAAGAAGTGAGTTCCCCTCTCATCCGGCTTTTACTGTGATTCTATTATTAGATTTTGTTTTATTTGTTCTGTATCAGTGATTCTTGCTATTAGTAGCTTGATTGGTTTTGATTCAAATTTAGGAAATTAAGTTCTTTCAGAAAGGTTTTGATTATAACTTGGGTACAGTAAAGAGATGTCTATTTGTTGATTGATTAATTTTACAATACTTTGGTTCCGGGTTGCAATTCTGTTCTATTAGACTTTTGTCAGTTAGATAGAACTAATATGACGTTGCTAATTTGAGAAAAGTGGCATGACTTCCAGTTTGAAAGTTTGTGCTTTGGTGCTTCTTAATTGTAGTTACTCTTTTTCCTACTCATTTTTGTATTTTCTTGGTTCTTATGCAGAGACATTAACATTTTAGTGCTGCAGATACCGGTTGAGGTCAAAGGTTGAGATTGATAATGTAACAGAAGATTTCTCATGCTGGCAGCGTTATGGTGCTGGCCTTCCTGAGAAGTCCTCCCATGTTGAAGAACCAGAAGCGGCCTCTGTAGGCTTGGGGTGCTGGCGTGGATCGGGCTGCAATGTCATCTTCACGTGGGAGTAATATTGGGTGGCAATGGTTTAAGGATCCCAGATTGGTTTGTCTTGGTTTCAGAGGGATCTTCGCATCAAATATAACTCGTTAGCTATCCACTCCTTTGCTGCTAATAAGATTTCGAGCTTTTTATTATTGCAATCTTTTATATTCTTGTTATTGTGAGATATCAATTGCTACCTAGTTTAAAAGATTCCTCCTTGTGTCTACCTCTTTCAGCACCTCTAGTTGAGGTTGACAAAGAAACGGATGAACAGAATTACCTTTTGTGGCGAATAGAGCAGGGAGTAGCAGAAGGATCGGCCGAGATTCCAAAAGGTGTATATTTGTTTCCTTGTATAAATCTTAGAATACTTTTCATGCGTTTTGTGTCTCAATTGCCTTGATTAGTTGATCATGTCCAGGTGAGGCAGTACCGCTAGAGTATAATCTTGCAGGCCTTAATGCAATTAGCTTTGACAAAGGTTGCTATGTGGGGCAGGAACTCATAGCTCGCACACACCACAGAGGAGTGATTAGGAAGCGTGTAGTTCCTCTAAGGTTTCTCGATAGTGATGGGAAAGGTAATGCTCCAAGTAGTATTTGGCTTCTCTAGTATTATCTATGAAAATATATTATAGTAGTCTGAGCCATTCCTTTTGTGTGATTCTAGAACTAGAAAACAAAGTTATTCCAGGGTCAGAAGTAATGAACACAGCATCTGGCAAAAAAGCTGGTATAGTGACTACTGCCATAGGAAGTCGGGGATTGGGGCTCTTGCGGCTAGAGGAAGCCTTTAAGGGGTCCAATGCTTTATCCATACAAGGACAAGAGGATGTGAATGTTGTCGCTAGTAAACCAGATTGGTGGCCTAATGAATGGCTTCAAGATCGTCAACAGCATATTGCTTAGGTGAGTGATTCGTTAGTCCACCTTCACTTGTGGACTATCGTTAGTCCCCCCATTAAAATAATAAAATGACCCCTCCGTGCATTTTTAAAATAGGGCTGGTTGTAATTTTCTTTTATATCCCTTGCTCTTTTTCTGCATTTTGTCTCCGAAGAATTGGTGTGGCCGTGCATTGGTGTTGTGCGAGTGAGCATTAGGGCTTTGTGAATTTCCATTCTCACCTGAATATGTGATGACTGATACTGCATTGTAATGTTGCACAAGTGATGTGGGATACTGCATTATAAACCCCCCATGTGAGAAATATTGTTATATTTATATTGAAATAAGTTTTAATGTGAAAGATACCTTCAATTAAAAATAATGGAATAATTATAATATAAGTTTTGATATTAGATAACAAATTAGAGATAAATTAGAGCAATTTAAAATGAAACAATGAATTAAAAGCACGCTAGATATGAAAGTTGGCACAATTTTCAATTAAATACGGTAGTTTAGACCGTCACAATAATAAGCACCATATGTCACTATCGATCTACTTTGACAACAAGCTCGCCATACACCAAGTGGACGAGGTGCTTCTCCCACATGACACCGTGCTAGCCGCCAAAGCTGTAGAACTAGCGCCGAACAAACGGAAGGCAGATGAGTTTAGTACACATATCAACCATGAATTATTATATTATACACATGCTCTATTCGGAGGCTAAAATTGGGAGTGTTGATAGCCACACCCCCCAAACACTTCAAATTATTTCAAATGATTCGATAGTTACTTTTAAGAAAGGTTTGAGTTTGAATTTAGTGGATGAAAAATACCACTATTAAGATTGATTTACTTCTATAATAGACCGATCCAATTCGAAATTAGTTAATTTAAATCTAATAAATTCGGATATTAATAGTTTAGATCAAAAATAAAATATTCAACAAATTTTGCATATGCTACTATTAATTTAATATTTTAAAAATATTTCTGTCTTTATTAGTTTAAAATTAATTTCATAAATGACTTTATTATTTTTTTCTGTTACATGAATGGCTGTATTGTTTCATCAATAAAACTTTAATCACCTAGTTTATTTTCATCAAATTGATATTAGTCAACTGAACATTGCTTTGGTGGGTCATCAGTGCTAGCCTCATTTTGAGAGCGAACATGAACCCAATTGATTAAGATTCTAGCAAATATATTTTTTTGGAAGTAGAAGTTAAAGTAGAAAATTATTTTATATTTAGATATAATTATATAAATATTTTTATCAAAATTAAAAATTATTAAATTATTCGTATAAATATTTTGTATGGGGGGAGTGAGAGTAAAAATGAGAGTAAGGAGGAAATGATATTTTTTAAAAATTTTAAAAATAAATTTATAATTAAGCAGAAAAAAAAATGATTGCTAAATTTAAACACCAATATAGCTAAACTGAATAGCCCTGAAAATACAAGTAGGAACGATGATTTTAGTCTACAGCAGTTGATTCGTAATTCTCAGTGACTAGTATTTCACATCCCTAAGTGGAGCTCCTGCCTGGTTATTCATAGATACATACAAATATTATACAAAAGTTGTTTTGACGGATGAAAATCTGGGATTATACAGAGACTGGACAAGAAAATTGCACTTGAGAAAGGCTCTCCACTTCTTTCTTGTTTGATTCACGTGCTTGCATGAGCATAAGGACTAAGTTAGATCACACTTCGTAGATCAAGGATTTTTCTTCTTCCTTCTTTATAGTGTTAATCATTAGAGCAACTTGGTTCATACTTGGCCTGGCCTCCGGGGAACGATTAACACACCGTATAGCCACCTGAAGCAAATTGACCATCCTCTTCTCATTTGCATACTCTGACACTAGAGCCTTGTCAAATACTTCACCAGTTCATTCTTCCCTTACAACTGACTGAACCCAATCTGTTAAGTCAATCCCATCGCTCTTCACACTAATTTTCCAGTAAGAAGTTCAAGAAGAATGACACCAAAGCCATAGACATCTCCCTTGAAGGCATCTGATGATGATGCACCAGAAGCTAAAGGACTGGCAAAAGATGAACTCTGTTGGTCATCGACACCCCCGTTACACCATACTCACTTACACATGGCTCCATATTCTTGTTTGGCAAAATGTTTGAAGATTTCAGGTTACCATGTACAATACCATCTTGGCCAAGCCCTTGATGCATGAAAGCTAATGCCTCAGCAGAGGTAGCTGCAATCCCAAGTCTGCTGGTCCAATCAAATGCTTTTTGGTTACCTGAACTCACATGTAGTCCTTTGGTACATGTTCCTTGACAGGCAAGTTTATAGATATAAGATTTTCGAATTTATTTCACTATTTTGGAAGTTCCATGCATGATATTTATAAAACAAAATGTGGACATGATGTTTCCTGTTCAATAAAGAAAATGTAACCTATATATAAACGAGAGGAAGATATGGTATCTACCATGTGGAAGTTTGAATAAACTTCCATTCTGCTGGTATTCATGGACTAAAAGCTTCTCTTGCTTGGAACAATAGAAAGCAAGAGGTGATATTACGTAAGGGTGCCTTGCTTGACTCAAAATTTGCATTCTTTGCTTGAAGTCACGGCCTGAGATAGTCCTATCGTTGATCCATTTTACGACCACCGTCATCCCATTGTCGAGCATCACCTTATAAAGGCTTCCATTTTTTGCCCCTGCCAATCAATTCAGCAGGAGCCCTCAGCAAGTCCTCCAATCTTAATTCATTTACCACTGGCCTTGAAAGAACTATAGGTGATTGCTAAACCATGCCGCTTTCGGAAGTTACTGAGAAGTCGGATCTGCTTACCCCTGCTCTATATTCACTTGAAACATTACTGGGCTTTTCAATGCCACCATTAGTTCCCACTTTCTAATTCAATGCTTCAATTTTCTTTTCTTTCCTTTTTCTTCTACACAGAGCCAAGACTATGAGAAGGATAATGACAGCACCCAATGCAGCATAGCCTGAGTACACAAGAATCTGCTCTTTTGAATGACCCTTTGATGTGTTTGATTCTTCTGAATTCTCGCTAGCAGTCACAGGCTGATCAGAACAATTGTTTGGTAGTGGATATCCACAGAGCTGAGGATTGCCAAGGAAGCTGTTTGCAAAGAAATGGCCATGTACATCTGGAATGATGCCACTGAAATTGCTAAAGGAGACATTGAATTGGTCAAAATTGGAGAAATCAAACCGTGGTATGTCTCCACTGAGCTGATTGTTTTGTGCCAGGAACATATTCAGCCCCGAGATTCTGGCCAAGTCCGGCAACGGTCCCAAAAACTTGTTGTTCGAAATGTCAGAGTCCTTTCAAATTGTTCAACGCGGCAAGTGAACTAGGAATGTTTCCAAAAAGTTGGTTTCCGCTTACGTTTAGGCGAGTGAGTTGTTTGCAGTTTCCAACCTCAGGTGCTATCCCTCCTCCAACACTGTTGCCATCAAGACTAAGAAAGGTGAGAGATGCAGCCAGGGGCTGCAAGTTGCAAAGCATAGCAACATCAAGAGTTCCAGTTAGATTGAGCCTGTCTATGTGCAACTTCTTTACGGACACATTTGGAGCATCACACTCTACACCTTGCCAGTGGTCTATGCAGGGATCAGAGTCCTGTTTCCAGTCCAAAGTGGAATTCTGTTGACCATCATTACCAGAGAGTTTTGCAAGAAATTGTATCAGTGTTCGCTTGACCTCATCCTCTACTACACAATTGGTCATGCTTAGGAGGGAAAGGGATGTAATAGAGACTACCCACATAGAAATTCTCTCCATTTGGGCCGAGTATGGGGTTTGATGCAGAAGCCTATGTGAATTAATCAGATTTTTCGCTAAGTCGATGTGGTAAATATGAGATGGGTTTTGAATTGAACGGATTTTGAACTCGAAAGAGAGTTACAATGTTCAAGGGTTTTTGCCGGAATGGAACAGGTCCAATTGACTGATACTACGATGAATATTTGCTTTCTAGTTGGCGTGACTATCATTCATAAAAATGAAAATCCTAATCCCATAATGATCAACCAAATATTTGACAAATATAGGCCGGCAACTGAAACGGTTGGAAGTAAGTAATGTCGTCTCCTTGTTGATGTCCTTCACATGGCATTGCGCGCTGCTAACAACTAACAAGGATATTGACGTTATATGAGTTTTTATTATGCCATCGCAAGACATTATAAAAAAAATTAAAAAAAGAAAAAGAAAAAGATTTAGACCATAGTGAGAGGAATTCCAGCACCAAGATTTTTGCTTGAAAATATTGCGGATTCTTTTTTGTTTTGTTAGCAATAATTTGAGGGAGAGATGAGACTATTCCATTTCAATGCAAAGGCCAAATTAAAGGTTCTTAGTAGTACTTTCAGATTGCTGGTCAACGGAAAATTGCTGAGAGCGGGTCGAACTAAGCTTTATAGAGAAAGTGCTAATTAGATCTTCCCAATTAAACGAACTCTTACTGCCAAAACATTATGATTAATATGGATGGATGTCATGTTGTGGACTTGGAAAAAGGAAAAAAGGAAATACACATCAGAAAATGTCTAAGGCAAACTTGCAATGCTAAAATCGTCTAAGCAAGAGAGGAGCTTTCTACAGACGACATGGAACGACACTGTTTAGTGCAACACACAACTTTGAATGGGTTTCGGTGCTTACTTTGGTACCTTCAAGTTTGAGAGGGTACATGTACCCTTCTTAAGTGATACCAATAAAATGTCATATGTTAACTAAAATGTCATATCATTTAAAATTGATCAATTTTTTTATATTTATTATAAAATCCTTGATTTAAATTTTGTTTACATTTATTACTTTTAAATATTTTTTTATTAACTATTTAAAATTTGTCCTTTAATCTTATTTTGTTTGTGACCATCTCTCATTCAGATCAAAATATCAAATTAAATCAAATTAAAATTATAAAATTTATGAAACTTAAAGAACCCTAAAATCCCAAATTGAATTACCCACCTCACCATTGTTTAATCAAATAGGCAAATCCATAAAATTTAGCTTCCATGACAGAGCTGATAATTAGTAGCAACCTCCTCCACACCACTGTACTTTCAAATTAGGGATTTGGTTAACAAAAAAGGGAAGAAGTTTCGTTTTTGGGATGTTAGGTTGGCCATGGTTGGAGGGGGTAGAACATGACCGGCAAGTCAAAAGCGGTGTCGATGACAACGGCTGAGATTGAGGTAGTGCGGGTTGTGAGAGAGGCGATGACGGTGGTGTAGTGGTTGCGATCTAGTGCACGAGCATGGCGCGGCGACTCGGAAGCAGTGTCGACGACAATGAAGGCGGTGCGGGTTGTGTCAAAATGGCGATGACAGTGGCATAGTCGTTGACGTTGTGATCTGGTGTGCGAGCATGGCGCAAAAACGATTGTAATGTGGAGCTGCACGACTTGAGCTAGTGCAACAGTTCGCATGCGGCTTATGGTGGTGCTGCTGGTGCGGTGGTGAATGGTTTGTCAAGTAGTGGGGATGGCTATGGTGGTGAAGCCATGGCCACCTTGTTCTGGGTGTTGGGTGGTTATTGCAAAGCAAAAGCGGTGATGAGTTGAACTCAAAATAGGTGGCGCTACTGCAAGTAAACAAGAAAATAAGAGACTTGTGTTTATTCGTTTATTTGAAATGATGAAATTTGGAAAGAGCTTGATATCTTATTATTTGGGTTCTTCTTGGGAAAGTTTGAGTTCTTGATAACTTTTAATTTTCTTTCTTACTTTCTTTCTTATGTTTTTGGGTCTAGGATGACTTTTGAGTTTCTTTTGAATAAGATGTTTGAATCTAGATAAAATGAAGACAGACATATAGTAAGTGAAAAATAAATTAAGGAATTTATGTATAAAATTTAAAAAATATTTGGGGTCAAATTATAAAAAAAAAAATATTGGAATTGAAAATAAAATTTGACTAACTTTAAATGACATGGCAAAAATGGAACACATGTCAATATAATAATGGTGCCATTTAGGAAGGGTATCTATACCCTCTCAAATTCCAGGGTACAAGAGCAATCACCGTTTCGGAATTTGGTAGAATGATTGCCTGCCTGCCAAAGGCCTATAATTGCAAATGAAGTGAACAAACACATACGATGTTTTAGATCCAAACAAAACTATAAATAGTTTAAAAGTAACAATGAAAAACAGAAATGAATCGTTTGATAAATCTTAGATCCCTCATGAATTAAGCCAGCAAGAGGTTCAAAAACCTTGCAAATTTGTAAAGAGTGAGTGCAGAAAACAAAAGCATTTAGCCAAAAGGTGAGAAAGGAAACTTGTTACAACGATGACATTTCGTCAGTCAAATCATAGAAAATGTTTTCGATGAAGTTGTTATAAGGAAAGTCATCATAGCATATAGAATACTCGCCGCTAAGAACTAGGAGTTTCCAATTAGTCAAAGGCTTGTCATGACAGCCAACTCGTGGAGAGTTGGACCTGTCATCCTATATCTCAAATGGAAGTTATTGGTGGTTTTGTTGCAGAAGTAAAGAATGGCCCAAAGCATGGGGGCATTATAACAAATTGGAGCTCAACTTAATTGGATTAAGTCGAAAATCCCCATCCGCTTCCAAAAATACCCTTGATAGCTTGGATTTTGTCAAGCCATGCGAAGTACCTAGTCGTTAGAAAGAATGGGTAGGCTCTAAATAGTCTATGCTTCTCGGTAAAGTAGATAGTGGGGATTTTCTCTCTAAAAATAACTATTGTTTCATCGACTCTAGGGGAGAGGTCCTCATCAATTTTGGGGGCGGTATCTATAAGGTTAAGAAAGAAAGATTCATATTCGACGGCCATAGATAATGATGCAATAAGACCTAAGCACCCTAGATTTCGATCCCCCTTAGTGAAAGGATGAGTTCCTGATTAGTCTCCAAGATATGGTGCTCAATGTCAGGATCAACGAAAGGCATCAGGTGCAATTCTGATGCAGTAGAGGAAGAATAAAAGCTAGATTAGTGTGCCATTTGAAGTTGTTAAAAAGTAGAATTTGCACTAATTAAAAGGTTGGGGATTAAAAATAGGTAACTTTTTTAGAGAAGATTAAAAAAAGATGAAAAGATGAAGGTGATATAGAAGCTCGAAGGTTGCAACAATGTTGGAAGAAGAAAGTTCAAGAGTTGTAACATGAGGAGGAAGAAGAAGAGTGAGGGAGAAGAAGAATTTATATTGAGAGAGAAAGGGAAAACGAAGGATCCTGGACCATCATATCTGGGTGGTTGAAGTAGCAGAGGATCGACGATTTTGGATTCCTCGGGTAAAGTTTAAACATTTTGGAAAATTGAATTCCCATCATTATTGGCATGACGTGGCATGAGGAAAAGATGGAAAATTAAAATACTTATCTTGTCTTATTCAACAGAAGGATGAACTTGACGCGACAAGTATTTGGGGGGCATTTGTTGGGTGGTCGAATTAGTTTATTCGATAAACAGATAAAATCTTGTGAGAAAATTGGAAGAAATAGCCACTTGAGCTTCGATAGGATCATTCTTCTAGATAGGAGGATAGTCTATTGAAACGAAAGAATCTGATATATCAGAATTGCAAGGGAAAAGTCAGAAAAAGACTTGTTGAAGCAAGATATTGGAAGGCACAATCTGACATTGTTGAAGTCAATGTTGTAGGAATAGTCAAAGGAATGTGTTTAGTTTTCTTGCCGTGCAGGTATTGACAGAAGAGGTGTTGAAATCCATATACAAGTTTGTGGACTTAGTAAAGTGCCAAGAGAATATAATGTGTTTCAACATAAGAGAAAGTTCGATGCATCGAAGAATGAGTATTAAAGCCCACAATGCACATTCCTGAGCAGCTCAAAGCCACTACTTCTAGTGAGTTTATGTGGTGAAGAACATGGGTGTGGAGATCCTCATGTAGTGTGGCATGTGACCAGAGTAGCTACTTGGAGCCCAAGTAGAATATGTCTATAAATAGGACCTTAGTTCACTTAGGAAATGTATGATTGAACACTTATTTTGCACCTTAAACTCTGACATCCCAGCACACATGGAGCAACAGGGAATTTATGAGTAAAGATCATCGTCCCTAGCTCATTTTTCTTATTTCATTCCAATTCTTGTTGATCATTTCAATTGGCATTTCATTTTCATTTTATTTCCTGCTTTCATATACATTCTTGTAAGTACATTTCATTCAATCAAAGATTACTTGTTCTTTATTTGATGCTTTTCTTTAATCGTTGGGTTGAGTAGTACACTTCTCATGAAACCTTACTACCCTTCTTAAGAGTAAGTGATTCTGTTTCCTAATCTAAGATCTAGAATCAAAAGGGTTTTTAACTTTGACAATTGAGTAACACTCCTATGTCGAAAATCCCACATAAACACATTGTTCCTTAGACTATAGTTCTTTCCAAAAGCATTCTTCCTCATGACTGAAATGAGCTTTTGATCATATAACACTTTAACCAAGTATTCCATTCATGATACCCTACTTTAGTCAAATTTATTACTTTTCCTTATAATTTTCACTTTTCTTCTAAGTGTTGGTATTGATCATTGTTTAACTCTAATGCGTCAACTTTTCTGGGCATCACCTTTTGACCTTTTCTCATCAATTGCCATTTGGACTTCTCTTCCATTCTTTTGCTACCTAAATCCTTCATTGGTCAAAAATCAAAATAAAACAATAGGAATCCAACAAACGAAGTTAGCTCATGAATTGTATATATAGGGAGAGGATCAAGTAAAACAAATGGATAATTGTGAGAGTGGGAGGAACAAATCTTGATCATTGGATCTTACATGAATAATCAAGATTAAAATGTAAAGTCACATGATTTTTTAAGTGATCATGTGACATTTAAACAACTTTAAATCTTAACTATCTACGTATGGTTATATGGCCTAGATTTGCTCCTCTCATGTGATATGCCCCTTATATGTGTGTGTGTGTGTGTGTGTGTGTGTGTGTGTATACTATTAGTGTAAAATATTTTATATTATCAAGCAATCATATTTTACCATCTCAATTATAGGTCAAGTGCAATTTGGTCCTTGAATTAAAAAATATATCCAACTTGATTTTCCGAACTTTCTTGAATGTGTCTTTTGGTCCTTTTGTTAAGTTTTCGTCCACTGTTAATGGAAATAATACACATTCAAAAAGTTTGGGAGATAGGGTTGCACATTGAAGGAATTTTGAGCCTGAATTAAACAAAATAATAATTCAAAATTCCTATATCTCAACAATCAAGTTAACCTTAAATATGGCATGTACAGTAATAATTAAAAGAGAACATTGCATTTTACCTTCCTAAACTATAGCCCATGTGCACTTTACTCCCTAAATTTTAAAAATGTGCAAATCGACCCCCTAAACTTTCATGAATGTGTATTTTAGTCAAAATAAGTGTACATATCCCACCCCCCCGGACTTTGAATTATGCACAAATCTGTCACAACTCAACCCAGGACGTGACTGGCGCATAGGGACACATCCCTAGCAAGCTTACATTAGACCATTTTTCTAAAGAAAATCGGACAGAGTCTCCCTTGTATTCAAGACTATTCTCAAATAAGGATCCTCTACTTGCAAAAATAATGCAAGTACACAAAATCATTAGGGATCTAGGAACTCTTAGAATTCACCCCATAGCACACATCATAGGAGTTTAAGACATTTTCATTCTTGTGAAAATATGCATACATATCTGTAATAATTAAGATTCAACTATTTATAAATAAAAACAATTATACAATTGCTACAAGACATGACCAACACAAGAAGGATCCTGCTTGTATGCTAATGGAGCATCACTAGAGATATACATATATACACTTGTATACAACAAACATAAATCTCAACAGGGATAACCTTAGGAAACCACATGAACAAAAGTGTGGAACCACTGAAAATCTAATGGGTTCAGCAAACCGAAGGCACACAGACATAAATTTGTATTTGTCTAAAAACATGAAGAAAGGAGAATAGTGAGTCATACAAATTCAATGAGAGATAATATATCTATACCTAAAGTGGGACAAGCAAAACATAAATTTTTCCTAAGACATATACTTATTATGAAATTACATTCTTGAGGAATCATTGCTATAAAACTTAAAACCACTTAAAAATTTCACTACTTCTTTGTGACCTCATAATCCAGTTACGAATCCCTTTCAAATAAGCTTTTAGCAAAGTAAAGTTTTATAAAACTTTTTAAGAGCCTCAAGTAAAATACTCACATGTATATATATCAAAGTACCATAAAAATATTCGGTAAATATACCTGACATATGTTATGTCTCTAAAACATCCATAGTTCATCAAATCACCTTTTGGATTCAACTAGATAAAATCTTCTTTACATGCATGTCCTTAAAACATTTAAAGATAGCTTGTAACAGATCATTTATAATCCAGCAAAATAACTGTGCATTTCTAGGGAGGTTTCTATTCCAAAATACCTGTTGGACGACCTCGACAACCTGACCTCAGCAGTACTGAATCTAATCCACAACTGAGCAGCCCCCACAACCTGACCCTAGTTTATCCATAACTCATTTCTGGTCGTGTTGGCCAAACACGCCGGGCTAGCATCCCCTCTGCTAGCTAGGGTTCTACCAAGGTGTACCATGGGCTAACGTACCTGCTATTAGCTTGCAGTTCTATTAAATAATCCCTCCTATTAAGGAAACCATTAGCTCAATATTTGACATAAGATTTCTTGCATAACTTTACTCGAGACATCAAGTTCTATGTTCTAAATACTTGCTTAAACTCTTAAAACATTAAAGTTTCATAATTCTCAACATATTAAGCTTTGGAATCCTCTAGTACCAAATTGGAAATAGTTCATAAAAATTCAATATCAAACTTACTTTATTGAAATCTTTAAGTTCTATAGTCCGAGTTCATAATACAATTCTAAACATCATATCAATTTTATAGCCTTTCTATATATATAATCAAATTCCAAAGTAGCTTGTCCCACATATACACATGTTTTTCAAAAGATTCAATAAGGTAATTCCATAAAGTACTATTTCAACTTTTGACATTTAACAAGTTCAACTATAAACATAACATTTCTAAAATCATATATATATATATATATATATATATTAAAAATAAGCTATAGATATATTATCAACTCACAGTGCTATTCCAAGAGAAGGAGTAGCCTTAGCATGTTGTGTTATGAAGTCATGGTCACCATATAAGTTGTCTAGTACCAAAAACATCATTATTCAAATACTAATTAGCCTATAGAACCAAAGATCAACTTGATATACTTTCCAAAGCACAAAATCCCCAAATTGGAACCCTAGGTTCCGAAACCTCAATCTTAAACTTAATCCTCCAAAAAAATCCTGCCATACCTATGAAATAGAAGAAGATTTAAGCTTAGAGAGCTATCTTGGGTTGCAATAGAAGAAAAAAACTTGATGGAGGACATGGGTCTCCATGCCAACTTCGTTTCTCTCACTAGAGAGAGAGAGAGAGAGAGAGAGCTCCAAGGAGAACCAAGCTATGATGATGATGAAGAAAAAGATGGATTGGTGGTGGATTTGAGTGAAATTTGATAAAAGATTGGTGGGTTTCAAGTGGAGAGAGAGAGAGAGAGAGAGAGATTGGTGAAGAATAGGGAATAAGGGATGTCATTCTTCCTTAATTCCCATCCAGCAGGTGCCTAGGTGCTGTGACCAAGCTGCTTGGGTGCTCGCCCACCTAAAACCAACTCAACTTGCAGCACAGCCAACACCTAGGCGCTTGCCTTTGGCGCCTAGGCGCCTTGCCCTTTTTTTTTTTTTTTATTCTACCCCTCTCAAATATTATCATAGATTTATTTACATTTCTTAATTTTAAGTTAATGTCCATTAACTTTAAAACATAAATATAAATAAGGGAATATCCCCTATTTGAATCCAATAAAAATATTGAAAAAATTAAACTCCTTAGGATTCAAAATCTAATTCTTGGATTTTAGTATAAATTTTTGGAAACTCACATTTTTTTAAACTTTTCAAGCTAAAAATGAAAGGGTTGATGATCTCCTAAAATTCATTAAAAATTATTTTTCAATTCTCAGATATCTAAGGAATAACTAGTGGGACTTTTAGTCCCATGAAAATGTTCCAATCATATGGCCTTCCAAGGAGGCATAAGATCCAAACTTAGAGCTTTCGCAGAGTCTGATAAGATAAAATATCGTAGTTCATGCACTCTCGACTTAGGTGTTACAAAATCGACCCCCTGAACTTTCCTAAATATGTAACTCGATACCTTAAACTTTTTTAAATATGTAATATTTTTTATTAACAATTGATAAAAAAATTAATAAAATGGTCAATTTGCATCTTCAAGAAAGTTCAGAGGATCAATTTATATATTTTTAAACTGTAGGGGCTAAAGTGCATATAGCTTAAAGTTTAAGGGGATAAAGTGCCTTTTTCTCTAATCAAAATAACAATAATGAGATTGGTATTAGGATTACTAGGAAAAAGTGAAGGTGAGAAATCCATACTCAGAAATTACTTGATTGATTTACAAGAAATCCAAACTAGGACTCTGGAAGAGTGAACTCCTCTTATCTCATAATAAGTAATATGTATCATGGTATCAATGGGGCAATTAAGCACCCTATATATAGTTAGGAGCAAGGGCCTCTCCCTATGTCATCAAAATAATAGACCAAGTCACTCATTATAAAAAGGCCCATATACAAGGACCCATAACAATATCCACTAATAAGCATTGCTTATTAACAATAGGCCGAATAACAATAGACTTTAATTATTTTGACATCCAAATACTTTGGGTTCACAATTAAAATGTGACATTGATTTATACTACTCCATACAAAATTTCTAACTTGAACTTGTTTTTTATTTTAGAGATTACAGCACACATAACATAAAAGTTTACGAAGGTAAAGTGTAAATGTTTTCCACTAACAATGGGTGGAAACTTAATAGAAGGATTAAAGTGACATTCAAGAAAGTTTAGATAATCATATGACATATTTTTTAATTCAGGAGCCAAAATGCACATGATTTATAGTTTAGAGTGGTGAAATAAAATTTTCCCTTTATTGTTTTATATAACTTTTGAGATAGTCGTAATAAGAGTCAAACGCCTTTAATAACATGACTATTATATTAATTAAATAATTGTGTAAAATAGAATTTTATACTATCACTAGGGATTGCTAATTTTCACGCCATCATGTGGAGATTATCAACCTCTTTATTTTGTTTTGGATATTGAATAGTGCTCGACTCAAGCTCGATTTTTTTTTTCTAATGAATTTAATTTCAAACTCCAATTCAGTCCATTTGATTGGTAAACCAAGCTTATTTAGTTAATTAATGACCTGTCCGAACTAATGTCAAATTGGTTTGGTTCATTGAGAATATGAGATTACTCCTGCTAAAAGGTAGGTAAGCCAACTAGTAATTACTGCTCTCTCCCTTGAGCTATAGGAACTTGGAGAAACAAGCGATTTGGAACAAGTGTTGCATTGTACATAATTATAGAAGTAGCTCTATCAGCCGATTATTAAAATTACATTTTGTCAATTAATTAAGATGAAGTGAGAAGTACAAATAAGAATATAGAACTTGCATAAGTGATATTACTAAGCAAATATTCATTTTAATTCTTGAAATTACATAGTACTTTACTTTAATATTTGAAATTAATAAATTAATAACGTAGCCTCTAAACTTGTATAAAATAATTCAAATTAATCTATGAGATGACATTCATAGGAATTAACTTGAATTATCAAAAGAACAAATTTAAATTACTATTTATAACTTTAGGAAATAAATTATTAATTTCTTAATTTTAAGTACACATATAACTTCAAGGATCAAAATAAATGTTTACTCGTGACATTCCTATGGCCACAGTGACTTACTCTGCCCTTTTTATTTTTTTGGGAAAAAAAAAACCTTTTTTGTGCCAAAAGACTTCCAAAAAAAGAGAAACCTTTTTGTGCCAAAAGACAAAGGCCTCAATCAAGTAATCGTTATCCATGGTATGAACGTTTTATGTTGACATAATTAGCCAAGGCATCCTTGACAATGTTTGTGTAATTTACGATGAACTTGATTGTTTGTTATGGAAGCAAAGACTGTTCTACTGTCATAGCATGATCGTATGTTAATTTGTGACATACCTATGGGTTGGTTAGATACAGTTTAAAACGTGGAGAATATGTGTCAATGAAAACAAAAGTGCGGGGAATATAATGAAAAGTGAAGATGAACCCGCCCGTGAGTTTTCACATGGCTTAGGCCTCTTTAATTAGAATCTTTGGCCTTGTCTTGTGCAAGTTGCAACTCTTACGAGTCTAATGAAGAGCAACGAGAGCGTCTGTCTTTTTCTTTTCATTATTTTCATTCATTCATTCTTTTTATTTTTTTATGAAAAGTAAAGATTGGAAGAGATTTCAGATTAGGATAGGTTGATCTTAATTTTTTTTATTTGACTAAAAAATCCAAACACTGTGGTAATTAAAATTTTTTAAACTTTAATATTTTAATATGTCTTGTTTATTGTTTTTCGGTACATATATCTTTTTTGGTACATAATATATCTTATTTATTACTGTAACTAATCTTATTAGTGGTAAGTTGATATATGTACATGAGATACATAATGAATACTTTTTCTAATAAATAGTTAATATCTTAAGTGATCAATATATTATTTTTTTATTCCATAAAAAATACTATTTTTATAGTATAATGACAAAATTATTCGGATACAATATTAAAAAAAAAAACTTAAAAGTATTACTATTCGAGTACAAACTTCTCATCTTTAGGTGAGCGAATAATGCTATGTATCAGATCATCAAAAGTTTCACCAAATTTTTATTTGAACCTTTTTTAGTGAAAACGAAGATAACCAACTTATTTCCGCAGCCAAACTCGTTTAACGTTTGGGGGAAGTAAATGACACCATGAACAATCATATTTTATAAATCCAGCTTTCTTTATATTTCCCCAGATTCATTTTATTCGAAACCTGAAGAAAAAATTCTTAATTTATATAAATCCAGCTTTATATTTCCCCTGATTCATTTTATTCGAAACTTGAAGAAAAAAATTCTTAATTTATTTTTAGGGGCCAAGAGTATCATATTTTGTAGAATAAAAGTTATTTATTATTATATTTATAGTAATTTTTTAGTACTTTCGTTTTAAATATAAACTACCATATAAGCTATAAAAACACTATCTTTCATCTTATTTTATGGCCGTTATTTTAATAATTTTTATAACTGAGAATGCATGCTCAGTAGTTACTGTTACATATGAAGATGTAAAGATATGTAAAAAAAAAAAATTAATATATAAGATGTGAAAATGATTTTTTTTTTTGTGTTTGTAATTTCTAAAATTTATACTATCTTCATCTGAAAATAACTGTCTAGATTTAAATACGCATATAAATTAAGGAAATAATTGAAAAAGATCAATATTAGAGAAGTTTAGGTTTATTTTACAAGATTATCCTTACTTAATTTACTTTTTTTTTTAATTATCTCTTTCCACTTTCTCTCTCTCTCTTCCCTTTATTTATAGGGGTATAACTACCAGAAAAATAAGTAATATGTTGTCTAGATTTTCTAAATATACAGTTATTTATAAACAAATAAAATTTAAAAAATGGATAATTATTTTAAAACAGAGGTGGTACAATCAAACAAAAAAGTGAGAAAAATAGAACCCTCACTTCTCAACAAATGAGAAATTAACAATCTTACACTAAAAGTGAAAATACAAATAGATTTGTGACTTTATATATGCATGTTTTATTTGATCCACTGTCAACAATTTCTCAAAAATGAAAATTATTTAAGAGTGATAACTTGTTGCTTATCTTCTCAAATTCAAGGAGATAAAAAGTTGAAAGAATATGTATACCAAACCTATTTAACAAGAAAAAATAAAATAATTTAAAAAATTATCTTTTATTTTAATATTTTTCATTTATTTTATATGAATCTATTACTTAACTTATCTTTTATCTATAAATAAAAATATACGATATGATTTTTTTTTATTAAAATGGGTCACTAAAATCGAATAAAAATCCAAACTTAGGGGTCTATGACTCACCCATGTCTCCCTCCCATGCCCCTGATTTTCATATATATATGAGAAAATATATACTTGTTTTTATTTGATACTCTCTCTAGTTCATTTTATTGTCACTTTAGTTAATTAAAATTAGGGCTTAATTATATATATTTATTTAATTTTTAACATATAATCAATTCATTTTATTAATGTCATTCTATATTACTCAATTATTGAATATTGGTATAAAATAAAATCATAAAATATTTTTTCAGAGTCTGATTTAAATAATTTAAAAATAATTTTCTTTTGAGTTCGTCAATTGTACCAAGACTTGAACTTAAAATTTTATGTATACTACCCAAAATTTATTACCACTAACCAACTGTTAGTGTCTTAAGAGTAATTATTTTTTGATGACACAAAATTATATAATCATTTTTTTAATAAGAATCACTTACACTCGTTTGACATTTGGGAGAAGCAGGTGAAATCATGAACAATCACAATTTGCAAATCCACTATATATTGTCCCATATTTGTTTTACAAAGTGACAAAATATTTTTATGATTAAGTTTAATTCATCTAAATAGTTTAAAGATATTTATTTTCTGATAACGTAAAAGTTAAGTAATCTTTTTATTAGAATTGCTTTCCTTAAATTAGTTGAAATTGAATACCACTTACATGTATTTACCACCAAATTTAGTGTTTTTTTGGGGAAGATTATTGAAACCATTTTACAGTAAGAGTAATGATATATCCACCTAAATTATTCTTTTAATTATTATTTTAATTTTTAAAAAAGAAAAATATTGAATTTTTTTTTTATATTTTCAAGATATTAAATACATTTACAAAATATTTGATATTTTCTTTATTTAAAAATTAGAAAGATAATTAGAGGATGTTTTAAAAGGATAAATTATTAATCTTACTGCAATAAAGACAGTAAACCTATAATTAACGAGAGTTTGGAATGGAGAGTGCACTCTGAGAACAGTGGAAAAAGGAGTGGGTTAAAAAAATATGAAGCACAGCTAGATCAGCCCAAATGTAGCACTCTCACATGTCCACAGGCCTTTGTTGCCTGGACTTTTTGGTCAAAAGCTTAGGCTACATTAACATTATTGAACCCCACCCCCGATACGGACTTTTAGTCACACTGCTACTGCTCTCGCCCTATAACCTTCTTCCATTGTTCAGCTTTGTTAACGGCCCGCGTCGGTGCCTTAATTCGCACATTTGACCAGTGAAACTTGTGACAGCCTTTTTCTTTCACCGTGTTTACTATCTGCCATTTCAAAATTCATACGGCAAAGCCTTGTGGATATCATCTTCAAAATGCCATTAAACACATGTCTTATTTGTTGGAAAAGGCCATGTGTCATATCTATTTCATCCAATTTTTGGGTGAAATAAGAGTATGTGAATATATATTTTTTTTAAATTAATAACGGAAAAGCTAAAGGTATGTGTTTATTTTAAAAAATATTCACATGTTTTCATTTAATTTAAATTTAAAATAAAATAGATATAAGAAATTTAATGTAAGTAATTTTCCTATTTTTCGCCAATGCAAAAGATTAATGTATTCTCGTTTATTTTTCTTCTTGTATAAATATTTTTTGCCAAGTCAATTTAATCTTTTGACAATCCGAGCATCCCATCAAAAGAGAAGATTTTTTTTTTTTTCTTCTGCTTCTGCCACTGGTCCTCCTCCTTCTACTCCTTCCATTCCTTCTCCAACTTTATATATAATCTACTCAGTTTGGTTCAAAGGGCAAATCCAAGTGCAGCCTTTTTTTTTTTTTTTTTTTTCCTTTTTCTGTTTTCCTTTGTTTTCTGTTACAATCAGTTTTCATCTTTATCTTGTCTTTGTGGCCCTTTTTTGCTCTACGCTCTACACGTAGCTTGGGTTTGCTTTACTGTGTATTTAGACTTGTTCTTGGTGCTGGTGGTTGCATTGAAGCTTTGAGTTAGTGTTGGTTGGTAGATGGGTCTTGTTTCTTAGCTCTCCCCCCTTTAGTCTTGTTGTTTCTCTGTCCTCTCTTTTTCCCTTTGCATGTGCCGGATTAGCCGCTGAGTGCTTGCATAATTCAGGTCTTGGATGAAAAAACACTCTGCACTGGCCTAAGATAGATAGAACTGGTAAATCTCTTCTTCTTCTTCTTCTTCTTTTCTTTTGTTCTTGGTTAGTGTGTGAGTGATTTGTACTTTATTTGCCTCTTTCTCTCTCTATCTCTATCTCTGGTTTTCTTTCTTTATTTTCTTTTTCATTTTCTTTTGGTTCTACAAACCCCTTTAATTTGTTTCAAGAGACTGAAAAAGGAGACAAAAAAAGGAATTTTTAGTCGGGGAAATGTTTATGTCATCTAAGATTTGCTGTCTTGAAACTTGAAGGTTCGATTTTTATTTTTTTTTCCTTCTTTCAATTGTTTTTAGCAATGGCCCGAACTTTTGGTTGTGTTTGTCAATGGCTTGGACTGCATATATTATTATTATTATTATTATTATTATTATCATTCTCTCAAGATTCCGGTTGCTGTGCCTTGAAAAATGTTGCGGTATGCCTAATTATCTACCCTCTTTTAGGTTGTGTCTTTGTAAGATGAACTAGTAAAGCTGCAAAATTTTGTTATCTTACACACTTGCCATGTTTAATTTCGTGCTCTGCCCAGAAAGAAGATGATGAAAATTTTCAATTTTCAATTTTCGTTAGCCCCTTTCAAAAGAAGTTCCCTTACTAGTTATTTAAAGAATGTGTTGTTTGAAATATTCATTCTTATGCTTGTGACAGACCTTTTTGAGTATACGTGTGTCTGGTCATTTAATATGCATTATGCTATATGGTTTTTTTTCCATGTAAAGCTGCATTTTTCATTAATGCCTTGAAAATGCAGATTAATATTTAGTTCTTGAGTCCTAACCTGAGAAGTTACAAACTTACAATGCAAAGTTTTCCTCTTTTGCAGAGGTATGGAAGAAGCATCTGATTTTCATAGTTGGGATGAATTGGTGCCTGACACACTAGGTATAATCTTTGCCAATCTTCCTCTCAAGGAAAGACTAACTGTGATCCCTGGGGTATGTAAATCATGGGCTAAAGCAATAAATGGACCTTACTGCTGGCAAGAGATAGACATTGAGGAGTGGAGCAACAACTCTGAGCCTGACAAACTTGACCGGATGGTTGAGATGCTGATCACAAGAAGCTCTGGATCCCTCCGCAAGCTCTGCGTTTCTGGTCTCCAAACTGAGAGGATATTCACCTTCATTGCCGAAAAGTAAGCAGAATTGCAGAGTTTCATTTTACATGAACATGGCCTATTATTTGGTATTTGCAAAAGTGTGTCACAGCATTGCGGGAGCATCACATGATGAGGTCCACGATTTAGATCCTTGGTATTTACTGCAGTTTCGAGTGAATCTTATGGTTAAATACTTCACTGATTAATATGCTTATTGCTAAAAGTATGATATAATTTGACATTTGCTATGATGTTTTAATTCTGCTGCCTCACATTAAAATTAGATATTCATATATGCTGTTATTTCTATTGTCATATATCTTGTCTAGAAAATTAAATTGATGTTGCACTAGAATGAAGTAAGGTGGTATTAACTGTATCTGTGTCCAAAGAGCCATCTTTCTTATGTGGTGTACTTTTACACTCTTGCAAGTGCTGGCTCCCTCCAAACTTTGCGACTGCCGAGAAGTAAGATCAGTGATGGCATAGTGGAACAGATTACTGGAAGGCTTTCTCTGATATCTTTCTTAGATGTGAGCTATTGCATGAAAATCGGTGCCAGTGCGCTTGAGATAATTGGAAAGAACTGCAAACTGCTAGAAGGTTTGTGTCGGAACATGCACCCAGTAGATACTGCAGGCAGGCCCTTAGATGATGCAGAAGCATTAGCAATTGCCTCCACTATGCCTAAGCTCAAGCACCTTGAAATGGCTTACCATCGGATCAGCACCACAGGTGTTCTTCGAATTCGTTCGAGCTGTCCTAAGCTTGAGTTCTTGGATCTGAGGGGATGCTGGGGTGTCAAACTTGAAAACCTTCATGTAAATCAGAATTTTCCAAGTGTGAAGGTTTTGGGTCCTCCTGTTATAGGCTACTATGAAACCGCTGGTGGCTGGGAAGATAGTTCGGACACGGATGCCTCCGACGATCATATAGGTTGGGGATTTGTTGTTGGTGGTGACATGGATGAATACTATGATGATGAATATGACAATTATGACGGGATTTGGGATGATGAAGGACAGCTAGAGGAGCTTGAGTTCAGGTTTTATCAAGGAAATTATGATGCTGGAATGTATTGGCCTCCATCTCCATAAGCTGTATTTTTTTTTTCTTTGTGAATTGCATGTATTTTTCACTTTCTATCTCTAATGGTTCGACTCTTAGACATGTTATATGCTTTATAATATGTATCCATTTGGCTTGCCCTTATAAGAACAGCTTTTTACATAATTAGATTGACTTAACTCTGCTGTTGTTGTGTTTTATTATATATCTTTTAAGTAATCGGTCTCGAGTCCGTATTAAAGGGGAAAGTTTTGTTGAGAGTCAAAAGGCCACATAAAAGTTTAGCCAAACTTCGTGACATAGATTGATTGCAAATACTAAAAAGAAAGTTAGCTCTTGTTCATGTGGAAGAATATGATTTCAGGGGGCCAAGGAGAAGAGAGAAAAGTAGGCAGGGAGTTGGTAAGCTAGATGGTTTACTTTCACATAGAAGATACTTTATGAATGGAACTGACTGGGGGGAAAAAGCCCCAGTTTTAGGTTACAAGTTACAACGATATTGTAACTTGAAAAATATCTTTTCGATAGAATGAAGATGTACGAATGGATTTTGAATCTTGTTGGGGTAATAAATTGATGTGTTATTATTTGAGCGAAAGTGAAAACAAGCACTAAACGATGATTAGACGTGATTTTTCTTGGATCCCCTGCAAGTGTCTTTGTCGTACCTGTTACCTAATATTCTTTGAAGAAGACTTGTTTGTTGCTTTCACGTTCATTTTTTCCGTTGAGAGTATTAAAGGTTAAAGTTGATTTTTCAATGGCCACTTTTAACTTTTTATTAATATTAATCAGTGATGATAAATTAATATTAGATGAATGTATTTTGTCCGTTAATTATATATTTTACAATTCTATTAATTAAAATTTTATTTTAATGATTTTTTATGCAATTATTTTATACACTTTGTTAATTTTTTATTTATAATTTAAGACGCTATCGGCAGCTATTTAAATATTTTGAAAACAATATTTATATAATTTTATTCATGAAAATATTGTTTATATAGTTTTATTTATGATAATATTGATATAATTTATTTCAATTTTTTAAAATAAAAATAAAATTAAAGGATTATATTAAAAATATAATATAACATTTATATTCTTTTTAATAATTATTATACATTCAAAAATAATTTTAAATAATATAATCCCAAAAATATTTATTTTACAATAGTTACTTTTGAGATAAAAATTTTAAAATATATAAATCACGTTAGGCTAAAATCACTTTTGTAAAATCAAATTTAAGCAAATTCCTATTTATAAACTCTAACCCAAACACATACTTAACATTTTTTGTGCCACGTGAAGCTCTAATGTATGGTAAAGGCCTAAAGGGCCATTTTATTTCTGATAAGCCTTGTCTCTTTTATATGGAGAAATGCTTTAGACTTTGCATACGCAACTTTTTTAGATTAAATTAATTACCAACTGGCACGATATGGTTTTATATCTAAAATAATAAGCCTTGGCTCTTATATATGGAGAAATACTTGTTTAGTCTTTGCCTACGCAATTTGTGTAGATTAAATTAATTAACAACTAACACAATATGATTTTAAATGTAAAATAATTATGTTATAATGCTTCTGTTGGTCTTTACAATGTCACTTGAGAAGTCATGTAGTTTTTATCCTAAACGCTGCTTCCCAACTACTCTCTTGATAGCCTTGTAACGTATCTCCAATACTGCACTACACATATGTAAAGAAAAATTAAAGTTTACTCTGCACATTCTCTTCACACAATTTTTTTTTTAAAAAAGAAAAAAGAAAAAAGAAAAAAGAAAAAGCTAATCTGGAGTGAACTTGTCTGTAAAATGAAAAAATAAAAAGTAATTAATAATCATATCCCTTAAAGTTTTAAAATATAGCACCAAACCCCAAACTTGTTTAAATATTGCATTCCACCCTGTAAGGAATACAGATAGAGATGAAGTTAGAAGTGGTAGTTAGTTTCAATTAGTTAGAAGTTAGTTTCTCATAACTGTCACTACAGTTGTATTCACAACTATATAAACAAAGTAATCAACTGAAACAAGATGATGAGATTCATTTCACTCAATTACACAAATTCTTTTCACTCTCTTCTCTCAACTCTTTCTCTTTCCTTAGCCTAGTTCTGATACCTTTATGGTATCAGAGCCAGTGCTTCTATGGCTGTGCTCACATCACAGTCTTTAGCTTCTTCCAAGTCTCAGCACACAAATGTCTTGAACAATTTCGTGCTTCATATGTTTTCCAACACCGTGGCCTTCAAGCTTGATAAAGACAATTTTCTTCCATGGAAGGATCAAGCTGAAGCCACCATTAAAGGTTATCGATTGATGAAATATGTGAAAGGTCTAGGAATTCCAAAGGATTTTGCCACCGAGGAAGATCAAGCCTCTGGAAATGTAAGTGAGGAATATCAGAACTGGAAGCAGCAAGATTCGCTTCTCAGATCTTGGCTTCTAGCTTCTATGAGCAAGTCTTTCACCACTCGAGTGGTAGGATGCAGATTTTCATATCAGATCTGGAAAAGATTGGAGGAGTATTTTACTTCACAAACCAAAGCAAAAGTGAGAAAACTCAAATCTCAGCTTCGCAACACCAAGAAAATAGGTTCTTTGAATGCTTATCTGCTGGAAATTAAGAAAATCATGGATAATCTTGCCTCAATTGGTGCACTAGTTAGTGAAGAGGATCATGTAGATGCAATCTTAGATGGTCTACTTGAAGATTACTCTGCGTTGGTCACTATTATAACTTCCAAAACTGAGCCTTGTTCTGTAAGTCAAGTGGGGGCACTTCTCATGGCTCATGAAGAAAGATTGGAGAAATATCGGAAATCTGATGACTTTCAAGCAAATGTTGCTCAATTCTCAAATTAGTCCCAGTCAAGAAAAGGTGACAATGCAAGAAATTAGAATTTCAATACTAGAGGAGGAAGATCCAGCAGAGGAGGAGGTAAGTTTAATCAAAATGGTGGCCGATCAAACTTTCATGGAGGCAGGTTTAATTCCAATACAGAAAGACCTGTGTGTCAACTATGTGGCAAAATTGGTCATGTGGTTATGGATTGTTGGCATCAATATGATAAGAATTTTGTGCCTCAACCTCGAGCTCCTAGACCTATTCAGATGAGGCATTCAGCAAACTTCTCTATGGCAAATATAGCAGCCACCTCTACCACCTTGGTTGATCGAAGCTGGTACCCACATTCAGGTGTCTCTCACCCCATGACACTAGACTCAACCAACCTTCAAGACAGCAGTGACTACACTGGTTCTGAGTTGGTTCTTGTAGGCAATGGATCAGGTTTGTGCACAAATCAGATTGGTAGATCTATAATTCAATCTAGTTCCAATTCTCAGTTATTTAAATTAACTAACCTACTGCATGTGCCACAAATCACCAAAAATCTCTTAAGTGTTTCTAAGTTTGCTAGGGATAATTCTGTCTCCTTTGAATTCCATCCTGACTATTGCTTTGTAAAATCTCAGGCTTCCTAGGAGACACTTCTCCAAGGCAGAACTAAAAATGGTTTATACATCTTTGACTCACTTAAACTAGCTTCCTCACCCTCTTCGCAATTTGCTTCTGTGAATAATAATGCAGATTTTCAACTATGGCATTCAAGACTAGGGCATCCTGCTCCCAATATTGTCTCTAGTGTTCTAAAGTCTTGTAACCTTTTCTTTCCTATAACTAGTTCACTATGTTCTGCTTGTTGTATGGGCAAGGCACACCAATTGCTTTTTTCCTTGTCAAAATCTAAATACACTGCTCCTTTACAACTGGTTTATAGTGATATTTGGGGCCCTGCTCCTGTTGCCTCTATATCTGGTTCTAGATATTACTTGCATTTCATTGATGCTTACTCTAGGTACACCTGGATTTATCTGTTACATAGTAAATCGCAAGTTGCCTCTATTTTTCTCAATTCAAACAAATAGATGAGTTACAAATAGGAACAAAATTGAAAATTTTCCAATCTGATAATGCAAAATAATATACTGCACTAATCAAGTTTTTGCATGCTGAGGGTATCATTCATCGGCTCTCTTGTCCATACACCCACCAGCAAAATGGCTCGGCAGAAAGGAAACACAGGCACATTGTGGAAATGGGCCTAACCTTGTTGGTAGCAGCTTCAATGCCTCTACCTTACTGGGTGATGCATTTCTCACAACCACTCAGCTCATTAACTCCTTGCCTACTCCTACATTGTAGAATTCATCTCTCACTGAGGTACTTTTCAAGAAGAAACCTACCTATGCATCATTTAAGGTCTTTGGTTGCTTGTGTTACCCACTCACAAGACCATATCACCCCCATAAGCTTGAATTTTGTTCTGAACCTTGTGTATTTTTAGGCTATGCCACAAATCACAAGGGTTACAGATCCCTAACCTCTTCTGGAAAGGTTCTAATCTCTAGACATGTGGTTTTTGATGAGTCTCAATTTCCCTTCAAAAACAATCCTGCTTTTATTACTACCTCACCTCCTCCCCCTCCTCTTGCTCCATCACTTGTTCCTCAAATTCCTCTAATTTCCTCAGCCTTATCTCCAACCCCAACCATCTTTCCCATATCCACTGCACCCTCACCAACAGAACCTGTAGACTCACTAACACCAGCAGTACCCAACCCCTCACTCGTTCCTTCCCAATCTTCCATACCTACTCCTACACCTCCATTAATGCCTCCCTCAACCAATCCAGTCAAACCTTCTGTTCCCACAAAAAGAAAACCTCCCTATCTTCCTAAACCTCTTACCACCAATGATCATTCTATGGTTACTCGGGTCAAGAATGGCATTAGAAAACCCAAAGCTTATCAAGCAACCTTAGAACCAACCTCAGTAAAGTCTGCTCTTTCCATGCCTCATTGGAAGTAGGCAATGGATGATGAGTACAGTGCATTAATGAGAAACAACACATGGACTCTTGTGCCATTACGTGATGGGAGAACTCCAATTGGCAGTAAATGGGTGTTTAGAGTGAAGTACCTTCCTAATGGCTTAATTGACAAATACAAGGCTAGGTTAGTGGCCAAGGGGTTCAATCAAAGAGCAGGGTTTGATTATGGTGAGACATTCAGCCCTGTGGTTAAGCCGACTTCCATTCGGATTGTCCTTTCCATTGTTCTCTCTCTGGCTTGGCAAATTCGATAGCTTGACATCAATAATGCTTCCTAAATGGGCATATCGAGGAAGATGTATACATGACTCAACCCCAAGGATATGTTGTTGGTGATGATTCCTTGGTGTGTAAACTAACCAAGGCTTTGTATAGCTTAAAGCAAGCTCCCCGGACTTGGTTCCAAAGACTGTCAACTGCTCTTGTCTCTCTTGGTTTCAATGCCACCAAATCTGATTCCTCTCTATTTACACAATTCACTCCATCCTTTACCTTATTCATCCTCATTTACGTTGATGACATCATTATAACTGGTAGCTCTTCCTCTGAAATCACCAACCTCATTGCTCAACTACACACAGCTTTTGCCTTAAAGGACATCGGAAACTTGCACTATTTCCTTGGCATTGAGGTTACTCCTACCTCTGATAGTGATCTTTTACTTTCCTGGTCCAAATATGTTAAGGACCTTCTCAAGAAAGCTCATATGCTTGATTGCAAACCGTATACGACTCCCATGACTTCCAATCTTCATCTTTCTGCTACTGGCAGTGCTGCCTTTGCTGACCCTAGCCTCTATAGGTTTGTGGTTGGAAGTCTCCAGTACATCACTATTACCAGACCAGAATTGTCTTTCTGTGTCAACAAAGTTTGTCAGTTCATGCAGAATCCATTGGAGCTTCATTGGAAAGCTGTCAAACGTATCTTTTGATACTTAAGTGGCACCTCCTCTTTTGGCTTGCATTTCTGCCCCACATCCACGTTGTCTCTCATTGGGTTTAGTGACTCAGACTGGGGGTCTGATATGGATGATCGAAAATCAACCTGGGGCTATTGTGTCTATCTTGGTGATAACCTCATATCCTGGTCCTCCAAGAAGCAACATGCTGTGTCTTGATCAAGCACTGAGGCTGAGTTCCGTGGCCTTGCCTCTGCTGTTGCTGAATTGATTTGGATTCGCTCCCTGTTATGTGAGCTTCATGTGACTCTACCTATTCCCCCTAGGCTACTCTGTGACAATATCAGTGTCGTGCTCTTAGCAGCAAATCCTATTTTGCACACTTGAACAAAGCACTTCAAGCTAGATCTTCACTTTGTTTGAGATGCCATTTTGAAGCACAAGATCAAACTCAATCATATTCCCGGTCCAGACCAAATTGCTGATGTGCTTACAAAGGCCGTTTCCAACTCCTACTTCAACAAATTCCATGCCAAACTCTGCATTGAGGATTCTCATCTGCTGAGTTTGACAAGGGATGTAAGGAATAGAGATAGAGATGAAGTTAGAAGTGGTAGTTAGTTCAGTTAGTTGGAAGTTAGTTTCAGTTAGTTAGAAGTTAGTTTCTCATAACTATCACTACAGCTGTATTCACAACTATATAAACAGAGTAATCAACTGAAACAAGATGATGAGATTCATTTCACTCAATTACACAAATTCTCTTTACTCTCTTCTCTCAACTCTCTTTTTTTTCTTAGCCTGGTTCTGATACCTTTACACCCCAAAGCTTTAGTGAATTAACATTTAAGTGAGAATTTTCTATTTGAAATATTCCCACTTAACCAAAATTGCTCGTTAGTTGTATTATAATTTAGAAAAAGAAAAGAAAAGATTGTTGGAGAAAGCAGCCGTTAAAGGTTGCTATGTAAGAAAGGATGAAAAATGGGGGTAATAAACACAACTAAACCAAAAAAATAAAGCATCCCCTACATCCAATAACACACCCACAAGCTTGTTAAAAAACCCATTTCCTTAAAGCAAACAACACCTTCATTTTCTCAATTCTCAATAGGTCCAAAAATAAATTTCCAGCAAACCAAACACAAACATATATAGAGCATTGTACTCTATCTTAGTATATATACTGTAAACCACAAATCTAGATTGAATCGGGGTGGTTCTAGGAAATTTTTAAATAAAATTACAATTTCTAAATTTTAGTGGTTCTGGTCCCTTAAAAATTTCATTTTTGTATCAACGGATCATAATTGTATTCTAGGTTCCCAGGCTTAAATTAATAATCATAGACGATGCCTTAGTTAGGTGAGTATAGCAAGCAAGAGTAACGGAAGCATCCATAGCAAAAGGATGTCATGCGTTTTCAGTGGCTTGGAAGGTTTACATACGCCCAAAATTTCCCAAAATTTCATACAAAGTGCCCACCGACAACAGCCACACACATGCTTATGAAATACTGATCAATTTGTAAGCAAATGTTTGTTGGAAGAATAAAGTAAGTAGGTAGCACGTTTGTTTAGATTTCACTAGTCAAGATGAGTAGATATTGGAGTTTCACTCACATAGATGGCTATTGGAACAATGAGTTTATCGGCCCTAGTCCGATTTGAGGCCATGAGTTTCAATGGCTTACGGTGTAGTGAGATAAAGTACAATGCTCTCTTCTTGTGCTTGGTTTGTTGGAAATTTTTTTTAAACTTGCTGGGAATTAAGGAAATGTGATACAATGAGTTTTCTAATAGGTTCCTGGGTGTGTTGTTGGATGGCGAGGCATGTCTGTTTTATTTGCTCTAGTTATGTTTATGCCTCCGTTTTTCATTCCTTCTTATACGGTAATCTCTAATAGCTATTTTTTCTAACAGTCCTTTTTATGTTTGTTTTTTTTAATTGTATTATAACTAACAAATAATTTTAGTTTAGTGGAAATATTCAGATGAAATACTCTCACTTAAATATTAGATTATTAAAGTTTTAGGGTGAAATATAATATTTACATAAGTTTAGAATTTATATTTTAAAATTTCAATAAGTGTGATGGTTAATTATCCAAAAATAAATAATATCTACTTTTATTTTTTTTTTAATTGATGTAGTGATACTCTTAATTACAATATATTTTATTAATTTAAAGATGAATAATATTTATTTTTCTATTTTTGCTACAAACTCACTTTATCAAAAAAGAAAAATAGTAAATAGTACTAGCCACCTATGTGAAATGACATACAAACATTAAATTACAAGACGTTAGTGACGCATTTTTAAAAGTAACTTTTTTTTAACACCCAATCCTCCCATGATTGGTTAAACGAGCTTTCCTTACAATTTTACGAAGTGATACTCGTGCGACAAAGCACTGCTTCACAGGAAATTGCCTGGAAACGAGAGGCACCAGTTGCAGTGTTGCCTTGCTTCTGATCTCCAATAATTGAGGGTTGCCTTACGGTGGAAAAAACGTCTTGCCTTTTACACTGTTGGGTGAAATTGACTTTATATCTTTCCGTAATTTTATTTCCTGAGAAATCATTACGTTATTAAATAAAGAGAAATGCTCCTTACAAAAAAAATAAAAAAAAATCACGGTATAAAAAATTTAACGTATGAGATGGCTTTACTTTCTCACATTTTTACCTTTCTCATCTTTGTCAATCCTTCCTTGAACATCTAATAATATTGCATCACTTTCGTTCGTCAAATTTCTTACCAAATTCCTTCATGCTATGTAGCACGACTCTTAAATAAATGCATACTTGTAGTTTTGAATCTTTGAAAAAGGAAATAGAAAAGGTGTGCAGAAATAATCAAACGGAAAAAAAAAAATGGTGAAACTCGAATGATAGATATCAAGGAAGCTAGAATGAATTTTATTCTAATTCATTTTTTTTGGTATGATATGATCATATGAAAAAAGAGATAAAGACGAATATAAAAAAAGCCATGACAACATATATCTTCATCTTACTTTTTTCCACAGTTCACGCAAAACGAACCTTAGATCGATGCTTGAAGTCTAGAAGAGCAAAAGCAAAAGCATTAAAGGAAAGCTTCATTAAATCTGCGTCATCAATGATTTTTCATTTTGGGACAAGAGTCATCAATGATTGAAACTGTGTAAAATCAAAGAGCTGAAAATGGATACGCAATAGTATGAGCTCAATTAAGAGAGTTTAAACTCACAGGTTTTGGTAAAACATTTATTATCGCTCAGTTCACCGCCAGTAAAATAGGTTCCTTTCAATAAAATTTTTAAAAAGGATTTTTTATGTTATCTTATAAAAATCTTTTGAAAACTTGAAATCTAATTTATGTTTAGATTTTTTTATGTTTAGATATTTTATTTTTAATTAACTCTTTATATTTTAAAAGTATTAAAATTACAAAAATATTACTTCTAAAAAATATAATTTATGCTTTCTAATGTTTTAGTTTTATCTAAAAAATTCATCCAAACATATTCAAATACAAAATATATTTATTTTATTATTTATTTAAAGTGACACATGAATGTTAAAAAAAAATTAAAAAAAAAAAGTGAGAAAAGAAAACGAACTCAAAGTCCAACCAGACAAGAGGGAAAAGTGAATTTGATTTATGCACTTAATTGTCCTATCTTGTTGTTTCCAGTAAATTCAGTAATTAACTAACAGACGTTTTAACTTTCATTTTACATCGGAGCTAGTAGTCACATGATTACATGTGATCGATGTTTTAGGATCTTGCAGCCTTTATAATGATTTCAATCAATCCTTCGAAACATGCGTCTGACTACAGTTTTGGAGAAGATCAGATACTGACATTAAATTGGTGCGTCACGTGCCTATGAAGCTAAAAAATTAGCTATTTTCATGATTTCTTATCATAGGTCTCGATTAATCGCCTATTGTGGTTGGAGGCTTTGTGTTGTGGATGCAAAATTAAGCCGACAAAGCTGGTGACATGCTCTGGTTATTAATATTATGTTTTATTTTACCCCTTCATATCTAGCATCTTTAATCAATTCAATTTTTGAATTTCCCTGATTCTGAATCAGAAGGTGGAGGATTTCTTTGTCCTCGTTGTCTAATTGTGAAGGGAAATTTGCTGGACCACCAAAGTCATTGTTCTGTCTTGAATTTTTCACTTGCACAAAACTGGTGCCTGTGAACATATATTTTTGCCCATGAGTATGAGGTACTCATCATACTTTATGGTGAGACAATCAGTGGTCCAATTCCTTGCGTATATATAGTTATTAATATTATTTTCATACTTTCTTCAAACTTCTTGTTAAATATTAAATTGCACATTAAGTTTTTTATCCAAACTATAAGCACAGAGAGTTTATGAGAGCTTGACTATAATCTGATTCAAGTTGTATCAGTTTATTATAGGAATAAAAAAATTTTAACATTAATTTTCTCTATTCATATGTCAAAATACTCATTGGAGAAGAAGGAAGCTTCTAGAGCAAACAATATAGCACCTCCTTGACTTGTAACTATGGTACAAGGCAATAGATAAGTTTGGTAGTTATTTTCTGTTATGACAATTAGGTAGTTATCGGGAAGTTATTTTGCAATTGTTGGTGTATTGTTATTAGTTGTACCTAGCTGCTGCTATATAAACTCACCTCACTTGTATCAGTTCATAATGTAAGAATTCTCATATTTCAGTATTCCATTTTCTCTCAAATTTTCTTTAAAGCGCTAGTTCTTCATTTCCTTATATGGTGTCAGAGCTCTAACTTTAGAGCTCTGCATCTTGAAGGGCATGGCAAGAAATTCACATCAAGTTTTAGCTGCTACAAATTAGAATCAAGTAGCATCTTCTAATCAAGCAATGCAAGTTCATAATCAATTCCAAGATCTAGCACAAAACCTTTATTTTCTAGATCCAAATGAAAGTCCCAATCAGGCACTGGTTTCTCCTATTTTTATGGGTTCAAACTATCACACTTGGGCATGATCTATGAAAAGAACACTAATTTTGAAGAACAAATTCAAATTTGTCACTAGATCAATTACAAAACCAAATGATTTTCATCCATTGTTTGATTCATGGGAAAGGTGTAATAATATGGTGCATAATTCGTTGATGCATTCGATCTCACCTTCTATACCTAAGTGTAGATGTATTTGAATTGGCTTCAAATGTATGGAGATACCTTAAAGAAAAATTTTCTAGAGGTGATATAGTTCGAATAGTAGAATTAATGCAAGGGTTCAATGCTTTTAAACAAGGAAATTTAACACTCACTACATAATTGAAAGCATATTGGGAAGAGCTAGAGAATAATAGGTTGATTCCTACTTGTTCTTATCCAATTCAATGTACTAATGAAGCTATGAGAAATGGTAGGCAATTTAAGCAACAAGAGTATATGATCAGGTTCTTGAATGGTGTAGATGACCAATACTCGTAGATCAGGATGTAGAGTTTGCAAACGGATCCCTTTCCTATTATGAATAAAGTTTTCTCCAAAATTTTGCAGCAAGAAAGATTAGTAGCTAGAAGTGTTTAATTTCAAGATGAGTCAAAAATCTTGGTGAATGCACCAACTGCTGGTAATTGAAGCTATGGCAGAGGAAGAGGCATGAATGCTAATAAGGTTTGCACACATTGTAGTAAAGTTGGCCACACCATAAATGTGTGTTATAGGAAGCATGCTTCCCACCTAACTTCAAATTCAAAAATGGACCTCCTATATCTTCTACACATAATATGTTTCAAGATGATAGGACTGATGTGAAACACAATGAAGAGGATATCACCACCAAAGTAAAAGTTCCGCAACAACCAGGTTATGGTCTAATATGAGCAATACAAAAGCCTAATGAGACTACTTCAACAGGCAAATTTGCAAGCCTTAATCTCACAAAATCAAGCCTTAATCTCAACTTCCCAAATCAGCATAACTCCATAACTTATTTCCTTTTTACCTCATGATTGTAATCTTAGTAACAACTTTATTCTTTCATGTTTTCCTTCAGTTTCTTTAAACTCTTGGAACTTTGCTTTTGGAGCAATTGACAACATCTACTCTTCCTTAGAATGTTTTGCTTCTTATTCTAATATTAAGCCTGTTCAAGTTAGATTACCTAATAGTCACACATTCATAGCTCACTATGCAAGTATAGTTTGTTTCTTTGAGTCACTAGTCTTCAATAACGTGTTAGATATTCTTGGGTATCAGTTCAACCACATTTATATGTCAAGATTGTCCACTTCCTTAAACTGTTCATTGACCACCAACAATTACTGTCTTGTCCAGGATATCCAACCTCAGAGGCTGATTAGTTTGGGTAAAGAAGGTGGTGGCTTATAGTACTTGGAAGCTGCAGGAATCTTATTTTAATTCCAAAGGAATAATGGGACATAATTTTCAATGGAATCTTATTTCAATTCCAAAAGAATAATTCATCAAATACCATGCATAAAGACAACTCAACAACATGGTAGATTAGAAAGAAAATAACAACATCTATTAAATGTAATTAGGGCCCTCCTTTTTCAATCTAAACTTCCTAAATTTTTTTGGTCTTATGCAGTCTTGCATGCTATTTACTTAGTTAACAAAATCCCAACTCCTTTGCTTAATGATCATAAAACTTATGATTTGCTTTTTTTCAATGGCAGCTGATTTACATGATCTCAAGCCCTTTGGTTGCTTGTGCTACAACTCTACCCTTGCTAGTGGCAGGCACAAGTTTGATCCTTAGGCAAGAAAGTGTGTTTTCCATGGATTCAATTTTGGTGTCAAGGGCTATGTTTTGTTAGATATAGTCACTTGAGAAGTTATGATATTTAGAAATGTCATTTTCTTTGAAACATACCTTCCTTATACATCTAATGGTAATAACATTTCCAATTTGCATCACTTTGACATCCTACATGAAACACAACTTGATCCACCTGAATCTAATGCACTTGATACACAGCCTGTTCTTAGCCTTACCCTAATTCGACCAAATCCTATATCTCAATCCCCTGTCCTTAGCCATACCTCACTTCAGCCTTTAAGAAATCAGCCTTATACTTCACTACCCATATCTTCTAATTCCTCCCTTGCAACTCGAGCCATTTTGAGAATAAGGAAGACACCTTCATATCCTACAAACTACCATTGTAATAATGCCGCCACTTCCACTACTCACACCACTACCAAAGAGATTCCTTATGCTTTGTCCAATTATGGCTCATATACTACCCTTCTAGCAACTCATCAATCTTTTTCCCTTGCCATTTCCTCCTACCATAAGCCTTCCACTTATGTTGAGGAAATCAAGTTTGACCATTGATGTGATGCCGTGAAAGCTAAAATCCAAGATCTGGAGGCAAACAGACCTGCAAAATTGTGGATCTTCCACTTGGTGTGGTTCTGATAGGAAGCAAATGGGTTTTCAAAATAAAAACAAAATCATATGGAAGTTTTGAAAGCCATGAAGCTTAGCTAATAGCCAAAGCCTAAAACCAAGTTGAAGGCCTTGACTATTTTAATACCTTTTCTCTTGTTGCAAAGATGACTACTATCTGTTAGCTCTTGCTTTGGCTGTTGTGCATGGTTGGCATATCCATCAAATGGATGTCAATAATGCCTTTCTCCATGGAGAGCTCAATGAAGATATTTACATGACACTCCTACTTGGTTTTCCTTCTCCCGGACCTAACAAAGTATGCCAGCTCATCAAGTCCTTAGATGGCTTCAAGCAAGCTAGTCACAAATGTTTTGAGAAACTCTCCCAAGTGCTTCTTTAGTATAGTTAAAAACGAGCCTATGCATATCACACCATCTTTCTCAAACTTGACTATTCTTCATTCATTGCACTTCTAGTATACATGGACGATATCATACTTTCTATCAATTGCCTTGACATAGTTAGCTTACATTTAGAAGATTCTAGATGACAAATTCAAAATTATGGACCTAGGATTATTGAAGTATTTTCTTAGGCTCGAAGTGGCTCATTCAGCTAAAGGCATTTCCTTATGTCAAACGAAGTATTGCCTAGAATTACAATAGGATTCAAGTCTTTCAGCATGTAGGCTAACCTCTACTACTCATGATCTTGCAATTCACTTTCATAAAGATGGAGAGAAGGCTTTCCTTGACATACATTCTTAAAGGCAGCTTGTTGAAAAACAGTTATATCTTACAACTACTCAGCCATATATTGCATTTGCCACTCAACAACTTAGGCAATCCCACTATGTAGCACTACAGAGCTACTTTAAGGGTTGTAGGATACTTGAAATCATCCTAAGATGCAGTTTATTCTTTCCCAGAATCTCTGAGGTGCCCCTACTTGGATTTAGTGATGCCGACTATAGTGGTTGTGTTAATAGTAAAAAATCCATCATTGGTTACTATTTCTTTCTTGCATACTCTCTAGTCTTATGGAAATCAAAGAAACAAAGTATTGTTTCTCAATCCTTAGCTGAAGTTAAGTATAGAGCCTTGGCCACTACCACTTGTGAACTCCAATGGTTGACTCATATCTTAAAGGATCTTAAAGTTCAGTGCACTCACCCTGCAATCCTACATTATGACAATTAGAGTGCTTTAAATATCACGGCCAATCTTGTTTTCCATGAGTACACTTAGCATTTAGATATTGATTGTCACATTGTGCATGAGAAGTCTTAGCCTGGGTTGCTGCAGCTCCTCCCTATCTCCTCACTTGATCAATATGTTGAAATTTTTCAGCTTTAACCTTTGGATCCTTCATTTCTTTTCTTCCTAAGCTTGGTATGCTGGATATTTTTCAGCCTTAAGCTTGGGGGGGGATCAGAACACTCATTAGAGAAGAAGGAAGCTTTAGAAATAAGCAATGTAGCACTTCTTTGAGTTGTAATTATACCATGAAGGAGTATATAAGCTTAGTATCTATTTTTTGTTATGATAATTATAGGTAGTTACAAGGTGTTTATATTGTGGTTGCTGGTGTATTGTAATTAGTTGCACCTAGCCTTTACTATATAAACTAACCTCACTTGTATCAATTCATAATGTAGGAATTCTTAGAGTTCAGCATTCCATTTTCTCTCAAATTTTCTTTCAAATGTTGGTTCTTTGCTTTTTTAGATCATAAGATTCATACTTAGACATTATTTAATAAAAGCAAATATCAAACCACTTAAATTAACCAAACATTAATAATAACACATTAAGTTTTTATGGATCGAATAATTAAATCATAGATTAGTTTTATTAGTACTTTGTTTTAAAATGATTTAGATGAATTAACATTAGATTAGATTTAGTGAATAGTTTATGAAAAAAATTAAGCTTTTATGTAAATATTATTTTTTTTTATCTTTCCCATTGCGAAATTTTCTTTATTTTCTTTATAGTCTTTTACATGAAGGCTTATTCACATATAAAATGCATGATTTCTATATTTTATATAGGATAAAAAATACTTTACCTCTCTAAACTGTAGGTTATGTGCACTTTAGTCCCTGCATTTAACAAAGGTACAAATTACGTCGCCTGAACTTACCTGAATGTGCAAATCGATTCTGTTGTTAATTTTTCTATCAATTGTTAACGAAAATAGCATATATCCAAAAAATTTAGGATATCGGGTTACATATTTATGAAAGTTCAGGAGGCATAATACACTTATTTTAGCTAAAATGCACATCCAGGAAAATTTTGGAGATCAATTTACACTTTTTTAAAATACAGGAGCTAAAATGCACATAACCTATGGTTCAGGAGGTTACAGTGCCTTTTTGCCTCTTATATATTATAATTAAATTTGTGCAATGTTATTAACAGCTAATGTTCAATTATTTTAGCCAAACTTTCTAATATATATACATAATTTTGATCTTCTCCATATATATATATATATTAGCCAAATTTGCTCAGCCATAGAGCTTAGCCCAAAGGAGCTTAGCATGGGCCTTTCTAGAAGGAATTTGCTCCAAATAAAGTCAAACTAAGTCAGCAATTGAAAGTAGCTAACTCACTAAGGGTAGTTGCCGAACTTAAGGGAATCCCATGAGAATAGGAAACTAGAAGTTATTGGGGAATGGGGGAAGAGAAATTCAATGCTTGGATATAAATAGAGGACCTTATCAAAGCCTAAGGTAAGTAACTAATCCTTGTTACTCACACTTAAGTGAAATAGAGTTTTGTCTTGAACATTAGAGTCCCTTGCAGGTCCCCTACTAAAGGAGCATATAAAGAACTCGGACTTGCAGAGGACAACGTCAGATGACCTCAAAAAATAGATTGGCGTCCACCGTGGAGTTGAAAACAAACCCCATACAAGTTGAATGGTTATCATAATGAGTCAAAATGTGAACATGGTTGAGAATGTTGGTAACAACTAGCACAATCGACATAACAACGAACACGAAAAACATAATGGGAATAAGATGAACAATATCCCTCAGCCTCCTATCATAGAAGGGCTATATCGAATGATCCAACAACATCAAGATCATAATAAAAAGGCTATCCATTCAAATAGCAGCAATGAATTGGGAGAACAATAGGAGGAAGAACAAGGCTAGTAACTACTAGAATAATGATGATCCCACTAGAGATAAGGAGAAAAACAACACCCGCAATACTCGTGGGAGAGAGAAAACCTTTCAGACGACTACTACATAAGGCACACTAATATAGTTCGGGCCATTCTCGAAATTTACTATGTTAATAGCCCTTTCTGAGAATTTCCAGCTAGCAACGACATTGAAGCTGTATGATGGAATTGGAGATCCTCAGGTTCACATGACCATGTTCAAGTCAATGATATTATTTAATGGAGCGAGTAATCTTTTCCTCTGAAGAACATTTCCAATCTTCTTGGAAAAGGTGGCCTTCTTGTGGTTCTCATTTCTACATGCCGAAATGATCCACAACTTTGCCAAACTATCATAAGCCTTTGTGAACAAGTTCTCATCGAGCCAAGTTTACAAGAAAACCTTGAACTCTTTGAACGTCGTAGGCAAGGACAATAGGAACCGATGAGGAAGTACTTGGATCGGTTTAATACTGTGGTGATGCAAATACAAGATCTTGACCTTGCCATGGAGTTACATTCCATAAAGAGAGGACTACAAGCAGGTCCTTTTGCCGACTCATTGGTAATCAACCCCCCGAGGCCTCTAACTGATTTTATGGAATGAGCTGTGGTGTACATCAACATGGAGGAGGTCCGAGACAAGGAAAGCAAAAACTCAAATGGAGATTGGAAAGGCTGAAGAGTCAAAGCAAAGTTGAAGATAGGAAAAAGGGAACCAGAGGATATCAGAACCTGCCCCAAGGGAGATGGGCCTAGACGAGGGAAAATGCAATTTTTATCTCCCTCTATGTCATTATGATAAATACACTCCTCTCATTGCCAAAAGAAAGACCATACTAAGGGAAGTATACAATGCTTAGTTAATTCAATTGCTACGCAATACGGGGAAATAACGAGTACCCCCCGAGCTGATAGGAACAAATGGTGTAAATTTCATTGGAATTATGATCACACCACGGAAGATTACACTATTCTGAGGGACCAAATTGAGCATCTAGTCAAGCAAGGATTATTAGACAAGTACATAGCTCAACGTAGAAGAAGCCGCAACAAAGATAAGGATACAAGAAAGAAATGGCAAAGGAGCTATAGCCGAGGAAAACTAACACTTGAGATGAGTGATGAAGAAGAGCCCAGAAATCGGCAACCACAAGAGGTCCAAGGTGTGATTGATTACATCGTAGAAGGATTTGCTTGAGAAGCATAAACAAGCTTGACTCAGAAAGACATCTCCGAGCTATTATGGCTGTGGAATCAAATCCCCTTCGATCACCCAAAACACCAAACCCGGTAATCTCATTCTCTAATCTTGATTTTAAGGGAACTGATCAAACTGTACATGATCCTGTGGTTATTTCTATAATTGCAGGAAATTATATAATCCGACAGGTGTTAGTTAACTAAGGAAGCTCAGCCGACATCTTATATGCTACCACTTTGCAGAAAATCCAAATACCTGAATCTGGTCTCAATCCATACCATGGAGATTTGGTGGGATTTTCTAGAGAGCAGGTCAATGTCCTAGCAGTTATTGAATTGAGGATCACTTTTAGAGCTAAGCCATATATTAGAACCATAAATGTTTGGTACTTGGTGATTGATGCCCGAGCCCTATATCATATGATATTAGGGAGACCATCCTCGAATACATAAGGAGCTGTAGTGTAAACTCCACACCTGCCACTAAAGTTCTCGATTTTACCTGCTAAAGTTGGAGTCATATACGCCGACCAAAAGGAAGCTCGATAATGTTACCATGAGTCACTAAGAAAAAAGGGAAAAGAACCAAGAAAAGGAGAAACATAGAAGTCCACATAGTTGAAATTGACTAGTCTAAGAAAATGAACATGAGGGACCTAGACCCTAAGGAGAAAGAAGGGTAAGACCTAAGCCTAATTGATGAGCTCCAGAAAATTCAAATTGGAATGGAGCCCAAGAAGTTTATGTTTATCGAACAAGAACTATCGAAAGCTATGAAAGCTGAATTCACAAATCTATTAAGGAGAAATATAGACCTTTTTGCGAGGCACCCAAGGATATGCCCGAAATTGACAGCAAAGTCATTTGCCTTAAATTAGCAGTAGATCCAAAGGTCCAATTTTGTCACAGAAGAAGAGGAAATTGAAAATGGAAAAACAAAAGGCGGCAATGAAGTTTTACCATGAGCAGATTGTATCCATTGGGCAAATATCGGTTCGATCAAGATTTGTTGGAAATGGTGAAGTTGTTGAAAACCGAATTCATAAAGGAAATACATATACGACCTAGTTAGCTAATGTAGTCATGGTTCCCAAGTCCTTGGGGAAACAAAGGATGTCTGTGGACTTCACAGATCTAAACAAGGCATGCCCAAAAGATGCCTACCCACTACCGAGTATTAACAAACTAGTTGATAAAGCATCAAAGGCAAAGTTTCTCAACTTCACAGACACTTATTCTGGTTACAACTAGATTAAGATGCATCCTATGGATGAGAAAAAGACGCCTTTATAACAGAAAATGCAACTTACTGTTATAAAATAATTCCATTTAGATTGAAGAATGCTAGAGCCACCTATCAGAGACTTATGAACAAAGTCATTACTAATCAAATTGGAAGAATTATAGAAGTCTATATGGATGACATGGTCACTAAAACTATGGGAGATGGAGACCATTGCATGGACCTGCGAGAGATCTTTGCTTAGATAAGGAAGTTCAATGTGCACCTAAACCCGGAGAAATGCACACTTGGAGTCCAAGAAGGAAAATTCATCGAATTTTTGCTCACCAACCGAGGAATTGAAATGAATCCAAAAAAGTGCCAACCAATATTACAGATAAGGAGTCTGAGCACCCTCTAGGAGGTACAGTAAGAAGTGTCGAGTAATATTGGAGATAAAGACTCCGAGCACTCTTAAAGAGGTACAACAATTGATAAGAAGCATAGCTGCCCTATCCAGGTTCTTGGCAAGGTCGACTGAAAGAGCGCACCCATTTTTTTTCCTTTTGGAAAAACAGGTAGATTTCAAATGGATGAAGGAATATGAAGAGCTTTCCAAGATTTAAAGAGGTTCCTAGTAGAACCTCCAATGCTGAGCAAGCCCGCAGATGAAGAACCCCTTTACATATACTTATTAGTACTCGAGAAAGTTGTAAGCTTAGTACTGGTAAGGGAAGAGAAAAAACAAAAGCCGGTGTATTACATCAACAAGGCAGTATAAGGAACCAAGGTCAGATAATAAGAGATTGAGAAGCTAGCATTTACTCTAGTTATCAGTGCTAGGAGGCTGTGGCCCTATTTTCAGGGCTACCATTTCGTCATCATGACCGAGCACCTTAATCGACAAGTACTAAGGAAGCCTAATTTGGTTAGAAGGATGATAGCTTGGTTAGTGGAACTTTATGAGTTTAGCCTAGAGTATAGACTTAGGGGGCCAATAAAAGCCCAAGTACTTATTGATTTCATTGTGAAACTATCATCAACCATTACTAATGAGGAAGAGAAGCAGGCATTATGTGGATGGATCATCCAATAATGAGGGAAGTGGAGCTGGAATAATTCGAGAAGGCTGGAATAGAGTGTCCATTGAACAATCTCTGAGGTTCATGTTTAAAACTAATAACAACCAAGCTGAATATGAAGCACTGTTAGTTGGTTTAAAATTGGCCAAGGAATTGAGAGTTCGGAAAATAGTTATCAAGGGAGACTCTCATCTCATAATTGTTCAAATTAAAGAAGAATTTTAGGCTAAGGAACCCCAGTTGCAATAATATTTAGCCAAGGTAAAGGAAATTGTTGGAGAATTTGAAGAGTGTAACATGGAATATATTCCAAGTTAGCAAAACACTCGAGTTGACCTATTATCAAAGCTGGCAAGCACGAGAATAGTGGCAAACAATAAATCTGTCATCCAGAAGATGGTTAATGAGCTGAGCATATCTGTGATATCCCACCTTAATGTATGCATGGAAGAGCAGGAATAGGGTTGGTAGCAACCCATCATAGAGTATTTGACTTTTGGAAAATTACCTGAAGAAAAAAAAGAAGTTAAGGCAATGAGGCGAATAGAGAGTTTTTTCACTATATTAGCACGCGAACTCTATCGTTGAGGATATTCTCAGCTGCTGTTAAAGTATACAAATGAAATACGTGCCCAAGCAGTAATAGAAGAAGTATATGAGAGCATATATGGGAACCACACTAGGAGTAGATCTCTAACGGCCAAGATACTTCAGGCTTGACCTACTATGAAACAAGACTATTTGAGATCTGTGAGAAAATGTGTCAAGTGTCAGAGATTTGGAGAACTGAAGCACACGTCTTTCAAGGAATTACATTGCTCGAAGATTAGTTGGTTGTTTCACAATAGATATCCTTGGCCTCTTTCCATCAACGTCGGGAAAGTTGAAATAGTTGGTAATAGTTATTGAGTACTTTACCAAGTGGATTGAGGCTAAGCCCTTACCTATGATCACCACGGAGAATGTGAGGAAGTTTGTATGGAAGAAGATAATATGCAGGTATGGAATACCTCACCAACTGGTCAGCAATAATGGAACCCAGTTTACAGACTGAAGATTTGAAGATTTCTGCTGGGAGTTAGGAATTGTTCAACTTTTCTCATAAGTGGGGCACCTATAGATCAATAGGTTAGTGGAGGTTACTAATAAAATTATTTGGCAGGATTAAAGAATAGACTAGAATAAGCTAAAGGCGTATAGGCCAATGAGTTGCATACCATGCTGTGGGCCTACCACACTACAACCCACTTGTCGACCGAAGAGACACCTTACAGATTGGTGTATGGAGCTGATGCAGTAATACCTATTAAACTCTTAGAGTTGACTTCGAGGATAATAACTATGATGGAGGAATCCAATGAGGATGTTTAAGGAGTCAAGCTGAACTTGGCAGAGGAAGAAAAGAAAAAGGCCAGGATAAAGGAGGAGGCCATTAAGCAACAAATGGTGAGGAAATACATCAAGAAAGTCAACGTGCAAGAGTTTGAAAAAGGAGATCTAGTCTTGAAGAAAGTGGAACTTGTTAGGAAGCCGTAAAGAGAAGAAAAGCTAGCACCAAATTGGGAAGCGCCTTATCAGGTCATTCGGAAGATAGGAAGAAGAGCCTATAAGATAGCCGAGCTAGGAGGAAGAGAACTACCGAGGATGTGGAATGTGTCCTCACTCCACAAATACTTTAGCTAGAAATCTTTAAATTATGTTGGTGGGTGCACTATTTTTTCTCTTACACATGTCTTCCCACAAGGTTTTTTTAATGCATAAGAGGTTTTAATGAGGCATGACCTAGATAAGCCAAGCATATGCAAGCCTCGATGGTAGGAATAGAAGTGGGGCATTTCCCAAATAGCTCATCATTGTAAACTTTTCAATTCAATAAAGTTTATTTGAATTATTTGGATACTTTGTTATGGAATTGTATTTGGAATAGAAGGCACAAGAACTACCCAAATAAGAGTAAACAAAATAGAAATAAGTCCAATGAAGGACTTAAAGTCCTCGCATGTAGGGGAAGAACCATCAGAATATTAAATGGAGGTAAGTCTAAGGAGGGAGTTATAGTCCTTGCTTGTAGGTGAATATCTCTTTGGAAAATTAAATGGAGATAAGTTCAGAAAAGGACTTATAATCCTTGCCTGTAGGCAAGGATCTCGAAAAATTAAAGGGAAATAAGTCTAGGAAAGGACTTAAGCTCCTCACTTGTAGGCAAGGGTATTTTGAAAAATAAAAAGGAAATATGTCCAAAGAAGGATCGTGACTTTTCACCTATAGGTGAGAACCTGTTAGGAAGGAGAATATGAATAAGCCTAGAAAAAGGTTTATAGCCCATAGGAACTTCTTGGAACCTTAATTGGAAATGAGGCTGGAAAAACGTTCATAATAAACTTATAGGTGAACACCCTTAAAGCTTTAATATTTGTATACGTGAAGTCTAAGTTATACAATCCAAGGAAAGGATTTTGGGAAAGAAGTTGATGGTTAAGCATGGGAGAAGTTACTTGCTTATTAATAAATTGGAGTTGAAAGGAAACATATTGGGAATAAAAACTACCAGCTAGCTAAAAATAAACTACTTACTTGGAAAGCATAGAATCAAGCTATAGGAAAAATACATTTAAAATTCACAAAAAGGAAGTTAAAATATTGTTCAACTACAGGAAAATATATATATAAAACTAGATGGTGGCTAGAGAGTCATCCACTTGCTCTTCGTCCTGGTTTCCAAGGGGAAAGACATCCACAGAAGCCCTTGTCTGATCACCTACAATGGTGTTGTCTCCGGGAAGGGGCTTGTCCATCAATCGCCCATCCCAGATCTCTTTAAAATAGTTATCGAAGGAAATGCTCAAGTGAGCATAGAGGAATATGACTTGTTTAAGGGCTTCATGAAAACCCTTAGCATATTGCTCAACTGCATCCCCTTCATGGCCTTTGGCATACTTGGTCTTGGTCTCAAGCATGTCTTGGAGCTTAGCCACTTCAATGGCATAGAAGTCCTCATGCACTTTGGAGTTTTTCTCCAAGGAGGTGATCTTATCTTGAAGCTTTTTCTTCTGGGCCTTCCACTCCTTCTCCTTAGCCGAGCATGTGTCTTTGGCCTTCTTGACCTTGTCCTCTAGGGATTGGATCACAAGGAAAAACCCTTGCACTTAATGAGAAGAATACAACTTCTAGTCTTCAATTTATTTTTAATTTCAACTTTAAGTCATTTGCTACATAATGTTCTTTGCATTTGTAGCTCAATGGTGGCGAATATATGGACATTCAGTTCCAAATTTGAAGCAATTTCCTATCAAGATTTTGTGCTTCAGGATACAAACATAATGGGAGTGTTTATGAGCATCTAACTAATATTTTTCTATCATTTTGATATAGCCAATTTTTTATATATACTTATAATAACAACCATCAATACTTAGATAACATTGATGTGGCAAATCATTCTAAGAAGAGAAATAGGCTTGAGTAGGAAAAAAAAAAGTCACAAAACTTGATTTTCATGAAATATAACTAAGCTCTCGACAGAGTTATAATCCTAAGGATAAGATTGACCTTATCTCACTCAATAACATTGATGAGTGTAATGAATGGCTAGTTGGAGAGAGAGATGATAGTGATAATAATGCTAATAACTTAATTTTTGAGGATAATGACATTCTAGATTGGATATTATGTATAGAGCATCATGGGTTGGAGATGTGAAACTCAGAAAAATGTAGGTCAAAACTATGTGTTCTCTTACTGGAGAATTCTGATATAAATACTGTATAATATAATATGACTTCCAGCTCTAAAAATTAGCTAAACTACCATATATGCTATCCTACAGCTGGGCTATCCTAACTAATGAGATATTTATATAATTATAGCTGTACAATCACACATAGGTTCCGCAAATCTTAAATGACCAAATATTTTGCCAATAATGACTTAATATTCTGCCAATCAGTTCCATTAACATCTCCCCTCAAATTGATGCTAGTAAATCTACAAGCATTAATTTGCTAACTAGGAAATAATGGCACTGAGATGTCAACAATTTGAACAGATGATGAAAATAAGGTCGAGAGATAACTCTACGGTCATAGGCTTCTCGGATAAAGTGACAATCAACCTCTATGTGCTTCATGCATTCATGGTAAATTGGATTTGCCATAATTTGCATGGCACTTGTATTGTTAGCATGTAGTGGAGTTGGTTGTGCTTGTGAGAAACCAAGTTCTGAAAGAAGACCACACAACCAAATTATCTTAGAGCATGTAGTAGCACAATAGTCTGCTTTAATTGATGATTTGGAGACTGAGTCTTATTTCTTACATTTCCAAAAACGTACACTAGTCAGTAATAGATTTCCTTGTATCTGGACATCTAGCCCAATTAGTATCACTGTATGCTTGGAGCTATAGTGATGAACCAGTAGGGAAGAATAAGCCATGTTGGGAGGTGCCAAGGAGGTATCGAATAATGTTGTGCACTACTGAAAGATGGAAATGCCAAGGGGATTGCATGAATTTGCTAATTATGTGGGCAACAAAAGAGATGTTTGGTCGAGTGATGGTTACATAGATAAGACTACTAACCAACTTGCAATATAGAGTTAGGTCTACAAAGAGCTCACCTTCATCTATATTTCCCATTTACTTCCATGGGGGTGTTAACAGAGGTTACATTGGTTAGACCAGCCAACTAGATCAAATCTTGAATATACTTGTGCTTGTTTAGGAATATTCCTTTAGATTGGTAATGCACTTCTAATCTTAAGACGTAAATGAGCTGGCCAAGTTCTTTATGTAGAAAGTTGAATGCAGCAATTACTTAATTTCAGACATAGTGTCTTAATCAGAACCAGTCACCACAATGTCATCCACATAATCAAGGAGTACCATAATTCCTTTGCCAGTTCTATGTAGAAAAAGGGGGTGGACCATACTAACTTTGTGTGAATGAAAACCAAGTAATGTGGCATCGGAACTTTTCAAACCATATTCTTGATGCCTGTTTCAAGCCATCTAAAGAGTGCTTTAGTTTACAAATTGAATTAGGTGATGGTGTGGGCATATCAATAGGAAGTTTGATGTAAACTTACTCCTTGGGGTCACTATGAAGAAATGTATTTTTTACATCTAGTTGATGTAATAGCCAGGATTGGGATACAACAAGGGCAAGAGTAGTGTGCACAGTTGCGATCTTGGCAACCGGCATAAAGGTCTCATCATAGTTATGTCCATACTCTTGCTTATTTCCAAGAATGACTAGTCGAGCCTTGTAAAGGTCAAAAGATCTCTTCGAACGAGCTTTATAGAAAACACAAACTTGCTACTAAGAGGCTTAACAGATAGGGGATATGGCACAACATACCACATTTGATTTTTTTAAAGTGCTAGAAGTTCTATTTCAATAGCCTGCTCCATTGCTTGTTTATAAGAAGAAGGAATAGGAATAGATTCGAAAGTTGCCATCAAGGATAAAGGAAAGGAGAAACCATACTTTTTTGAGGGTTTTCAAATGCAAGAACTGCATCGTAAGGGAGTTGGTTTTGGATGAAGCACAGGATTAGCAACTAAGGAGTGATTTTGAGGGGCCCCAGGAGGTTCTGATGGCTGATTTAGTATGGCATTGTTACATCTTTTGTAGGTCAAGGGTGGTCTTGATTATGGTGGTCCTACAGAAGTGTTAGAAAATAATGGCAAAATGGAGATTGAGGAAGAAAGAGGGCCATGGTGAGTTGTAAAGAGGTATTTATTTTCTTTAAAGATAACATTTCTAAATACCCAAATCCGATGTAGATTAGGATCATAGAAAATAAAATCTTTCTGGTGTGCAAAATATCCAAGAAAAGCACATGTAATAGATTAAGCAATGAACTTAGTGCGTTCATGTAAGGGAAGATGGACATAACACACACAATCAAAGGTGCAAAGAGTAGAATAAATGGATGGGTGACCAATCGTCCACAAGAAAGAGGAGTCATTGTGCAATGTTGGAGAAGGCAAGCAGTTAATAAGACGGATAGCAATGGACAGAGCTTCATGCCAAAACCGAGATGGCCTAAAAGATCCCAGCAAAAAGGTGCAGACAGCATTAAGCAAATGGCGGTTTTTCCTTTTAATTACCCCATTTTGTTGGGCAATGAATGGACAAGACCTTTGAGATACAGTTCCATTAGTTTGCTAGAACTCTTGAAATAAATGTAATATATATTCCCCCCCCCCCCATTATCAGATCGAAGGATTTTAATTTTTGAAGAAAATTAGGTTTGAAATAAGCATAAAAAAATTTGAAAGCAGAGAACACTTCTTGTTTAGAGTGTAGAAAATAGATCCATGTGCAGTGACTATGGTCATCAATAAAAGTGACAAAATACTTATAATTACCATGGGATATAACAAGTGCCATCCCCGATAAATCACTATAGATCATATAAAAAGCTTGACCTGAATTTGATTTATGAGTTAGAAAAAGTAGAATTTTACTTTTACCAAGTTCACAAGAAATGCAATCAAATTGAACAGCATTTAGAGATAGAGACTCTTTATTTCTAAGAAAACCATATTTTAGCAAGTCATGAAGTACATTGGAGTTTGGATGTCCAAGATGCTTGTGCCACATTTGGTAATCAACACTAGCAGAATTAAAAGAAACAAAAGGCAAAGAAGGACATGGGATAAAGAGAAATGGAGTGCAAAAAGGCATCCAACTTTAGGCCCCTTCGCGATCATCTTCCCTGATTGTTGATCCTACACAAGAAAACCAGACTTTGAGAATTCAACTCAACAATCATTGTCAACTAACTGACCAATAGAAATAAGGTTACTAGTAAGACTAGGAGAAACAAAGACATTAGTTAGAGATGGAGAAATGTCACCAATAGCTATGATTGGTAAACAGTTTCCATCAATAGTATGAATATTAGAATATTTGGTGACATTAGTAAGTAATTAAGCAGTGTTGGTCATATGATTAGAAACCCTGGAATCAAAGTACCAAGAAGAAGAAGTAGAAAAAGGTTTACCTGAGAGTCCTAAGGCAGAGAATGCTGAAATGATCATTTGTTGAACCATTGCAAAAGTCATGGTTTGAACAGGGGGCAGGAGCACGATTTTGGACAAAAGTTATATCTGCAGAACTACTAGTCATAGAAGAAGAGCCAATTGAGACTATAAATGCTATTGTGAATTTCTTTGGTGATCTACTTAGAAATTCTTTGATGATATGTCCATCCTTTTGTAGTAGTTATATAATTTTTTTGGATAGTTTGAAGCAAAATGTCCAAATCCTTTGCATCAAAAATATTGAACGACATTCATGTCCCTTACTCTTGGCCTGTCATGTGCTACATATGCTATTAGAATAGAGTTAGGTTTTTGTTCCATGGTTGTTTGAGTCATAAGCCACTATTCTTCACAGAACAAATCATTGAGGGATGCATCCAAGGAAGGTACAGGGTCTTTGTTCATGAGATTGGACTGGTTTCTTTCAAAGTCAGATCTCAATTTCATAAGAAATTGATCTCGTTTAGTAGTTTCATGAACTGATTGGACAGAACTAAGACCTTCAGCATCCACATTCTCATAGACACTGTCAATATACTCTACCCAAGGATTCATAAAATGAGAGTAAAATTTAGAAATAAAGAGGCTTTCCTGTTGAAAAATGGCTATTTTGTATTCAAGCTGGAATCTTCTGGTAGTATTATTTTGACTATAGATTTTTTTTAGTTAGGTCCACATCTCAACTACAGTCTTGAAGGGTCAAAGATTGAGAACGATGTTAGGTTCAACAAAGCTGATGATCCATGCCATGACTTGAACATCTTTGACTTCCCACTTGGCATATTCATTCTTGTGTTTGTCTTTGTTAGGAGCTAGATTGCTACCATCAACATGGCCCCAAAGGTCGTTACCTTGAACAAATATCTGGAATTGGAATGCCCAAGTTGAGTAGTTCTTGCCATTAAGACAAACCAACAAGACGTCATACTTTTCAGTAGAGATGATTCTAAGAGAAAATGGTCATAGAGAATTGAAAAACTAAATCTAAACTAGGAGAAAACTAAGACAAGAGGACAACAAACATGGAATTTTGGGAATAGGCTAAAAGAATAAGAGACGTAAATTTGCTGGAGAAGCTAGGCTAGACTAGGATCGTACACCAGGCTGATACCATGTGAAACTCAGAAAAATGTAGGTCAAACCTATGTATTCTCCTACTAGAGAATTCTGATATAAATCTTATATAATATAATCTAATTTCTGGCTTTAAAAATTAGCTAAACTGCCATATATGCTATCCTAAAGCTAGGCTATCCTAATTAATGAGATATTTACATATTTACAACTGTACAATCACATAGGTTCTGCTAATTTTAAATGACTAAATATTCTGCCAATAATGACTAAATATTCTGCTAATCAATTCCACTGATAGGAAAGCCTTATACACATACTAAGCAGCAAAGTAAAAAAAGAAAAGAAGTGGCTGCTAAAGATTCCAAGAAAAGAAAAAGGATAGTGGTTGAAGAAGAATTGAAGAAGGCTTAAAGGAATTAGAAGAAGATTTAATTTTAATGATTTGGAAGGAAAAGAAGATGTGCAATATGCCTCACTAGATAATAACAATGACAATGATGATTATATTGGGGAAGAGGATGAGGACTAGATTATAGAAAATTTTACTTTGCCTTTGTCTTATTTTCTATTTACTTGTTGTTGTTTGCTAAATTCTACTTTCTAGTACCCTAATGTTAACTAATGAGACATGACATTAAGCCTTTAAGGGTTTGACTATGCGATGTCTTTTATTTGACTGTGATTCTTTAATTTTTTTTCCTTACTTTTATGATACATTTGAAGAATTTATTTCCTAGAATATAGTTCTAATTTTATTGTTCTCGACATATATTAGTAGTTTTTATTATTTGTTTTATTTAGTAATTTTTTAGTATGTTTTTCTACGGTAGATTTTTGGCTCACCACCATGAGCCACCATCCACCATTGATAACTATGCTATGATGAAACTTAAGTTAAGGCATCAAGCCCCTTCTAATAGGGTCCACAAGGCAGATGATCATGCTAACAAGGTGCATGGATTGATTGAGACTTAAGAGAGCTTTCAAGGAATCCATCCTAGGGGGTGTTTGGTAGGAGGTTTAAATTTTTATTCCCGAAAATAGGATTTTTGGGAATAGCTTTCCTAAGCATGTGTTTTTTAGAGTATTTGTTAGATAGATCGAATTTCCAAAAATATATTACACATTTCCAAAAATACCTTTAGCGAAGGGTGGTGGTTCGGCGGCGGCCGGCAACGGAGGGTGGTAGTGGAGGGTAATCGATGGTAAGTGGTAGTGGGTGACAGTAGGGGTAATTTGACCTTTTTCAAGAAAAAATATTCCCATCCCATGAGAATATTGTAATTCCATATGTGAGATAGGAATGTTTTGGTTGAATCTTGATCCAAAATCAATTAGGGGAATGTAACATTCTCATGAATATTTTTGCAAAATTTTTACCAAACAGAGGAATGTGAAACTACCAAACACCCCCAAGAGGTTAGGTAACTATGTATGAGAATCCAGGATAGTTGAGTTTGATAGTCATTGAAGATTTGGACTCATTGGCGTGATCTAATGTAATTTAGGCTTCAATTGTATTAATTGATTATTATTAATGTTTTGGGCCCATATTAATATTTGTTAGTAATTTAGTTTTTCTTATCTATTAGTTTTGGGCCTTCATTGTTATTTGTAGTTGGGTCTAATTAGCGTTAGTTTAGGATCAAATATTTTAGACATAATCAAGTCTTTTAGTTTTCATTTTTCTTAATTTTTCCGTTTTATATTTTAAATAGGTGAATTGGCCTACAAACTAATTAGTTTGGTATCAATCATGATTATGACATTTTATTTCTTTCTTTCTCGCACACTTTGTGAGTTCTTGATTTTTTTGGTCTTGTTTTATCTATAAACAAAAAGTTAAGAACCTTAATTCTCATCTCAAAGTTCTTATTCACAGACTGAGTAAGGATTACGAGTATTATACAATTTCAAATCTTCTGAGGGTGTCACATTTTTATACGAGATACATATTAGGCGAGGAATTGAGGGAGGGGGAGTGGGTGGTTCAGGATTCGAACCACAGTGCAATTCATCGATCCCAAATCATTTTATCATTGGGTCTCGAGCCTCAACTACTCCTAACTAGTTATGCTATAGAGTTTTCGATTTTGTGCTGGGGTTTGGGCCCATTACTCCACCTAAAAAATTTTGATCAGGCTTTCAAAAGCTTTAACAAATACGCTATGTAAGTGGAGCCCAACTACTTTATTAAATGTTGGGAAGAAGGGATTCACTGAGTCTTACTGTTTTCTTCCCCTTTGCTGGTAGTCTTTTTCAATCCCCGTTCACATTTTTCGGGTTCAACTAAAGGCAGGCATACACCACAAAGTTTAACTCTTCCGAACTTGCCAGAAAGTAGTTTTAAGCGACTGTAGAACTATGGTTGAATGAGCCTTGTACGCGAAACCCACAAAATTGTGCTTCATGAGATTCTCCCTCCCTTAAATTGTCTAATTATTGTGTACCCCAAAAAATTGTCTAATTTTTATTCAGCAAACAGCCAACCACAAACCTGTTTTTTGTTTTTTGCGAGTCCATGATATACCCCTGCCAATTAATTTTAACTGCTTGACTTCGAAATAGCGTTATTTCATCATGACTAATTTATTTTAAGACATGAATCATTAATTAAGCATGCAAAATATAAATGAAGAAAAACTTTTTAGAGAAATAATAATAATAATAATAATAATAGGGGTTTATCGAGCACTTAATAATAATAATAATAATAATAATAATAATAATAAATAACCCTAGTAATAATAACAACCACTTATGTAATCTTGCGAGTATTTTAGGGACACGTGTGGCTGGAATTTGCTTGTGTTTTGACAGGTGGTGGTAGGAGAGAATGGAAGAGAACAACAGTTTAAGCAGCAGGAAGGAAAGCAAACGGAATGGAAAGGGTAGGTGGAGGGCTTGGACATTTGGACCCTCTGAAGTTGAAATCTTCTGCTTCAAAACATGGGGTGGATTCTCAGACCAAAAAATAAATACGAGGGTATATTAGTCAATAAGGTGCAAGACCAAGACTACAACACGCCTGCACCATGTTGCACGTGTGTTAGCTAGGAACTGCATCGTTCCTGTGTTTTTTCCACGTGGAATTAGAATTTCACCACCTTTAAATTTGTCGGGTCGGTCTAGTCTTGTTGGTTTGCGTGGGTGGGGGGGTTGTATGTTGACAAGCAAAGCCAAAATACCTTATTAAAAAGTGGCAGTAAACAGCAACCGCCTAGGGAGGAAACGTGCCACAACATAGAAGCATAAAAAAACTATAGATTGGGTTTTTTTCTTTCTTCTTTTTTCGGAGAAAGGGGGTTGGTGTTATAGAAAGACTAGAGATTTTGATATTGTCCAAAGTGGCGAAGCTTGGCTTGGGATCGGCTTAGCCAAGTCTGTGTTTGGTTGTTGTAAAGCGTTTTTATGGTGATGGTGTCAAATTCATTTTGTAATTTGGTTTTATTTAATTCAAATCTGATCCCCCGTATATCTATATAAATCTTCATTCAATCATTTAATGTTTTCGTTTATGTTCATGTTTTTAATAAGTGGAATGAGTGAAAATTCAGATGGGTTTTACATTTGAACTAATAATTGTATTTTTTGTAGGATACTAAAGAATAGCTTTTTATAACACTAAATATTTTCTCTTTTTTTTTTTAAATGATAATGCTTTCTAAAACAATTCAAGAAGCGTGACAAAATATACTTGTGTTTAATTTACCCATGTGCAGATATTTTCTTTATCTTAAATATAATGTCAAATGACAAAAGAAAATAATATTTCCAATTTACATCCTGCTTAATGCAATTATTTGGTAATGTCGACCTTCGGAAGATGATTTTTTTGATTGCTTTGTTTTGCAAATCATATGAAATTAGTCCATGATCTTTAAAAATGAAATTAAGTCATGGACTCCGGCATGTGAAGATGCATAACTATGCACTAAGAATCGTTTAGACTTTTTCGGTATTTTGAGTGAATTGAATTTATTAAAAAGTATAACACGTTAAAAAAAATTACTAAAATGTAGATACGCATTCATGTGAATTTTTTATAATATGAATGATTTATGATTTTTTTTTTTTTAAATATAACTTTCACGAAGTTTGGATAATAATGTGAAAAGCTTTAGACTTCTAAGAACTTGAAGTTTAACTAATTTGTTTATGTAATTTGATTGACTTGATTATAATTAAATTAAAAAATTAAGGCATGGCTTACCCAAAATCTGGCTTATGTTTCCATCGAACTATTACTATAATTTATTGAACCATCACCCATAAATGATGGTTCGATTTGATAACATGTCCAGTCATTGTTATGAAAACACAAGTTTGCATTTTAAGGACAATTTGACAACTTTAAACATTATTTTAAAACTGCTTAATATAACCCGTATAAGTTCAGAATATTTTGTAAATAGTTTTAACTTAAACTAGATTATCCACCAAGATAAAAACTAAAACTAGAACTAGGTGTAATAAATTTGGTTAAAACTATTCCCTCAAAAAAATTGGTTAAAAATATTTTAATTAGTTCTTATTTAATCTATTTTAAAAATTTATTTGAATTCAAATTTTTGACATAGTTATTGATCACTAAGTGAATTAATATCATATTTATATTACTTTAACTTCAAATTTATTGACTAAGCCCGCCTATTTTGTTGGATTATTCAAGCCAACATGTTTGGCTTAACCCATTTTGATGCCCATATTAGCAACCCTAATTTATTGTAATATTTTAATAAAAATAAAAATTAAGATTCATTTTGTATAAATTTGATTTCTTCAAGTACTATTTTGCAAAATTAAATATCAATATAAGCACAATCTATATGTCACTAATATAAATCTACATCGATGTCTTTTATTAGTCCATGTATGCAAGAGTTTTGGAATCGAAAGTTATGCAATGATTCCATAAAATTTTCTAATATTAAAAATGGAGATAGTATTATAAAAAATTAAATTAGAAAATTAAATTTAAAATCAATGTTAAAAAGTCCAACATTATCTTAATTTTTTGTATATAAAAAAATATTTTTTTAAAAAAAAAATTACATGATTGCTATTGAAGATAATATTCAATATATTCATGATATATATAACTTTTAGATGTTTCCACACATTCCTTATTTATGTGGTTTCATTCTCGAGAATAAGAGTTAGTCCAATGATAGAGGAATAAAAATATCTTATAATATATTTTTTTATGTGAAAAATATCTTGTAATTTTCCTTTTGATATGAAAAATATCTTGTAATTTCTGGAAAAAAAATTATTAAACTATTAAAGCTTGGTTAAGATTACCAAATATCACTAAAAGGAAATTAATTTTTTTTGGTAAAAGTCTAATATGTGATTTTAGATGAATTATAATCGAAAATTCAGGTGGTATACCCAAAAAAGAAAATGCACCTTCCTTTTTCATCTAATGAAACAAAATCCCATTCAAGTTCTTCATTAATATGTCTATATTTAATTTACCTTTTTACTGATAAATTTTTATTTTTAATACTTTCTCTTCAAACTTCATTTGAATTTAACATTATGTTATTAAATTCTGTCTTAAATTCACTTCCTCAATGACAAAAGTAATATACAAATAAATATAAATGTTGTAAAAATAACTTAAATTCAATGCATTATCATTAATGATCAATATCAAATTAAAAAAAATCAAGTTCATTCAAAACCAAAACTCTAATCCAAATAAACTCAAATTGAGAAAATGGGACAGGTAAAGGACAGGTCAAAATAATGAGTTTTTTTTTTTTATATCTTTTAATTCACTAAAATGTGTTTTTTTTTTTTTTTTCTAATGAAAAGAAGAGGCTGAAAATTCAAAATTGGCTTATTCGGCTGGGTCATTGACTCGACGCCGCCCCGAATACTCACGGCACCCAAAATAAGTGGCGATCAGTAGCTGAGGAACAGCAAAAACAACTAATAAATCAAGCCATTTGACTTCTTTGCCAACTTGTATCTCACACTCCGCAATTCCCAATTATACCCTCAAGACTCTCAATTGACCAAAACACCCTTCCCCCAACAACCACCACGACGTCTCCACCCAACTCACACAGCACCAACAACTTCATAGGAGCTCTGTTCCTCTATTATAAAACCCACCCCAGACTTCCCTCATTCTCTTCAGGCACCTCTGAAAAAGCGTGACCTTAAAACAAAGAGAGAAACAAAGAAAAAACATCTCTCTTTTCATAGATCCTGTCAGAGGAAAGCCGCAGCACCTGACAACAAAAATCAAACAACTAGCCACAATGGCTGTCTCCACTTCCAACTCTCTCGTCCCAACCAAAACCTTAATGCCCCCAGCCCACTCTCTCGTCCCTCCCACCAAACTCCACCAATCCGCCAACCCCGTCAGGCCCGGGCCCAGGCCCATTCTCGCCGTTCACGCCGCCGAGCCCACTAAAAACCCGGTGGTCTCTGACAAGCCCGCCAAGCCCGCGGCCGCAGCTCCGGCCCGGAATGCGGGCCAGGGGAAGTGGGCCCTGGACAGCTGGAAGTCGAAGCGGGCCCTGCAGCTGCCGGAGTACCCGAACCAGGAGGAGCTGGAGTCGGTGCTGCGGACCCTGGACGCGTTCCCGCCGATCGTGTTCGCCGGCGAGGCCCGGAGCCTAGAGGAGAAGCTCGGGGAGGCAGCGATGGGGAAAGCGTTCCTGCTGCAGGGTGGGGACTGCGCCGAGAGCTTCAAGGAGTTCAATGCTAACAACATCCGTGACACCTTCAGGATCATTCTCCAGATGGGTGTCGTCATGATGTTCGGTGGCCAAATGCCTGTCATAAAGGTACCAAAAAATATTAAAAAAAAAAAAGAAAATATCAATTTTGGAGTGAAATTTGTGTGACATAGATGTATTTTCTTTTTATGAAAATGGCCTGTCAGACTTCAAATTAACACGTTTTTATTTTTGGACATAACATTTATTTTGATTATTAACAAAAATTTATAAGGATAAATTAATTTTTTAAAAATTGAAAATTTTTTATATAAAGATTTTAATTTTTTTTAATAATATGAATCTATATAAAAAAATTAATATATCTTATTTTTAAATAATAAGAGATTATTAATAAATTTTTAAATTATGAAAAATTAATTCCTCTTCCAAAATTTTCGTAATTTATAATTAATATACAATCAATAAAATTTAAAAAAAAAATATTAAATTATGAAGAATAATATAAAAATTAATCTCATAATTAATTTTTGAATTAATGGGCTAGTTAGAAGCCATGTATACGGAGAAAACACAAACACAGGAGAGCTCCTGAATGGCCTGCCACTAGCTCAAATAGAATTAGTGCCATGTAGACCTATAAAATCTTGAGGAAGAAAGTTCACGTGGTTGATAAAAAAAAATTTATGCATCATTGATGTAAATTTGGGGTGTGTGGATAACGTGATTGATTTGTCTTTTAGGTGGGGAGAATGGCTGGTCAGTTTGCAAAGCCAAGATCGGAGCCCTTCGAGGAGCAGAACGGTGTGAAGCTGCCAAGCTACAGAGGGGATAACGTGAACGGAGATGCTTTTGATGAGAAGTCGAGGATTCCGGATCCAGAGAGGATGATCAGAGCTTACTGTCAAGCGGCGGCTACTCTCAACCTTCTGAGAGCTTTTGCCACCGGAGGGTATGCTGCTATGCAGAGGGTCACTCAGTGGAATTTGGACTTCACCGAGCATAGTGAGCAGGGAGACAGGTAAATTTTTTTTTTTTTTTTTTTTGCATATTCATGCATTTTCTTCCTTCAATTGGTATTTAGTTTTTGTGGCCTTCAGGGACCACAATGAAACGATTGGTTTAAAATACTCATCTACAAAATAAACATTTAATGTTCACTAATTTTTAAGTTAAAAAAATAAATTTAAAAATTAATTATAATATTTTATATGATATTTAGAATATGAATAATTCTTCGATATTAATTATTAGATTTATTTTTTAATTTAATCAATAATTAAAAATTAAATAAATATTAAATACTCATTTTTTTTGGGATGAACATTTAAAAATCTTTCTTGTTTTGTATTGTTGTGTGTTAGAGAAATTATTGTGTACGGACATAGTACTTCACTATTTCAATTAGAACATAACACGTGACACAGCATAATCATACAAGCTGTTGAGTTAAATCTAGACAATTAAAAAGTAATTGTCGTTGTTTTGGGGTGGGAATGATCCATCTTATTGGTAACTTTCAACAGGAACTTTAATTGTACATCGGTTGTCGCGACATAGTCACGGACAACCGATGGATTTGATATAAAAAATTAAAAAAAAAAAATAAAAATAAATAAAATTGAGTTTTAATGGTGGATTGTTGTATATGATCATGGACACCTTGCTTTTTTGGGGTCCAAATAACGTGTCTCAACTTTCAAACATGTAAAGGTTCGATGTCGTGTCCGATGCATAAGACAAATTTCTGTTTACTCCGTGATGTGCTTTCAAGTTTCGGGTTACGGAGAATCTAGGTTGGCCTTATTTCGGTTGTTAAGATTTAAGGTGATAAAAAAGATAAAATCTTACTTGAAAAAAAAACCATAAAGAAGCACGTTTTGTTTTATTGGAGATAAGGTAAAGCGATAACTGATAACTGGCGGTAAATGGATACACGGTTTGCATGAAAGGTGGAGGGAGTTAGGTTGGTGCTACTCACAAATGATGATGCTGACTTCAACAGTACAACTTGTCCGGGTCACAATTTTTGTGGAAAGTAAGTTAAATCAAATATGAGTTGTTGTGGATAATGATAGTTATATACAGATGGGTTCCATCACATGTTTCACATAAAGGTGACTTGAAAAATTTGATCGGTAATTCCAATTTATCAAGTAGCGCTCTCAATCATCGCATATGCAGCATATGCGATGCAGATCATAGAGAAACAGACAACAGGACGCACTTTGCATTCAAAAGTTAATAGATTCTCTGCATATTTGTCTAGCTGATGTGACTTTCCACATATAGAGCTAAATCTGGTGGAGCATAATAGAGGTTGAGTTTATGTATTCCTAACTTCTGTAGTATTTAACTTGGAGATAAGTACCATAGATTGGTGCAGTGTATTTTCGAAAAAGGCTATATTTTTTCACAAGATGAACATGCCTATTTTCTTTCACTTTTGTTTTTTTTTAGATTGTCAAATAATTACACATCTAAAAGTGTTTGACATTTTTCTAATTAATTTTTGGATAGTCTATTATGAAGTTACGGTGGTGTCTGGATTGTACAGTATTATGAGATGCTTGATGACAGTTGATGTGATGAATGTGGCCATATCCTCTTTCTGTTTTTGCAAGGTCTATTTATGTTGATATTCAATGATATGTGTGGCTTTAGGTAAATTAAATCTGTTCTTGGCATGGCAGGTACCGAGAGCTTGCTAACCGAGTCGATGAGGCCCTTGGATTAATGGCTGCTGCCGGGCTCACGGTGGACCATCCCATAATGAAAACAACTGAATTCTGGACTTCCCATGAGTGTTTGTTGTTGCCATATGAACAATCACTCACTAGATTGGATTCAACTTCTGGTCTCCACTATGACTGCTCAGCCCATATGCTTTGGGTCGGGGAACGAACCAGGCAGCTTGATGGTGCCCATGTCGAGTTTCTAAGAGGAGTTGCTAATCCCCTGGGAATTAAGGTTTGCAAATGATTCTTATCAACTATCTGCATTTTTCATTTTATGAGACCATACAAGAAGCTTGACCAAGCAAATTAAATCACTTTATCTCTTAATTGCTTTTATTGAAGTTGTGTGTTTTTTGATGCATTGGCAGGTGAGTGATAAGATGAATCCAAATGAGCTTGTTAAACTCATCGAGATCTTGAACCCCCAAAACAAACCAGGGAGAATTACTGTGATCACAAGGATGGGAGCTGAAAATATGAGAGTGAAGCTTCCACATCTAATCAGGGCAGTGCGCGGAGCAGGGCAAATTGTCACATGGGTCAGCGATCCTATGCATGGAAACACCATTAAGGCTCCATGTGGTCTCAAAACTCGCCCCTTTGATGCCATCAGGGTATGATTTTTGTTACTCTCTCTCTTTTGATCGGTTACAAGAGGCTGTCGGGTCGGGTATTTTTTGTTTTTTTTTTTCAAAAGCTGAACGTGCGAGGTAGTTTAAAATGGTTGGGGGCTAAATACACACCATATATGGTTGGGGGATACACTTTATATGTGTATTTATCCATATAGGGTGGCGAATAAAAGGTGTGTTTCAATCCATATAGGCTGTGTATTAATGTGTATAATTTTGTTATTAAAATCAGATGTTAGTTGTAGTCATGCTCAGCAAAAAATGAAATCATTGCAGTTTGTTTATGTCATAACTACAAATAACATTTGTCATTCTTTAATGCGTTTTTCAACTTCAATTTGAAAGAAGGAAAAGCTTTGAAAAAGAAGATCGGGAAATGATTTGAGTCCTTCGATGGCTTTTGAACTGGTCCTCAGTGGTGGGCTACCTAATCTTAAGGCTATATAATATTTAGAGGTGGTAGGTGGAAAGAGGCCTACTTGCAAAAGTTGGTGAAATAGTGAAGTCTTCAAGTCTTTCTGTTTTTGTTTTTGTTTTTGCTTTTGTTTTGATTTTTTGTCATACTCACACACCGGGGGAGGGGAGAATTGGGAGGGGGCTCTGCCCCTATTGGTCGAACTCGCGACTCTTTACCTGTGCAGATTTATCTATGCAGTTGTATCCGTTGTGCCACAGGGTCTGCTTATTTTTTTCCTTCCTTCTTCAGTAAGAAATGTCATCATCGATGTATTGGGCTAAATTTCATTATCAGTAGGTGGGATTGGACGCAATGGGGGCCATATGGTTGTGAATATTAATTCTAGCCAACTAATAGAAAGTAACACCATAAGAAACGTGTCACTTTTATTAGTGGGATAAAAATGATTCACAAGAGTGTATAGAATTTGATTATGAATATAATCACTGATGCCACCACACTTTTTTTTTTTTTTTTTCCTCACAGGCTGAGGTGAGAGCATTCTTTGATGTGCACGAACAAGAAGGAAGCCACCCAGGAGGGGTTCACCTAGAGATGACGGGTCAGAATGTTACCGAGTGCATTGGTGGGTCAAGGACGGTCACATTTGATGACTTGAGCTCACGCTACCACACTCACTGTGACCCTAGGCTCAATGCTTCGCAATCTCTTGAGCTTGCTTTCATCATCGCTGAAAGGCTCAGGAAGAGTAGGATCAGATCGCAGCAGCCTCTTGCACCTTTAGGACTGTAAAACAATGGTTTTGATTACCAACGAAAATACCTTTGTTCTTTGTTTTTTACCTATATAATATATATATATTTGTCTATGGACAAGGACATGTGGAGCATTAGCTAGTTATAGCTTATGTTGCGTAACGTGTTTTATATATGTGTATACTGCCTTGTAATGCGTTTGAATTTGGAAGGACAAGAGTACTTAGTAATAAAGGGAACGAAAAAGTTTCGATTGCGTGGGTAAATAGAATACATGACGACAAAGGACTTGCTTGATCTTGTACTTCTGGTGGGGTGGGCTGTTCAGGTTGCCGCTCACTCATTTTCTGATTGTGAAACTTCTTTTTTGTTGTTGCCGATGAGGCGAAGGCTGTGTTGCATATTACTTGACAAGTTGATTGTATAGGACCATGAAGATTTTAGACAGTGACTACCTCCGACATGAGTGCATTGACTAGGCAGTGGTGGTCCTGTCGCTTTCGGATTGCTCGTACTGTAACCATAATATATATTATGGGCTAATACTTGATAGTTTTGTGGGCTTTAAGCCTATGTTAATTGCATATGGCCCTGTCTATCATATGCTCATAGGAAATATAAAAAGAGAAAAGATTTCTAAAACGTGAAAACTGTGGTTTTATAAAGGTAAATAAGAGTTTATTTACTTTTAGTTGTTTTAAAATGCATCACAATTTTTTTGATTAAAAAACTACATCACAATTTTAACCTATTGAATAACTTAAAATATACCGCAAATCAGCTTAGTGTATGTTTGGGAACCAGCAAAAAAAACAGCTTTTTATCCCCAAAAAACCTGTTTTGCAAATAAAAAATTTGTTTGGGTAATTTTATCAAAATGGATTATAACCGGTGCAAGATAATTTAAGTTGTTAGATAGCAAAAAAAGTATAAGCTAAAATTTGAGCATTATCTGATTATAGTCTATTTGTACAGTACTCACATTATTCTAAAATTTCTAACTTATCCCTAAATATTAAATATTATATAATATAAACAATTATTTCATATCTTTTTAAGTAATTTTATCATACAAAGTCAATTTTTTTTTATACAATCCAAATAAAATAGATTGACTTAAAATCACTTTTTAGCTTAAGTATCTACACATAAATCGATTCTCACATAATCGATTATATAAATAAGCGAGTATTGAAATAATTTTAATTTTACAGTTTTTCCAAAATCCACACTTAACTTGAGAATTACTTATAAGCAAAAAGAACATAATTTTTTGAAAATAATTATTTTTTGAATCTCTCACATGTTGCTTTTCCACTCAAATGCATGATGTCACTACCTTAATCTCAAGGTGCTAGATAATTTGAACTCCTTCACGGCAAGTAAAGTTGGTTGAAATTTCCTTAAGGCAGCAGCCTGTAGCAGAATCAAAGTCAGATATAAAGTGAGTTTATTTGTGCTCATGCAATAGAAAAAATTACTTTTTTAAAAAAAGTACTTATGAAATCTTTAATATTGTTTGTTTGTACATCTCAAAAAAAGAAGAAACAGAAAATAATAAGTTTTTTTTATTTTACTTTTTTCAAAAGTAGATAGGGAGTTACTTCTCTCAAAAGTAGAAATAGTAAAAGAGAGAAAATGTTGTTCTTTGAATTTAGCAACCACTTTCTTTCCACTCAATTATGATTTTATCATTAAAATTTTTTAAAAATACTACTCCCTTTCTACTCTCATTTTCACTCTCTCTTCTTATCCTTAATTGTAATCTCATGAGAAAAAGTATTGCTATATTTAACACATCTATGCAATTTAACAACTTCTAATTTTGATAAAAAATACTTATATAATTATATCCAAATACAAAATAATTTTTTGTTTTTGCTTCTACTTCTGCTTCTAAAAAAGTATTTCTCGTAGAATGTTAATCAAATGGACCCATAGTACTAATGGTGCCTCTAAGGTAGCTTGTAATGCAAATTTAATTCTCAATAGCTTCTGCAGAATTATGTTTTACTTGGGGCTTCTTTTGTCATATAAACTTAGCTTCAAGAAATTGCCTTTACCAGAACCATTATTAAAAGTTTTTTTTTCTTTGGTCATGATTATCAATTTTTTTTTTTGTCTTAAAAACAATTTCATTAATTGATAGGAATAGCCACAGTACAAGAACAAGTATCACAATAGATCTAAACAATAAACATCATGCAAAGCTATTGGCTTGCTTTAACCTTCTGCACTTTCAATGAGCATGTCTTTTAACTACTCTTGGCCTTATCAGTTTCTATCAATGATGCACTTTGAGGAAGCAATAAACAATACAGTTTGGTATCACTCCTCTTGCAACAAGAATCTAGGGGAAACGTTGTTTCCTTATGAGGTATATTATTTGTATACCCAAAAAGGTGGACACCCCCAACACCTCCTCTCTGCTTTTTCTCTCTCCATCAATCATTTTACTCATTTCATTTTCTTTTACAATTTTTTTTCTCTCTTCTCTTTTTGGGTGTCCAAGGATGTCTACCAACCTTGTAGTACAAAAAATATTTCTCTTTCCTTATCTCTTTGTTACTTCCTTACATTCTACAAATATCTCCAAACTGTTTCCCTTTATGAGGATCTGATCAAACCCATATTGTCTACCAAGAATAGTCTCACATAACTTGTGCTCCAACATTAGAGGAGCATTAAATCATGCAGTAGCTGGCACCAAAACTAGAGATCCCATCTGATTACCATTAACAAAGATTGTTGATTCATCCCCTACATGAGCGCAGCACTCTAATGCTGTCTAAAGTGTAAACAACCGTAAGAAATACAAAGGTGGGAGGTAACCTCACTTCATTTCTCATGATTCAGACATGCCAAAAGAAAGATTAAATAAATCTCATGCAATGAGGATGTGGGACAAAGGACAAAAGAAGGACAAAAAAATAACAAAACAACAAATAAAATAAAATAGGGGGATAGGGGTTATCGAACCACCATCAAGGGGATAAACCACCTCCATAGATTGGCTCTCCCACAAGCTAGAAGAAGGAGAAGAAAGGTAGCAGATAGGGAGCAAGAAGCAACAGTGCAAGGGTTTCTTTAGGAAGAAGGGAAAAAGAAAGGCAACAATGTAACTAGTTTTTTTTTCTTTCTAGAAAACACCATCAAAGGTTTGTTGGTTACAGCTATTTTGCACTGGGCATTTTGTTTTGGACAACTTTTGCATTAGACTTGAATGATTTAAGATCGGCACTAGAGGATCGCATATAGGGGTGTTGGGCTTGATACTATTAATTTTCTTCTATCAAAATCTTGTAAAGGCTTTTTATTCCTTTAACTTCACCAATCAACTAGCTTCCATGATTGGTTCTCCATTAACGGTAGCTAATCATTGGTTACTCATATAGTTATATATGATAGTCAATCCAATTACTTTTTGTGTGGGCTCTATACTTATGGTATTTTGCATTGGATTTGAATGATTTGGGCTTGGCATTAGAAGATGGCATGGGGGTGTCGAACTTAATTGTATTTTTAAGCTAGAACATGTATTGTACCACTTCACCAAAAGATAAGGGTCTGATGGGTTTCTTTTTTCATTTCCTATTTTTAAAATTTTGTAAAGGAAAATAGTGAAAATAGGAAATGAAAATTGGAAATAGGATTTTATTGTTTTCATTATTTCCACTATTTCTTTCATAAAATTCTGAAAATAGAAAATATAGAAAATGAAATTGAAATCAAACAAGCCCTTAATCTCTTAGTTTTCTCCAATCTAGATTTTATAAACGCTTTTCATTCCTTCAAGAAATCAAATGTGGGACTTTAATATCACATATTTGTGCTTTCTCTTATGGTTGTTCGTTGGGTTGGATTTGGTGCATTTGAGATGTTTTTGGACCTAACCTACTTATTCAAGTAATGAGTTGGGTTGAGTCGAGAAATTTTTTTCGTTTAACCTGATTTGACCTGACTCAACCTAACTCAACTCATTCAATGAAATTTTTTCTTTCAACCCAAGCTATGGGTCCAACAAACATAAAATAAAGATTACCTACTAAAACATGCTAAAATACATAATCAAATAAATTTAACCATAAGTTTTAACATAAATGTCAAGTTCTTAACTAGCATATCAACTATTAGTCTCAATATACATAAGTTTAAGAAAACGTTCTTAAGTCCTGAAACTATATGTCATATGAGCTAGTTGAAGTTAGTGTAATCACATATAGTATATGGATTGACTTAATCTTCTCAAGCTACTCCCTGAGTGGAATGACATCATTCCACACAGTTGGCTTTTTTTTATTTTAATCTTCACTTGGTCGTTAGCATGGTTTTAACTGTTGTTATATAACTAAGCTTTTCTTCTTTTGTTGCATTTAGCCACAATTTAGATTAAAAAATAGATGAGTAGGTCAAATTTGTGTAGGTTAGAAGTTTTCAAATCTATTACCCAACCCATACCATTCAGGTTGAAGGGTTTTTCAATCCAACTCAACCCACAATTTATGGATTAGATAGGATTGAAACCTACAGGTTTGTTGTTTAGCCTGGCCTGATGGACATGTCTAATATTGCCAACATTACTTTTAATGATAACTTATATTTTATTATCATTTTTGTTTGTAGGATGACCTCTTATGCTTGTTACTAAAATTTTGTAGGGGAGAACCGATCCTTTACTAGCTAATCGAAAAGGATGCATATATGCAACCTAATTTTGCAATATGTTTCTTCTAAACTCCGACATTTGAACACCTATATATATATATATATATATTTTAATGGATAACAAGGTAGAGTAAAATTGGTATTCTATAATTTGTGCACTTGTAAACCTTGTTTCTAGATGCTCTCTAATATTATGGATGTTAACATTCAAGATTTGTCTGGAATCATGGGAAAGGAAAGGAAAGTAAAAGAGAGTAGACGGATTATACTTTGCTTTGTTTGGTATCATCCACAGAAAAAGAAGGGAGAATTCCTTTCTTTTGTTTAGTATCATTCTTTATACTTAAATGAATGGAAATGTATGTAGATTTTGGTGGGACTTATAGAAATATTTTCATTTTCCTTCTTTTCCATCCAAGAGGAGATATATATACAGAAATGATAGGTCTCATGGAATATCATTTTTTTCAAACCTTTTTTTTCTGTTCACAATCAAAAAAATAATCCTCTAAGTAAATTTGTCTCTAAAATAAGATAGTAAGAATGTTATACGTTTAGATCATTTAGTAGGCTATGATTACAATTGATTTAACGATGGATAGATCCTTAGTTCTTACTTTAGAGACAAGCTCCTTTTAGAAGAGTCTTATTCTAGTAAGAGAATTGATACTTAGAAGTTTGACTCATTTTAAACTAATTAAAAGAGAGATAGATACAAAAGTGAGGGGTTTATCATCTTTTCTCTTTCTATCCCATCACCTTTGTATCTATCTCTCTCTTAGTAAGTCTAAAACAAGTCCAAATTTTGAGTACAAATATCATTCTTCTACTAGTAAAGGCATACCACACAAGAGATGAGCCTCTTTCTCTACCACTTTTCCTTCCTTCCCCTCTCCTCCCTAAATTGTTTAGGAAACAAAGCCTTTTTTGGAACCATCATTGGTATGTTCTCCTTCAAGTAGGACAGAGGATGCTGGCAAGGTGGACAATGGCTTTTTAGTGGTTTTTCAATAGGTCAATACTTCTCATTTCCTATATGTACTAAGAATTTTTCGTCCAACTACTTGAAGACTACTCATATTGATTAGAATACACTTAAGACCCGTTTGGATAACACTACTTATGACTTTTCTCAACTTTTTGAAAGTTAAAAGTCGCATTTTTAACTTTTAATCCTGTTTAGTTATATAACTTATTACTTTCCAAAATGCCATTTTTAGTGTTTTTTGAGAAGTTAAAATTTCTAATTTCTTAATAAGTACTTTCTAAAATACTTTAAATAAGCATTTTTGTTACTACATATCTAAAAATAACTTATTTATAATTTACTTTTCAAAAATTACTTTCACATAAATACTTACATAAATTATTTACCTAAATGATCCCTTATATTGGGATGTTAAGATATGGCATAATAATTGATCAAGTACCTTCAATATCTACGAGAAACTTGTTTTGCCGTTACACTTGAACTTATTTTGTTTTTCTCCAAAACATGTTATCAATCATAGACATAAATTAAGAATAATGTCTCATCATCTGGTAATATTTAATTCCCCCTTGCTTGTGGCTTCCTTATTATATTGCTAACGTGTTTGGTTGTAGTACAGCAAGTAATTGTCATTATCAGTTAGGTCCTTAAGGATTCGCTAGATAATTCTTGGAGTGATTATTAGCCTTTAGATGCGTTTGGATACTTTAGAGTTCTTGATGGAGATACATAAATTCGTTTGCTTCATATTTTGTATTTGAATCTCTTGTCACTTATTGAATTAATCAATTGAGACCGCCTACCTGTTTGTCAGCACAGCTTTCTCCTATGTATGGGTTCTTGTTTTGCCTTCACGTGCTTTGTCAGTTTAATTTGCCTGTCATGAGATTTGATGAAAATTACTAACAAAAGAAACAATAAAGACAAAAGCAATAACAAAATCTTTTTTCACCGGGTGCTTTTGGTTACATAGATTGATTTGGTATTTAAAATCAAAGCTTTTGTCTATCTTTTTTTTTTTTCTTGATCTCTCTTTAGTTCTAGTTACTGAGCTATCCTTCAATTGATCCACTCACCAGACTACTTAAGACAAAATTATATCATTTTTTATAATAGATGTTAAGCCAACTTTCTCTCTAATACATTTATTCTCAATTTTGTATTGTCTACTTATCTAATGTAACATTCTCATTTTTTGCAATATTAAGGAGGTGCCTGACAATCTTAAAAAAAAAAACCAAAAACGTACATACAATGGTATCAGATTTTGAATAAATGTCATTTGCTTAACAAAACTTTTGAAAACTTTTTTTTTATCTAAATCAATTTCAACCTAAAACTGGTTCAAAATAAAAACAATTTAAAGTTGGTCTTTTTTAATCATATTTTCTTTATCTTTTTATGAGTTACCACATCCTTTCCTAACAATCTAAAAAACTAATTAAAGTAATTTTTAACTGAATATTAAACCAAATATTATTTAACTACCAAATATTATTTAAATATAAACTTGTTCATATTTACACATATTAACATAATTAATTCTATTTTCTACCATATAATTAGTTTTGAAGTTGTCAAATAGCCTCTAAGCTCATTGTCTTATGAGCATTTTACTGCTCAATATTCAATCTCATTCGACTTCGCAAGGCTTTCACGTTAAAATACTAAATTACTAATCGCAAATTACTAACAATTAGATCATGTAAACAATCAAATGCTATCGACTTTGTCGATTGATTCCGTAAGGTACAAATGTTTCTATAGGCCAAAGATAATTCAACAGGATAAAACTTCAAAAACAGAATTTTTGTTTGGTGTAACTTCTGTATAAGCACCTGATTTAAGTTCCATATAATTAGAGTCATTTGTCACATTAAGAAACCAGTCTCACGAATGTAACAAAGGAAAAGAGTAAAATAAATAAATAAATCTAGCCGCTATCCATCTCTCTGATTTTGACCCTTCCTTCCATAGGAGTGCATGAGCAGGGCTGCCATCTTAATTCTCTAATGGTATTTTCACCATTCTCTTTTCTTTCTTTTGTTTATGTGTTTTGTAATAAATTGTTCATATGTATTTGTATCTCGAACTTAATTGTCCATATTTGTGCCTTTGTTGTCTCTTCTATGAGAGTTTTGACGTTTTTCTCTTCTTGGTGAGTTGTTTTCTTTCTATTTCCCTGAGTGATTTCTATCCTTAAGGTCATGTGGTTGAAGAGTCACTTTGGGAAGAGAAGTAATACACTCTTCAACTACAACACTTTTCGTATAATTCTTCATCGTAAAAAATGCTTAATCATCAATAATCTTTGTACAAGAAGTAAAACTACAAATCGTCAGTTTGTGCAAGATCTTGCTTATATTAGTAAGAAGCCATTAGACTTTATTAATTAATTTTCCTTCTCATTTATTTAAAAAAAAAAAAAAGTCTTCCAAGCTCAAGGCTTAAACTAAAACGCAATGATTAACACGTTAATTTGTCTCTAAGTTTTCAATGATAAGAATTAATACTAGATCATAATCATCATATAATGAAGTTGTAGATATGAAGAGGACAAATGGAATGCTACAGAATCACCCTACATAATGGCGGGGGGGCATCACGTTGGAGAGCAGAGCTTCCAAGGAGGCTATGCTGCTCAATTATCACTTTACAAAAAGCAAATAATTAAATAATTAAAAAAAAAACACTATAACCAGTCTACATTACTTATCTCCCGTACCTCAGTTTCCCGACAGGCAAAAGTGGAACGTGACATAACTTGCTTTGCTCAATATTCTCATTCTCATAACTTGCTTTACTTAATATTCTCCTAAAGTTCATGTGATGTTGCATTTCAAGGAAAATGGTACATGGATCTGGAAGTTCCTAAATTTGATCATATTCACACGTGCACTATGGGGATAGGACAAACACGGAAGGAAAAACCCTCCAAAAGTCAAAACTAAGAAGTAACAAGCGATACAAGTAGAGCAACCGATCTTAACTGAAATTACCAGCAAGAAATTTCAGCACCCTAGCATGAAAATTTCTATTCACAGGAAGCAAAACTCAGCTTGTTCATGTATATACACTTAAAGAGGAGGGCACACAAATTCACCACTTGTTTCTATATCTTCAAGATCAAGATCTGCATCCGCATCCAAGTCCTCCAGGTCCATGATGCCTTCGGTAACAAGGCCACCACCAACATTGGGAACACTAAGAGGCTTTCTTGCCTCTTGTATAATGGACAGGACTTCCTCAACACTTTGTGGTGGATCATTTACATCATTGCTTTGCCAGCTTCCACCTTCCATTAGTTCTATGGGCAAGTTCCTCAAAAACCATGGATGGTTTTTAATTTCCGGTATTGTTATTCTCTGCAAGATGCCATAAAAGGGATCAATGAAATTGAAAAGGAAGCTATACATATTTCAAACTTAGTTTCAGCAAGATGTGCAAGAGAGAGGAAAGGGTAAACATTGCTTAAATTTGAGCCCATAACCTGCAAACCAAACATTCATGAAACCAATAGAGGGGAAAACAGCACTTAGAACATGCATTGGTTTGAGAAAGCAGAACTTTAAGAGTTACTTGAAAATAAATATGATGAGCCCTTATATAAGCTGTGCTGCGTTGCTACAGAAATTAAATTTATAGCTTGTAGGGATTTGCAGATAACGAAAAACAACAATTAGATTTTAGACATCAAACCAAATACCTCTCCAGGATTCGCCACAAAGATTTGTGATAGAAGATGTCTACATTCCATGGAAACTCGTACATAATCGGGGATCGAGTACTGGACACTGAGTATCCTCTGTAATAAACCACAAAAGACCCAATTGAAACCCCATATCAGAGAAAGTATCACTAAACAACCTACACTTATTTCTACACAACTTCATTTTGCTTAGAGATTCAATAAGTATGCAGTTATCACTCACACCAATGGTTTTTTTAAAGTTTCTAGGATCCGCCGGGTCTTCAAAAGGATAAGTCCCAAATAACATCACATATAAGGTGACTCCACAAGACCAAACATCTGCAATCTATAATTTTCAATGAAAATATATAGTCAGCAAAGTAAACAACAAATAAGATACTAAAGGACCACCTTTATTTAAATAGTATTTATAAAAAAAAAAAAAATCTAGACCAAGGATAAGCAATAAGGAAGAACTAGATTTTACCTTTCCATCATATTCTCTCCTTGTCAGGACCTCAGGTGCGATGTAAGCTGGAGTTCCTACTGTAGACTTAGGTTGTGAATGCCATACAGATGACTAAAGAGTAAAAGACAACATAAAAATAAATTAACATCACTTGACGAATGTGGCATCATTTAGAGCCGTAGTTCTTGTTAACATTGCTACCTTTGAATAACCAAAGTCACAAATTTTGACTCGCGGCGCAGTGCTTCCATCTAAAAGTGTGTTTTCAAGCTTCAGATCTCTATGACAGATTTGCTGCATAAACACTCCTTTAATTAAAAATATCTGGGCACTGTAAGGGTACGTGATTCATGATGATAAAGGATTGATTTAGTTTCGTACCATTGAATGACAATAACTGACTCCTGATATCAATTGCTGAAAGAAAAATCTTGCCTGTTGAAAAGTAAGAAGACTTAAGGACTAAGTTTTCTATATGAATCAATGTATATAGCAGCTAAACAGAAACAATTAACCAAAGATGGACACTGTTCAACCTTCATCAAATGGTCACCTTTACAACAGGAAACATTCTAAATAATATCATACTGAATTGCATAATGTGTTACCTCATCCTCACCAAATCTACCAGCATTGCATATCCTCTCGAAGAGTTCTCCTCCTGCGGCATACTCCATTACTATGGCTAGATGTGTTGGTGTCAGCAGGACCTGCAAAGAGTCATCAGAGCTCTCACAAAGGATATTTAAGGAAGCTGTGATTGGAATATTATTCCGAAGGAGGTATGTTTGCACTGATAAAATAACTAGTACATGATTCAATGTGAAATTCATACAAGGGGAAGAACCAAACACCAAGATTACTAGTTCCCACAAGAAGGGAGAAAACAGAAATTGATGATAATTTCATAAGAACAAAGGCACTGGGGACTAATATCCATCTAATGAATTAAAGTCCTACTAACCCACTTAAGTAAATAGTAGAATAACAGAATAAGAGACTAAATATGAAAGAAGATCAATATCCAAATTCATCAAGACAGTGTTTTCATTGCTAACTGTTCAAGTTTCCAATCTCATATTTTGCTGGATTTTATTGTTTAGCTAGAAAAAGAATAGTAACAAGAAGACATGTCCAATTTCGAGGTAAAACAGGATACCTTTTACTCATTAGGACCATGAGTTTACTAACCTCTTTGAATCTAACAATATTGGGATGCTTCAATGATCTATGGTTCATGATTTCCCTCTGGACATGCTCATCAATCTGCAGTAGCAACAAAGACATATATCTCCACAGTGAACAAGCAACAAAACCCCACACACACATACATGGCATCCCAGATGAAGAACTACCCAAAAAGAGAAAAAGAAAATGAAACTGAGATTGTAAGGGTGAAGAAGATGAAGCAGACCTTGTGGCCTCTCTCAATAAACTTGACAGCAAAGAGTTCTCTGGTGTAGTTGTCCCTTACCAACTTGGCTACAGCAAAATTCCCAGAACCAATATCTTTGAGAATCTCGTAGCGCTCCATGAACACAAAACTTCTTGTTGATCACTGCAAAAACTACACACCCTTGAATGATGTTTTTAACATACAAGGAATGAAAAGGCAGAGCTCAGAACAAACAAGTGTTTTATTCCTTTTTGACAAAAAAGAGTAGGCTCGGGGGTTTGAAATGTTCTCGCTTCTCAAAAGTCTTAAACTTTGCATAGACGCTAGCAATTGTGTTTGACTATGACTCTAGTGAAATGCTCTTGGAGATAAAAAGTGGCAAATAGGAAAACTCGAATAACATTAATGGAAACCACTGCACAGCTTTTGACGCGCGTGGAATTTACTGACATGAGGACAAGACAGTGCAGTGAGATAGCGCAAATTGCAACGCCAGTTGGTGCCAGAAGACGGGTAGCACTTGTGCTCACAGTCACAGCCCACAGGTCAAGGGGTACCTCCTAAGTCCTAGCTCCTACACGACTATTTTAAAGCACCAAAATTTTAACGTCGTCAATTGTGTGGGAGCGTATTCCCATAATTGATGTATTCTTAAATTTTTAAAATATTTAAATTTTTTTTTCACCTTAATTAAGTGAAATAATTAAAATAGAAACATTAACTTTTAAAGTAAGACTATAATTAATAATAATAACTTCAAATATATTATTTTAATATATGAAAATAATAATTATAATATTTATTAATCAGACATTTTTAGAAGCAATAATAATAGTAATAGTAATAATAACAAGATAATAATATAATTGAAAACCAAAATTTACGTTATTGAGGTGAAGACTTCATCGAGTCTCAAGGTGGAAAAAACATAACACAGAGAAGAATAAATTATATTAAAATAATATATGTTTATAGTAGTATTACACTATTATAGGATGAATTTAATTTAAATATATTGATAATATAAAATAATTTTATATTATTAATTAATAAAAATAATAAAAAATATTAATTCATTTAAATAATTACCCATTATAATGAAGGATCCATTATAAGTTTTTATCTTTTTTTTATTTTTATTGGTTGATAATATAAAATAATTTTATCCTGTCAGTACATATCAATTAAACTCTTATAGGATTCACAAAAAAAAATTATATAAGTCATGTGTTAGGTCAAGTCTATGGAGGAAGAAGTAAAAAAGGAAAGAAAAGGTAAACAAAAAAAAAAATCACCTTAAACACTAAGCATGATGACTTTAGAGTTATTTAGGAAATATAGTTGTAAAAATTTTAAGTAGGATGGCTATAAAGCGCTCAATTTTATTGCACCTTTGATCAATTTTTCCACAACGAAGTGCTCAGTTTGTGGATATGTGAATTTCAATATTAGAAATTTGTTGATAATCGACGTATATTACCGACGGCTTGTATCTATCAATATTATTGACGGATATTCTATTAGTAAAATAAATTATATTATTGAACCGTGAATTTATCTACGGATAATTTTTCTATCGGTAAAAACGTCGATAAACGATGGCGCCATATTGTGGCAAACAATTACCAATGGAAAAATCGTCAATAAATAAGAATAGTTATTTTTGGTTAAATTTAAAATAACTACCAACGAATAAAATAATTACCGACAGATAATCCGCCAATAAGTTGATATATAAATTAACTTTTTTATTTTTATTCATCAAAATTATTAATTTTTTTTACTAACGGATTATTTGTCGGTATTGGAAAATTGGGATTGGCCGCCATTGTTTTTTCATGTTCCATATTACCGACAGATTTTACGTCGATAATATATGATTAACGAAACAATTCATTTTGTTTTGTCATTACTGACGGATTTTCCGTCGATAATATTGAGTTAATAAAACGAATCATTTCGATTATTTTTTTCAGACGGCAAATCCGTCGGTAAAATTAACACTGATCGTTAAAATGCGATTATTATGTTTTATTTTGGTTATGTTGTGGTGTTGAAATACTAAATTAATTTTTGTGGCGGCTCCAAATTTAAGGGGAGACTCTACCCAAATTTTGTTTAATCATTTAATATATTATTAAAATTAAATAATTATTGATATGATAAATGTGTTATGTCTTTATTTGGTTAATATATGTCTTATTTTTTTATTTTTTATATGTTATACAGATTAGTTATGACAGGATAGACACTAGGCTTCAAATGAGGTAGACCAAGGAAGCATAGTCTACCCCTTTGCACTCATACCGCACCCACCACATCCAGTATGCTTGTATCCATCACTCCCGTGGGTGGCTCCTCCGTCGCTCCTCGTCCACATACTCGAGAGTTTGTTATGATACCCAACTCAGGGTATCATAACTCGGAGCCCAAGCCTTCATTCCCGCAGCAAGCATCTCCACCTCCAACCCCACCTCCAAAAGGTGAGGCCTGTGGTCAGCTTGCTTCTACACCTTCGCCTAGTTAGCCTGGTTCGCAGGGTGTGTAACGTTCGAAAATTTTTTAAATGCCCGATTTATGTTATTAATCAAATTATTCGATTAATTTGCATGAACAAAGTTAATTAGAGGCCAATTAAAGACTACTTAGAAATTAATTAGATGTTAATTAGAGAGATTAGATTTGAGGAAATTAGAATAGACATATAGAAAATCTCAACAAAATTGATGGAGAAAGATTGCCGGTTTGAAGAAAAATCAGTAGAATTTTGGTATTTTAAACTGGCATAACTAAATTAGCTGAATTTAACATAAAACCCTAGACTCAATGGCTGAAACTCAGCCACTTCACTCACTAAAAGTGGCGCAATTCAGCCACAACAAAGTGAAGAGAGTTGGCTCAATATTAGCTGTCAAATCAAGAGTCAATCACATGCTTGTATGCCAATTATCCACTCACCATTAAACCTAAAAAATTCCTTCCTACTCCCCCATTTTTCTATTCTCCATTCTACTTCAACTTTCTCATTCTTCTTCTATTCTACTTCCTTTTCCAACCATCTTCAACTTTCATTAGCCCTTGACCTTTAGTAATTCAAGACTAACTAGTTATCACATCAAATAAAGGGTAGGATTCAACTTTGTTACTTGATTCCTATGGATTTGGGCTGTATGGAATTTTATTTCTCTTCATTTCTTTGGTGATATATTGGATATAGGTGATGGTTTATGGTTGGGTTAAAATGAAATTTTTGAGTTAGGATTGAAGTTAGAATGAGAAAATTAGAAAGAGTGGAAAGTCATAATATGTTTGGGTAGAAACCTACGGTGTCAGTACGCAAAAAGTGTACAACTTTGTATCCAACCATCAAAACTTGATAAAATATTTTTAGATGAAACTAGACATCTAAGTCTTTCCAACCATGTAAATTATAAGACTATTGGATTAGTATTGAGAGAGATATAAATTTTTGAAGTTTGCCTTAGATTTTTGTCTCTAGATTTGACCAAAGTGAGTTGAGCAGGGCATAACTCACCCTATACTCCTTCAAATTGAGTGCAACCAACTTTTTTCAAAAGATATAGGGTAACATGCCATAAAAATTTTAGAACCAAATTCAATCCTTATTGTTCCTAGTAATTCATGAAATTTTCCCCAAGTCCTAACTGGGTTGGAATAGGAATTTAGGTTAGCCAATTTCAAGAGCTCATAACTTGAGTTCTACTTATTCAAAAATGATGAAACTTGTTGGAAATGAAATTTTGATCCGTTAGCTTTAAAATTATATAGGTTTCTTATAGTTTCAATTAGTTTTCCATTTTTAGTGAATTTTTACTTTTCAAAACTTAAATTTGTCTAGTATAGCACAAGCATAGGTAAATCTTCAATAACTTGAGTTATTTATATCAAAACTTAATGGGATTAAAAAGGTTAAAAACTAGACACATAACACTTCAACATATCTGAAATTCAATTCTAAATGAGTTAAAATGAATTTATGACTTAATTTACAAAAATTGGGCATATCTGAAAGGAGTGGCAGAAACCTAATTCAAAACCAAGGTTATGAAGCTTTGTTTAATTATTGAAATATATGTAACTTACATTGATTTTGCTGTATGAATGACTGCCTGGCTAATTGATACTATTCACAAGAAAGCAGACTTGATCTATTATGCTGCTGAAATTTCGACAGAAACCCTACATAAGACATGATGCACTTGCATATGCATGAGATATCCAAGTCAAGTTGTTATTTATTATGAGACTTATAAAGATTATGAGAAGTTCCATATTACTTGGGCTAGTCCTGAAATAAAGTTAAGGGGAATAGATCAGTAGGAAAGTCGAGGAAAGCAAATCCAGCATTCCTGTATAGGAACGAGTTCAATCTTGAAAAACAAACTATTACTAGGAGTTATAGTTTGATATCAAGTGAGAAAAAGTCTATGATATCTAATTTAAGGATTAATGAAGTAAAGTAAGCTATGAGCACATGCATGATTGCATCACATAAACATGTTGTTTACTTGTGACTTGAATGCTATGCTCTTTTATAATTGTTATCTTTATTATTATGCACTTTATACTATATTTTGCCATATTAATGCTTATTCTATTTTACTGTTTTAAGTAAAATTGAACCTTGCTTTGGGTTATGTTTTCTCAACTCTAATGAATGAGGACAATTTATTTAGTTATTCACCTTTTTCATAAGTAAATAAAAACCCAAGCAATTGGGAATGAACGCGACATCAGTATATTATAATTATAAGAATCCTACTAAAAATTTTTCTAAATTCTCACCCTACTTTATGTACCCGTATCATTCTCAGATGGTGACGATGGATGCAACGGCCGTGCTTTTCATTTAGTTCCCTGATCTTCAGTTTGATTTTGACCTTGTGTTTGACTCCCTGTATATCACTGGCGCATGCCGCTTTCGTTTATATTTCTTTGGCCGCAGAGATTTGGCAGTCCCTCTTTTGCACCCACTATTTGATCCAGCTGTACCATATATAGCTATTCCCCTTCAGGTAGCCCATCCAGCACCCCCAGCACCCGCCGTGGTCCCCTCCATCTCCCTTGATGATGATGAAGGCCCTTCTAAGGCTTTAGCATCCTCCCATGGCTCATCTTCCGGATCTAGTGGCAATTATTCCCTTGCAGAGCCTAGCATGGTGAACGGGTTCCTCTCTTCTACATTTGACTAGATGCTTCAGCTTCCCATCTGACTGTAGTGTATAGCGTGACCCTATTTTGGTGTTTTCATGACTTTGAGCGATAGGTTCAGTGTCTTTTGTACCCTTTTAGAGAGTTAATACATGAAATGTCCTATGAGGACCACATAGGGTCATGCTTCATGCAAATTGGGCCGATTTATTTTGTTTTAATGGCCCCATTTTTGCCCCCATTTGACATATATGTACTCATGCTGTAGCAAACTTAGATGGTATGTATATATGTATAAATATATAGTTACACATATATGGTGTAGTTTCTATTTGTTTCTCGATCTTTCTATTATAACGCCAACCGATTTAAGGGATTTCTCAAACTAGTAGACTACATTAAAGTAAAAATGAAAATTTTAATCTCTTACATGTGACAAATTACTGGGTAAAATATTATGACTTAAGCATAGTATTACATCTGGTAAGATATTATAGGGTGCTTGGGCCTCCTCGTTCGCCCCCTCACAAGGCTCCACGAACTAGCGAGTGAAGCTTAGATACAACATTAAATCTTGGTAAGTAATTTAATATTTAAATTTATCATAAATTTTTTAATTGTGATGGAGAATTTAACTAACAGATATCTGACATAATCTATCGTTTTATGACACAACTGGATTCTACCTCGGCTAGGGCTGCATAGGATTACCAAAGTATTTGAGGAGAACTTCCATGCCCCGCATCACAATTTTCTGCAAGCTCCTGATGACACACAGAAGTTGTGGTAGAATGAGTGGAAGGTAAAACAATTAGCATTTTTTATTATTAGTTTTCATTTTTACTTCACCTGCTGACTATTGTGATATATGTATGCAATGTGTGTTCATTATTGATTCACACGAGGAGGTTGCCATTTATAGGGCGTAGAGGACCAGAGCCTGAAAGTGCCTTTGCGATATGTTTCACGACATGCACATGAAGGACGCAAGCACCCATTGACTCACGGATGAGATCCTCCAAGCCTTAAGGGCCTACTAGGACTTACCTGCATTTACGGAGAAGTAGGTGAAAGCCCGAATGAGCAGAGGATCAATTTGTGGTGGCTCTTTGCACACTAGAGACTCTACCACTATCGAGGGCATGCGGCTTAGGATGGTAAATATCATCTTTTTCTTATTTAGTTTTTCTATATATATAATCATGTGAAAATTTTTTGAAATGTAGGAGAAGACGATAAGCAAGCCGCCAACCTAAGGGGAACTGTTCCAAGAGACCTACACCCAGAAACAGGACAAGTTCTAGTGGGTTGATACGTGGTCAGAGATCACATACATAAGTAATTATAATTTAGGGTTTTAAATTTTTTAATTTTTTATGGTTATTATTATTTAAATCTAATTTATTTTATTTCTTCTAATTATAGCATGAGTTCACTTAGCGGCTGAGCAGTCGCAACAGGAGGATAGGAGTACTCCTACTGGCCCACCTGTTAGCGACGATGAGGTATGGGCCCAGACGGTCGGCTATCGCTATAAGGGCCGGATTTACGAGATGGGGACTTTTTACAACAGGTCATATTCTCCAAGCTCTGCATCTGGAGTTGGGCTTGTTGGGACCGATCCGAAGGCCATTCGTGATTATAATATGGTAGCTGTGTAGTTTTCCATGCTAAGAAATGGCTAGAACTATCATAGTTCAAATGCTTTGGAACTCTTCATTATCTGCTATGAATTTTAAATTCTCACTCTATTTCTAGTGGTTTTAGATTAGTCAAGTAATGCCCTATAGGAAGGCACACTCCTCCAGCTACTAGGAATGTACTAGGTTGCATTTAAATAATTAAATTGTAGTTTCTTTACCTTGCCAACAATGTTTAGCCTATGGCCAGTAGAGCTTTACCTTTGCTCGTAAACACTTTAATGTATTTTTGTATATTAATTTCAACTTAGAACTTCTTGTGTAAATGTGTCATTAGCTTTATTAAGAATAGGTGTTACACCCAACACCCTTTTACGTCCTGTCATTTTCCTCATAATATAACACCTCATTTCCTCACACATGGCAAGGATTGGCTTGGTCTTGTCAATAATCTTCGAATTAGATACCTTACCATATTATTTGTGAGGCTGTCCGCCTTTGGCCAGTGATTAAAAAAAAGCTTTGACCCATGTTGCAGGGTTAAACTTATTCAAATTAGCCCATGCATTTTGATTTATACCTTTAAACTTGTCCATATAGACTTTGAACTTCGGAACAGTTGGGCATCTATCACATTCCCATACAACACCCCTCACTTGCTTGTCTTTCTATTGCTTTATGATATATTTCCATGTGTGCATCACACAACTGTAGCTATGAGCATATGGCATAACTTCCTTCATGGTTGAAAGTAAGCCCTGCATAACAACACACAAAATTTGCATTTTAGTAAATACATTCATCTTAAAATATAAAGAAAATAGAAAATAAACATAATATAAAATACCTTTGTTAGTCTAAAATGAAATTGCAATCATACATTGTGTGTCCTCCCAAATCTTCTTCTAGCAATGTCATGAACCATTTCCGATTGTCCTTCATTTCATTATCTACAATCGCACATGCAACCACAAAAAATGGTTGCATGTATCTTGCCTTACTGCAAATAATAACTGTCCTCCATAGTAGCCTTTTAGAAAACACCCATCCAGATTTATCATTGGTCTACAACCAACTTTAAATCCTTTCTTGCATGCATCAAATAAGATGTAAACTCTATTAACCAATGGTGGTGACTGTCGAATTGGTTCAACATCAAACCTTCTGGTGCTTCCAGGACTGCTTCTTAATATCTTAGCCAAGTAACCTCACAGCTTTCCATATTGGTCCTTCTCATTTCCTTCAACCATCTCTCTTGTTCTTTTAAGTACCCTATAATTTTTCCTTCTATTGAGGTGCACTTTATAATCTTCCTTTATATGGTCAAGTGCCTCCCTATGCTTCAAAAGTGGTTGTGTCCTAAGTCTTTTCTTTAATTTTTGTGCTAACCTAATTCTTATTAGCCTATTTGTTACTAAACACTCTACAACATATATGTTCATCTAAAAATGTTTTCACTTGGAAGCTTTTTTCACACTGTTCCAAGAACATAAGATATCCCATGGATAGTCTTTACTCCTACATCTAACCCTTGCCCTTACCTTATCATTTTGACCCACTTTACCTCTCTCCTTACTTGAATTGACAAATCTTTTGCAACATTCTTAAACTGCATTAGAGTTCCAAACTCCATCCTAACCTCTATATGGACGCCTCCAAACTCAACATTGTCACTAAATTATGGAAACAAAGGCATGGAATGACCTTCATCCTTAGAAGAAGCAGGGGTATGCAATTCTTTTGATTAAGATGTATACTGTTGCTTTTCAATGTTATCCTTAGGTGCAATAAGCTGATCAAGTTGATTACATGCCTATTCTCCATCAAATCCCTCAAAAACCAAACCTTCACCCAACTCTTCACACTCTCTCATTATCAACAACTTGTCTTTGCTTTTTCCCAACTCTATTCCTTGCCGCATTTTTCTTCTTTTTTTTAGGATATTTTCTTATTTCTCTATGTAGATTTCTTTTTTATAGGGATACTCTCTTATTTTTCTTAGCTTTCTTAGGCTTAATTTGGATAGCAGTTTGTGGTTTAGCTTATGGTTTAGGCTGTGACTCTGATCTAGGTTTCTTCTTCTTAGAAGGTTTTACTACCACATCATCCTCCTCAAATTCATCTTCCACGCCAAGGGGAGGCTTATATGCCTCATGTTCAGCACTCTCATAATCATCATTAGATGACTCTTCACTTAAGGCATTTCACTTCATCCTTAACTTCAATAATTTTAACTTCATTATAAGTGTTAATAATTTCAAGCCCATTGACAGGGTGCTCAAAGTATATGCACCTCCTTTGATTTCCTATTTTTCAGCCTATCCTCACACATGTCATTCATCTCTTTATGGCCTAAGTGCAATATCTAAGTTATTATCACTAGATTTGTTCCATATTATTGGTTTATACTCACTATATCCTAGTTCCTTAAATAAGATTACAAGGTCAAAAAGGCTCACTGGATCTACATCCATTTTAAGGAACCATTCTATTTTCTTATTAGAGTACACAAGTACCCCCTTAATTCCTTCAAAGTGATCTCCATGATGGAAAACAAGGACAACATATTCTATCATCTTAAAATACCAAACAAAGACAAATAATAATTTTAACACAAACATCATATGCATCTACATTATCTGCTAACCAATGTCATTACCACCATACACAATAGTATACAAGATTGCTAGAATATAAAAATATACCAACACTAAACCACAAACAACACATGCATTACATTACATTATAAAGGGTAAACAATTACAAATGTGGGAAACCACCATTCAGACCACCCAACACACCCCACATGCATTATTTAAACCCCACCACCATTATTTGAACCTTACCACCATACAAAAAAACAACTTTTTACAATGCAATATTTTACTCAAAACAAAGAAGATAAAGAAGTAACAAGAAGATATGGGGCCACAACAAATATTTCACCTTTTTCAGTTTAAGGGAGGAAGTCAAATTACCTTGTTGACTTCTCAGTGGACATGTCACTATCTTCTTTTTTAATGTTGTCCTTGTTCCTTGTTTGCAACGTGCTTCCACTATTGTCTATTCTCCAATCTTTAGGGGAATATGATGAGATGGAGAAATATGGTTAGATGTAGAAATGTGATGAGATAGAAATGTTTTTAGAGGGAGAGTGTGGGAAGGTTATGGATTTTGGAGAGAAAGGAAAAAATGGAGAATGAAAGGGCATGGGAGAGTATGGGGGACGAGATGGGTGGTTAGGGTTTTTATTTCTCATTATTTGGGAATTTTAACTTTCAATTTTCACTCTTTGACCCAAAACCACATCTTCTCGTGAAAACATGTGAAATAATGGAGCCAGCTCAATAACTTAACGTGTCACATATGAACTTATGTTAAGTGCTTGGACATCAACTTCATGGAAGGACTAATGTGTGCCCCATTTTCAATCTTGAGGGACCAACGATTAGACTTTCAAATGTTGAGGGACTAATTTGTTCCCTGCAAAAATCCACGGGACCAAAATAGGGATTTTGTCTAAATCCTTTTAATTAGTGTATTTTTTTTTAGCTCAAAAATATGAGATCAGAAGATAGTATAAATGTCTAAGGATTATTTTAGTTTAAGACTAGGACAAAATAACTTCTTTCTTTACAAATTTCTTATTTCATACTTTTCTATATTGGGGATCTAAGTGATAATCTTTGGGGATTTTAATGTATCGAACGGGGACTAAAAATTTTCTCTTGGGATTTTAGCATTATGATATTATTGGGTCTGAGTGTTATCTAGGAATTTCACAAGTATATGGACATATGAAAAATGTAAAGAGAGGTGATTCACTTCCTTATTCAATGCACGAAGATTGTAACAAATGGTAAAATAAATGATGAGCTGGAAATGGAGGATAACAATACTACAAAGTGGGAGTTAGTTATCACTCCTAACTAGGTGGTAGCGGATCCTTAAATGAAGGGAAAGAGAATTAGCAACAAAATAGGAGTCCCTAACAGAAGGTTAAAAGGCTATGTATTGGAAGCAAAAGGATATTGTGCTATGAAAATTCTCTTCTTTCCTCTGTGCTTTTCTCCCTAATTTCAATTATTCTTTGATCCTTATCACTTTCACCATCACAATGACTGATCCAATATATTCTTCAATTGCAAGACCCTTATTTATGTGATTGGAAGCAGCTACTTGATTATTTTCATTTGCTCATTTCTTAAATTTCCTTATTTCCATTACTTATCGTGTATTGGACTTTGTTTCTTATTATTGTTCCATTGAAGACCTTGTAAAGACCATTTCATGTCTCAGTATTTTCTATTGAATTAATCCATTTGCTGAGGTATTTCATTACAATTTGGTGCTTTCTTTAACATGGCTGAGAACACACATTTGAAAGATATGCAAGTTGAGATACGGAAGCTCCATGAGGTGATTCAAGCTAGTATGCAAGAGCAATGAGTAGAGATTGCTCGTGTAGAGGAAGCTTCCAAGATTCATGTGGAATCCTTCTAACTAGCTCTTGAGACTTTGATGCCAAACTCTGATAATGCTCACAACCATGGTTCAAACTTAGGGTTAAAAATGTTAACTCCAATGCCTTTCAGAAGCTACCTTGTAGTTTGAACCTCATAAGCTAAAAGGTTTTGATGATTAACAAATCAAGGTTCAATAAAGTCTATTGTGCAATAACTATGTGTTCAAGTTTGTTAAACGTTTCTGTGAGTTAGATCAATCAAATTCACATAAAGATGTATCTCAGTCATAACAAGGTTCAAGTTCTTTCACTAATCTTCATCTTTCAAATTAAGAGAAAAGACACTCTGTCAAATACATGATCCCTCGCTCAAGGAACATATCAGAAGGTTCAAAAAAGAATACTTATGACTTCAAAAGGAAAAACATGCTATCAGAAAGATGATCCATTCAAAAGGCTACATCCAAGAGGGTGATCATAAAAAAGATAACCCTCATGATGTACCTTACCCTCAAGGCTTCTTCTACATGATTCAAAGATAAAATCAAAACGTCAAACATGATTTGACAAGATCCAAAAGAAGCATTGACAAATCTGAAAAGTTGGTGAACCTTCAACAACTATTTTTCTTCTTCTGTGTCACTTGTACTTGTTATAGAAGAAAGTTGCATTCTCTCTTTCCAGTCTTAGACCAGTGGATCAACGAGGTACAAGGCTTAAGATCTGCAAGCTTCACGAATATTTTTCTTAAGTCTATATAAAGCTAGAAGTCGAAGAAGATATTGTTAGACTGTTTTGAATATTTCTGCGTATTCAAAGCTTTCATTCTCTAACTTTCTCAATCTTCTGAACTATTAGAAAGTTACATTTTGTGACTTCTATTTGAAAAATCTTCTCTACTAATTTGCATTAGATAACATTCTCTCATTGAGAATTTAGAGAAGTCACACATACTGTATTTCATTGATCATACTTATTGAGAGATTTAGTGTGAATGTTCAAACACAAACTCAAAATTCTAAATATTGTAACCTAACCCATTAGAAGTCATTGTGAGCTTGGAGAGGCTAAGATCAAACACTACCCGATTTAGCTTGGAGAGGCTTAGTAAATACTACTCATTGTAAAGCTTGGAGGGGGTTGAGAAATACTACTCTACTGTAAAAGCTTGGAGAGGCTTGGACAAAGAATACTCATAATATAAATATCTGAACAAAGTGTTCGGGACTGGGCGTATGTAAGTGATTTGTCGAACCAATATAAAACTTTGCTATGTGATCTTTCTATCCCTTATACTTTTCATTGATTTACTTCACCTCGTAATTAAATCTATATACTAAGTATGATATTGCTCGAATAAACTTTCTGAAAGTAAAACTGTTTATAGTTCTAATTAAATCGCTTCCGCATTCCAAGTCTCAAACTTGAAAAAGTTGTTTTGCAAAAGATTTCAGGTTATAAAGTTCATTAGAAGCACAATTCAACCCCCCCTTCTTGTGCTATTCTAACCTACAAGAAACACAATTGACACTTCGACAACCATTTTAAGTGATAGGCGATTTCTCTTTTTTAACCCATTTTACTAGCAAGTGCACAAGCCAATTAAGTAATAAGTAATGAGTAGAGTATCATTTCCAAGATGATTAAATTAACCAACTACTACGATCCCCAAATAGAATCTATTTAGACTAATCGAAAGTAATTTGAAAGTGATTGGAGGAAATAAGCAAGCAACATAAAGAAATGACAAGTAATTGCAATCAAAGGGTTAAGAATTCGATTGAGAAGTGTAACACCCTCCCAAGTGCAGTACTATGTTTAAGTCATAGTACCACACCCTGGAGTTATTCTTTGTTACCAGCGGACCTTGTTGTGACAGCAATTTGTCTTTGGAACTTCTTGAACTATCTAGAGACAACACGGAAATAGGAGTGAGAATTATAAATTCTAAGTAGGATTCTCTAATTATTATACATAACATCATCATTTTCATCTCTAGTCTACTTCGGTTTATTATGAAAAAGGTGAATATGTTATGTAAACTGTTTGATTTTACAGTTCAAAAAATTATATCATCCGAAGCAAAGTTCATTTTATTCATACACTTGTCATTTGGGGAGAGCCCATATAAAATTTCAATTCATGAATGATAATATAGATAATAACTGCAACATATTAGAATACACATAGCATCAAAATATTGAAGACATAACATCTGCGCATAACTTTACTCTTCTTTCTTTATCTTCCTTTTCATCATAAAATCTTTACATGCCACATTCCAGAGTATGATCGCCATGTCATATTCCTTAGGAATATGGGACCTTTATTTAGTACTTACACTAACTGGGTCATGCCATGCCTCATATGAGTGGGGTGTCCGCATATGCTTTAATCTTTAGCCTTTAGTCTTTAGCCTTTACTACCCTTGGGTAGCTTAACCTTGGAGCGAGCTCGTCAGCTCAACTCGTGACCGTCATCATGCGGACTCACCCACAAGGGGATTCACGTGCTTCTAGTCTTGGAGGGATCTTATTTTGGTCAGGTGCCTCAAAATTGAGGGATCTCATCTGACCACGTGCCTTCAATATAGAGGGATCTCATCTGACCATGTGCCTCCAAGGTATAGGGTAGCTGCCTTCATAGGGAGGGATTCAAAGTGCGACTGCCTCCAAGTGAAGGGATTCACATTTAATATATTCACATTCTTTCATTCTTATGCATAATTAAGCATAGACATGTTGAATACACTCATACATATAATTCGTCATTTACTTTCATATACTTCATATCATACCTAAATTCATACTTGCATATAAACATTCATAGTTTCATAGACTTCTACCGTAAATCCGGTAGCATAACGGATCAGATCCGTTTCCCCATGAATAGTGCCAGTTCTCACGGACAAATCAGTCATAGCAGTATAATCAATCTAACATATCTATCAAGGTAAAACTTACAACTATCAACTCATACTTTATATGTTTACTAACACTTGTGAAACTATCAATTTGGTTATTTACCTTAAATTCTCTTCGATTCTGCCCGAATTTTGTATAATCCACCTTTTCTTCTATTCAACTCATTTAACCTAAATTTTGGATATGTCATAGCTCTATGTGTCTATTTTCTAACCTCATTAGTCCTATATCATTTTGATTTGTATAGCTCAAGATATTTAAATTTTTCCTCAGCTTATTCGGTCACTAGTCCGAATTACACTCTTGGAAGTAAAAATTCACTAAAAATAGAAACTAAGCTCAAATCATACGAAATTAGTCTCATATTAAAGCTAACAGGACAAACTTTCATTTGCCACTAGTTTCACTTGATTTGCTTAAGTATAGCTCGAGTTATAAGTCCTGAAATTTGACCTTCCTGAACTACCCTGTTTGGCTTAGTTTGGACATAGGGTAAATTCCTTGAATCACTGGGAATAATTGGTATCACAACAAACTTGAAATTTCATATTGGGATGTTCCCCTATGTATAAGCTTTCTAACAAGTTGGTTTCACTCAATTTGAAGTTATGTAGGGTGAGTTACACCCTCCTCAAGTCACACTGCTAGGATGGAAGTTTTGATTCCTAAGTCAAATTTTAAAAATTCATATCTCTCTCAATACTAATTCAATGACCTTATATGATACATGTGTGGAAAGCCCTGAATGTCTAATTTCATCTAAAAATAGTTCCATTGGATTTAACCGGCTGTAGCCAGAGCCGTACACTCCGCCATCTGGACTGCCGTGGACTTTTCACCAAGATAGCATCCTAATCCTCCATTCCTTCTAGTTTTTCTCCTTCTAACCATAATTCTAACTCAAGATTTCATATTAATCCAATCATAATCCATCATATACATGCAATATATTATCAAAGACATGAAGAAGAATAAAACTTCATACAGCCATAATGCAAAGAATTCAAGAACAGAATGGAATCCTACCTCTTTGGTGTGTGATCTTGCTGAATTTGAGTTTGGATTGAATAGAACCTTAACAAAGCTTAGAGATTTGATAGAGTAGATTGAGAGGGGAAAGGAAGAAGAAGGTTGGAGCAAGAGGGAGAGGGAGAGACATAAATTAGCTATAAATGAGAGGGGAAGCCTGACTTAAATACATGAGGGTAGTTGGAATTGTGAGTGTTGATTGGTTGAAATTTTGTGATTGAAGTTCGGCCATGTTTCCCTCTTTTGTGGCTAATTTATCCTCCACGTCGTCCTAGACGTGGAACTCGCTTCCCTTTTTATGAAATCTGAACTCGTCTCGATTCTACTTAAAGTCAGAACTCGTGCTATTTATTTGTCCCTCAAAGATGAAATCGGATATCAGGAAATTTGTCTGGTTATTCGAAGCTTGGAAGCAAAGTCGGATGTCGGAAGTTAGACAGCTCACAATCACATAATCTCGGAACTCCCCATTCAAACTTGGGAACACCAATAGAAATGGAAAGCTGCTAGAAACAAACTTGGAGATCGGAACTCATGTATGACTTGGAAATCAACTCAAGGATCCGAACTCGTGTCCATTCTAGTTGAGTTCAACTCTAAGGCCGGAACTCGTTACATTCAACTCGGAGGTCGGTACTTGTACCATTGTGTTAAACTATTAACTCAGAGTTAAGTCAGAAGTCAGAATGAGGATGCTGGGTATGGTTAAGGTCGGAACTCGGGAATTTGAAATCACAATATCAAACCCAAATATTTAAACCCGAAAGTTGGGATTTTTACATAAAAGTGGAAATTGGTACCAGAATAGGAAACCTTATGCCCGAATCCAGGAAGTCGGGAATTATATACAGTATGTTCGAGACTCTAAGTCGGAGGTTGGAACTCGCATATATCTTGCTTGAAACTTGGAGATAAATTATGAGATCAAAAATCGGGTCCGTTTATTTGAAGCTTGGGAATAAAGTATGAGGTCGGAACCCATATAAACTTGGTCGAACTTGGAGGCCAACTCAGAGATCCGATCTCGCGTCCATTAACTCGTAGGTCGGGAATCATGTCTTGTTCTGGTTGAACAATCAACCATGAAGTCGGAACTCGTATCCTATGTATTTGGAGTGTAAGGTCAGAAATCGTAAATAATGCCATTTCATTTGGGACTTGAAGATGAAGCCGGATGTCAGAAATATGACCATCCTGCTAAAATGAGGTCGGAGGTCGGAAGTTGGGACATTACAAGAAGCATGCTAAGGGGTCGATTTCACCTAGTTCTTAATAGGTATTGACTTTCTAGAATTTGTCGAAATCTATCTATCTAATTGAAGGGTAAGGATCCTAAATTGATTAGTAACAAGTCCACCTCATATAGTAATGCTATTCTAAACCTATGAGACAACCAGACATCAAAGACATTGAATTCTAAGGCAAGAGAAATTAATGTTTTGTGATTCTCCTTTGACTAATCTCTCACAATTATCCCATATTGCTCATAGACAAATAGGTAGATAATAGTTTTTATTTCATATTCCAAACATGTATCTAGATCTCACATAGCCTCCACAACTTTACATTCATCCCCATGGGTGATTAAGCCACGGAAAGCATTAAAAATAGAAATAAAAGCTCAATATAAATAAAGATTCAAATAAAACCAAACGAAATTCAACACATCATCATTCACATAGGCTACATCTTAGCCCTAGCATACAAGAGTTTTAGCCAATCATGGATACAATATTCGTATTCAATAAAGAAAAATATCATAAACATAAGAAAGGAAAAGTGATGAGAAAGAATGTGCTCAATGCATATATCGATCTCCTCTCCAAAGCTTCCACTCCCTTGTACTCTTTAAGACTAGAATTCCAAATATTATAATATGTAAATGTGCAGTTGTGTAGAACCATTAGAACCCCTATGTATGTCTGTGACCCCCTTTTAGCCTCTAATCCCCTTTGTTTAAATTAGAAATTAAGGTTGAGAGAGCAATAATGATTAGCGGCATAGCCTAGGATGAGTAGAATAAGTCCAATTAACTCTTGGTTGTGTCCTAATTGGTTGGGAAAGCCCAATTCATGTTCTAGTGCTAGCTCAGATTTGGACCATCAACTTGCATGCGCTATAGTGATTTCTACAATCGAAACTAGCCTTTCTTAGTGAAATACAAAGTGTAAAGAATTGTATTAGCATTCAAACGCTACAAGAACTGCATCAATTGAACTTCTGATAGCTCGAGATAATGGCAAAATACTAGGCAAAGGTTAGGCTAGACAACATTTGGATAGATTTGCTCTTTAAACTTGCAATGATTTTTCTAATAGATTCTTTTTGAATTGGAATTAGTTGTCAATAGCAAGGAAATCTTCTTCTTATCTTTCAAGATCATCTTGAATCATCCAAATTCAATATTTATAAAGAGAGATTTGAATTTTTCTTTATCAGTATTTTCTTGAAATTTTCTAGATTTGGCCCCAAGATACTCCAATTAATGCCATAAATTCCTTTCCTTGCAAGTTAAGCTAAAACTAACCATAAAACCTATTAAATAAACAAATATTCACCAAATAAACATTAATTTCTCATAAATCATAAGAAATTGAATTAAGATATATTTTTAGCTAAAAATTCAATAAATATATAGAAAATAAGCTAAAATCTATGTCAAATCATAACAACAAATGAGTGTATTTTTACACTCATCATTAGGTTAGGAACCTTAAGTTAGATTTTCCAAGATTTGATGGTATAAATCTGATTGATTAGATCTTCAAAGTAGAGTAATTTTTTTATTATTATAATAATCCTAATACTGAAATATTGACTACGACTGCAATTTATATGGACAAAAAAGTTGTTCCTTGGTTCCAAATGATGCAAAGGACAAACCTTTTTCCATCATGGCAAGCTCCTTCTAGAGCTCTAGAAATTGATTTTGGTCCTTTGCCCTTTGACTATACAAGGGCTTCCCTCTTTAAATTAGTTTAATGTACCATTGTTAATGAATATTATTTGGAGTTTATGGCCTTACCAAATAGAGTCACCATTGAGCCACATGAGGCTTTACGCGTTTGCTTTATTAGTGGACTGAAAAGTGATATCTGAAGAGAAGTTGTAGCTTAGAGTCTTGTGACCTTTTTAAGAGCAATATCCTTGACTAAGTTGTATAAGGAAAAGCATGTCACCACTTTTAAATCATTTACTTACCTAACCACTTTAGACCATACACCATACTTGAAAATAGTAGCCCTTAAACCCGACCTTACCAAACCAGAAACCCATAGCCACCTCAACTACCAACCCCACCAATAAGACATGCTTTACCACCACCCACTTACCAAAATGTCAAAAAAATAAGCCCAGCCTAGATGTAACTTAGGAGAGAAAAAGGACTATGCTACACTTATGATGAGAGATTTAGTTTCAACCATAAATGTCCCAATCGCCATCTCATGATTATCCAAATAATAAATGAAGTTGAATCCCCTTATATAACTGAACCACCTCAAATTCATACCACTGATCTACCAAACCAAAACCAAAAGCCAAAGAATTCACCTCAATAAGAACCACATGAAGCTCAACACTTGTCTCTCAAAGGCACAATAGATATTAGGGTTATCAGATTTCAAGGGGCCATTTAAGGCACACCAATACATATTATGATTGATGGAGGAAGTATTGATTGTTTCTTGCAGTTGAGAATAGCAAAGTTCTTGAAACTACTTATTGAACCTGCACCCTTATTTTAGGTTACGGTTAGGAATGGTAGCTATATGTAGGCTAAAGGGAGGATTTGAAATATAGTTGTGCAAGTGCAAGGCCAATCTATTTACACTACGAAACACATGGAGTTTTGCACCGTGGCTAAATAAAGCCAAAACCATGGCAAAAGAATTTAGCCACGGTTACTGACACCGTGGCTAACAGTGGCATTGCAAACATTTTTGCCACTTTTTTTCGATTTTAGCGACGGTTTGTGCAACTATGGTAACAAATAGTTAGGCACAGTTATAATGTTAATTAGCCATAATTGCTACCAAAACTAATAGTTTTACGTACAAGAAGAAAATTCTAATGTAGCCACAATTAAATCGTGGCTAAATTTTAACATATTGCCATGGTTTAACTGCGGCTAACTATAAAGATTAAACAAAATATGATTCTTCATTTTTGCTATGTTTTAATTGTGGCTAATTTTTGGCTTAATTTTTCCTTTTTTTTTAGTACTAGTATTTTTATATTTCCTCTTGTACCAATTATTAATTGAGATACTTATTGAATGCAATATATAGAGAGATCTTAATAAAATAAAATACTTTCTAAAATCAAATTCCCATGTATATATATTAATCACTTGACAAAAGAAAGACATAAACAATTAATAGTCATAAGTTTTCATAACTCCTAGAAATAAATCAAAATGCATAATATTAACCTAACATCATTCTAAAATACTCTAAAACAAACATGACCAAGTACATAATATTAACCTAACATTGGTTCTAAAATACTCTAAAGCAAACATGACTAAGAGGGTGCATATTTCTTCCAATTCACTACCATATTTCTCTAGTAAAAATTTGTGAAGAGTTGCCAATTGATTCTAAGTTTGTGCAAGTTGCTCCTTGGTTTCTTGATATCCACTCAGCTTTTCTTCCAAAGTTTCTACATGTTTTTCGAAGCATTTAACATGCTGGAAGGATATGCTACTAGAGCTACCAAAATTCACAAAACTAACATATAACCTTTAGATTTTCCAAAAACTCTAGAGGGACAAGCACCATTGCCAAAACCATGCACACGACCTGAATGCTCAGCACCATAAACTTTTCCAGTTGCATCATCGGGATGAGCTAGTACTTTTGATGGAACACCTTCAGTGGCAACATGTTCTTAATCTTGAGGTAAGTGCTCTGATATTTTCTCCTATAAACAAATAAGAACGAGAATGAGAATGAGATAGAATTGGATAAATCTAACATTAATATGAATAAAAAATATGTATAATTTACATACAGCCAAAAGTTGTCCTTCTTCATTCACATAATTTCCATCCTTTTCAGCAAAGTTGACAAAATAACGTCACTTCGACAAACAAGTCTTCCTAATTTTTGCTCCTAACATTGTTAATAAAATCTAAAAATTAATATAACTATCACAAGCACCACACTTACTTTGACATAACAAGGAAGTTACTTAGAAAAAAAGAATCAACACAAAGCAAATTACTATTTGATGAGCTCTTCTTGCATTGCTTTTAGCTCCAGCATATGAAACTTTAAGCTTTTCACAATTTTTTGTGTTTTGAAAACATCGTGCCTGCAATTTTTGAAGTATTCATTATATATCAAGTTTTATAGGATATGAACAAAATAAAACAATTTCATAAAATAAGTGATTACCTTTATTTTAGCATCTTTATAGTGATGAATAAAAGCTGTCCACTCAACACAATTTATACCTAACGGAGGATTAGCAGGAATTTCTTCCTTACTTTTATTAGGATAGAAATGTTGGTACCATAACCTATATTTGTAGGCCTTCCATCTTTCATCTAAACTACCCATTGCCGATTTGATGCCAGTAGCATAATCAAACTCAAAATTGTCCTATAAATATTATATATATACAAAAATAATTAAAATTATAAGAAATTTAGATACCTACCTTAATAAGTTCCCAGTGTTTCTTTGTATTGTTGATTAGCATTAGATCCCATCTCTCAATTGATATAGGACAAATTGCTGATCTATGAGCCGCTTGACCAAGAAACCTCACAAGCAAATTTGAACCATTATCCTTGCTTTGTCCATCACCATTGAGCTCCACAATAACTTTCTCAGTTTTGCCAAATTCCAAACCTGAGTTGGTTGTATTTTTTGAGTTGTAATTTCTCTAGTAGAAGTGTCTACCATCATGTACACAACCATACAAAGCAAACATATATTTTCTAATTTCATAAGATACTAAAATTAATGACATTTTATTCTTACCTCTGACCTTGACAAGTAAGGGCTCCTCTTTCTCTTATGAGTGACTTCCATTCGAGCATGAGGAAGAACCTAAGCTATCACCACTAGATGGAGTTGGCATATTCATATATGAAGGATTGGCCTCAACCTGGTCGTGACTTGTTTGATGTGGCAAACCTTCCAAAGTTTCAATATTATTGTCACGTGTATGTCCTCGTAACTTTGCTAACATTGCTTGTCCTAAATTCGTTCTTTTATGCCTTATGTTGAACCAAACACCTACAAAATATCCTTACAAAAGAAACTAAAATATGGAATCAAGACATATTTTATTTGATTATTTAGATGAATAAATTAAGATTTAAAATTAAAAAAATACATAAGTTCTCAATTTAAATTGATTTAAGAAACACGAGGTACCATTTAAACACAAGTACAAGACAAAAGGTATCAAACTAATCTAACATTCCTTCATCATCTCCATCACTACAAGGAATGACAATTTGCTATATTTCTCACAACCATGATAGAGTTCTTGATTCCCATCCCTTAACAACTCTCTAATTTTTTTCTAACTCCTCATTAGTTACATCTTCTGTACCCCTAGGAAAGTCATAATCGGGTAGATTAGATGGACCAACATCTTGAGTTTCTTAATTATCAAAGATGCCGAAAACATCAAATAAATTATCTTGCATTGGATATTGTCTAACTGGTTCTTCTTGCACTTGGGCTACCAACTCTACATCGAATTGAACATGATTTTCCCCATGCATGTATCAGGACGTATACTTTCTGGGAAAGCCCTTTTGAAGTAGATGGCTAAACACTTCAACGCTACTCCCCATATGACGAAAACCACATCTAATGCAAGGACACAGAATCTTCCCATTTATAGATTCTTTTGAAAAAGCAAAGTCCAAAAATTCGACTACCCCATTCATGTACTTTTTTGATCTAATCGGCTTCTCAATCCAACTCTTATTAGTCATAATTGGTTGAATCTGTTTTGAAATTTAAATCAAATAATTAATACATTTGAGGCAACAAATAATATAATATTAAGTTTAAAAATAGTTATTAGTAAAAATTTGTAAAACCTATAATACACACAACTACTCTTAGCAATTAAAAGCAAAAGATGAAAACAGTAAAGGATAATAAATAAAAATGATGAGAAGATGATGACTAACCTGAGTTAGCAATTTGTGTTGTTCAATGCTAGATTTCGGATCAGTAGTAGGGATGACCAAGATAAGATCGATGACTGAAGTAAAGTGATCTTTTTAACCGCCTTTCTTACAACAACTGGGATGAGAAAGAGCATAATTAAAATATGCATACAAAATGTCTACATCTTAGTTAAACAAAATAGTAGAACATTCATAGTTTAATAACGTCATGATCTACAAGACACAAACAATGAATGAAATGTTTACACAAGCTACCCTCATTACAAGCTTCCTTCCAGTCCAATCAAATATCTAATTAAGCAAAAAAAAGCCCAAATTTATAATAATAAAATAGCTAAAACAGTAAATTTTCAGTAGAAAAATTAAGTGCACCAATGTAGAAGGAAAGAAATATTAACTATCTTCACATTTATTAAAGGTTCTTTATAGTATAAATCGACCAAAATTCAGTCAAATCTTTTTGGACTCAAAATTTTTAGATAATTACATTGAACACTATTACAATAAAATGTATTCCACCAAAAAGTATATCAATCTATGCTCATGAAATCCACGTCCAACAAGAATGAAAACTAGTTTCTTTGTAAATTCAACTTTTGAAATAGAATTTTAATAATGTAGTTTAGCAACATAGGTTAATTATTATAATAAATGGGTTGCAGAGATCCCCTCCTAACTATATCATGCCTAGAGCCATCGCTTGAAGCTTTAACCAAACTTGTAACATCCTAATAAGCCCATACTACGCTTAAGTCATATTTTTATTAGTTGTTACTTATGCTCGTGGAAAACTAAACTTCATTTTAAATTAAGTTACACAGAAAACATGGTAAGATTTTTTTTGAAATACATCATCGCTTTGCAGCGTTTTGGAAAGTAAAACCTTGAGCGAGAAGACAGATAAAGAAAGAGCGTGTCGCATAAAATACATACCCGAAAATCATAAAACATGAGAATGGTAAACAAATAATAATTCACAAATACATTGCATTAAATAACTAACCAGTACATTCATATGGTTTCATAGTATATATATATATCAGCATTACATCGAAGGAGGCTCATGGTCGTGCCATGATCCAAATACTAGATACAAACTTAAATTGACATCATTCGTCACAAAAAGGAATGTATGAAGATGCAGAGCTACGGCATCTACAAGTCCACATCAGCATTGTCTGACATCCCACGTCATACGCCTGCTCACAGTGTAGGGGATCCATGCTTCGCTCCACCGGAGGCGCTATCGGATTCTGGTGACGATACGGAAGAATAACTAGGGTGAGAAATGGGATTTCTCAGTAGGACTTGAACCTGACATGAAAGTGTCATCGTTATCGTCGGTTTTATCAATGAAAATAGTGAGCATTCATAAGGTTCCGTTCTTAGGTTTTCGAAAACATGAATATCCGAAGCGGATTCAATTTTAACATACTCTCAATCATTTATGTCATAACATACATGGGTACAAGTATAATTACATAAAACATGCATGGCTATGCTATAGCTTCTCTTAACTTCTTCCCTTCAAGGGTTTAGATCGAAGTCCCTTTTCTTTTCTTAACTTGACTTTATCTTAAGTCTTATCTTTTCACCCACCAAACATCAGTGGTAATGAGCTCATACCATGGCCATCGCCACTATAAAATTTCGGTACTTACACTAGCTAGGTCATGCCATGCCTCATGTAAGCCCTATCCCCTATACTCATACTAGTTGGGTCATGTCATGCCTCATGTGAATCGTGGATGAGGGGAGCTTAAATTAGGTCACCTTCCCTTTTGAAGGATCATACACTTAATTAAATCTCTTTTTATTAAAGCTTACAATGCAAAATATTCTAATTCTTTTCTACATTTAAGCGTTACGTATCGCTATCCCCAAATATGATTCCTTTATCGCATATTATTAAGCATCATATCATCATCATCATGATCATCATCATATCATTGTCATAATCATCATCATCATATCATATCATCATATGGACACATAGAGGCATACCTATCACACAAAGTCTTATGAACTTAGCTTAGTAAATTTGGTGCAAGCTTTTAATTGAGGTTGCCTCTTGTATAAATTCTTTTATTAGGCATAGGGCTAATTTCATCCATTATCCTTTTTGAAACTTTTAAGTTGAATTATGAGGGTTTTTCCAATGCTTAGTGTAAAGGTCTTAATGTCTTAAAGCTTATTTCTCATTAACCTTTAAAACCTACCATAACCAGTTTTACTTTATAGTGGGGCAGTAAATTCAAAAATTCACCATAATTTCAACTTTGACTCTTTTGCTTAAAATTTTGGTATGATTATACTTTTATGAGTCTATTTTTAAACAAAACAAACCCTACTCAAAAATTCATTTTGTAACTTGAGATATGCACATTTTATTCTGACTATTTAGACTTGAAAGTTCAACTCAGGTCAGTGGCTTGTTAACTTCACTGGGAGTTCGTCACATGGAATCTGACAAAACTGTTTAATGGGGTCTTCCTCTATGTCTTAGCTTTCTAAAAAACTTGGTCCCACTCAAAAATGTTCTATATAACTTGAGTTATACACATTTTATTACATACTACCCAAATAGAAACACATCTGGGGACAGCACATTTTGAAAATTCATCTCTCTCTCGTTTTAAGGCTAAATTTCACGTATTTTATATATATAAAAAGCTCTATGAGTCTATTTTCATTTAAAATTAGTTTCGATGCATTTGGAGTTATATTGGAAGAGTTATCAGTCGCGCCATACAGACTACCAGAATTTTCCAGCTTCCACAGTTTTGGTTTCAATGAGTTTTCTTGTAAAAACATTAAAGCTTTTCCTCAAGTGATCACTTTTCTCTTCCAACCCACTTTTAATCCTTGAGATCTTGATATTAACTCAATGTTTTAACATCTAAAAATTTGGTTCAATAACAATAGACATACCAACCGAAAATTTCATGCCAAAGAGAAAGACACAACACATGAAAACTCATCATATCAACAAGCATGGCCATGAGGCCTTGGAAACAAGTCTTAGAACCACCTAGCTATGGAGAGCTTAGGAGTTCAAGGGCTTGAAGAATATATAAAAGATGAAGGTTAGAGTCACTACCAAATGAGTTTCTTGAAAGCTTGAACAATGAAAATAGTTGGAGATGACTTCCTTCCTCTTGAGCTAGCAAATGAGGCTAAATGAGTGTTTGTTTTGCTCTACCAAAGACCAAAGAATGTGATCCTTGATAAGTTAGTGAGGATAGTGATAGAAGATGAGGGTGATGGTAGTGGAAAAGTGATGACTTAGAGTAGGGAAAATAAGAAGAATAAGAAGAAGATTAGGAAGAACAAAGAGAGGTTTAGAGAGAGGTGAGAGCTTTGTATCTTGAGAGAGGAAATGAAAAATGAAATGAGGGGAAGAGAGAGAGGGCTGAATGGTGCAAATTGAGGGGGAGGAGTGATATGATTTTGCTTCTTCCAACAAGCAAGAGAGTGGGGGAACCTTGGGGTAAAAGAGAGAGTTGTGTTTCTTTGGAGTCTTGGTGTTTGGATAAAGACCGTTTTGTGTTTTCTCAAGTGGTTAAAAGCATGACCACTCTTAGGATTGGCTTGGGTGGATATGATCACTCCAAGTGTCATAATCTTGAGGAAGGAGAGGACATCTCTTGGATTGACTCAAGGAATACTACTAATATTGACTCTTGATCTAAGGATGCATGATGATAAGGCAAATGGATGGTTGGATTTTGCTCTTATCCTTGGCCGAAATTTGGTGCATCAATTAAGAGAAATTTCTAATTCTTCAAAGCTATTAGAATTACCTAAGTTGTTAATCAATTTGATTAGTTAAATTGCTCTTTAACCGATTTCGGTTAATTACACTTTTAAGATGTTTTTCCTCTAAAAGAATTGATCTTATGAATTATGTAATTAGCGTGTAAGAATTAATCTATCTCAATTGGTAAGGTAGAACAATTGTCTTGTACTTAATTAATAAGATTAGATTAGCTTAATTATATTTCTAAGTTACGAATTAATGAGGTTCGAATAATTAGGTTTTAATTAAAACATTTAGTGCGTTATGATTCAATTATTGACTTGACTCAATTCACTAAGCTCTTACTCATCGAGATTAGCCGATTAATCCTCAGTTAATCATTAACCTCTCTAATTAGCCAGGATCACTGAGCTAATTAGTTTAGACAAAAATTGGGGATTTACAAAACTCAGATTTAAAACCACACCAAAAAAAAAAGAAAAAAAAATAGATGTGAACCAAAATAACAAGTATATTTGAAAAGCATCATGATTCATCATTTTGGGGGTCCTAATCTCAATTCAAAAATCTTCTCATGTCCACTAAAATAACATAATATATATATATATATATATATATATATATATATATTCAGTTTAATCCATCTGAAACTTAACATACACGAACCACTTTTCTTTGAAAACAGTACAAGCAGTCCCATAAAAATACAAATATATCAGTAACTAATGGAGCAATAAAAACAAATATAAGAGACAGGAAAAGGAAAAGTAGGCCACCCAAACACAAAAGAAACCATGTTGACTTGTCATGAGAACTAAACTAAGGCAATATTGTTTGGCAATACTATCTATTATGGTATGTTATTTTGATTTACTTTATAAAGAGTGTTCTATTTGGCAAGTGTGATATATAAGATGAGGTTAAAGCTACGGAGTAAATATATATGTTCGATTCAGACTAGTATAGATTCAAATTTGGCAAGTAGTTTTGGTGTCTATTGGTGTTAATCATATTGATAAATATCCAAAAGTAAAACAAATTAATAGAGGACAGAATTAGTACAACACTAGAAAAAGATCAAGGGCGCCAGATTCTTTGAGCTTTTTGATTGAAACTGAGTGTTGTGTTTGTATTATGGAGCATGAGGAGCTAAGTATTTGCATTATGCTGTAAACTAATCTAGAGTACATGACCAATGGTAAATGCTGCTGAATCTTTTGCAAAGTAGTGATATTTGATAAGAACTTATATCTTCTTATTTTACTTATCATCGTGCATAACAAAAATAAATTCAAAATATTTAAGCAATCTACATCTTAACATGAGAGATATAAAAGAAAAGAAAAATGAAAAAGTAAGTCAAAAGAAGTGAAATAAAAAAAGGAGCAAAACATAAAGAAAGTCAAAGTGAAGGCTAAAACTTGGGGGAAAATGAAGAGCAGGAATCTTCAAACCTTGCTTCACGCTGTTACTGCTTTTGCTTTGGTGCTTCTTATATGGGAAACCTTCATGACAGGATAATGACGTTGCCCTCCAATGTCTATTGTCATGCGAACACTTTGGTTATGCTCGTACCCTGCTAAGTCTCATTATGAAAATGTCTCTGGCAGAATGCATATGCAAATATTTTCATGAAAATTACTGGGAATGGAATTGTGTAGAGAGTGGGTAATAAGTGGAGAGCTGTGTGGAGATGACACAACAAAATGGTTTCATGAGATTAAGGGGGAAGAGAGTTTTGATTTGAGAAAAAAATAAAAAAAAAAAAAGAAAAAATGGTGGGACCTGAAAAAATAAAAATGAGCAAGAAAGGGGATAAAGTCCAGCGAATTTTTGAAACATGATACGAGACTATGGCAAATGTGGGACACTATAATTGAGTTTGCCATAATTATAGGAAAAGTAGGTAAATAGGGGTGGCTAATTTTCGTTTTTTTGGTGGTGTTAGCTAGATGCTTATCTTTTGCCCATTTATGGTGCAGATTTGATCTTGGGGACTGATTAGCTAGCTAAAATTGGCCACGACATCCATGGTTATGAAGCATTGAAAATAAAATTCCTTCAACAGAGACAATTTATTACATTCTAAGGTAACAAAACACATGGCCCTATTGCTACCTAATTTAATCATGTTAGGAGACTTCACCATATGGATGTTATTGTCGAAGTATATACTTTGCAAGTAATTACACCTGCAATGGACACTCAACTTCTTTTGGAGCTACTTGAAAACTTGGAGCCAGAGTTAGCTCTACTTTTGCAGACTTACAAATGTTTTCTATACACTACCTCCTAGAGCTCATGATCACTCTATTCCACTATTGTAAGGGTCTCAGCCTGTTAAGGTAAAACCCTATTGCTATCCATACAGTCAAAGGGAAGAAATTGACAAAAATGGTCAAAGATATGTTGGCACAAGAAATCATCCAACCCAACAAGAGCCCTTTTTCTTCACCTATTTTTTTGTTCAAGAAAAAGGATGGCACTTGGAGGTTTTACATAGATTATAGAGCCTTGAATACCATAATTGTCAAGGACCCTTTCCCTATCCCCATTGTAGATGAGCTCATTGATGCATTGCATGGAGCTTAGTACTTTTCCAAACTGGATTTGAGGAGTCGCTACCATTAGATATTAGTCAATCTTAAGGATAGGCATAAAACTGCCTTCAAAACACACCATTATCATTATGAATGGCTTTTGATGCCATTTGGCCTAACAAATGTTTTGGCCACCTTTCAGAGCCTTATGAACCATGTCTTTTAGGATTTACTTGGGAAATATGTTCCTCTCTTCTTCGATGATATCTTAATCTACAACACTACTTGGCCAAGTCACTTTATTCACTTGGAACCGTAGTTCAAACTCTGCAAAAGGAGGCTTTATATGCTAAATTGAGAAAATATTTAATCCGGGAAGCGAAAATAGATTACTTGGGCCATTCAATATTAGGTTCTAGTGTTGATGTGAATAAAGATAAGGTGCTCGCTATTCAAGACTGGCTTAGACCTCAGAATGTTAAGTAGCTGAGGGGTTTTCTTGGCTTCATAGGCTATTATAGGCATTTCATAAAAAATTAGGTTACAATTGTTGCTGTATTAACTGGGTTGCTGAAGAAAGAATCCTTCAAATGGAATGCTATTATTGAAAATTCATTTAATAATTTGAAGCTAGCTTTAATTTATGCTCTAGTACTCTCTTTACTAGATTTCTCTCAGTCATTTACATTGGAAATTGATGCCTCAGGAATTGGTATTGGTGTTGTCCTCAGCCAGAACACTCACCCCATTACTTAATTTTCAAAGAAATTGTCTCCCAAGAAACAAAGACAATCTGCCTACATACATCAAGGAGCTTTATGCCATCACTGAGGCTATTTCTAAATTTAGATCTACTTACTTGGCAACAAGTTCATCACAAAAATAGATCAGGATAGTTTAAAATCTCTCCTAGACTAGACACTCCAAACCCATGAGTAACAAGCATGACTCCACAAGTTTTTGGGCTATGACTTTGTTACACAAGCCTGGGAAGGAGAATATACTAGCAGATGCTTTGTCTAGATGCTTTTCGATGGTATTATTTGAGGCAAATCATAAATGGTTAGAAATTCTCCAAACTGAATTACAATTTGAAGAGAATTTGAAGAAATTGATGCAATAATGTGTACAACATGGTAGCAGTGAACAACATTTCACAATTAAGCATGGTTTGCTTTTTTGGAAAGGAAGATTAGTAATCCCTCAAGACAACCCGCTCATTAATCTTATTTTACAAGATTACCACTGTTCTGTGGTTGGAAACCATGCTGGAATTGCTAAAATAAGTTCCAAAATCTATTACTAATTTTTTTGGCTAAATAAACATAAAGAAATCAAATACTCTTCTAGTAAGGTTTGTTGCAGCCCTTACCAATTCCATGTCAAGTTTAAGAAGATATTTCAATGGATTTCATTATTGCATTACCTCTAGTGCAAGGATTGATTGTTATTATGGTTGTTGTGGATAGTTTGTCTTAGTTTTCTCATTTCATAGCAATGAAACATGATCATAACAGCAAATTGGCAGCAGATGCATTCATAATGAACATAGTCAAGATGCATGACATGCCTAGAACTATTGTCTTTGACAGGGATAGCATTTTCATGACCCAAATTTGGCAATAGCTCTTTAAACAACAAGGATCTTCATTGGCAATGAGCTCAGCTTACCATCCACTATCAGATGGTCAAACTAAGAACTTGAATAAATCCTTGGAGATGTACTTGAGATGTTTCTATTATCAGTAGCTTAAGTCTTGGTTGAAGCTACTTCCTTGGGCATAATTTTGGTATAATACTTCATTCCACTCAGCTATGGGAATGATTCCCTTTAAAGCTTTGTTTGGAAGAGATCCACCAATAATTACTAGATATGAATATAGTCTAGTTGATCTTCATGACATTGAGGAAACATTGTTGTAAGGAGATGCTATTCTTGATGAATTGAAAATGAATTTGTAGAAAGCTAAGGAGTACATGAAACTTCAGGTTGACAAAAGAAGGAAGCACATGGACCTAGTAGTTGGTGATTATGTCTTTGCAAAAGTATAGCCATATCGGCAACATTCGATGGCTTTACGGAAAAATAAAAGACTAGGAATAAAGTATTTTGGTCCATTTTAGATTTTAGAGAAACTTGAGCTTGTCGCATACATATTGGCATTACCATAGGATTATAAAATCCATCCTATTTTTCATGTATCCATGCTTAAGAAGTTTGGGGGTTATTCATCAATTCAATACATTCCAGTGCCTCTTACAATTGAAGCGGGACTAGTATTACAACTAGAAAAGATATTAGCTACGAACAATTTTCCAGGGCCCTCACAAAGTCCAACAAGTTTTGATCTAGTAGGAGAATTCACCAAAATCAAACAATTGCTTAGGAAAACTTTGCTTACATCCAGTACTCTTACTATACTCTTAACCTTGAGGGCAAGGTTGCTTTCGATGGGGGAGGAAATGTAACAAACAATAAAATAAATGATGAGCTAGAAATGGAGGATAACAATACTGCACAGTGGGATTAGTTATGGCTCCTAGCCAGATGGCAACAAATCCTCAAATCAAGGAAAATAGAACCAATAATAGAATAAGAGTCCTTATTAGAAGGTTGGAAGGCTATGTATTGGAGGCATAAGGATATTGTGGTATGAAAATTCTTCTCTCTCTCCTCTGTGCTCTTCTCCTTGATTTCAATTCTTCTCTGATCCTTATCACACTCACTATTACATCAGTTGATCCAATATATTCCTTTAATTGCAGGACCCGTATTTATATGATTGGAAGCGACTGCCCTATTATTTCCTTTTTTTTCACTTGTTAAATTTCCTTATTTCCGGTTCTTATTGTGTACTAGACTTTTTTTTTCTTGTTACTGAGCATTAAAGACTTATAGAGACCATATCGTGTCTCAGTATTTTTTGTTGAATTAATCCATTTACTAAGGTATTTCATTACAAAAACCACCAAAATTTTATGTATGGTTCTTCAATCATACAAATGTAAGGGATAAAAAAAATTAGAGAAAAAATAGGTTTTAGGTTGCATGGATCTTCCTTGCATGCCTGTGCTTGTTTGTGTTCTTTTCTTTTTTTTTTTGTCCTAGTGTTTCCCCTTCATGGAGTCATGTTGGATTAAGTGTTCCCTCTTTTGTATATTTGCTCCTCTCTTTTTAGAGAGTTGAGCATTTCTCTAATTTTTGCAATATATATATATATATATATGTCCCTATTGCTTAACTAAAATCCCTAAGTGATTGAATATCAATCTTTAGTATTATGGTACTTACAGAAAGAAGTTTTATGACTGTGGTACTCCAAATCACGGTTGTGAGTAGCGTGGCTATATAATTTAAGTGCTCTAACAATCATTGGACCAAGTGAACATATGCATTTACATTGATGATGATAATTAACTCCAATACCAGACTTTTTGATGATATAATGAAAGGCCTATTCATGAAATTAAAAGGGCGATAGGAAAAGTAGCAACTAGAGAAGAGGCTGGTATCAAGATTATGACTTAAGACTTGTTTGGTTAAGATTTTAAGAGAAGTACTTCTTTAAAAGCATATTCAAAAATAGAAATAAAAGTAGAAAATTATTTTGTATTTAGATGTAATTATAGAAATACTTTTTATTAGAATCAAAAGTTGTTAAATTATTTGATGTGATAAATATAAAAGTATTTTTTAATGTAAAATCACAATTTAGTAAATAAGGAGTGGTTTTTTAAAGAAAAAGTTAGTGATAAAATGGTAAAATAATATGAAAAAGTAATGGATTCAAAATTCAAGATTATTTTTTTTCTATTGTTTTTACTTTAGGAAGAAATAACTCTTTATCTGTTTCTACTTTTTTGAGAAACATAAACAAATAACTCAAAAAATACAAGAGGCTCTTCATTTTTATTTTTTTTGTGAAAATAAATACTTCTCTTCTTCCAAAACCACAGCCAAATGCACTATTAATTGGAATTTTTTAATTTATCAGTTGCTTTGCCCATGCGAGGTGCTAGAATACCCTTTCCTTTCGGTCACGGCAGTAAGCACAATGCGTAGCGGCTCCAAAGCCCATGTGTTTTCACACAAACTATTTGCACCGGGGATTGTGCCCTCCAAAACTATAAAGTATACATACTCGCACATGCACGCTCAAATTATACAGGGTTTTAAAAACCAGTTTGATAGAAGTTGCAGTCGTCCATAGTTACAATTGAAGGTCCTAGGTACGGCGCTCCATGAACAATTAGGTCATTAGGCATTGGTCTCTCTTCAAGCACGGCATAACCTGGAGCAATAGCACACAAATTAATTAATATGCTGACATATATATATATATATATGAATCAATGACTTAAATTAAATTGAACCTAGATTGGAAAAAGATGAATTAATGAAGAGAACTAAGACATTCAAAATTAATTAAATTACCAGAAAGTGAAGGGATAGGGAGGCCTGAGAAGTAAGTGGAAGGCCTTCCAAATTCCTCAGAGTAGGGTGGAGACAGCACGTCTAGTATTGCACATGGCGTCAAAGCTGTGAAAGAATGGATGTTGCCACCACTTGTTGGATATAATATGGATGGCTCATGCGGTGCTGTGATTACCCTGTCTATTACCCTCTCCGCCAGTCCTACTGCTCCCACACAACAATATTGACCAAGACAAACAGTTATGGCCAATTTGAAGTTTGCGTATTACGGCAAAAAGTTCAGATTAAAACATTTATATGATGTCGGTAGTAACCATTCTTACTTCTATGGCACCTCGTATAGTCCAATTTGATCCAGTCATAAGCTTTGACATAGACGGAGCCATAAAGGAGCTTGCTTAACACTATCATATCCGGATGATCATGAAGAGGAAATACCCTTCCTGCTGGAAAACAGAACACGCCAATCTGCATGTTCTAAAACTTCATAGATTAGTAGCGTGTTTGGTTTTGATAATTTTTGAGAAAAAAAAATTGCCTTTTTTTTTTCTTTTTTTAACGACTCTCATAAAAAAATTAATTATAAACTGTTTTAAATACAAAATAAACAAATTCAAGGACACGTTAGATTACCGTCTCTTACTTTTTTTTTCCCCCGGTAAACTAAGATTTAAATTAAGGGAAAGACTTCCTCCCATCTATGATGAAGTATGCCTACAAACTACAGAACACTTAATTAAGTACTCACAGAATCCACTAAGAAAGAAACTAATGAATTTGAGTATCATTTATCAAAAGAAAAATTGTTTCAAATATAGTACTTTTACTTTCTACTCACCGAGAAATCGTCACATTCATGAATATGAGTGTATGTTATTTCAGAGAAGCCTTGCGCACAAAGCAATCCCCTGCTGCCACTAACGTTTGACTCAAACGCCGGAGAATCACACAACCCGAACTCGTCGATTCCTACATCTATAGCTTCAATTTTGTCTGCAAATTGATTGAACTCTTACCCATGAATATAATTATACTTCTATAATACATGCAATTATGCATACATACTAAATAGGAGCTAACATTGCGGCTAGGAAAATGAAGACAAACAAAACAAGTGCACTTGATTCAGGATATAAAGAAATCCCACCAAGGAGATTTTTCAGATTTTGGAATTGTTGAAAAGTTGGAAGCCCGTTCTGAGAACACAAGGCATGGCAAGCATCATAAAGCTCTTGTATTCTGCTCCTCTCCATCGTGTGTATAGCTTACCCAATCTTTTTTTTTTTTTTTTTTTTTTTGCGGTGAAAGCTTACCCAATCTTTAAAGCATCATAGTGTTGAACAATAAATATAAGGTGACATTAAATTACGGGGAGAAAGGGCAATTGTGAATAACAAACGTCAACCAAACCTTGGGCCCTGATGTGACTAGTATTATTATTATATTACAGTGGGCTTCTTTTGTTTCGAAATTTTTGACTTTCATAGAGAAATAAAGGGTACTTTATTAATTATACAATTGAGGTAAGCTGGGGGCGGATGCTTGGAATAGTCAATTTTATAAAGACAAGATCTGCGCTAAGTTTAAGATAAAAATGGGCTATAGACTATAGAAAGGTATATAAAACAATAAAACAAGAACATATCTCAAGTACGTGTTTGCTGCGATTGCTTGCACTAATATTATTAAATTGTGTCATGGTTAAAGAAACAAGCAGTGTTGCTGGTAGTATAACTAATAAATGCCTGTTTTTTTTTTTTCTCTCTTTCTTTTTTTGTTGTGGTGAAAGATTAAGAAAAAAACCACATATATAAAGCATCTTTATTTTAAAAGTGCAAAGTTAATATATTTTCATTCTTAGTTTAATAAATTATATTGTAATTAATTGAATAATTTAAAAATAAATATATTATATTACTTATTTATGGTAAAGACAAACTTGGCTTCCCCCAAAATAGGACAACTTAAAACATTGGCTACGTACATAATATATATGAATTTATTTTTATTAAGATAAGTGATAAGTTAAAATAATATATTTAAAAGTAAGTTATTTAATAAATAAAAAGGATAGCATTTTTGTCTAATTATGATTTGGTAGGAGTTGTTAACTTTTAACAACACAAAAAGGCAATGGAGGAAGTTAGCAAAACCCATACATATATAAAGTGGGGATCCACTTATTCCAATAGTAAGTCTTGTCATGCTCACTCTATTGAGTAAATTTTTGTGGATAATAAATTTTATCAATCTAGCCATTAAATTAAAACTTCCGACTCCATAGATTAAGTGAATAGAATTTCATAAAATTTGAAAGCACTTTGATATTTCATCATCGCACTTTATTATGATGTACTTTTGAAACTGCAAGTAAATGTTGACTATTAGGGTATGTTTGGTTGACGATAAAAATGGGGATGAAAATTTTATAAACAAGTTTTATGTGTAAAATTATATATAGAATTTATCCATAAAATTTTTACCTTATTTTTACCCGCTCCAACTAAACTCCCTATTAGTTTACATATCTATTGATGTCCAAATTTTTTGAAATTTCGTAAGTCTTGATCATTAAGATAATATCCCATGATTCAATAATTGAATTGATAAAATTTAATGTGTGAAAGTTATTCAATAGAATAAATTAGCAAAACTTACTCTCTTTTTTTTTTTTTTTGATATAGTGCTCGCTTGGATTGCAGTTTGCAATTCTCAGAAGACTTTTTAGGAGCAGGAAAATAATTTTATATAATAAATAGTAGTATTTAATTTAATTTTTTTTTTTTGTTTAATTTCTTTTAAAAGGCCTTCTTCTAGAAGGCCTTTTGAAATAAGTATCTTTGAAGTTATTTTTTATTTTAAAAAAAGACTTTTTAAAAAAAAATATTATTATTACTCTCATATCAATAATCAAAAATAATTTTATTTTATCATATCTAAATAAAATTTATTATCCTAAATTTATTTTTAATATATTTAAATTAAATAAAAATTTTTCTTTTAAAAATAATTTCTTTAAAAAATTTTCTTTTAAAATGTTTTTTTTAAAAAAATTTTTTTTTTAAAATTAAATCAAACGGAAAATAACAAAGCTTACTCTTCGACACTACAAGAAACGTGGAAAAAACAGATGGACATTACCGATGGATAACTATTCGTTGGTAGATCCAAGTTAATATATCCATCGATAATATGTGGCACGAAAATATGCCACATGGCGTGAGTAAGTACTGATGGCGTTACCAGCAAAGAAGCATCGAAAATCTCACCAAATTATTTCACAAAAGTATCGAAGGCCACACCATTGGTATGCATTAATTTATTTTTTCTTGAGTAATTGTTATTGATGGTAATGTCGTCAACAAATTTCTCATTTAATTTATTTTCTCTTGAGTAATTACTACTAACGGAGCTTCTGTTGGTATTATGAAATTTTTATAAAATTTTTAACTAAAATTATCATCGAATAGTCCATCAATAACTTCGCACCATTGAGCACCCTTTAGTTTGCCAAAATCATTCAATTACCAATGACATTGCCGATGGATGTGACATGCACTGTTTCACTTATGAAATTGTCAAAGGATTTTTTATCATTAATGGCTTTAAGTGAAACAATGTATTTCATTTTAAATTCACTGATAAATTGTTCAAATATAATATTATATTTAAATCCTAATATTATCTTTAGGAGTTGCTATAATTAATTAAATAGATCTTAATTCATTATTCGCTTTATTTTTCATGAAAATAACATAATATCTTTTTTACATTCCACAAATATTAGTGTTATAAGACAACCTTTCAATTTACTTGAATAATTCTACTAAGAATTTCAATATATATATATTGTCAATTATCTTCAGTAACCAATCTAGTCTTGATCACACTCATCTGAGTTAGTCCTCTTCCAAATCTTCTGGTCTATCTAGAAACAATATGGAAACACATATAGGAATGGAAATTTTATACGAGAATTGTTAATCAAGTACCAATTCATTTAAAATAGTTACTATTTGGGCAATCAAAAATATAAAAATTGAGAATAAAAATAAAATAAAATAAAATAAGCAAAAATAGAAATAATAAATAAAAAGACAATTGTCATGGTATGATTTCACTTGGTTTCGCAAATTATGCATTACCTGATTAAAATCTAATTCCTAATTCAATTAAATTGTTGGTCCAATTTCTTAATACTTATAATTACAATTCAATGTCTTGATGTTGCATTCCTCTTAAGACAAATTCAATAAATTAATATTTTAATATTATTCTAAACTTATTCTTAGGATGAAGAACAGGAATTACTATGACCATACAAATGAATACTTTTATTTCTAACTACTCTAATTCATGACAATTTTTATATTAGCTTATTTTGTATAGTGAATTGTCATTCAACAATATAAAATCAAAGAACATTCAAAGCAGTGGCCAATTCCAAGAAAGCATTAAGATCACTAAAAATCACTCAATTAATTTAAAAAGAAAATTAAATTAAAAATCAGGAATACATAATATATTCTACCAAGCTACATTACTCTAACACCTCAAGAAAACTAAAAAAATGTAGAAAAAGAAAAGAACCTAAATTGCAGAAATGTCATTCTTCCTTCTCTCCTTACAACTCTCCCTCTTCTCTCAAAAATTACAATTATTTATAAAAGTAAAAAATTAACTTAAAATCCCTTGATTTTATTTTCAAATCAAATCTTTAGATCAAATCCTTATCTATTTATCTTCCAAATTTTTTCAAATCTTAAAATTCAAATGTTCAAATCTCCATCAAAATCTTTTTCCTTTATTTTCTCATTAATTGATGTTATCTTTATCCTATATCCAAATAAATCTAGTGAGAATCTTTATTTATTAAGCACAAAATAATTATAGTCTCATGGATAGCACTCATAAATTAAATTTGTTGAAAATAATTAGGAAATTATCATGTTGAGAACAAATTTGAAATAATTAATGCACAAATATGAAGTTAAAATAATATATTTTCACAAGTTATCACCTAAAGAGTCTTTAATATTTATATTCAGTCCATTACCCACTCTTCACATCAATCCTTTTTCTAGTATTGTTCTACCTTCTAAAATGCTTCTCCAAGTGTATGAGGGATTGGAACATAATTGAGCATTCATAAAATTAGAATTAGCATAGCATTTAGCTTTTAAAATTCTAGCAACCAATGATTCCTCATTATGCATTAATCTCCAACCTTGTTTAGCCAACATAGCTAAATTAAAGCTATGCAAATCTTTAAAGCCTAGACCCCTGGATTCCTTAGGCCAATACAACTTTTCTCAACTAACTCAATGAAATTTTTATTCATTTGATCTCCCCACCAAAATTTTGCCGTTAGATTTTCCAATTCTTTACGTAAGGAGATAGGAATTTTAAAACAAGACATGGAGTATGTTGGAATAACCTGTGCTACTGCTCTAATGAGGACCTCTTTTCCCGCCTTAGATAATAGTTTTTCCTTCCAATCTTAGATCCTCTTCCAAACCCTTTCTTTTAAAGATTGGAAGGTATTATTTTTAGATCTACCTACCATAAAAGGAAGATTTAAGTATTTTTCAGAAAAGAAAAATAAAACTGACTGTATACCACAAGAATCTAACATTTGGTCCTATATGTGTTGGCTAACATTTGGGCTAAATAATAGTGATGATTTACCAAAATTAATGCTCTATTTAGAAGCCTTCTCATACTTTTGAATAGCCATCATAATACCTTCACAATCCCTAATAGAAGCTTTTGAAAAAATTAAAGTATCATCAGCAAAAAATAAAGGGAAAAATGTACTTTACACCTCGAAGTATAAGCCATATACACTTTAATTGCTAATGTTTAAGAATGTGTAATTCGACACCTTGACATTTCCAAACTATGTAAATGAGACCTTCTGTTAACTCTGCTATTAAATACCATCGTTAGTGATCATATGTCATTGAACTCAGAACTCGGAACTTGTTCACACGTGCTGTTAAAGTTGGAACTAACCCAATAGATTCACAAATGTGAAAACATAAAAGAAGCAAAATCTCTGTTGAAATCGGAACTCAAAAATTGGGACAAGGAAGAAGTAAACCCTTCACGTTAAGTGACACATTGAAGTCGAAAACTCGGAGCTTGCACTATTTAACTCGAAACTTGTATTTAACAACAAAGTTAACAGAATGTCTCATTTGCACAATTTGGAAACGTCAGGGGTATCAAATTGTACATTTTTAAGTATTAGGTGGTAAAATGCACATGGGTTATACTTCAAAGGGGTAAAGCGCAATTTTCCCAAAAATAAATGAGTTTTTCCTTCCAACAAGAAGATTTTATTGTTAGCTAAAAATTTGGTTTCATAGTAATAAGATATCTCAATCAACATTAAGTCTTTATAATATTAATTTAAGATAATCATAAGGTTTAATTTTAATATATTGTCTACATTAAAACAAAATTAATATATTGTGAACATAAATAAAATTTTATAGTTATTTCATCATGTATATTGCAGCATGAATAATATTTAAATTTTTAACTATTAATATATTATTTAGACAGGAGACAAATGAAATAAAGATAATATTATTTAGATAAATAAAAAAAGTAGAGAGTGAATATTAATTAGGTGAGACAAAAAATTTAAAGTAGTACTTAGTGTGAGTAAAATTAAATTAAAAAAATTGTCTAGAATAAGAAATTAGTTTAAAAAAGAGGGACATGAATTTTTTATTCAAAACAAAATGTAAAACTTGCTAACCTCCATATACCTCCATATGAGGATATGGACATTAGCTTTCTCTATATATAAATACTCTCATTTGTTTTTATCCAATATATATATATATATATATATATATATATATATATATATATATATATATATATATATATATATATATATATATATATTGTGTTTGTGTATTGACTTATTTAAACATAATTAATATATGATTCACTAACAATAATTAATATGCTTTTCAAGGGATATAACCTACGTGAAGAGATATATTTTTCAAGAAATACATATATATTATAAATTTTTAATGATAATTATTTATGAATCTTATGAAAAAATTAATTATTTATTAAGTTATTATTGAAATGTATTTATTTAGTATATAATAATATTACTTTATTTTAATTATTAATTTTTTTTATAAGAGTGGAGTGTCATTTTTTTTTTATAAATTTAGGATTTAGTATCTTTTCCAAAAGTCTCAAAGGGTTTATTATATTTTACTCTTTTATAAACATCATTTGTAACATATAAATATTCAATCTAATAAGAGGTTTTGTCCAAAATTTTACATATATATATATATATATATATATATATATATATATATATATATATATATATATATATATATATATATCGTGAGGATTAACTTATGCCGGTAAGTTAAATTCAATTTTTACACTATTGAATAAGTTTTTATCATAGAAATTTTTTACATAACTAATCATTGGGTTGAAAGATTATATATTATATATCATGTTTATAAAATTTCATATTAATTCAAAATTATTTAATACACTTTTTATATATATTTAAATCAATATAATAAATACTTCTTAAATATATATAAAAATGATGTTCAATTTTTTAAAAATTTGATACAAATGATTTATATGACATATACTTATAATTCAACAGTTAAATTGATAAAAATTATATTCAATAAAAAGTTATTAAAGGAATAAGAATATCAAATTTTACATATCAACTGCATAGTCTTGCTTGGACAAGGATATACAAGTTTGCGTTATGTACATGTTCCAGAAGCAGCCAATAACAATATATATAACTACATCTGAACATGATAAAATTTCGAATTGCCTTGACAAAGACATAGAGCAGGCCATGTCTGGAGATGGGGGTAACGTTCATTATTTCTTGTAGAAATAAACTATATTATGTATTTTTTTCAGCTATATTTTCTGTGTCAGTGCTCTAATTAACAGTCACTGTACCAAGTGAGCATATGCATGTCTACACACTGAGGACGATAATTAACCCCAACAGCAGGATTGTCGACGTTTTAACGAATGTTCACCCAAGAAACTAAGAGAGCTGCAGGCAAAAGTAGCAACCGGCAAGTTAAAGAGGCTGGTTTCGAGATCATTGTGTAATTGGGAATTTTTTTTTTTTTTTTTAAATGCAGTTACTTTGCCCGTGCAAGCTGCTAGAATATCCTTTCCTCTCGGTCACGGCAGTGAGCACCATGTGTAGCGGCTCCCACGCCCATGTGTTTTCACACAAACTATTTGCCCCGGGGATTGTGCTCTCCAAAACTATACAATATACATTACTCACATACACACTCAAATTATACATGGTTTTGAAAACCGATTTGATTGAAGTTGTAATCGTCCACAGTTACAATTGAAGGTCCTAGGTACGGCGCTCCGTGAACAATCAGGTCATTAGGCATTGGTCTCTCCTCAAGCATGGCATAACCTGGAGCATGAATAGCACACAAATTATTATGCTGACATATATAGAAATCAATGACTTAAATTAAATTGAACCTGGATTGGAAAATATATATATTAATGAAGAGAATTAGGACATTCAAAATTAATTAAATTACCAGAAAGTGAAGGGATAGGGAGGTCTGAGAAGTAAGTGGAAGGCCTTCCAAATTCCTCAGAGTAGGGTGGAGACAGCACGTCTAGTATTGCACATGGCGTCAATGCTGTGAAAGAATGAATGTTGCCACCACTTCTTGGAAATAGTATGGATGGCTCATGTGGCGCCGCGATTACCCTATCCATTACCCTCCCCGCCATTCCTACTGCTCCCACACACAACAAACAGTATTGACCAAGACAAACAATTACCATCAATTTGGAAGAAATTTAGGTTAAAGCTTTGTATGATGCAGTTAGTAGCTTTCTTACTTGTTCGGCAGCCAGTACAATGCAATTTGATCCAGTCATAAGCTTTGACATGGACAGAGCCATAAAGGAGCTTGCTTAACACTGTCATTCCCGGATGATCATGAAGTGGCAACACCTTTCCTGCTGGAAAACAGAACACGCCTATCTGCATGTTCTTAAAATTCATTAGATTAGTCATAAGTAGCTAGTTTTGTTTGATAATTTTTGAGGAAAATTTGTCTTTTTTAACAGCAGATCTCTTAAAATGATTTTCATCGTAAACTGTTTTATATACAAGATAAACTAATTCAAAGACGTATTATAGATTACCGTGGCTGGTTAAGCATCGCTTTTCTTTTTTCAAATAAAAGTATGTCTATAAAACTATAGAACACATATAAGTACTTACACATGATCTACTCACAAAGAGCCTAATGAATTTGTTAATAATCATTTATGAAAAGAAAATTTAATTTAAATATAGTACTTTTAATTTCTACTCACCGAGAAATCGTCACATTCATGAATGTGAATGTATGTTATTTCAGAGAAGCCTTGCCCACAAAGCAATCCCCTGCTGCCACCAACATTTGACTCTGACACCGGAGAATCACACAACCCGAACTCGTCGATTCCTACATCTACAGCTTCAATTTTGTCTGCAAATTCATTGACCTCATACCCATGAATTGATCTTCTATAATATATGCACATACATAGGAGCTAATATCGTGGTTATTAGGAAAATGATGACAACAAACAAAACAAGTGCAATTGATTCAGGATACATAGAAAACCTTTAAACCCACCTAGGAGATTTTTCAGATAATGGATTTGTTGAAAAGTTGGAAGCCCGTCCTGAGAAAACAAGTCATGGCAAGCGTCATGAAGCACTTGTATTTTGCTCCTTTCCATGGTCAGTGTATAGCTTAACCGGTTAGTCCTGCGTGTGTGGCTGGCCAATTTTAAAAGCACATGGCGGTGGACAAAGACCATAAATAGAAGAACATTAAATTACGGGGAGAGAAGGGCAATTGTAACGCACGTCAACCAAACCTTGGGCACTGATCTGACTAATATTATATTACAGGGGGCTTCTTTTGCTTCAAAATTTTCCGCTTCCGGAAAGAAAAAGAAAGGGGTACTTCGTTATTTATACAACTGTCCTAAGCTGGGGGCGGAAGCGTGGAATGGTCAATTTTTCAAAGGTAAGTTCTGCCCTAAGTTTTAAGGCTAAAAATGGGCCATAGACTACGGAAAGGTGTGGAAGATAAAACTAGAGCATATCTCGAGTGTGTGATCGCTGCGGATGCTTACATTAGTATTATTAAATCGTGTTACGGTTAAAGAAACAAGCAGTGTTGCTGGTAGTATAACTAACAAAAGCCAGTTTTGTGATTGTGGTGAGAGATTAAGACGGAAAAGATTGATATAAAGCATCATTGTTTTTAAAGTGAGAAGGGAATCTATATTCATTCTTAATTTAATAAAGTATGTTATAATATAATTAAATGGATAATTTAAAAATAAATATACTCTCCCTATTTCAATATATCTGTCATTATTTTAAATATATTAATTTTTAAATGTATTATTTTAGTTAAACTAATAAATATATTAAAATAGATGGAATACTATAATACTTATGTATTGTAAATACAAACTTAATTTTCTTTTCAAATTAGTATTAGGATAACTTAAAATGTTGATAATCTAGATATATTAATTTTTAAATATATCATTTTAATTAAATTGATAAATATATTAAAATAGAAGAAATATTATGTTACTTATTTACAGTAAAGACAAACTTGATTTCTTTTTCGAATTAGGACTAGGATATCTTAAAGTGTTGGTAACTTTTCTTGCACACTGCGAAGCAAAAACCTATGGTGGGTGACTGTTGGTGCCGAAAAAGAGGAACATGTGAACGTTGAAATTCGGTGACTTTTCATCAGGACAATAATATTATTGTAATTATAAATAAGAGATTCCTCGTCCGGAACAAGATCTAGGTTAGAGTAGGGAATTCCGTGGTTTCAGCCTCCTAGAAAGTTTTGTATGTTTGAGAAATGTTTTCTTATAGTACATGCTTTTCTTTTTTATTTTATTTTATTTTTTTCATACTGCCTCCACTTCATTTTACCTGTTATTTTATCCACATGCATAAAAATTTAAGAATTCAAAATAAATATTTAATTATGATATATAATTACTAAAATATCTTTATTTTAATCTCACACAATATTTCTTGATTAATAGTATATTTAGAATTGTATAAAAAATAAAATTAAAAAATTAATAATAAATGTTATTGATATATAAAAATGACAAATAAAATAGATTAATAATTTTTACTCAAATTAAACTAAAAAATAAAATGGACTAGAGATAGTATATTGATATCAAGATTTGAATTTAAAATTTCATGTAAATTATCCAAATATTTCATTATTAATCCATTTATAACAGTTCTGCATGCTTTTCTTTTTTAATTTATCCTATAAAATAAAGTATAGTATAAGAATCAATATAATCAAAATTATGATATTTCTCGAAGTTCATCAAAGTTTTGAATGGATTGAAAGTATTAAAATTTTAAAAATTCTGATTTTTAATTTAAAGTTTCTTCTATTTTTACTTAATTATTTAATATTTTTTAAATTCTTATTTTAAAAACCCGTTATCATATCCCATCAAAAACCCGTAATTATAAAGTTTTGTGTATCTAGTTTATCTGTGCACGTAAATTAAGGTGGATTTGGTATAATAAAAGGACGGTGAAACAATTTGCCTCGGAAATTACATTAGATAAGGTTCTTAAAAAAATGTATTGCCATACATCCTAAGCGGTGTTTGATATGCGGGAATCTTTTTATTTTCTCGGGAATGTTAAAATATTCTCATATTCGGTAGGAGATTTGAAGTAATATTCTCGGAAATATTGTATTCCCGAGAAGGAATTTCACCCCCAAAACAATACCACCTCTCCATATGGGAATCTAACATTCCTATGAGAAGGGAATGTTTATCATTGTGAAAGGACCAAAATACCCCTATCACCACTCAAAGCCACCCGCCACCGATCACTGCCACCTCCGCTGCCGGTCGCCGTCACCGCCTACCCTTCGCCACCATCGCCGCCGCCCACCCTTCGCCACCTTTGTAGGCCGACCTCGCCAACCAGCCACCCTTCCCACTCAGCCAGGCCGGCCTCGCCGTCGGTCCGCCATTCATCCACCGCCCTTTGTTGCCACCACCACCGACCAGATTGATCGCGGCCTTCGCCGTCGCCGCCGACCACGCTCCGCCATTGCTGGCCACCGCCATCACCGTCGGCCTCCACCTCCATCAAGGGTATTTTTGAAAATTTATCAAATATTCCCGAGAATTTAATCTGCATATCAAACACTCCTAAAATATCATACCCGAGAAAGTTATTCCCGAAAATAGCATTCCTTGGAATCCTATTCCTAAGAATGAAAATTCATTCCATCTACCAAACGCCCCCTAAAAGAGACCTTTTAAGATGTGGAAAAGATTCTCTCCTCCTAGTATTCTCAAAATGTTATTTTGGGAAAATTCATATTACGAACATTAACAAAGATTAATTATACTAAAATATTTAAAAAGTACTTATTAAATATCATTTACGGAGAATGAACAAATTTTTTTTATAAATAAATAATAATACTTTTAAACTATTTCTTACTTTTTTATATATTTTTTGCTACTTACTCTCTCAAATCCTTGTTTAATGGCTTTCAACCCTCACTTTAGCTGGCACGTCTTGGCCATGCCAAGGAGAATCTTGACATACGCTTCCCAAGTAAGATATCCACGGTAAGGCATGTCTCCGAAGCCATTACTCCAAGTTTCCATTATTGAGACACGCGAGTTCTATATTGGGCCTTGATATGTTTGGGATTATGATGGTCCATGAATAGAGATGGTAAAACGGGCCGACCAGCCCCAATCCATCAAAAGCATACCAAAAGCAAGGGTAGGCGGGGCGGGCCAGGCCGAAATAGAAAGGCAGGTTCAATATTCTAACCCGCCCCGTTTAAGGGCAGGATGGCGGGTTAGCGGGTTGGCCCACCAAAAAAATAAAAAATATAAATAAATTTATCTTAATAATTTTTACGAATTAAATTATTTTAAAAATTAGAAAAATATATTGAATGAACAATCTACTTAAATAAAATAGAACAAAATAATTAAACTACATAATTTGTATTCAAATTTAACTCAAATATAAATATAATAAACTAATTAGGATATATAAATAAGTTTATAAATAATAATTAACCATAAATTTATAATATAAAATTTATAGTATAAAGGTCACAAATTAATAAAAGTATAATAACAATATAATTTATAATAAAAATTTAAAATTATTTTTTAAAAATACTCTTAAACCTAAAAAAAAAAAAAAAAATAATAAGCTTGCCAGTGGGTTGGCGTCAGACCACCATATTTGGCTCGGCAAAAAATTTTAACCCACCTAACTCGCCCCGCCCCAGGTTGGCGGGTTTGATGGGCCAACCTGGCGGGTTGAGCCGGTTTTGCCATCTTTATCCATGAATCTTGATATTTAAATTTTAATTTAACGATTAAAATTTATTTATTTTATCATATGAAGAATAATTTTATAATCATTTATATTTATATTTTAATATTTTTAAAAAGAAAGTTTTGTGGTTTACCTTTTTTGCCCTATCCTCTTCTCTCTACCTATCATCTTTTTACTATTGCCAATGCTTCCAACATTGCCACCCCTCCCCGGCCCTAATACCGTCACCGCCTCCCTTAGCCACCGCCCTGTGCACCCCCATGCTCCCCACTCTGGTGCCTCAACCTCTTTCCTCCCCATCCACACCATTGTCCAACTCCCGACTAAGCCCAACCTCTACGATCCCAAGTACACCCAATCTTCCCCAACAAGGAGATCAGCTTTTGAATCCAAAACAAAACCAATAGTAAGGCTTCTCATGAGAATATGGGATGTGAGAAAATTGCTTTCATTCTTAATGCGTGCTAGTTATTCTTTTGTTTCTTCCTTTCTTTTATCATTTTTTCACCAAAAAAAAAATCGCTCCTTCAGTGAAGAGCTAGAGCATTAGAATCCATCTCAAACATTTTCTTTTCTTTTTTCCTTTATATAACAATGAATATCCTATCATCAAGCAAGAAAAACTGACACAAAAATAAAAATAGTTGAGGTGGAGCAAGGGAGCGATGGTAACAGTAGAAAATAGTGGTAGCCTGGTGGGTTTGGTGGTGGTGTGGGTGGTGGCTGGGTTGGGATATGGTGGTCACAACAATGTTGGTGCAAAGAAGAGGGACATCTATAAGGAGGGATAGAACATTGTAGCATGAACACATGGTAAGATATGCAAGGAGGGACGACCAGAAGCTAAATCAATAATGCAGAGGAACAGTAGCCTGGAGGTTTTTCTTGAGTGAAAAGGACATATGAAGAAAGAAAACTGGTAGGAGAGAATCAGAGAAAGGGGAAAAAAAATAGATAAAAATGTAATTTTGTTGAATTATTTATTTATTTATTTTATCAATGACTATCAAAGTCACTAAACATACAAAGACCATTTAAGAAGTGGCCTATTGACATACTCATAAACTAACATCCTAAAAATATACCATATCTGTCATGACCTACCCCATAGTTTGACTAGTACTTAGAGGTAACGAACCTCCTGCAAGCTTAAGATGTCAATTTTTTCATAACAAAAATGCACAAATTCACTTCGTAAAGGCTTCTAATAGCTTCACATTTTGTGAAAATAGGTTGGCTTCCATTTACACAACTGCAATCTTACTACATGACATTTGCTCCACTAACCACCAAAAAACCAAATTAGGCTCTAATACCACCTTTGTCACGACCTTCACCCGGTCATGACCAACACATAGAGGATCACTCCCTAACAAGCCTAACACACAAAATTTACAGAAAAATTGATAGAGTTTCCTCTGAAATTAGGACATTCCTAAGTAATCAAAACCTACTAGTTCCATTGGTAATCGAAACCTGCTATTGGTAAAGTTTTTATTTAATTTATACTTTTCTTGGATAAAATTTCTGATGGCATAAATTTCAAATTTAATTTAATTTTTCCATTGTAATTATTACCAGCTACTTATTTATCAGAAAATGTGAAATTTTTTTGAATTTTTAATTACCGTTGATAACTTCACGCCATATAGCACCGTTAGGTTTTCTAAAGTCTTTCACTTACTGACGGTAACTTGTTGGTACATGCCAAATATCTGTCGATAATTACTTTAAGTGAAACAATGCATTTCACTTTTAATTTATCGATAGATTTTCTGTCGATAATGGGCGAATATGAGAATGCACACAAGCTTCTTTTTCCCCATTTTTGCAACTCATTTCTCTCTCCTTCTGTTCGCCACCACATTCGGCCACCCTTCTATTCACCACCATCGGAGCTCCATTATCGCTACTAGACACCACCATTATGTTTCTCCCTAGATCATTTTAATCATTTCTTTTATTTGGACACTTTTTTTTTGTTTTGCATTCCTTGTCTTTACTCAATGTTGTCACTTGAGAAGCTTATGTTAACTAAATGTGTTTCTTATTTTGTTTATTAGGGAGTAAATTTTAATTGCATTCAATTTGGTAGTAAGTAAATCTTAGTTTTGTAATAAAGTTAGTGTTAAAGACTTATAATTTATAGGATAGAGTTGTAGCAAAATAAGATTGCATGATTGGAGGAAGGGTTAGCATTCTTTCCCGATTATCTATCTTGTGTGCTGCACTTGGATGTTTGATCAATTTTGGTGAAGGTTCCTAATTTATAGGAAGACTCTGTTCAAATTTTTTAAATAATTTGTTATTCAAATTGGTTACTTAATTTATTATTGATTGAGTTATTAAATATTAAAATTTGTTACTTAAAATTTAAAATTTTAAAAATTATTTTATTGTTAATAATTTGATAATTTGATAATAGTATAACAATTTGTTAATAATTTGATCATTTGAAAGTAATTTGTTGATTGAATTTTTGTAATTATTCTTATTGTTAATCATTTTATAATTTGATAATAATTTTTGATAATTTGGGGATAATAATTTGTTAATAAACTTTAATAATTATTCTTATTAACCAATTTTAAATTTGTTAATAATTTGATAATATTTTATAATTTTATAATGCTTCTTATAAATTTAATTTGTTTCTTATTGTATCCGATAATAGTTAGATATATGGTATGTTTTTTATTTTTGATTAGTGACTTATATTAATTCCATATGTTTGTATTTCAGGTATGATAGGCAAAGGCAGAGGCAGGATAAAGAAGGATGGCCTACCCTGTTCCTCCACGTGACAGCCCACTTCCATTGCTCCCTCCACTTGATAGATGGCTAATATGCTGCTGCCACCACCACCATCCTGATCACAGACCCAGGAGTCCGTCATGATACCGAACCCTTGGTTTGTTGCACAATAGCCGCTCCCCAGCCCCAACAGGCTCCTTAACTCAGCCCTTTGACGACCCCACATCTACCCCTACACAAGCTGGACCTGGGAGCAGAGTAGGTAGCTCATCGGAACAGTCATAGGGTCTCACTAGGAGAAAGGTTCATCTTAAATGGGATGAAAAGGATTGGTAAGTAATTATGTTTTTTTATTCAATGTTAATATAGTTGTCCCTTATTTCATTTCAATGTTAATGTGATCTCATTTTTTTTTATCTTTTATTAACACAGTTGACTCCCTCCGAAGCCTAGTCTGAGGATGATCAAGGAGGTGATACAAGAGAAGTACATGGGTCCTTATCCAAATTTCGAAGATGAAGGATATGTGATATGAGGAGTGGAAGGTAAAAACAATTTAATTTGTTCTAAGTTTAATTTCACTATGTTACTCTCGTGTGCATGACTTAAATGACTAATATGTTTCTTTTGTTTGTGTAGAAACCCTTTATAATTGACCCTGCTGAGGAGCTTACCATGAAGAAGGCACGGGACACATGGACAAGCAAGTGCCTATGAGAGATGTATCGCGACATCTAGCAGGGGGTGTTGACCAAGTAACACTGGTGGTTGACGGAGGTGCACTTGTAAGTTTGCAGACATATTGGGGGATGGCTGCTTTTAAGTTAAAGCAATAGAAGGTGAAGGTGAGTTGGGCCTTCACCAAGGGTAGGTCTCTCCACATTGGTGGCTCCACTACCATTGAGAGCACTAGGATGCGGATGGTAAGTAATTTAAATTGTATTTAGTTTTGATCACTTTATGTATTAAATTATTTATGATTATGTAATGTTAATTTGAAATGTAGAGGAAGGACCTGAATAGGGAATCCACCCTTGGTGAGCTATTCAAAGAGACCCAGACTTGGGAGGAGCACAAGTCGTGGTGGGTCGATCAACATTCTGAGGCCACATTTGTAAGAATCCTAAACTTTCTTTAATTTTTCATTATAATTTTGAACACTGTGATAACTTATTAATTTGTTTATTTTCATTGCAAAACGAATTCACGTAGTGACGGGAGGTGGCATGAAGCCAGCACTCGCAACATGAGAGTGATCATTGCCCTCGTGTTAGTGAGGATGATATCTAGTCACAGGTGGTGGGCAACCTTTACAAGGGCCACATATCTGAGATAGGGACTAACTACTCTGGTGATAATTTGTCCCCTATATTTGTGGCAGGATCATTTGCTGCTGAGCGTCATGACATCTGGGACCCTATGTATACATTGAGTTCTGAATTCCAGAACTATGCACAACAGTTCCAGGAGGTTGAGGCACATCATAAGAAGGAGATGAAGAAGCTGAGGAAAGAGAACACAATGATATAGAAAAGCATGCAGGCATTCATGCACCAAATGCAGGCGTGCAATTCATCTAATATTCCTCTTTAACATGTGCCAACAGAGGAGTCTTCTGACAGCTCCTCCGACTTTGACTCCAACTTTGGCAATCTTGTCACTCATGATGCCGATTCCGATGCCGCCTAGGATGCCAACCTAATGGACCCCAATTATCATTGATGCTTTTGTATTTTTTTTAAATTTTTGAATTTATCATTTGACTATTTTGGTAATTTTAATATTAATTTGAACACTTTTATTATTATTGTTTTGTCATTATATTTAGTTTTTTTATTTATAATTTTGAATGAAAAATCATAAATAATTAATAAAATTAAATAAATTAAAAAGGGTATATAATAAATTCAAAAATTAAAAAAATATTATATTCATTGATTACTAATGGACAGATCATTGTTAATAAAATATAATTTATTTTTTTATTTTTAAGTTAAAATTTCCAGTAGATAGTTGCCAATAAAAGTAAACAAACCATTGGTATATATTACCAAATCGATGAAATTTAATAATTATTTTTCAAAAATTTACCGACTGACTTTGCAAATAAACCATTGGTAAGCTCATCAATATTAACGACGGATTTATTTCTTGTCGGCATATTTCTTACCGACACGAGTTTTATTGTCATCTGTTATTCATCAGTAAACCCATCGGTAGTACCATCGATTTTTTGCATGTTTCTAGTAGAGAGTCGAATCTCTAATTTAGTTGTAAAGGAACTTTTAACACCACATAAATATGATGTAGGGGTAGAAACTAAAACACTACACATCCTAGGAAACTAAAGTGCTGAACATAGTGGCATCTTGATTCCTGAACACGGGAGTATGATTTTCAGGCCTACTCCGTGATACACATCAGCACACCAATAGCCAACTCTATGGTACATATCAAATTTCCATAACCTTAGAATACACCATTCTATTGTAGAAAGAGGTCTCCTATCTCAGAAAAAAGACCCAACCATCATCCATTTGCATAGGCTGCTTATCTATCATTAGACACAAGCCTGTCTTTTGATTCAAGATGTATTTGTATCTGCAAGAACCCCAAAGCATGCTCACGGTCAGGCATCCTGCCATTAAAAAAAAAAAAAAACACTCCTTAGATATGATAGTCAAACGCATCGTCATGTAATAGAAAGGTGGGACCAAAAAAAAATCTACACGTAAAAGGAGTCACCAAAAACCACTATGGAGGGCATGAGTCACCTCTATGGGGCTAGCTCCACCTTCAGAAAGAGAAGAAATGAAAGTTGTGTTAGATGAGAGGGAGCAAATCATAAGAGAAGGGAGTTGGGAAGTGCTATAAAGCTGCCCACTACTCTGCAAGACTAAGGTTCTAGTCTCATCAAGGTTGGAATAAGTCTCACTGCAAATGCACTCGACACAACATGTTTTACGGCGCAACTTTTTTATTTTTTTGGTACTGGGCACAACTACTTTAACTAATAGATTCAAACTAATTGGGCTAAAATGGGCTCGACTCGTTTAACCGTCCAAGATATAGGAGAAACCTAAAATAATATGAAAAGAAAATACAGTCAATCATAAAATAGTAAAATTATAAAATACAATCATAAAATACTCTATGCTCTGTCAGCCAAGGTTTATCAGTCTTTTTGGTATGCGACCCACTGACCTGACCCTTTTTGTATTTTTCGCTTTTTAAAAAACTCACTTTCAAGGGCTATAGCAAACAGGCAGTTCCTGGGTGAATCCAATCTAAAATCGGGCCCTTTATCAATCAACCCGAAAAAAGTTATTGAGCCCACTCTTCAGCTGTCCATTGTTCCATTATTTTAAATTTCTCGGATTAGGCCATGAAAAAAAATTCATACAGCAGGTCGCCAAAAAGAAATTCGTGAACAAGTTTCAAACGAGAAAAAAAATATCATGTTTATTTTGTTAATTTTGAACTTTCATATACAGTGCACCCAAGGGCCAGCTCAATTGGTACAATGTTCCGCCCTTTGAAGGCAGGTGCACATAGGGCGTGACTTAGAGTGGCAAATGGGCAGAGCCCCAATGCCCCACACCCACACCCACACCCCCGCCCCAGCAACCCCCTCCCCCGACCAAAAATACACTTTGACAAAAAAAAAAATTCATGTACATTGAAATTTGAATTTCAATTTTCGAACGAAGAAATACTATTGCAAAAGCAACAACTGTTAACCAATAAAAAATTATTATTACATCAGCCAATAGCATGATGATGCCATCCACAGTTCGAGAGCATGGGAGTGTGTGTACGACTGTGCGTCTCACCTTTCTGCCACACGAAATCAAATCCCCGTGCTTGGCAGCTATTTCTTCTCTCCCCCGCTTCCAATTACTGTTTTAGTAGTAATTAATAAATAAAAAAGAAGAATAATAATTCCAAAAAAATAAAAAATAAAATGAAATAGTTACACAATTTTCCATTTATATTATAAGTTTAATTATTATATATTAATAGTATAAAAAAATTTATACTATTATCTAATTAGATACTTATATTTATAAAAATTTTAAAATAGTGGGTGATTGAATTAAATATTTTTACTGATGTGATAATATATAATTAAATATCTGTATAAAACTTTTTCATACTGATAATACATACAAATTAAATCCTCATATTATTAGTCATTTTAAAAAACATTGTATTATTTTTTATTATTATTAGAAATAAAAGCATATTAATTATTTTTAGTTTTATTCATATATTTTTACAGGTGAAATTAAGAGGATATTGATGAAGTAAAAAAAATATTTATTTAAATATAATTGATTTCTTAAAAAGTTAATCTAATTTAATGTTTTAAAAAATAAACAAACAATATTATAAGGTGAAATAGTATTATTTTGGTTTAAAAGTTTTCATTAATAAATTACTATAAATGCTAAAATAAGTAGAGTTTAATTGATATACACTGATAATGTAAAAGAGTTTTACATTATCATCTAATCACATATTGGTGTTTGTAAGACTTTTATAAGATAGTGAGTAGTTATATTAAATATTTTTGCTGATGTGGCAATACATAATTAGATATCTGTATAAAATTTTTTTATACTGACAATATATATCAATTAAATCCAAATAAATAATCATAATTGGGAAAACAAACATATTTTAGCTATAAGTTAAGAATTTAAAAAATTATAAAATAAGCATACACTTCATAAATATATTAAATAATTTACTTAAATATGTTTTTAATTCTTATGAATATAAATCGTATTGATTTTAATCTCTAAATTTTTTTAGCTTTTAGTCCTTTTTTCTAATATTATATTTTTTATTTTCATTGTTATTCAGTATTATCAAGTAATTATATTTATAAGGACAAAAAAATATTATTAAAATATTTATAAAAATAAAAATAAAATTTTTAATATTTATGAAGACTAAATATTTGTTTTAAAATATTTTTTAGACTAAAATTAGTATGATATGGATTAAAAATATAATATTAAAAAAACCAAAAATAAATTTTTTTATAAAAATTAAAATTAAAAGAATCTATATTTATAGAATTAAAAATATACTTAAACCTGAATAACTTAATTTTTAGTTTCATAACAAGCATTTACGAAGCATTCATTAGCAAAATAAAAAAGAGTAAAGGGTAATAAAATACAATAAAATTCTCTCACTCTTTTCTTTCCAGAATTATTTTTCCAAAAACATGCACGCATTCTGTAAAATTTTCACATTATTATTATATAAAACAAAAGATAGAATCTCACACGGCACAAAAAACAACTTAAAGGGGGAAAAAATTATCCCAAAATACAAAAGAGAGAAACTAAGCAACACGATGCCTATTTTTGTCCCTGGCAGCGGGATCCAATGGTGTACAACGCGTCTCGAAAAGTAAAACCCCCCAACTTGCAGAAATTGGCCCTACAAAACGCAACAATCATCGGCGGCACAACACAACACAACACGCACAGAGCCAACAGCCCAATACCTTCGGTTTCCCTCGCAAAAAAAAAAAAAAAAAATAGTCACAACCTCAAACACCAAACAAAAAACCACTGTTTCTCTCTTCCTATTCGCCTCTCTCTCTCTCTTCTTTCTCTCTCTAGGTCCCAACGAACCGGTCACCCAGATCTCTCTAGGGGCAGCAATGGCGGGCGCTCCCTCTCCACGCGAGGAGTTCGTGTACATGGCGAAGCTGGCGGAGCAAGCGGAGCGCTACGAGGAGATGGTGGAGTTCATGGAGAAGGTCTCCGCCGCCGCCACCGACGGCGAGGAGCTGACCGTTGAGGAGCGCAACCTCCTCTCCGTGGCCTACAAGAACGTCATCGGCGCCCGCCGCGCCTCCTGGCGCATCATCTCCTCCATCGAGCAGAAGGAGGAGAGCAGGGGGAACGAGGACCACGTGGCGGCCATCAAGGACTACCGCTCCAAGATCGAGTCCGAGCTCTCCAACATCTGCGACGGCATCCTCAAGCTCTTGGACTCCCGCCTCGTGCCTTCCGCTTCCTCCAGCGACTCCAAGGTGTTCTACCTCAAGATGAAGGGCGACTATCATAGGTACCTTGCGGAGTTTAAGACCGGCACCGACCGTAAGGATGCTGCCGAGGGCACCCTCGCCGCCTACAAATCTGCTCAGGTTTGGCTTGGTTTGGTTTGGGTTCGGTTCTCATTAATTTTCATTTGGGAATGGTTTTTTCTTTTGTGAAATTTTCGCATGATTCGGTCAAATGATCTTTTACCGTTAATTCTCTTCTATCGAGTATTGTGTCTGACCCCACCCAAGTCATGTGAAAATGTCACATAAGAGGATCCATTACCATTTCATTCATTTGTGTTTCTTGTTCTTGTTGTGTGACTTTCTGCAATTCAGATCCGTTCTGTTTGCTCGTGGAAGTTGCAATTTTGATTCGATGTTTATGGTTTTTATGTAAATTTCGCGGTTGCTGTGGTGGAAATTACAGACAGTTGCAGGAAAATGCAGTTGCAGTTGCGGTGAATTTGAAAGACGCAGTAGTGTGTTTGTGGAATGCTGTTGAAGAACTGTGATTTTTTTGACTTACTATTTATGGTTTTGTGTGAATGTTACGGTTGTTGTGGTGGAAATTACAGATAAATTGCAGGAAATTTACGGTTTAGTTGCAGGAAAATGCGGTTGTGGTGACTTTAAAGGCCACAATAGTTTGTTGTGGAATGCAATTTAAGAACTATGATTGTTTATTGTGGTTAGCTGAATTAGGTTGGAATAATTGAATCAGTCTATGATATTAGGGATTTTGTCTGTTTGTGTGTGTGCATGGTTCTGTTTGTTTGAAGTGTTTCTGCTGCGTGCAATTGATCTGTGGTTTTCTCCGGAAAAATGAACGTGTTTTTTTTTTTTTTTGGCTGTGACGTTCTTTTTTTTTTTGTTGGAGTGGTTCTGCTTTGATTTTGACCGGTGGACTTGGCGTGTATTGGATTTTGGTTTCATGTTTTGTTTGTGGCAGCAGATTCGGAAATTGCGGATAATTGCAAGAAAATGCCACTGCAATTGTGGTTGCGGTTGCGGTGACCTCAAAACTTGTAGCAGCATCTCATTGACTGCAATTTGATACCATGGTTATTTATTATGTTTAGCTGCATTAGGTTGTGATTATGGAATCACTTGGATATCTGTTACTTTGCATGTGTTCGCACATGTGCGCATGTTTCTGTCTGTTTGGAGTGTTTGTGCTGTGCAATTGATCAGTGGTTATCTCCACAACTGATGATTTTTTTTTTTTATCACATTTTTGTTTGAATGATTTTGCATTGATTGTGAACGGTGGATTTTGCTCGTGTTGTGGTTTGGTTTTATGTTCCATTTGTGACAGCGGTTGCAGAAATTATGGATAATTGCAGGAAATTGTGGCTACAATTGCGGTTGGGGTGATTGCTACAGTGTGCTGTGCACCGCAATGTAAAACCATAATATTTATTATGATTAACTGAATAAGGTTGGAATAATGGAATCTCTTGGATATCAGCTATTTTGCACGTGTGCGTGCGCATGCATGCATGTTTTAGATTGTTAGAAACCTTTATGTATGTGATTGATCTGTGGTATTCTGGAATTGATGAATTTTTTGTTGTAATTGGAACTTTGTTTGTTGGAATGTTTCACTTTGATTTTGAATGGTGGATGTCATGTGTCTTTTTTTTCTTTCTCTCTCTCCCCCTGATGTTTTGATTTGACTCTGACTGCAGGACATTGCAAATGCTGAGCTGCCTCCAACTCACCCGATCAGGCTGGGCCTTGCTCTGAACTTCTCTGTGTTTTACTATGAGATTCTTAACTCTCCTGATCGTGCTTGCGGCCTTGCAAAACAGGTTAGTGTCGGAGAAGCTGTATTGTTTCTTTCAATGAATTTCCATTTTGGTTTCTTGATGAAGAAGGCAACATTTTTTGTCCTTGAATTGGTATAAGTAATTACATCCATTGCAATTCTCCATATTATAATTTAATTAATGTCAAAGACTTGAAGTATTCTTGTTGTTAGGTTCTGCTAACTAAATAGGAATTTATCATGTTTTTTCCTTGATGATCAAAGTTTTCAAGAAGAGAAGACCTTTGGCTTGGGTTCTTCTGTTCTCAACAATGCACTAATAACAAAAGCAGGTAGAGTAGGCTACATAAATTAATCATTGGTGTGGTGCTGTGTAGAAAACTAAGTCTTCAGAAAGGCCATTTAAATCTAAGCCTTTTTTTAATGGTTTCTGTTAGATTTCTTTGTCTTCCACTACTATTTATTGCACTATATTCTATTTCATCAACTTTTCTTATTGGTGCTTCTATTAGTCTATATGTGGTATATTACTTAAGCAATTTTGTTCTTTCGATATCAACTAGGCTTTTGATGAGGCAATTGCTGAATTGGATACACTGGGAGAGGAGTCATACAAGGATAGCACTTTGATCATGCAACTTCTTCGTGATAACCTCACCCTTTGGACTTCTGACATGCAGGTATGACTTTTTTCACCGTATCATTTGTATCTTGTAATCTCAATTATCTTTGCATAATCCATATATTGATTTTGGTTTTTGTTTTTGTGGGGTTTCAGGATGAGGGTGCAGATGAAATTAAAGAAGCAGCACCCAAAAATGATGAACAGCAGTAAATATATATTACTGCTAGTTAGTTATTGAATTTCTCTTCTATAGTGTTTTTAAAGGGAGAAGGTGTTTGATTGCTAATCTCTACTGAGATTTTAGGCATTAATGGTCTTTGTTATGAATTATGGATGTAACTGGGCTCTTTTAGTTTGTCCTTCCATATGTGTTTTGAGTTGCCTGTTTTCTTAATGACACTGAAATTTCTATCATATGCAATTGGAATATTGAAATTCTATTCTCTTTAGCAAATTTGATGTAGTGGAATGTTAATTTTAATGGTTGCGTTCGAAGTAGTGAAGAAACGAAAATTATAGGGGCTTTATACCTACAAATTATAGTGGCTAAGGCGAGTTTTTAACTTTTATCATTGTCATTTGTGCAGTAATTTATAGTTAAACGCTTGCATTTCATTGACCTGGTAACTCGTCTCAACTCGGTTCTGTTTTTAAATTGTGATAAGTTATCTCAGGTCCTTCTCATTTTTTGAACGATAAGGAAATTGTCATATTCTTTGAAATGACGCGAAGCTCTTAGTGTGGGGCATTAAGGCTCGAGGATGCTATTGGCTATTCGTGCTAATTTCTGGCCTCAATTTCAAGTTAAAATATTGAAGTAAATACTAATGTTAAGTAGAGAATGAATGATATTACTATTAGCTCTAGTTTCAAATTATTACCTTGAATTTAGTTACAACCAACAAAAATAGATGTAAGAAATTAATTTAGCCAATATATGAATTTGAGAGTGGCTATTGCCACTCCCTATTTAATGGATTATTGTTCAATTGTTGTAAAATGCCCATCATTCTCTTTCATAATTAAACTAATAACCTATTATTATTTATAATTTTATTCATACTTAATATTAATAATATTTTTCATTCAAAATTTTGCTTTTGTAATATTTTATTTTATTTATTTTATGAAAAATATTTTCATTTTTACTCATTTTTCTCATAAAATATGTTAAATTTATATTTTTACATAAAGACAAAAAAATTATAATTATGTAACAAATTGATTCTCTTAATTTTAAATATTGTTTTTAAATTGAATTAAGCTTTCCACTTTCCAAAACTTTTTTTAAGTATGATAGAATTTTTATATTTTTTTATTTTAATCTTCTATAAATATGATATGAAATAAAATTAAGTTAAGAAAATTATTGTTACACATAATAAATTTTGATATAAATAAAATCATTGTTAATAATAATTTTAAATTTTAATTAATATTCACTGTCAATGTTAAAAACTTGTACTATCATCCAATAATATTTTTTCACTTTATTGAATGAGTTTAATATCTCATATATTGGTGAAATGCCTTAAATGATGTGAAAATATATCATCAAATATTAGTATAAATTTTTTATCTTAACAATGTATATAATTATCAAGTAAATAATTAATTTAATGTATTATTTACCTTAATTTTTATAATAAAAATGAAAAATGAAAAATGAAAACTATAATAAAAATCAAGAGATTGACATGGCAAATGCTAGAGCTGTCAAAGTGGGTCGTAATCCGCGAGCCAGCCCGGCTCGACCCACCAAAATGGTAGGTTGAGCCAGTAAAATTTCAACTCATATAAAAGTGTGTCAATTTGACCAAATCCGTATAACCCGCGGGTTAAGTGGGTTCAGGCCGGGTTGGAAGTCGGTTGGCCATTTTTTTTAAATTTTTTAAAAAAATAAAGTTAGCATTAGTGAGAAGTGATGGGTAACACTAACAAATAATAACTACACTCTATGATGTATAATATATAATATCTTGTGAGGTTGCTTAATTATTATGTTTTACTAATCTTAACTACTACCTAATAGGATTATAGGTTATTAATTGTTACTACTTTAGTGAAGCTTTGCTTGTTGTGTTGAATTTTGTATGTTGTTCCCTTTGTTTTGCATAATTTTTTTTTGTTTTTGTACAATCAAAGTTTCTGATACTAGTGTATATACAATCTATTTAATTTTTTTAACATTTTTGGTATTTTAAATTAATTTTAAGATTTTTTTTATTTTTTCTCTAATTTTTTTATTTTTTATTATTTTTTAGTGAGCCAACCCGTTAAACCTACCAACTCGGGTGGGTTAAGCCAGGTTGGTATTTTTATGGCTCACCAGAAAAGTGAGCCAGTCTGTATAACTAGTTTTGGCCCGTGATTCGTCACCCGGGTTGGCCCACTTTGACAGCTCTAGCAAATGCTAATATAATATGTTTATTTACTACTAGATTAAATTACATAAACATAAGATGAAAAAATTTTGGGTATGCATGTTCCATATTACAATTTATTTGTTCCAGTTTTTAATTTATTATCTTTTATCTAACATACTACTATGTATATTTATATCTAAATAGTTATATTAAATAAATTAATTATAAATACTTATAATATTTAGTTGTCATATAAAAATAAAAATAGAATCAATATTAAACATTTTAAAATTGAATCAATTATCATTTAATAAAATTTATATAAATTTGGTATGAAAACTTTTTTGCAAAATAAAAAAAAATACAGAAACACAAATCATGATATATTAAAAGAAGATTTATTTAAAAATAATAATAATAATAACAATAATGAGTTTGAATAATATTAAAGTAACAATAGGTTATTATTTTAAATATTAAAGTAGAATTGCTATATGGTACGAAAGCGAATAGTATGAACAAATTACGAATCAAGGCAATTGGTGAAAGTAAATGGATTTTGCAAAGTAATATTTGAGGTTTAATAGCATGACTGTATAGTGCAATTGGAAACACTCGTTCCTACTGTTTTAGACCAAATAACACAAAGCAGTTTCATTATAATATCATTATAATCTCACAAGGGTGGATTAGGCACTTCTGAAGATGCTGGGCATGTGGGATGACGTTCCGCGAAATGAACTCCTCTCAAAAGGAACCTAATCTGCCTGGGAACTATTGGATAGGAGTGGTTTGGTAGGCTTTGAGTATGGTTCAGCCCTAAGGAGGAGAGCAGCCTCCTGACAAGACCCTAGTGGAATCCTAGATTAGAGACAAAGGACCCCCTGCTAGACGCTTAGACAAGTAGCCGCCCTTGAAGTGAAAAAACCAATGAATGAGTCCTAGGTTCATACAAATATAGCAAAGATTTCCCCTAATAGCCTATCACCCATTTCCCATTTTACCCATTCTAAGTAACTATATGTGCTGCAAGATCTGCCTAAAAGTTGTCACGTTATCCTAGGTTTGAGAGATGTCCTTGTCAAGTAGTCAAACCCCATGTTGTCCACTAGACCGCTGGACAAAGGTGATTCTAGCCTTGAGAACCATGCATCTCAGGGGTTTTAGGGAGAGTGAAGCCTCGAGTCTAGGGAGAGTGACTAAGAACCCGAACCAAAGCATCCAGAGAGCATAGGAAGAGGGAGATCTTTGTTCATCCCACCAGAGATTCCTTAGGAGGTCATACTTCTTCACCTCTCAAGTTGCTCTAGGACGGTGGTTCCCTTCACATGCTACTCACATTTTCCTCTAAGCTTATGATCTCAGAATCTTGTGATTTGGATTAGAGATTAATCTCTCTTCTTCAAACGGTGTTGAAACATATGGCGACTCCACTGAGGAGGATTTATGAGCAATAGCACTCTGTGATGATCAACACCCCCAACTGAGTGAAAAGGTTCGAAGATGTTGGGTAAGGAGTCACAAAAGGTGGTGTTTGACGCAGCAACAGCGTCATCAAGGATGAAGGAGCTGCCCATTGATGGAGAGTCATAGAAGGTGGTGTTTGACATAAGAGCGGCGTCGTCAAGGGCGACGGAGCAGAAGGGAAGCTTCGTTCCTGGGAGGGTGTGAAGTTATGAGTGGAGGGCGTCGCAAGTGAAGATGCTCCCGTCAATTCCTAGCTGTAGATCTGAGACATGTCAAGCACAAGCCAGGAAAGGGATAACTCAACAATGGGATGCTAAAGCCACTAATTGAGAAGGAGGGAGGAGGTCTTGCAGTCAAAACAGAAGGAAGAAAAGCTAAAAGGAGAGTTAGTGAAGAGACAATGTTAGAATGATCAGTTAGAATGATGCTGGACCAAGAGGGAGAGTCAGAAAATAAGGAGAAGGGTACTTATTGAAAAAATGGAAGAGTACCAAGATGGACGAGTAAGGCTTGAGATGATTCTTGATGGAAGACGCTGTGATAGAAAAGGGAACATAGTAGAACAAACACCCAAACGTAAGAGCAGAAGAATAAGGGGAAAGAAAAAAAAAAGGGGGGTGATCTTGAAAACAAGTGCATAAGCCAATCAAGTCTTTCCAAGAAGTTTACTACAAGGAGCTGATTTCGGGGAGAAGAGAAGACCAAATGCAAGGACTCCATAGTAGGATGCCCAGCCTACAGTTAAGCAAATCAGCTACTAACAAGGCTTAGGCATGATTGCTATCATATTGGGTCTACAAGAAAGCTAAGTATACAATACTCTTGATTTTATTCTTGTTAAAAGAAGGAAAACATGATAGCCCAGACTTTAACATGTGTTTCAGACATTATTCTCACTTGTTACATAGTCTTTATGTGGTTTCATTACCATTTTATAGCTCTATATTTGTTATTACCAGAACATTTTCATGATACCTGCTGCGTATTTGATGCTTGCATTGCTGATATTACATTATCGTTATTATTGATATGGCTGAAAAAAAGAAGAAGAAGAGAGAGAACCGCTTGTATAATGATTATAATGCTACACATTGATTCTTGCTTTTGCTGTTATTACTGGCAACAAAATCTGTACATAAATGCCTGTGTGAATGCTTGTATGGGAGCAAGAAAATTGTGTGAATGCTTGTGTATGTAACACTCTACTAATTGAATGTTATGCTTAAGTCATAGCATGAAATTAGGTAGATTGTGTTACCGTATTGATACTCTGCTTACTAATTACTTATCATGTCATGTCTTTTTCTTTCTCTTTTTTTTTTTTTTTTTTAAAATGGACAAAGTGGTGCGCTGTATACAACAGACATGATCAACATCGTAGAACATAACAGAGTTGACAAAAAGGCACAATAGAAAGAATACAGACAGGTAATACATCATTAACTGTATACATATATATATATATATAGGTTAGAAGCCGAAGCTTCAGTTTATGTACAGATATAAAATAGGATACAAAAGTGGGGCTGGTGTAGCAAAAAGAACATAGGGCCCGTGTCAATTAAAATAATCCTACTAGGTCCTCCGAGGACATCCTGAACTAGCTGATCCACGTCTATGGCCCAATACTACCAAAAAAGGGCCATGCTATACAATACCACCCACAATTGGGACCTACTCAGTCAGGTAGCCATTGGCCACACCAGGCTCGGCTGGGGAGTAGTCCATACTAGGTCCCGAGAAGGAGGATGATGAGCCAGTGGCCTCCGAAGGATCGCTCTCGGAGCTGAGTAGGATGTCTGGAATCATCTGTGGAGGAGACTCGGGCAGAGGATTGGCAGGTGCTGTAGGTGCTGGAAATGCAGGAGGAGGGTGTGCCATATGCAACAGGACCGCAAAGTATGGAGCAGCAGGATCAAAGGCAGGATGAAATAGAGGGATAGCAAAATTCCTATTACTAAAAAAATAAAGACGGAAATTGCAGGAGCCAGTGATGTACAGCGAATCCACTACGGGATCATGGTAAAGCTGCAGGTCCAGAATCTCAATGAAAAGAGTGGCCGTCGAATTCATCACCAGCGTCTAAGAATGATGCGGAAATGTAACACGAGATGAGAATTTACAGAAATTCTTAGTAGGGTTTGCTTATGGCGTTTAATTGACGTCACATTCATTCTCAATTGCCTCGGTTTTTATGTAATTGTAAAAACATGGGTTCACACTAAACTATCCATATTTAATAAGTTTAAGAAAACGTCTGAGCCAATATAAAGTTCAGTTTTACGTTAAGATAGTATAGGAAATAGAGTAAACTATTAAGTAGTAATACAGAATAATAAGCAGAATAAATAATCATACAGTAATAGATAAATATAACAGCCAATTTGTAAGCATCATATACTAACTATTCAATGCAAATGGCATATAATGACTATTCAATGCAACCATAAAAATCTCATTCTTGAGCTTATCTTCATAAACTTTTCCATTACTTGGTCCCCTGGGAGTTCTTGGCCATTTTAGACTCCTGGGTAATAGTCTGCTTTTCAGGATCGAGCTCGTTCCTATACAGGAATAACAGGTTTACTTTTCATAACCTTTCCACCGATCTATTCCCCTTAACTTTAATCCGAGGCTGACCCAAGTATCATGGAACTTTCATCATAACATAATCTTTATGTTCATCATAACATAACCTTTATGACTTTCTTGAAAATGCATATGCATCTAAATGTAGAATATAACTCATGCATAGACTTTACCGAAGTTTCGACAATATAACGGAACGTATCCGCTTTCCCCTAAATAGTGCCAATACTCAGAATACCCATTTTTCAAAGAAATCATAATACTTTGGTCATATCTCAAACATTAACTCATGGCACAAATTCTGCAATTAAAATATGGTTGCTGTCTCAATACTTGCATTCAACCCGATTTTTGTAAATCAAGCCATAATTTCTATTTAACTCATCTGGACCTCAATTTTGGATATGTTAAAGTGTTATTTGTCTATTTTCCAACCTCTTTGGTCCCATCTAATTTTAATAAATATAGCTCAAGTTATTTAAGTTTTATCCTGGCCTGCCCTGTAGCTAGCCAGAATTACACTCTTAACAGTAAAAATCCATTAAAAATTGAAAATTGGCTCAAGTCATAAGAAATTGGTATTATATTAAAGCTAACAGGACAATCTTTCATTTTCAAAAAGTTCTATTTCATTTGCCTTAGTAGGGCTCGAGTTATAAGCCCCCAAATTTAACCTTCCTGAACTGCCCTATTTTGTCCCAGTTTGGACGTAGGGCAAATTCTTCGAAACACTGAGAGCAAATGGGACCGTACCAAACTTGGAATTTTCTTATGGGATGTTCCTCTATGTGTAATATTTCTAACAAAGTTAGTTTCACTCAATTTGAAGTTGTGTAGGGTAAATTACACCCTTCTTAACTCATACTGCCCAGATGAAAGTTCTAATTCCTAGGTCAAACTTCAAAAATTCATATCTCTCTCAATACTAATCCAATGGCCTTATATTATATATGTATGGAAATCTCTGAATGTCTAGTTTCATATAAAAATAGTTTCATTGGATTTAATTTGCTGTAGGCGAAGCCGTACGCTCCACCGTACGGGCTGCCGAGATAGTTTAGTCTTCTAGCCCCTCACATCTTCCTATTCTCACCATTTCCTACTCCTTAATCAAATTTAAACATAAAAACAGCCAAAGATCATCATATCTATTCATTAATCACATCAAGAAGTGAGAAGATAGAACCAAAATCAGTCACCCGCAATTAGAATATCAAGAACAAAATTGAACCTCTACCTCTTTGAAGTGTGATTTTGTTAGGTGTTGAGCTAAGTGTTGAAGTTTGAATTAATAGAACCTTGTTAAGCTCTTAGGAGTGATGGAGTTAGTTGAGAGGAGAAGAGAAGAAGAAAGCTAAAATCAGAAGAGAGAGTGGCATAATTAATGTGGGAATAAGAGAGAAAAAATCTGATTTAAGCATTGAAGAGGTAGTTAGCTTTATGAGTTTTGATTGGTTGAAATTTTGTGAGTGAAGTTCAGCCATGTCTCCCTCTTTTGTGGCCAAATTATTCTTCACGTCGCCTAAAAGTGGAACTCGCCTCCATTCTATCTGAAATCGGAAATCGTCTCTATTCAGTATAAAGTTGGAACTCACGTCCATTTTATTTAAACTTGAAGCTGAAGTCGGATGTCGTACCTCATGATCATCTTATTTGAGACCTGGACATAAATTCGAAGATCGAAAATAATGTCCATTTTATTTGAAGCTTGGGAATAAAGTAGGACATTGGAACTCGTGTAAATTGGTCGAACTTGGAGTCCAACTCAGAGATTCGATCTCGTGTCCATTTCTAGTTTGAGATCAACTCTTAGGTCAGAACTCATGTCTTATTTTGGTTGAACAATCAACGATAAAGTCAGAACTCATATCCTATTTATTTGAAGAATAAGGTCAGAAATCGGAAATCATAGTCATTTCATTTGAGACTTGGAGATGAAGTCGGAGGTCGAAAATTTGAACATTTCACTGAGATGAGGTCGGATGTCGGAAATCGGGGGACATTACAGTGTGGAAGTTAGAGTTTGAGGAATATTTAGTGGTTGTAACACATGAATCTTTCTGCTTGACATTGTGCGGACTGCATTGAAAAATGTATGAATACAATAAAATTTAAGGTATCCAAGTGAAAGTCTTGGGAACACCTATTCTTGAGCATTTTCAATGTAAAGGGAAACTAATCTTTTGATGCTAAAGGAATGGAAAATAGCTCTGCAAAACGTAATAGGATTTCTAAAGAAGAGGACTACACATAAGGACATGTAAATGATCAGAAATTCTTTTAAGCCAATATCATTTCAAAGAAGCTTGTCAAGTCCAATGTTAAATCTCTCATGGGTAACTAGAGCGTCTTTTATAGCAGCAAAAATCTTGATATGCTAGTTTTATTGCCTTTCTGCCCTATTATTGTTCTGTCATGAGCTGGCCATGATGTGTTATCCTTCTTGGTATTGCTACTTTCGTAGCTTTCTGTGTAAGTATGAATTTTGTTCATGTAGCGTAACTTATTCTTCATGAACTGATATAACGTATTGCTATAAAGGCTTTAATGCTAAGTGTGAACCAGAAAGGTTAAGTGAACGTCTTTATTTGACAAATTGATTTTAGAGATGAAATAATAGAGAAGACAACGAATGCTATAAGAAGGAGTGTGACAAGTGTTAGGAAATATGACATGGTTCTGGACGTTCATGCATTTACTGAAAGGAATAAGATGCTCGAACAAAGACAATGGACAAGAGCAACAGGACGTTATGATACTGTGATATGAGTGATGGATGTTATGATGCCGTGATAAGGATGCTGAACGCTATGACATCGTGATCAGAACAATGGATGCCATGATGTCCTGATAAGACATATGCTGCATGTTTTGTTGAGAGTGACAGATGCCATGCTAAAATGTGATGAAAGTGACTGACGCTATGACAACAATGGCAGATGCTGTAGTGAAAATGTAAGCCATGATTGAACGGACGCTCATGTAGAAGAGCCACTCACTGGGCTAAAAGCTTGCACAAATAGCTGTTGTGTTTTGCTAAATCCAAAGGCAAAGAAGGCTATGGCCCATCAGTTCCAAGTATGTTAAGAATACCTTATTTAACATTAAACATGCACTTCATCACATGCGCTTCATCCTTCACATGAACATGTATTACGTTTCTCACATAAACATGCATTCACTTTCTCATATGAACATCAAGCATATTAGAATATCATGTTTTAAATGCAGTTATGGTATGCTTCTGAGAAAACCATAAGGTAGAAGACTTATGACATTTGTAGCAATATGACTAGCATGACATGATCTAGATAGACATAGCATAATGAGACAAGTAAAGTTAACAGAGTATGACCATGGTCTGAATAGGTAAAGTCATAAATGGATAGGTCAAGGAAAATAGGGATAATAAAGAAAAGGTTTAGGAATTCTGAAAGTAAGCGCTTATAAGGATGAGTGTTTCGGTATTCATGAAGTCCAGGGCCAAGGGACTCATGAATCACACTCACTCGCATGCCTAACATGATATGCGTTTTGGTAATTAGAGTCCCGAGGCCGAGGGTGCTCTAGCATGCTATCATGGTTGCCCAACATGTGAACACTAAGGCATCTTGGCTCCAAGAACACATGCTTATATAGAAAAGATTCCTTCTAAGGTGCAAAGGTAAGTTGCACGAAGGAACTTCTGATATAAAAATCCTAAAGGTGCAAGGTATAGTGCATGGGGTAGGTCCTAAAAAAGCTGCAGTGTGCACAAAAGACTAATAGGAAATACAAGAGAGGAGGAATTGTGTAGGGTGATGATGCTCTCCTCCCTAGAAATACATCAGCGGGGAAATGGTGATGAAGGATATAGATACTGTGATAAGGAAAAAAGCCATGGCAAAATACGCACCTGAGTGAGAAAGGCCATTTATAGTGCAAGAAGCCCATCCTGGAAGACATTGCATCCTGTTAAATCCAGAAACTAAAAAGAAGACAGGTCTCATTGATTTCAGGACAAGTTCAAAGGAATACGGAGGGACGGTGTAGGGCAATGACGGCCCTTTCCTAGAATGTAAAGCCCACTTGGCAAGGCTATTGATGGTATTCCGTGGGGCTAGAGGCAAGAGGCCCAGGGAAGCACCCCTATGCCAACCTCAAACATAGGATGGTCTCGGTACATAGTATCCCTGGGCTGAAAGGGAGATCCTATGTTCACCTCCTATAGATTGCTTCTTCGAAAAAAAAAAGAGAGAAAGAAAAAAAGAAAAAAAGAAAGAGAAAAAAAAGGGAGAGAAAAGGGAATGATGATGAACCAGAAAAGAAAAGAAAAAGGCAAAAAGAAAAAATGATGTATACAGAAAAAGAGAGAAAAAAGAAGGAAAAAGTAAAAGAGAGAAAAAGAAAAAAGAGAAAGAATCATGATTAGGATATATATGCATAAAAAAAAGAGAAAAAATGAGATAGGAGAAGCAATAACCAGTGCCCATTACGAGTAAGTGTTACGTGAAAGCGTCGTGCGTTATTTGCAAATTTGGGGACAAGAAATTTGCAAAACACATTTACCCAACCCAAACATAAGAAGGTTCAGTTGCCGCTATATGGAATTTCAAGGCCTAGGAAATTCTGTAAGCACCTTCTTACAGGAGCCTACCTATATTGCCTAAGTGTCTCAGTATTTAAGGGATCCAGGGCGCAAAGGACACCCTTAAAACACGCTTAGAGCCTCATGCCCCTAATAATCGGCAACCTCTAGTTTGGCAATTTGGGACCAAGAAATTATCCAAAGGAGGCCCAGTTCATAGTCCCAACATATGAACATCATGGCACTTTGGGTCCGGGGCAAGGGATACCAAAGGCATGTTCATATGGTCCCCCTCCTTCCATAGTTCTAGGAACGGAGCACGAAGGAGAAAAGATAACATTAATCCCTCAAGTTGCAAGGTACGGAGCATAGGGATTAGTGTTGTAAAGTCCCTCAAGATGCAAGGTTAGGAGCACAGGGACATAAAAGTCCTTAAGATGCTAGGAACGGAGCATAAGGACTCAAAGCAAGATAAGCCCCAAGCTGCGAGACACTCTCCGCACAGGGCAAAGCGTGAAAAAGGTGCATATAGGATTATAAAAGCCCTCATAGTGTAAAACAGTATATATATGTTTATAGGTACATGCAAAATCAGAAAAACACACTAAAAAGATAATAACTGAGCCTGCATGCAAAAGAATCATGCTAGAGGAATGCAATAGAGGACTTTTGGTAGTCCTAAAAGTGCTAAAAAGATGTGAAAAGCAAAAGAGGACTTTTGTCAGTCCTAAAAGTGCAAATAATGAACATGAAATGATACAAAAAAGGAGCCTTTGATGGTTTCAAAAGTACAAAAGGTCTTGTCAAAGCCAAGTTTGACATCTCAATGGTTCCAAATTGACAAGTACTGAAAAATGCAAAAAGGGGAACTTCTTGTCGTTCTAAAGGTGCAAAGGAATGAACGAAATATGAATCTGAACCTTTAAGTGTTTTAAAATGATTACAAGGTTATGAATCAGGAAAAAGGAGCAAAACACAAGATCCAACATCATGGGCAGTAAAGGCCTCTCGAGTCTCCTTACTATGATCTTGAAACATGCAAAAGACGAGCAAGATACAGCTAAAACTCTGAAAGGAGCAGATTATGTAAAAGTTGCAAGAAAGTAGTAAAGAATGAGATGATGCTCAAGGAAGAGTCACATGAGATTCTTAAAGGTGCAAGAAGGAAATAATGTGTGAAGGAAAATCATATGAAGGCTCTTAAAGATACAAGAAACAGAAATGATGCACAAGAGGAGAATGATGCAGGCTCCTACAAGGTGCAAAGATAAAGATATGAAACCAGAGAAGATGTTCTAGAATGTAGAGCATCATAAATCTTGCAGATGAAAACAAGGTGAAGACACTTGTACAATAAATGAAATAAAGCAAAGCCATGAGTTGTGCCTAAGGGATATTGGTGAATGCAACTAGATGTAAAAAGAGAAAGATCCAAATTTCAGTATAAGTAAGGATGTCTTGAAGGACAAAGTGAAGAAAAGTACAAATGACAAAGCAAGGTATTATGTTCTTGTAACAAGGGGAGTATTACGAGTTCATTGAGTGTCAAGCCTATTATAAAGCCACAAAGAAACATGACAAAAGGCTAAGGAAATTAGCAAAATACAAGGGAACATCAACAACAACCTATTTTCATCTTAAAGGAAAGACGGTCGAGCTTTGCATCATTGTGGCGAACTTCAAGTCCATGGCTGGAAAATGGATGAAAAGCTGAGAAAGTTTCTTATTAAAATAAGCAAAGCAAACAACCTTCTTAGATACAAATTCTGATGAGGTACCATAGATCACTTCAAGAGTAGCTTGGTGTAAAGTGAAGACACATAATAAACCAACCTAAGGAGCAAAGTTTCAAAGCTTCCTATCTGTCAAGATCTACCACTGGAATGATGCAACTAAAACTACATGTAAGAAAATGTGCTAAATGAAGTGTCAGAAGAAAATGACATCCATGAAGAAGTTTGTTGCTAAACAACTGAAGTAGACACGAGTCTGATCTTAATTCTTGAGACACTAGAGGGCTGAAAGGTGCCTTATGCCCCTTGCCAACAAGCAAGCAAAGATGAAAGTACCGAGGATCTGATGTAGCAAGAACAAGAAGAAGCAAAACTAGAGTACAGATGAAAGACGCCCAAGATGCATGGAATATGCACAGTGAGAGAGCTACGCCCTCCTTTCATGTAAGGGGGCTAATGTTTCAGACCAAATAACATGAAGCGGTTTCATTATAATATCATGTAAAGAGTTATGAAGCCAATGATCTCACAAGGGTGGGTTAGGCACTTCTGAGGACGCTGGGCGCGTGCGATGACGCTCCGCGAAATGAACTCCTCTTAAAAGGAACCTAATCTACTTGGGAACTACCGGATAGGAGTGGCTTGGTAGGCTTTGGTTATGGTTCAGCCCTAAGAAGGAGAGCAGCCTTCTGATAGGGACCCTAGTGGAATCCTGGATTAGAGACAAAGGACACCCTTGCTAGATACTGAGACAAGTAGTTGCCCTTGAAGTGAAAAAACCAATGAATGAGTCCTAGGTTTATACCAATATAGCAAAGATTCTCCCTAATAGCCTATCACCCATTTCCCATTGCACCTATTCTAAGAAAGTATATGTGCTGCAAGATCTGCCTAAAAGCTGTCACGTTATCCTAGGTCTGAGAGATGTCCTTGTCAAGTAGTCAAACCCCATGCTGTCCACTAGACCGTTGGACAAAGTTGATTCTGGCCTTGAGAACCATGCATCTCAGGGGTTTAGGGAGAGTGAAGCCTCGAGTCTAGGGAAAGTGACCAAGAACCCGAGCCAGAGCGTCCAGAGAGCATAGGAAGAGGGAGATCTTTGTTCATCCCACCAGAGATTCTTTAGGAGGCCATACTTATTCACCTCTTAGGCTGCTCCAGGATGGCAGTTTCCTTCACGTGCTACTCACATTTTCCTCTAAGCTTATGATCTTAGAATCTTGTGATTTGAATTAGAGATTAATCTCTCTTCGTCAATCGGTGCTGAAACACCAATTTATTTCGTACCAAAAATCTTTTCTCTCATGAGACAAGAAAGGATATTTTAGGATAATTAAAAAAAATTCATTAAATGGGGAGTGATAATAAATAATAAAATGTGTCAATAATCATTCTGTGTTATATTTATGGCTCGTCGCCTGTATGAATCATGAATAGAGAAAGAATAGGTCAAATCCTGCATATTCAAATCTATATAAAATCCCTGCTTGTGCCTGCTATTACTGACGAGGACGGCTACTTAGAGCACCTGTTTGCTAAGCTTTTGTCGAAAGATATGACAAAAAGCATCATTTAAAATTCCTAAAATCTCAGCGCAGAAAAGACATAGGTTCTACGATCCCAATAATGCCTCTAATTCCGCATAACTTTAAAACGGAGAATCCTCATCAACGTCAGAAATCGACTTCTCCCGTTAAAAAATCTGAACAAAGTACAAGAGATAAAGTTACAATTTAATTAGAAGAATTAGAACCACAATGATGGGAGATAAACTTTAGAAATACTGTTGAGTACAATTTTAGAACTAATTTAAAATTGGAAAACTTATTAAGAAAACTGATTATTAAAAATTAAAAAAGAGCACGATGTATAAAATATATATCTTTAAGGAAGAAGAATTTCCTTAGCTTCCAGCAAAACCGAAGATGCTTCCTTGCAAGATCCGTCCACTCAATTTATCGTGGGGCACTTGATTAAACAATTCCTTGCAAGAGAAACACAGGAATTTGATTTAGCATTACAGAACAGAAAACCAATATTAAAACTCAGAATACAAGGTTAGTAGAACAATGACAAAAACCAAAGCTTTTTTCATCCGCATCGTGAAATATAATTGATGAACCTTAACTTTTATGCTTCAAACCAATTTAGATCTCATCTTTTTTATTTTTCAATCAAGAATCTTAAATAATTTTGGTCATCGAAAAAATTTTATCTAATAAATTAAAATTACATGTCATTAATTTATATATTTGTTTAATGACATGCCATCAAATTAATATTGATAAGATCGTTATTTTGGTGTTACATTAAACAATTCCTTTCATAATCATCTTTAAGTCTTTATTTTGAATGATTATACTTTCATGATTCTCTCAGTTTTTGTCATATTATTATTATTATTATTATTATTATTATTGTTAAGGATAGTTTGTACAGGTCCAACTCATAGGGGCTCAACAAGATGAAGTTGCCCTAGTCGCCTCACTACAACACCAGCTTTTATTATAGGTATAACTAAAAATGAATTGTTAAAAAAAAAAATTGATATAACAAATTATTGTTGTTATATATAAAACGAAGTAATTTTCATTCAACTTATGAAAATACTTGAAAAAATGTAGTATGAATTTTGATTTGAAAAGTACATTTTAGTATTTAAAACACATTGTCTAGTTGATATTTTCCAACATCTAGTTGGTATTTTTCAATACTAAGTAGACATCCAAAGTTGACTTAATGACATTGATATCCTTAATTGGAACACTTAGAAGTTAATAACATGATATCATTTTATATCTCAAGTTGATCTTCTTTTACAATATTTTTCTCAGCAAAGATACAAAAGAAGATGAATGATACAACTAGTAAAAATGTTAGCTGCTTACGAAAAAAAAAGCTCACAAAAAATTTGAGATAGACATAAAATAAAATGATATGAATAAAATACTACAACTCTTCTGACTTTAAGAGGATAGAACCCGCTGGAACAAAAGCAAGGAAAAAACAAATGAAAGACCCACTCCAAATATACAATGATTGAAGTATTTTGAAATTTATTTCATACAATATACGAAAGGAATATTTCAATTGTTCGAAAAAAGTTAACAAATTCATTCATTTGAGGGCTCAAGCAGATCTATATTGGGTTTTAGTGGGCTAAATAGAGAAGTATTGTGTTTTTAAAAGATTTAGGAAAATATGGTGTTTTAAAAAAAAAATCGCATTAGGTGGCCACAAATTTTAAGAATTTGTGGCTTAGTACTGTAATTTCATAAAAATGTGGTGCTTTATTGCGATTTTAGAGAAAGAAATAATAAAGAATTAATAACTTAGTCAGATGCTTACCTATAAATAGATTGGCATCCTACTCAAGTGTTTGTAAAGTATTGGTGAAGGGTTTATAGTGTTTGAGAATATTTGAGAGTGTAAGATAGTTTTTAAAAAGTGAGTGAAAAAATTATGGATAGCAATATAGTTACTGCAATTGTGTATTTCAATAGTTCTATTACAACAATTGATGAAAGTGCGATGTTTGGGTGTAATTATCCTATATAAGTATACCTTTCCTATTAGTTGTATGCCCTAGAGCTGATATATATATATATATATATATATATATATATATATATATATATATATATATATATATATATAATTCCTATTAATGACAATTTATTATTCTTTTATTCACAATTTGTGTATGTTTATTAGAATAAGTCCATAAGATACTTATTTGATACTTCATTCTCAAGAGTTGAGAATATAAGTGACAGAGTAATCTAGTACAAGATCTTTAAAATAGTTCACTATCATAGGAATGTTAATTGGCCATTATTATTCCGGAAGATTGTCACCTCTATCTGTTTCCATGATTAGTAGAATGTACTAATGAAGATGGAATAGTGAGTCTCATGCTATACAACATTAGATGTCAAAATAGATATGTGGACACTTATATGATAAGTGGGTTGAACGTGACATATCGATAATATTCACATGGTATTTTACTAATGTCAATGAAATATTATCTAGATCATATTAGTGCATATAATCCTTTGACTTGAGATGGCATAGTTATCTTGTACGTAGGTAACTATAGTTTGCTATTGCTTATATACTCGTGCTATACATTAGTATTAGACAGTTTGTGGCTATAATTAGTTACATATGGAAATAGGTGAACAGTCAAAAAAGAATTCATTACCTCGAGTAAACGAGGACACGTCCTATGGATATGGGATTATTCTTGATCATGAAATCCTTGGCCAAGGTACTTGGACTTAAATTAAAAGAGTTCCTATTTCATGTCTTATTGATCAAAGAATAGAAACCTAGATAGTTCATATGGTCTAAGCTATAGGGTTTGACATTATCCATGACCCTAGCTGGGTCGGGATGCTATAATGAAAGGATTCGAGTGCATGGTAAATATAATCGTTGGTTCATCAGAATATTCTAATTGATATATTTGTCCTTACTTGGGTGGTCATGGCATGCTGTGTTAGGTGTTACCCATGAATTATGAGAGCTAAGGGTATTATGGAAATTTTACTTAGGTACGGAAATGAGTTTTCGATAAAATCAAAAGGTTGATTTTATAATCTCATTGCTAATTAGAGATGAACCTAGTTAGTCACACACAATAGGACATGTACTCGTCAAGAGTGAATTAATTCTAATTAAAATAGTTAATTAGAATTTAATTATTGGATTAGACTTGCAATTTGATTGCAGAGTTGCTAGCACATCTCGAAGTCAAGTCCAGGGTAAAGGTGGATCCTCACAAGGAAGTTTCTGTAAATGGAAAGTCTACATTTTAGAACCTCATACCAAGGGCATTTTGGTTTTTTCTAATTTTGGGTTAATATAAGACATGAGAAGACTTATATATTAATAAATGTTAATTTTTTTGGTGAATATCAAAAAATTACATTAGCTTATTTAAAGTAAGAAATATTTGAGAATTAATTCTATTTTAAAGTAGTCTTTGTTTATAATGGGAATCAATTGGGAATTGATTATGCATAAATATCGGCCCATATTTTGCAAAAATGTAACCTTAGAGAAAAGAAAAGGAAAGGCCACTATTGATTATAATAAATAGATAGAGGAGGTTGAGGGTCAAAGAGAAGAGATAGAAACCTTTGAGCATAAAAGCTTTTCTCCTTTTGTTGAAAAACTCTCTAGCACTACCACCCACTTCAATAGTCATATAAGGTTCTGATTCTTCAAGAAGGCAACAAGGAACGGATCTTGGATTGACAAGAGGAGTTCCTTGGCGAATCATGTTCATGTGAATGAGTTAGAGGTCGTGCGGTTGTATGACTGTGTGTTCGTGAGACAAACATCAAATTTCTATAGGAAATCGCTTTAAGAAGTAAATGTCTCGTACAATCTTTTATAATTTCAGTTGTTTACATTATCTAAATAATACGAGGTGATACCAAACTTATAGGATATGATTTCATGAGTCTCTTTTGATCCTATATGAATGTGCTCATGTGATGAAAAGTTTTGTTTGTTCATTCCACTGCTTTTATTTCATAGTTTTCTAACATTGCCGACACTATATCATTAAAGAAACTAAGAGTTGAGTTTTCTCAAAGCATAAATGTTGACTTTCAGAAGAGAGTAGAAAAAAATATGACATATGTGTCCAATCTCAAATGTTTACAGGAATCTAAAATTTCGAGCAGTTACGATAAACAGTGATAAGGATATGAGAGTAATGTTTAAGATATATTGTTAATATTTGACTTTCAATGCGCTCATGGAATTGTATGTTGACTTCGAAGAAGTTGTTGCTCAAGTTGGTCCTAGTTAGCTAACTAGTATTACAATGAATTTGTTCCTAATTCATACCCGGTGAGCGTTATTATATTTTGCTTTACTAATTCTTATTTCAAAATTAATATGTATTATTATTATTATTATTTTCCTTTTATTATTATTATTATTATATCATATACAAAGTATGCTCTACACTTCATCTTTTTAAGGATCCTGTATATCAGAAATATATATATAGCTAATAATCTTTATTAATTATTATTCTTTTTTATTATTATTTTTATTATTAGTCTTCTTATTGCTATTATTATATGAGATACAAAGTATGCTCTACACTTGCCTTTTTTTGATAATTCTATGTATCAGAAATGTATCTAACTAATGATCTTTTGTATTTATAATTATTAATTGTTAATACTAGCACTATGAAGAAGGTCTGTTGAGCTCGTTTCCAATAAAACGTGCAAAATGAGAAATTAGAGATAGTGAAAGTGATGACAATTACTTAAAAAGGGAACATGGAGTGGGGGATGATGATACAGAAGATGATGATGATATACCAAATACACAGACTATTTTTTAGCATTTAGAGGATCCTCCATCTTTCATATGTGATTTGGATCTTGAAGGTATGCATGCACCTAAATTTCCCAAGTATGCAAACATGGCTAGTGATTATACTATACACGATGAACTATGTGTGGGAATGTAATTTAACGATAGGAAGGTTGCAGTACAAGTAATCAAGCACTATAACATATCTAAATCGGTGGACTATAATGTGTGTGAGTCAGAATCAATGACTTTTTATTGTAAGTGCAAATACTATGACATGGGGTGCAATTGACTTGTTAGGGTCAATCTCAGAAAAAAGAGGGACATTTGGGAAGTCAAAAAGTATAATGTCCCGTGCACTTGTATTGTGGTGATGATTTCTCAAGATCATACAAAGTTAGATGCTGACATGATTATACAATACATAGAGCTAATGATACGAGCAGATGTATCCATTAAAGTAAAAGTTGTGATTGTAGAAATTCAATCTCGGTATAGATACACACCAACATGCTGGCAAACATAGACGGCGAAGTAAAAGGCAATTGAAAGAACTTATGGTGGCTGGGAAAAGTCATATGCAGTTTTACCCCATTGGTTGCAAAAATTGTGTTATTTTATGAGGTTCATATGTTGAGTTCAATACTATTGCAACTTACCATGGCACTGAGGAGCAACCGAATGATCGAGTATTTCGCTGAATGTTTTGGATTTTTGGTCATTGCATAAGCACTTTCAGGCACTACAAACCATTAGTCTAGATTGATGGGATACATTGGTATGGAAAATACAAAGGCACTCTATTGGTGGCGGTTGCACAATATGGCAATTAGAACATATTGCCAATTGTATTTGTAGTAGTCGATGGTGAGACTACAGATGCGTGGTATTTTTTTTTCTGCATTATCTATGCAGATATGTGGTGACTGAGACGGAGTTGACATTATTTCTGATCGGCAAGAGTCAATTAAAGCAGTAATTCGACATTGCCATAGTCAGTGGAAACCTCCAAGAGCATTTCATACATACTACATCAAACACATCGTAACCAATTTCTTGCAGAGATTTAAGAAGCCTTACTTATATCGACTTGTCGTGAGTATATGTAATTCCCAATTTAATTATCTCTATTTCTATTTGTGGTGTTATTTTTTCTTCTTTTTATGATATACTGACCACATTATGATTTGTAGGCTATTCTAGGACATAGCATGAATTTATTCTTCACAATGAGTGAATGCACTGGCATGGTGAAATATATACAAATTGGCTTGACGAAATTCCATGAGAAAAGTGAGTTCAATCCTTTAACAAAGGACATCAGCACGGCCATATGACCATGAACCTGGTCGAGTGCATTAACTCTTTGCTAAAGGGGGCTCGCAATCTTCCAATTACTGCCTTAGTTAGAGCAACGTACCTTCGGTTGGTTGAGTTGTTTGCTATTAAAGGTAGGGAGGCATATGCACGAAAAGCTACAGGTAGTATTTTTTTTGAAGCCACCACAACACAACTACGAGAAAACCAACAAGCAGCTGGAAGCATATGCGTTATTACTTTTGCAAGACAACATGAGAGTTTTCACGTTGAAGACCTATCAAATGGATCACAATTCAAAGTTAATATGAGGGAAAGGTCCTGTGACTGTGGCAATTTTTTGACGGATCGATATCCATGTCGTCATGTAATTGCTTGTTATTCTAATAAGTGCATTGGTTGACAAGTTTATGTAGATGACGTTTATAGGATGGATAGGGTTTGCAAAGTGTATGAGTGGGAATTCGGGGTTATAGGACACAAAAATAGCCTGAGAATTCATCCTAATCCCTAGTTGAAACATCCAGAGAAAGGTTGGCCTAGATCAACTCATTTCCTCAATGAAATGCATATGGCAGAGATGCGGGGACCAAACCATTGTGGCCTTTGTCAAGGTGAAGGACATAACTGCAGACAATGTCTCCATAGAAATGGGCTAACTTCCTTGATATGAGTGAAATGTTGTTATCTTTTATTGGCTAATGTAATTTGGACTTCTAGCTATTAATTTCAGTGAGACTATTTTATCTATAACGTATGATTGCTTTATTATAATTAACTAGTTAGATTATTATTTTAAATTATTACTTTATATTAATATTATCTATTATTTATAATACATAAGCTTGACAAAAATATTATATCATAATTTAAAGGACAAAAAGAAAAATTAAAGAGAAAAAAAGGGGGGGGAGAAGGACATCAAGATTGAAAAAGATGTAACAGTAAAATATAATATAAATATGATGATTATTATTACCAAAATACTTAATAAGTTATGTTTACTTAAAATATTTAATAAGTTAAATTTATTTAAAATATTTTTTACAAATATCTATTTATGTAATTTAAACTAATTAAATTAAATTAATACTAAGGTTACAATTAGGGTTAGAGTTAGAATTACGTGTACTATATATATGTACATAATAAGAGAAAATGTGCATAATACCTAAATAAATTTGAGATAGAGTATAAAAAAACAAAATTTAAAGGATTAAGCATACTAGATAGAGTATAAAAAAACAAAATTTAAAGGATTAAGCATACTATTTATTGTTTTTTGATGCTAGTGTTAGTGTTGAGTAAAAAATTATACAAGATCAACAAAAAATTATATAAGATCAACAAAAAATGCTGACTCCTATTTCCTTCTTCACTTCCTCCAGGTTGCAGGGGTGTATCTATCAAGCAGCTTAATTTTATCTAGCAATCTTCAAACATGGTCCATCTAGGATTTTTTGCTAGATGTCTGCCCCTAACTACCCTCATCTCTCCCACCAACCTTTTCTTCCTCTCCTTCGTCCTCATCCTCCTATTCCTCCTTTTCTGCTTCCTCATCTATTTGTCCCCCATGCTATGGCTCTTGGATAGATGTTGTCATCAAGTGTGAAATGGCTTTGACATCGCCCGTAGCTCTAGGATCCTGTAGTAATTCCATTATCATTTTATTTACTAACCCTAAATTTTCAGGAACTATAGGCACAAGTTGCTGAAATTCTTGTTGCAGTATAGGTGGGACTGGCCGATACACATCCCCATGGGCAACTGAAGCAGCACTTCCATATCTAGATTCAGCAGCATGAGATTGATCGCGTTGACGTGAGCTGATACCATGATAGTAGTGTAAACCATTGTCAACCGACCTTCTTCCCCATGAATAACCTTAATCACCGTGAGCTATTCTAGATGGTGATGGTGATGCTGAAAAGTTCATTCGATGCGGCTCCATCCCATGTCGCAGTGACATCTAGCCATAAGAATATTGCGGGTGTGCTAGAGGCATGTAACTGTATGGTGCTAGGGTGGTGGCGAGGGCATGTGGCTGAAAGGAGGATACTACCATAGTGCAAGGGGCATGTGGCCATAAGGAGGATATTGTAGGGATGGTGGGTGCATGTTGCTAAAAGGAGGATACTACTGGGGTGGTGGGTGCATCTCGACATAATATTGATGTAGAGGTAGTTGTGGAGATACCTAGGCATGCTGCTGCCTTAGGGGTAACTCCTATTGTCGTGGGCCTTGCAATAGGGCTTCGGGTGACAAATATTAACTCATAGCAAACTGAAAGTACCAATTCCAATATTGTGGAGATGGAGATGGATCATTGGAGGGATGATCATATAATATGTGCCCCTATCTATGGTCTTAATGTTGCAACCACTTCACGTACTTTTCGATCTAGTCAGTGGTCTATGCCCCCCTCAAAGTCTTTATTATGATATCCCTACAAACTTTTCAGATTGTTAGAAATATCTTGCTTTAGCCCAAATTGACGCATTATGCGGTTAGTTGAGTGCCACTCAATGATTTCAAAGCAGATAAGTGGACTGGTAGTTGAGCACAGTAGCCGCTTGTCCGCCAAGATATGCGGAATGATCCCATCAATGGCTGGATGGTGATATGGTTGCCATTGAAACTGGATTATAAAAGAAAATCACATCAATCTCAACAACTATATTGATTGCTACAATAATCTCTACAATTTTTTGATTGCTATCTCATCATATGTCATTAGATCCATATGTAGCCTTATATACTGCTCAGGCTTTAAAGGGAAATTATAGCCGGATCGATGTGTTTATCCATCTGTGGAATATTATATTAATTAGATACATATTCAGCAATAATAAATTAAAAAAATTATTAAATTAGGATAATTCTACCTAGAAGCTAGAGGAAAACGTGGTGGGGGATTGTTAGGAATGGGAGCCAAGAACGGGAGTTGGTGCCATGCCAATGACTGTAATAGCTGTAAGCAGCCACCGATTTCAAAAACTTGATGGCGCGTTGCACGGCATAAATTTCGATAACGTGCAGCGAGACATGCTGAACCCCAACTATACTCACTAACCTCTTGCAAATTTTCAAGTAACAAGAGAAATTTACAATGGATTAGAGATATGCTCTTATCCGGCATAAGTCACATCCCCAGTAGTCAGAGTATATAGCCGCGAGTATAACACTATAATATTTTATCAGGTATATCATGCCCAAGACTATTTAGTCTTTCTTCACATAATTAGTCAAACAACCAGGTCAATCTGATTGATGATTTGTGAATGTCATCTTCCTCAGGCCTAACACCAAGAAGGCTCTAGCATAAATTTTCAATCCCTTCTCTACTAAAAGATGTAGATCCAATAACAGCTCGACCATCAACACGGATCCTAAGCTGAAGTGCCATGTCTTCTAGCGTGATCGTACACTTGCCAATCGTAAAAAGTGAAATGTGTGTGTTTCTAGCCTCCAACGTTCAACCAACACACTAATAAGTTGGTCATTTGCCTCTAGGTGGTCCATCATAAAAGGAGTCAGCAATCGAGCATCCTGTAAGTAGTTATGAAATTTCAATGTTGGTTTCTCCCAATTCAATACGTGAGGCTGCAGTATTCTAATTTTTCTATTACAATTTGCAAAAACATAAAAGTAAAACAATTAGGAATTATAAATAAAAAAAAATATACTACTAATACATAAAGTAATACATAAACAAAAGGCAATACACATATCATCAGAAATAATGATATTATTATGACAATGATAATACTTTATTACTAGTACTGCTACTTTTTAAGTTCTATAAGGCCTAATTTGATAATTAGAATATAATATTATAAGCTAATTTTATTAACAAATAAATGAGAAATACTTGACTATAAATAAAATATTATAAACAAATAATAAATTAACTATTGATAATTTATATTAAAATTATATTTTTTTATAATGTAAAAATTCCTTAATAAATATATATTAGATATATTTCTGATACATATGATCTTTATAAGAGGCAGGTGTAAAGCATACTTTATATCTTCTATCGCAATAGCGGCAATAATAATAATAATAATAGTAATAATAATAATAAGTACTGAATAATAATAATATTTAATTATTACTCTAGCTAACATAATTACTTTAAAATATATATTAGATATATTTTTGATACACAAGATCCTCATAAGAGGCAAGCATAGAACATAGTTTATATCTTATATCGTAATAGCAACAACAATAATAACCAAAATAAAAATAAATATATTAATAATAATAATTATTATTATAACAACTAAATATTACTCTTTCATTGCAAATCATCTTCAAAATTTGCTCTCGTGCTATCATTATCTTATCCGCCCTTTCTTTATACCAACTATCATATTATTTTTTCTATTTTTTTCTCTGTATCAACTCACTAACTCTTCATTCTTTTAATTTTCACAAACTTTCACTACCTGACCTTAAACCTGACTCAACTCTTTCTCACATTTACTCTTGGCACACACTTAACTTTTTCAAATTTTTTAACTGTTGAAGGTATGTTTGTCTCCGCTCCTCTGTGTTTTATAGGAGAGAGTTAATACACTGTGTTGCTTGTGAAAACACAATATTTCTCAATTATATTATACATACCACTTATTGTAGAATACTGTTCCTTATACGTACCAATTATTTCTTAAACTTATTCACACAAATTGCAACACACCACTGCAAATTCCCCAAATTTGCAGTGATGTGTTGCGATTTTGAAAATGTGTTAGATGAAATTTACCATATTTCCCTAAGTTGTTTTTAAACACAATAAAACATCAAATATCCTATAAAATCCAATAGACAATCTAAAAAACCTCATTGGAGCAAATATTTAGCATTTTGAGTGATTATTTTGTGCTAAATTATGGAATTGTAAGGCCAAACATTTGTTGGACATAACCTCCATTCTATTGTTGCTGTGGAAAGAATCTGTTTGGAACAACTAAAATTTTTTACCATATAAAATACTTGGTTTGGGTATTTGCTTGGAAAAATTTGAAAATCTCAAAGTATTTGTTTCAAATAATTTAATAGAGGATTTGAAATAACAACCAAATGGTGAAATTTCTAAGTTTCTCCTCTTCCATGGTGGTCTCATCTAGAGGTGGAAACAGGCTAGACCATGCTCTAAACAGGCCAAGCTTGAGTCATAATACATTAGGCCTGAGCCTGGCCTATTACTTGTCAAAGGTCTCATTTTTGCCCAGATCTAGCCTATTTGGGAGTCTTGGCCTGACCTGAAGCCTATTTAAAAACAAAATAAAAATAGAAGTAACAAAATGAGATTAAAAAATAAAAGTAACAAGTCTAGCAGAATTATCCCAAACAAATTCAAAATGGTAGTAACTTGAAGGAAGTTCCCCAACAAATAATTGAGTAAATAAACATATTCCAACAACAAAATGGTAATAATTCTAGTAAAAAAAAACTTAATATCTTAAAGGAAGTTTCTAGCTAATAAACATTTCCTAAATTATAGTGGTACCCATCATAGGTTTACACTTTAGAGTGACAGCCCTTTGCTTTAATTAGTGGAAATCCTTAAATGAAGAATTAACTTGGCATTTTCGAAAATGAGCAAAGAAATAACCCTATATGCATCTTGAGACAATGAAGGAGTGACCTTTAAAAAAAAAAGACAATGTAGAGTGCAAAAATCTCACTGATCCCTACCCATTATTCTTACCCTGCTACTACTATATATATGGGTCTCTGTCATCTACTCTCCTAGTGCAATTTCTAACTTAAATGTAGAGTGCCTTACAAGTACACCATCCCCTTGCCCACCGTTGCACGAGGATCCAAAAACTATTATCTTCTAGCCATATTCAGTTATACCTTATCCTCTTAATCTTTGATAGAACAATAGTCAAATAATTTGAGAATGGGACAAATGGAAGTAACCAAGTCGTAGGAACTTTCGTAGTGGGAATAACGGAAGAACAAAGTTACAACATTGTTGGAGAGAATCACAACATGGATCAAAAGCATATTGAAAGAAAAAGACAAGAAGTAATGTCATAAGAATGATAGAAGAACAAAGCTGCAGGTCAAGTATAGTGAAGATAATAATAGAGAGGGAGTTTGAAAGGGTATGACATCAAGTGATGCCATTTCATTGAGAGAGAAATAAAAGAGTTTACTAAATTAAGCAATTGAAAGATGTGGCCTTTAAATAAAGAATAGTGCAAAATGTACAAAATAATTAAGAGGTTTTCATAGAATATTGAAAACTTAATGACAAATAATTCAGAAAAATTCATAAGAAATTGAAAATTTAATGGTAGTGCAATATAAAATGTCAAAAATTTTATGATTAATTAATTGAAAAATAAATCTTGATTGAAAAATCTAGTATAGACATTTTGATTACAACAATTATACGTAAATAGACCAAAATAATCTTACTTTCGGAGAGAATAATTGCTTCTAAGACAATTATAAGATTATAATATACTCCATTACTTTTATATATAAGAATCTGTCGAAATATGAAATACCCACTAACTTAAATATACAAATGTATGTACACCAATATATATATATATAATTTTTTTTTTTTTGGGGAAAAAATGTCCACCTATGGCTAGACAATGCAGAATACTAATAGCTCACTTTTTAATTTTTGGTCAGGCTATAACTCACGCTTTTTAGTGTGTGTGTGTGTGTGAATTCACAGGCCCATTGCCTTCGGTCTTAAGTGAACTCACAAGCCCAAGGCCATGTTTCTTAAGGCTAGGAAACAGAAAGAAAGAAACACAAAGCCGAGGTCAGCAGTAGCAGTGCAACTGTGCAAGGACGTATATGGGCCCTTCGGGATGGGTCTTCAGCGTTCTCTAATAACCTCGTGACTTCAGGCACAAAAAAATAAAAATAAAAATAAAAAAACCCCTCGTGGCTCAAAATCATGGACACGTGGCCTCACACATCCCTCCTTTGAATGGGGACGCCATTTCTCTTCTCACTCCACCGAGCTCGCCTCACCAACTTATTAGTTAATTTACCAACACAATACCAAAACCATTCGCTTTTTCCCTTTGCTGCTGGGTTTTGACCTACGAACACCACCAACGCACCAAAATCCCCTTCTCTTGTGTTGTCGCCGCCAACACCTTCCCTCGATGGCCGACAAGTCTCAAACCCTGGCCGAGGTTCCATTCCTTCGCTTCTCATCAATCATTTTTCTTTCTTGTGAATTTTACAGTCAAAATCCATGGATCTTCATTTTCATATATTTTAGGTTATTCTAGTTCACCTTTTTTTTTTTTTTTGGTAAATGAAAAATTGAAGCTTGATTTAATTAATCGACCACAAGGATTACTTTGTGCTAGGTCGTGATTGGGTCCAATTTGTAATTTTATTTGAGCATTGTGTTTTTGAACTGCCTTCTAATGTATGTCACGAGAAATTAAGCTTATTTTATGTTCGGGATCTTGCCCAAACCTTCTGGAATGAGGCACTGGCATTTTTCGCTATTGATGTAATCCATGACATTTTCTAATCTGTTATATCTACCGAAAATCATGAACGAAAATTCCGTTGTACCTAACAAAATTTCCAGGGTAGATCTATATCATAGGCATAAAGACAAATCCCTATATCGTCCAAAAAATGGTATTCTAGGGATGAGAGCTTAATATTTCATTCCGCTGTAATTCATTCTGCTGTTCGTATGACTTAGATTTTAGATTCTTATTCCTTACTCATTTTAATAGAACTGTGCACATGTGCATTAAGTCATGAGAACAACAGAAACATTGGGTACCAGGAAGACAATACTTAATCTAAGAATTTACAAGTTTTGCTTAGTCCTCTAGTAGAGGGTTATATAGCCAAGTTGCCATCAGTATTCATGGTGGACGATAAACTATTTTATAAGGAATGGGTCTTTTCATATTTCTTATCCATATGGCTATGTCATGTGAAGAGAGAGATAGACACACCCCCTGTAAATGAGCGGGATCCTATTAAAATTTGTGGAGTCCAATTTAATGGCTTGTGTCTATTTATCTGTTCGCTTGACATGGTCATGTGGGTAAGAAATATTGAGAGGATCCATTCCCTATTTTATATGGTTGCTTAGTCATGTCCACTACACCTTGGGCTTGTGTAAGCGATGCCTGGAACTACTTGCTGTCATGGAGATTGGAACCTCCAATAGGTAGAATTGCTGAAATTTGATGTGTTGCTGGCTTCGCTTCCCTTTTCCATCGTATATCTTTGTAACCTTTCAATATGCATTCTTTAACACTGGTGATAGATTTCCGTTTGTTATGCGCTGTGTGATGAAGGTGGTGAAAGATTTTTTTTTTTTTTTCCTTTTTGAATTGCAGCAATATTATGTGAAGGACAAACAGGAGAAAACAGATGTAGTTGAAAAACCTGTTGAAACCAAGGAAGTTGAGAAAAAGGAGGCTGCTTCTGAGGAACCTGTTGTTGAGAAGACTGCGGAGGAAACAACTCCGGTTGCCGCTGCTGCTGCTGAGGAAAAGAGTGAAGTCACCCCTCCTCCTGAAGAAAGCACTGAAGAGCAAAGTAGTGGGAGTGTTGAAGAAGAAAGCTCCGGTGATCAAGATGCAGCTGACGAGACTCCACAAATTAAGGTGACTTTTATTTAACTTAATCACTCTTCCAAAATGTTACTTAAGAACATTATAAGCATGCTTGATGCTCCTTGTTTTTGTTTTGTATTCAAGATGCATATGTTCATATTTGTGCTATTGTTTTCCAGCTTGAGACTGTTCCAGTGGATTTCCGTTTTCCAACTACAAATCAGACTAGGCATTGCTTTACGCGATACATAGAATATCATCGGTTAGTCATATTCTGTAGTGTTGGCTTTTATTTCTATTGAGTTTATTGTTCGCACTCTCTGGAGAAGTGCAACATCCTCTTATTTTAACCTTTGGAATTCTTGTTCAGATGTGTAGCTGCAAAAGGAGAAGGTGCACCAGAATGCGATAAGTTTGCCAAATATTATCGTTCACTTTGCCCTGGTGAATGGGTATGTATTTTCAATGTTGAATATTATTGTTTATCTACTAAATAACTAAGCATTGGGGTCTGCTTGTCCATTGAGATTCATTTACTTATATTTCTGATTGCTAATGGCAAATTTCCATCTGTTTATGGTCTTGCTGGACTCTTTTTCATGGAGATGGAGTTGCATTTTTATTTTTTTTTGGGTTGCTAGTAATATACAGTCTAGGCTGGAAAATGCATCTTATATGCTACAACTGAGCATTTCTTTTGCTTTTTATCCACCTCTCATGATGTCTGACTTCATGTTAAATCAGAAACTTGATGAAAGATTGACAATGATATCTGTGAAAAGTGACAATAAATTAGCAATTGTAGTTATCAAATATGTAACGATGCTTTATGGAGAGGGAATTCTTGAGGATATTTTGTGTGGATGTTCTTATACATAGATAGATGGATAACACTTTGGACCCTCATAGTCTTAAACGTTCAATTAATTTCTCTCAGCTCAGCTCAGCTTTTTGTCATCTTTAACATGTTACCGTGTGTCCATCCTTCAACTCTTGTAGCCAGTGTTGTCAAAATCGCGATTCACCTCGTAAAATCGTACGAGTTTACGTCTTTGAGCAGCATCCCCGATCTCGTTCCCAAGTGAGATCGCGATTTGCTGGGATCGCTGTAGAATCGCGAGCAACAACATGGAATCGCTGAAATCGGCCGATCCCAACCGATTTTCCGTTCCACCAAATGTTGGCTGATGGGTCGCAGAACTGATAGAGACCCGGCCCAAGTCCAAAATAAAACCAACCCACCCTCATTTTTCAACTTTAAGTTTCACTTTGGACCTTCCTCGATCCCTAACGTTGAGTGTGGACTGTGGAGAGCTACGCGATGACCAAAGCTATCCCGCGCAATGTGACCAGAGTGATGTGACGACTACCGAAGCGGCGAGACGGTAAGTGGACCTGCGCGACACAACCTCCATTGCTGGGCGACCACAACTCCGCTGTTGAGCGGCCTCAACCCCGCTATTGTCCGATGTGACTAGAGCTCCGCAGTCTTGCTACTCTGTTTTGTGCGTATTCTTTTATAACTTCTCTGCTTCTAATTCATTTGTTTGTCTGAAGTGTGGTTCTAGGTGGGTGTTGGTTTATTTATCCTCTAAAATTTGTTCGTTCTTTGCTGCTATCTTTTTCTTCTGTTGGCTTCTATCACTTTTGAAGATCAAAAATGTCATCTAGTGTTCCTCTTGGTTCTGGTGCTCCTGGTGGTTCTACTACCCTTGCTAGTTCCAATGCTCCTGCTGGTTCTGGTGCTCCTGCAGCAGCTGGTTCAGGAAGGGGCAAAGTGATAAGAAAAAATGCTTTAGGCAATAGTAGTGATGTGGGTTGGGCTCATGGTTATTCAGTTGATGGAGATTCAAGAAAGATCAAAAGCAAGTATTGTGAGAAGGTTATTATTGGAGGTGTCTATCGTTTGAAACACCATTTGGCAGGCACACAAAAGGATGTGGGAGCCTGTGTTGCTGTTAGTGATGAAATAAAAAAAGAGATGTTCGCAAATGTAGCTAATTTGCAAGAGAAACGTAACAAAAAAAATCAAGAGCATGAAGGAAGAGGAAATAATGATGATGTTATGGAAGTTGGTGAAAAACAGAAAGGAAAGGAAGTGGAAACAAGTTGAAATATTTTCAAGAGAAAAAACACTCAATCTACCATCAATCAAATGTTCAAGAAGAACTTGAGGGAGGATGCATGTCAACAAATTGCTAGGTTTTTCTACAGCAATGCAATACCATATAATGTAGCAAAGAGTAAAGATTTCCACAAAATGTGTTAAATGATTGCAAGACATGGCATTGGATTCAAGCCACCTTCCTATCACGAAATGAGAGTGAAGTATTTGAAGCAAGAAGTAGCTTTAATCAAGGGAATAATTGAAGACTATAAAGCTAAATGGAGGAAAATTGGGTGCACTATTATGAATGATGGCTGGACTGATAACAGGAGGAAGACTATATGCAATTTTTTAGTGAATAGCCGTAAGGGAACGGTGTTTCTAAAGTCAGTTGATGCATCTCACATCTCCAAAATAGTAGATAAAATTTTTAAATGATTGATGATGTTTTGGAAGAAGTTAGTGGGGAAAATATTGTGCAAGTTGTAATGGACAATGCTGTAAACTACAAGGCAGCTGGGCAATTATTGATGCAAAAAATAAAGAAGCTTTATTGGACACAATGTGTAGCCCACTGCATTGATTTAATGCTAGAGGATTTTGAGGAGAAGCTAAAGGTTCATCAAGAGACAATTTCAAAGGGAAGAAAGCTTACAACATACATATATTCAAGGACTTCTCTAATTTCCTTGTTACAGCACTTCGCCAATGGAAAGGATTTAATTCGGCTAGCTGTAACACAATTTACAACTTTTTATCTAACTTTGAATTGTCTCCTTGATAACAAGGGAGCATTAATGAGAATGTTCACATCACAATAATAGACCTCTAGCAAAAATGCAAGGACAAGAGAAGGGAAAAGCATTGAGAATGTGGTTTTGGATAGTAGGTTTTGGAAGAGTGTTGCAATTTGCTTGAAGGGTGCATTACCACTAATCAAAGTGCTTCGTTTGGTTGATTCGGATGAGAAACCAGCCATGGGCTACATTTATGAAGAATTGGACCGTGCTAAAGAGAACATACAAAGTGCCTTCAAAGGTGTTAAGAAGAGGTAAACTTAACTAATGCAACATTTAGTTTAGTTAATTTTTATACTTCCATAGTCTTTATCCAATACTTTTAGTAAAACTAGTTTGATTAATTTAATTTTTCTTTTATTAGTTATATGCCTCTATGGGATATCATAGATGAAAGGTGGGACAAACTACTTCACCGCCCTTTACATGCTGCAGCTTACTACCTCAACCCTCAATTCCATTATTCCTCTAACTTCAAAGCTGATTGTGAAGTCATACATGGACTATATGATTGCTTGCATAGAATGGTGGGTGATGATGCTGAAATCTCTAAGATTGATGTTCAACTTGATGATTTCAAGAATTCAAGGAAGTTTTTTGGTAGTACAATAGCCAAAAATGCTATTAATCTCAAACATCCAGCTGATTGGTGGGATTCTTTTGGATTTGAACATCCAGAACTCAAAAACTTTGCCATACGAATTTTGAGTTTAACATGTAGTTCTTCTGGTTGTGAACGCAATTGGAGTGCTTTTGAGATGGTAAAGGTTTTAAAGCATTGTCATATGATTTCTTTCTATTATTAAATTAGCTAGTTAGTCATTTATTTATTTGTTTTTAATTTGTTTAGGTTCACACAAAGAAAAGAAACCGGTTGAAGCAAGAAACAACGAATGATGTTGTTTTTGTGATGACTAATTCAAGATTGGAGAAGAAGAAGCAAGCTAGAAAAGATATTGAGTATAGCATAGATGATCTCTCTTCTGATGATGAGTGGATTGTGGAGAATGATGGAAATGCATCTAATAATGAAGGATTAGATTTGGATGAGATAAACTTGGACATGAATGTTTCAATGGATGATAATCTTATAAATGTTCAAGTTGTGGAGGGTGCTGTTGGTGGTAGTGGTGCCTCTTTAGATTTAGATATTGATGATGATGAAGATCAACTTGGTGTTGGTAATGAAGATGATGACTTGGGTAGTGATGGAGATATAGAAGATGAAGAATATGATGATCATGGCCTTAATGAACTGCTCTAGGCCTAGCTGTTATTATTTTGTATATGCTGTCCACACATTTTTTGGGGTTTAAAATTGTCAGTTGTAATTAGACTAACCTGAACTTGTGATTGTTAGAACTTTGAAGCCTTTGTTTTGTTATAAGGCTTCTCTTGGTTAGGTTAGAACTTAGAATTAGAAGTCTTTGTTTTGTTATAAGACTTCTCTTACTAAATTAGAACTTAGAGATGTATGGTTAGAAAGAAGCCTTTGTTTTGATATAAGGCTTGATTTGTTTATGGTAGGTTTGAAGCCTTGTTATAAGGCCTGTAAAGAATTGTATAAACTCACATGACAGCATCTTGAAATGAAATATATTTAAATGTTCAATAATTTTGATTTTGATGTTATTATGCCTTATTTGTGTTATTGTACAAGTACATATATGTTGTTGAATATAATTTTACATAATAGGTAGGATCTTCCGTCTCGTGTTACGATTTTACGTTTTACGTTTCTAGTTTCTTTGTTCGATCCAAGGTAGGATCTATGAGTTTGACAACCTTGCTTGTAGCATAACTTCTTGGATTTGGTTTATTCTTTCAAACAAACAGTCATGCTTCAGTTACTGATAGGTCCTCAGGGGTATTATTTGTATATTATGGAAGGAAGTCCCATAAGATACTAAATAAGGGAAATAGCAAGGAGATTACGGGGTCCTAATGCGCATAAAATGAGCTAGCAGAGAGAATAGAGAGTGGATATTCTGTGTGATTCGGTTAGAAGGGGGAGATATTATATGTAAGGGAGTGAGAGGTGAGAAAGGTAGACTGAATATTGGCTTGGGCTGGGAGAGACTGAGCTGCTATAGTGCTCAATAGGGGTGGGCATGGTTAACAAAGTGAACCAAACTGAATTTCTAAGATAAAGAACCACACCAAATTGCTTTACAAGCACCTAAACTGGTTTAAAATCGGTCTAGAGCCAGTTTAAAACTAAGGAACTGGTTTGAATAAATGAGTATAGTCCATTATGTTTTGCCAACTCGCATCTTATCCTTCGCCCGAGATGAGGTCATTCTTCAACAGTGAGAATCATCTCCAACATCCACCATCTCATCTGACATGGCTCTTTCCAGATCCATGAATTCTGAAGTTGCCGCCGCACCATTGTTGTGGTTGTGAGCTGCTGTCGATGGCAACCGCGGGGGGCGTTGATGGCGGTGAGCTTGGTGTGTGGTTCTACTAGTGGCTTCCAGTTTGCTTCTTCTGTTCAAGTATCGAGCAGAGTTTGGTGTGCCAGTTTTGATCCCATGATTTGATGAGGAAATGGCCCAAAAAGTGTAGAGAGAGAGTAGAGAGAGAAAGAGAAGAAAGAAGGGGAGAGGGACGGTGAATTGGAGGTGGAGAAAGAATGAGAGAGAGAGAGAGAGAGAGAGAGAGGAGATGAGAAGAATGAGTGTGGGAATGTGTGAGGGGGCAGTGGTTAGTATCTCATTCCCAAAACTGGTCCCCCCCCCCCTCTCTTCTTCCCCCTTTCCAAAAACCATTTGAAAAACCGATTTGAAACCACTTTTAAAAAACAGGTTCAGTTTTATAACTATTGTGAAGAACTGGTTTTTTTGGGATAGATTTGGTTTGGTTATGGTTTAGTTTGATTCAAATGGTTTATTTGAACAGCCCTAGTGCTCAGAACCTATTGTCTCTTGTTTCTGTTCTTATTATCCATTCCCTGGGCTGATACCCCACTGGTATCAGCTCCAGTAGTGATAATACACAAGATTTTAGTTCATTTTCTTGCATCTTTATGCTGGTACCTATCATTTACCTGATAAAGCACTTCCATCTGTGGATGTTCATATCTTTTTGAAATGATTAGAGCCCTATTTTGTTGTTTAGAATATCTAGCACCTCCTTTAATGAAGAAGCCGCACTTGAATGGCTTGTGAAGCATTTTGCTTATAAAGTTTTAAACACTTAACTGGAGAATGTTACTGTTGGATATAATTTATTTATGCAAGCAGGGCTTAGCGGTCAGTAGGTGTGTATATTGCTTTGTTGAGTTTTATCTTCGTACATGTGTGAGGGCCAAGAGGATGAGTTTTGGCGCATTGGTAAGTTTGCTGCCTTGTGGCATAGATGTCATGGATTCAAATCCTAGTAATAGCCTCTCTGCTTGTGGGGATAAGGCTGCATACATTTACCCTCCCTAGATCTCACCATCGTGTATTGGGATGCTCTTTACATGTCTGAGGCCAAACTTAAGTTTCACTTTTAGAAATTGACCAATGAGTTAGACGGCTTTAGAGTTCATCATCATATGTGTAATGTTTACAGTAATTACCCTACTATCTCAAATGGATGCCTGATTACTATCTTTTGTTAACAGTTTCCATCAGGTCAAACGCACAAAATTTTGATTTTTCATATCCTTTTTTTCCCCTGGTTAACTTAGTGCATTTCACAGAAGCTTAAATCTTTTAGGTGTGTTCTTTGTGCTGCTACCTATATTATAATTGCATTCATCTAACAGTCTGTTCTCATTTGTCTATGTATCAGATTGACAGATGGAATGAGCAAAGAGAGAATGGAACATTTCCAGGCCCACTATAGGTGGCGCATTTCTGAAATCAGTGACTCTTCTTGCAGTACTACATTTAGAATTGCTGGAGATAAACACTCAAACCTTTCGAGAATTTTCAATGTCAGGCATTGGTTTAATAAGAAATTTTGGCTGTTTATTTGAACTAGCTTGAGCTGTACAAATTCCATGAAACGAGCTTCTGGTGAAATGTCCAGAGATATGCTATATTATTTACTGGATTCTTTGCGGTATGAGGGATTGTTAGCTCTAGTCTTCTATGCCCCATAATTAAAGTAATCGAAAGGAAATGATGAAAATATTTTTTAAGGGAAGGATTTAAAATAGCTAAAGACGTAAGCAAGCTTTGTTGGTACTTCATTGATCGATGATGATTAAAATTATATGACTACAGATGAATGATTGTAAGGGAAAAAATAGTAGTTTAATCGTAAATAGCCAAAGTCGTTATCGCAAGGCGGAATTTAAGGTTCTAGTCCTTGTCCCTCTAGGATTGAGTTCCTTTACAGTTCTGAAGATACTATAGGTGAGCTAAACTGTAAAAAATTTCTTATCTTGTAGCAAAATCTATTATATTTAATTAAATCAACTACTTCCAAGTGGTACATGGCATTTCTTAATTACAATTCAATCAAAATTTTCCCTGCTAAAGTTATCCTAACTAATTACTCTGGTCGCTCCCACTCTCCTTTCTATCTTACGGTGATTTTTTTCCACCCCTCTAACGGCACTGCCTAAGTTTTTGTTTTTCGAAGCGTTCAAAATGTTCATTGAAAAAGGGAACATTGAATGTTCACCTTACTCAGCCATAGATTGAGCTGCAAAGGCAATCTAATAGTAAATATGGTGATGGAAAATTTAACATGGTATTGGTACAATTACGACATTCATATTCCAACAATTAACTGGTTATAAAACTTTTAGAAGGAAAAGCATATAGTCGTGTACGACGTCAATGCTGTCGGCCACTGTCCTCCGCTGTTGCTAGTCGCCTCCGTCAAGGATATTTTTCAAAATCTATCAAATATTCCTAGAATTTCAATCTACGCACTAAACATGCTTAAAATATTATGTCCGAGAAAGTTATTTTTGGAAATAGCATTCCTAAAAATATTGTTTTTAAGAATAAAAATTCATTTCATCTACCAAATGTTCCTTGAAAGTTTCCTACAAGTTGGATATGTTATTATTTCCCCTGAATCCCTGATTCTCTTCTTGGTTGGCCTTCAATGTTATTAGCTAGAAAATCAGGATCTAATGGAACAACATATTTGCTTCCATTTGGAGGAATATTATTGTGGCATTAGAGTGATAAATGAGTTCAAGTAATTTTAACAAAAATAGCAAAAATTAAATGTCTATTTGTTTTGGCATTGAGAGGGTTCAAACCATGGTTTAAAGTATCGAAATTGAATTTCAACTTATTTTAATATATTTGGCAAAATCACATTGAGTTACATTTTAACAAAATTTTCAGCCTTAAACCATGGTTTGAATAGAAGTGAAAAAAATTGCATTTCCATTTCGAACAAACCATGATTTGCCAACTATAAACCAAACACCACCTTAAGTGATATAAGTGGTAGCATATTTATGACCTGAAATTCCAAGTGACTGGAATACAATGAAGCTATTCATCAAAGCAGTATAGCAAATGAATTAAACTCTTCCATTCTTTGAAATTTGATTTGCTTCAACTTACCTTGAGGATAACAGTGCTCTCTCACTACATGTGCACGAATAATTACATAGAAGCTTAAAGTTTTCAGTCAAAACACAAAATGAAGAGAAAAATAAGTCAAAACTTGAAACTCAGGTTGTGTCTTGGGGGAGGAAGCAAAAAGATCACATGGCACTATACTTTTACAATTTGAGTTTGGTAATGTCAATCCTTGGGGGAGCATATGTATACGCCTCATAGTTGATTTGTTGGCCCAACGTACTAAATTTTGTGAGAGTGGTAATCAGATCAACCTGAAGGAGTAAAGAAGTGAAATGCAGTAATAAAGTTATTTTTCAAACCAAACAACACCTTAGAAAGAACCCAAAAAGTAGAATAGAATAAATGTCGATCATATGAACATAGTAATAGGGTTGGCTTTTTCCTCCCGTTATATTGAATCATTGATCATAACTTTGCGTTAGTTCTAATAATAATTGTCATAAGGGTCAACACTCAACGGTATAATAATTGAGATAATTAAGATATCCCAGTAACATTTTTGCTGCCCTTTGATGGAGAGAGACACACAAATATACTTACCTCATAATCTGTCTGAGAGACTGTTTCACGGCTTCGTTGGTATTTAACAACCCATGGAGCAACATCCTTATCAGTGGCCAATAAGGCCTCTGTTGCAGCCTGATCAGGACCTAAGAATGCAGATAAAACAGCCAGCTGACCAAACAGAGAAAGAAATAAATAAATTAGCAACATCAACCTCCTTGATTGTTAAGGGAAGTATTAAAGGATGCCTGCTTTTTCATAATAATGCATACTATAGACTATGGAGCAAGAAGTTCCAAGTTGCAGGAATAACTAACATATACTTTGACACAAGACTAGCTACTGCAAGCTGAAGGTGTAAATAATAGCTGAAGGAAACTAATAATTTTGTTAATATATAAACACTTCTATGGCTGTCAAAATGGTAAAGTTTTACATGGTTGAGTTCGAACACAGAAGGCAAATATGATGCTGGTTTTTAAAGCCTGATCATCAGTTCATCACATAGGGTTATAGATCCACCAGACTTCTATTATCCCTATAAATAATGGTGTGCTTAATTAAGAATTCACTGTAATGAAGCCTGTTGTGATTTGATTTCATGATTTTATCTTATTTATTTACTTTTGAGATGGAATTGCTTTCATCACTGAGTACTGTTATTCGTTCATTAATTATGCAAACACTATTTTGACACCCGGAGAATCATGTATCCATAACTAGAAAGATAACTGAAATCCTCACTATTAATGGATGCAAAATTGTTTCACCAGTACGATAACTGAAATTTCCAAAATGTGATTCCCACCATGCAAATTAACTAGTAAGATACTTGAAATTCCCAATTATAGATACATAACTCCTCAAGGTGTCAAAAATGGTGTACATCTAAGTCATGTACAAAAAACATTATTCCTCATCATTTTAAAGCCACTCTCTAGAGGGAAAAAGTGCTCATGTGAAGCCAAGTTGAACTTTGCAGCATATAAACCTATGTCACAATGTCTTCTCTATACGCACATGCCATCTTCGATTGTATATGCCTTTCAATATTTCAATTAGCAAAAGTAGTGATCAAATATGTGAATTACCTGGCGAGGACCAAAGCCTACAGTAGAAAACTTCTCTTTCATTTCCTGAACACTTGCTTTCTCCCATAGAGGAACTCTACCCTCTGGATCTGGGTCTTGGGCATCTGCCCTACCAAATTGCTTATCGAACAATCCCCACTGATACCAAAGACAAAAGTTGCATGCATTACATGCTAAAAAGTGGAGGCTTGAGAAGTAAAGCGAAGATTATAGTGGAGTGACCTATATCTCAATGGTGTTGTAAACAAATCTACCCATGGATGATGGATCTCTTGTAAGCCTTGTGCAAGTAATTATTGATAAATTAACACATCTGTATCTCACATTTCACTAAAAGATACACACATATTGCTAATAATAAGAGGAACCCCAGGAATGTACCCCATCCCTCCACCCGCTCCACCAAAAAATAAAAATGAAGATGAGTACCACTGGACTTTAAAAAGTACAAAAGCAGAATAGGTCAAACGGACATTGATTAAGAGCAAGGCTGCCAAAGCAAGAGGATGTGAGTCTTACAAACAAAAGACTAATTTCTTTCTATACTTATGTGACATATATTGGAAAGTTTCTATAATCATTCATAAAGAAATTCAAGCATTAAAAGCTCATGCTTCAAAGTGCTCACTTAGCAATGAAGCTAAAAGCTTCACTTGATTGTTTGGTCAGCTTGTATCATGAAGATGTGGCTGGATATCTATATTAAGCAGAATTTGTGTAAGAACACAAGTTAGGAACCAAACCTGTCCATTTGATCCATATGCAGTGTAAAGTAAATTCCCTTTCTCCTCATTTCCACCACATTTGCGAATCGCAGCAGCTAAAAATGTAGCCTTGGTAGCACTTTGTGCTGGAAAAAAAAAAGGAAAAAAAATTGTCAATTGAGTTGGGAATTTGAACATATCTCTGCAACCTCTACCCAACTTAATGGCGAATGAGTTTACAAAAATGATCAATATATATGTATAACATGTATAGTTAATAACTATTAAGCTTCAACTTGGTGGTACTAAAAAGTATAACCTGCATACTGGATTAAATCTGCATACGATATGGGTCCACCTTTGGAATATGAATCTATCTCCTTTTTGGCCTCCTCTAATAAATTTAAGGCAGCAGATAGTCCCTTATTTTCAGGTCTGCTTATCTCTGAGCTTTAGGCAGATGAAAAAGGGAGAAAAGATTATGATTATCAAAAAGAAGTGAAAACACAATTTCATTGCTGAAGAACTTGCTAACAAAATTGGTATGACCTTTGACAAAGAGAGAGAGAAGCCTAAAAGGGTAGAAATTTTAGATCCATCGATAACAACCATCCCAATGTACCTTATGTATCAGACAGTTTCATAAAGAGAAAATGAAGTATCCATCCCTACCCAATCTATGTGGGGTGGATTTAAAACCCTACCCGGAGAGAGACAGTGTGGGGCAAGCTGTAAAAGCATTGCCAAGTTCGGCAGGTGCGGGCTTAGGGTGGATACACCCCTACCCTACCTGCACCCCTAATATACATGAAATGGTGCATTTTATATTCGTTCTTTTTCCCTAATATACATGAAACAAGTGTGAATTATGAGATATGTTTTTCAAATGTTTGGTTGTCGTTTTGTGTCTAAGATTATGTTTGATTATGAGTTATATTAGTGACTTTGTGTTATGCAAAATTGATCACTTGATTGTATTGCTGCACCTAACTTTAGTATTTTGTGTAATTGTATACTTGTGTTCTAATTATTTTTAAATAGTTTGTTACTTTGTTTAGGCAAAGATGTCGGTAAGGGCGGATAGGTTGTGGGATGTGATTTTTAGAACCGGCGGGGTGCCTTAAAGGCAAGGTCTGGAGGTTGTATTACAGGGCAGGTTCTAAGTAGGCTAAAACCCTTCCCTACCCTACCCATTGCCATCCCTAGTTATATGTTATCATCATTGGCATTAAAATACTAGGCTTCCTCAGTTATAGGCAACAGTTTCATGAATGTTAATTCCAAAGGAAAAGAAGTACCTGAATCTTATAGAGCCATTCGGGCCACCTGATTTTGTTGCCTACAAACTTAAGCAGACGCCAATCAGTATTTATTTTAACTGATGGAAGACAACTATCTTTATGTGTGAGTGTTTCCATGTGTGCTTTTCTCACCTTATCATAAGTCAAAGCATCATTTAAAGCCAGTGTTAGTATGGATGGAATAAGATCAGCATTTCCCTGAAAGCAATCCAAATGTCAGAATAAGTTATATCCACATTGCGAGCTCTATTTTCTGGATGAATAAATATATGCTTCTATGGAGTATGATATATGTATATTCTAAAAACCAACAATTTTTACTGTTATAAAATGTAAGTCAGCATAATATACCTTTATGGCTGTAGAAAGTGTTCCCTTAACTTTAGCTGTAAGAATAGAATGTTATGAAGAGAAATCAGTTGAGTTTGACAGACTAACATTCACATGAAAATGTAGAACTAAAGGATCTTACATTGGAATTCAGAACGCTGTCTGCGTTGTATCAAATCAGCAGCATTAGCTGTTCCAACAAGTGATCCGGAGCTTCCTATCAATTCCTACAAAAAGATAAAACTGATCAAAACTCATCATCACATCAATCTTATGCACTAAGTTTATATATTTTGATATATTATATTGTATTCATGTAGGCATCAATATCTATGAATACTACTGTGCCTTTAATATTCAAGAGGATAACGCTATACGAACAACACTTACAGACAAAAAGAGGTAATAAATATGCAGGGACATTGCATTCCATGTGGACTACAGAAAACCTTTGTTTGATCAAGCGGCGTATCAAATGGGCACGAGTTTCTGAGCATGTAAAATGTTGTTTGTATAGGTGTTAGGGACTAATTTAATAGAAAAGACAGTTAGGCTAGCTTAGTAACTGAGTCTGACTCATTAATTTGCTTTGGCATTTGAAGCTCATCAGTCATCATCATCAACCAAAGAAAATTTGGTGGAACTTCAGGTAGATTAAAAAAAGAAACAAACAGCAAAGCAGAAGTAACAAGGTTTCAAGACCACAATTAAATTTTTGCAGACATAGCACAAATTCCAACGAATTCACCATTGCTGAGTGACAACAAATATACCAGTGAATTTAATTAAAAAGAATATGAAATTGTAAGAGCACAAATTTAATAGTTTCCCACCTGCACCATTATCAAATTATGATTCCAATTGCATTAGTAAACCATATCAATCAGACAAACAGGGAAGAAAACTTTAAAATAAATAAATAAAAAGAGAAAAAGAGATAGGGAGCACCATGGATTTCGTACAAATTTGTATGAACTGCACTTACCAAGCCAATGGTCATCCCGAAGGATTTAAGAATATCTCTCCGTCTCCAATTGAACTGTCCTTCATCACTAACATCATCAGTTTTGATTCTATTATAACAAATGGGTACCTAACAACACATTAAACAGCGGTTATGATAAGTAACTACGCAAAAGTTAGAGTTAAAATGATTGTGTTGTTTCACAAAAACAATCAAAACCCATTCTCGTTACTCATGAACAATGCAACATAACAGCATTGGAGAACTTAGGAAACCAATAATTGTAACTACATTGTATGAAGACAGACACTTATGCTATATGCAGAGACAACTAGAGCAAAGCGCAAACTTACCAAACGAGGTTGGTACCTTGTGGTAGGTGGTGGATCATGAGCAAGTGGAAGTAGAGAAGGGAAAGTTGAGAGGAAGGAGACACCCATTGTTTGCAACTTCAACTAACTAGCTTGTTCGGTGTCTCCAGAACGAGAGAGAGAAGGAAAAAGGGTCATGCAAAATCAGAGCACAAGTTATGTGGAGTGTACCAAGTGATGGGATGATATGCATTATCCAGAGAAATCTTTTGCTATTGGATTGTCTTATTCTGACCCGATTCTAATCTTTGACCCGTTGGATCCAACCCGGCCGGCTGCGTTACATCACAATTCCTCAACTCCGTTTCGTTGGGTACTATATTTCCGAGTAAAATGCTCTATCTGTACAGAGAAATGTATGTTTATATAACTTGCATTGGATGCTATGTTAAACCACACTCTATCTATTATTAAATGAGGTATAAATCCTACTTGAATTGGATTCACATTAGATGGAGATGAGTCAACACATCGTCTAATATAAATTATATTCATATAACATAACTCATCTATAAATTAGGTTTTATTTAGACCGTAGTCTTTGATTAATACTCGCTCATGATATTGACAGTGCTTTTTGTTATATTTTTATAGAAGCATGAGTTATTTAGCTTATAATTAGGTTCTAATCGCATGCCTAGTCTATAGTTTTGGCTTATTCTTATAGTAGTGCTTTGATGGAAATTAAAGGCCATAATATTTTATTTAAACAAGTAAATTTACAAGTTATACTCAAGTCTCTCATTCGGTGAATTTTGACATTGATTTTTATAGGTTTGGAGCACAAAAAGCATATCAATTGGAAATCAAGAAACGTGGAAGCAAGGCATGAAGAAAAAGGATTTTTAGCTGCTGAGTTGCAACATGACTTTTGTTGAGTCACTACCCCTGGGTGCACAAGGGAATTCTACAATTTTAGAGTCAAGTTGCGGCCTAACCTTTTCTAGGTTGCGACTTGCTGCATCCCAACCCATTTTAAGTAGGCTTCTAAATTAAACTTTTAGAAGGCTTTACCACTTTTTACCTTTTTTAGCATATTTTAGAGAGAGAAGCTAGGGTTTAGAGAGTTTTTAACTCTAAAGAGGGGCTCATCTTGGAGATTTGGAGATCAAGGGTTTGGAGGAGATTGAAGCACCCAAGAACTCACCATCATTTGTTCATTTCTTCCTTCTTTATCTTCGTTCTTTGATGTTCGTTATGGGTCTTGAACTAATTGTTTGCTTTGTTGTTTTCATGGATAGCTAAACTTGTAGCTAGGAGATCCTTTGGACTCTTCTATGGATCTTGGATGTTTGTAGATTTTCTTGGATTAAATGTTAATAACTTAGATTTTGTAGACATCTCCATGAAAGAGAAGGGTGCTTGAGTAGAACCAAGAGTATGGAGGAGTTTGGCAATTGGATAAGTGCAATAGGGTTAATTGATATGCCTTTACTTGGTAGGAAGTTTACTTGGAAGAGGGGAAACTTATGCTTTAAAGTAGATTGGATTCTTGTTGATTGGGTTTGGTTTCAGAAATTTGAAGAATTGGAATTATCAAGCCTTAAATGTTCCTTATTTGATCATGTGCCATTGATTGTTTAATCTAATGGGGTTAATTGGGGTTCAAAGCCATTTCACAGTCTTGATACTTGATTTTCTCATCCAGAATTTGCCAAGTTAGTTGAGGAAGAATAAATAGGCTATGAGAATATGGACTTTTTGGAGAAGCTGAGAAGCCTAAAGGTTCCAATTAAAAGATGGAATAAGGAGAATTTTGGCATCATTGATCACAAAATCCAATTGCTTGAAGATGAAATGGTAGTGGTCAAAAACAGATTAGAAGATAGAGAGGAGGAAGGGGAGGAGGTTATAGCTAGATACAATGCTTTGCAAAAGTATATCCACATTTGGCATGAAAGGAGGAGTAACTATTGGAGACAACTCTCAAGAGAAAGAGCAATCAAGGACATGGATATAAACCTGAGGTTCTTTCATGCAATGGCTTCGATCACGTACAGAATAAAGAATCGGGGAGCAACCTTAATATGGGCTAAATGATCTTATTTTTGATCAACCAATTGTGGCTTTTGTGCCAAATTGTCTTATGTGTGACTTTTATAATGATGTTATGCATGATAATAATATTTATAAACATAAATAACCAAAATTATTTAAATGGTGAAATGTATCAAGTATGAGAGTGTGCAAATATAATGTTCCAGAGAATTTAATAAGTATGCTCAAAATTTTTTGGTAGATCAAAATTTGGGGAGTATTAGATAACTTAAGATTTCATTGAATTCCTTGTCAATGATGTAATTCAATTAAAAGTGAAGCCAAAATGTTGCATAACAGACAAATGGCATGGTGTGACTTCAAATGAAAGGTTGTGTCTTCAAATCACACCTCCCTTTATCTTCAAATTTCAACCATGATTCCTTGCCTTCATTTTTGGCTTTTCAAAAGATGTGGCGCAAACCTAAACTGCAACTCGTACATTCAAGGAAATGTGAGCTCAAATTTTGGATGCCGCAAATCTTGTGTTTTATTCTTGCCTAGCTTTCAACTATGTTCTTCATTGAGTTTAAATGGCGAAGAAAACCTTGCATGCTAGTGAGTTGGTATGGTGGTCAAATGCAACACCTATATCCAAGATGCCCTGAGTTCAAATGTTGCATCCCATGATTTCTGTGTTTCCAGCTTCCCTTTCCTTGTGATAAGGCTGTGTTTAAATAAATCACATAGCTAGGATTTCATACACTATTGACCTGCTGTAATGGTAAGTTATTGCGTTCGCATAACTGAGCTTGTGGATTCGAATCTAGCCTTCCGCAGTTTTCACTTACTCAGCTTCGTTGAACTTTGTCCTTCTTTTATAACGGATATGTTTAAATTTATCTTGTGGTGGAGTTTTCCGATTCCTTTAGTTGGGCTAGTGGCAAATGCAGGGAGACATGGGTTCGAACCCATGGTCCCACAATTCTTGGATTTTTTCCACATTTCCTTCCACACTTATTTATTTGAATATAGCGCATGCTGGTGAGTTGCGGTAGTGGTTAATGCTACTTGCTTATTCAAGGTTACACAGGTTCAAATCCCATTTCCCACAATTCTCTCGAATTTGTAGCTTCCTTATCTTTTTATCAAAGATATACTTTAAATATATCGTGTGCCAAGATTTTTGCAAGCCCTGCAGTTAATGCGGTGGTTACAAAATGTTAGTGCATTAATGGGGGAGCGAGTTCAATTCCAGCATCCCGCAATTTTTGCCTTTTCTGCCCCATTTTTTTATTATTTGCGAAAATGGGCTAGCCCAAGGCCTGATTTTTTATGAAACCCAAATTAGTAGGCTATCTTCTTCCTCGCAACAGCTGCCAATCACTTGATGGAGGGCAAGATAAGCCGTGGCTAGGTAGCACCTCTCATCCTTTGCAGTGGTGGCGCAGCACAAACCTACAAATCATGGGCAGCAGCGGTGCGGCATGAAACAGTGGCAAAGCACAGATAGTGGCAATGTTCCTTCATGCCCATCTCTTTCTTTTCACTGAATAGACTGTGGTGGTAGCTGCCTACCACAATTTTTAGTAGCGGTGGGCAGCAACTCGAGCTCTAGGATGATAGTGCATGACGACTAATGATGGCAAACCAAGGACGAGGCGGTCTCCTTCTCACGAGATTCCATGAATGACATCGCGACGGAGGCGTAAATGGTGGCGTTTCTCATGATTTGGGGCAGTGGGTAGCAGCAGCGATGAGCACCGAACCCAATAGCAGTGGCTCGACCTCTAGCATTAGTGGCGTGACGGTGTAAGCAGTTTTGCCACGGTGCCCTAACAAAAAGCGAAGGTGACCTCGGGAGGCTGCCATGGTGAAGGCAATGCTTCACTCTCAAATTTTCCATAGCTAACCTGTTTCAATTTCCATGTGTCGCGACTTTGAGGTCAAGAAAACTGGAATGGCTCATGATAATGGTCGTCCCTCCGCTCTTAAGGAGATAAATTGGTGCGTTGGCTTTGGGAGGTCTTCCATCTCAAAAAACAGAGAACTTTGCTTTGTCTTAGTCACCAATACACATGCCCGATCTTGAATGTTTTGATAAAAGAAGCTTTGTGCTTGTGATGTTGAGCTTTGGCGAATTGGGCAGTTGATGGCTTCATTTTTAGGCAGGGGCGATGTTGCCACTCTCTGGCTTTGAAGCTGGTCTCTTGTGGATATAATCAAAGATTAACAACAGTCCTGTCCCTGTAGACGGTGCCATTGTTCAGAACTAGGAAATCAATAAAGGCTACCTGGTCTCTAGGCAACACGAAGCTGCTGTTGTAACAACCTCTATCATATAAGCCATGCTCGAATTATGGAGTTATATTAAAAGGTTGTCACTATACTAAGAAATCTTTAAAATATGAAAAATATAATACATGGCCCTTTAACTATTCACTTTATTACTGACTAATAGTCTCTGATACATAGAGAATAAAATAATTACACTTTACAAGAAATTGTGACTGACATAATACACAGCGTTTACTTCCAACTAGTCGTTAGTTAGCTTCAATAGTCTCTTGGTCTGGCTTATGCCCGATTCTTGCTCAGTGAATGGCCCTGTACTCCGCCTTGCACTTGATTTCCAACTTGGGTGCTGGAATATTTACGGAAAAGAAAAACATACAAGCAAGCAGTGAAAACCTAAAGTTCTTAATAGGTAAACTTAAACCAATCTTACAGTGTCATCATAAACATTCCAGCCGCTTCGATTTATTATGAAAATATGAGCACATATAAACAAATAGTGGTTCAATTTTAAGTTGAAAACACTTTTCTCGAAGCGGGTTATATTTTATCAACATCTTGCCATATCATATAACAGATATAGAAATATGAATAGTATAGTATGCTTCAACAAGAATCATAATAGCATTATGATTTAATGAGATAATTGAAGATGTACATATAGATGCTCATACTTAATTGTATGCAAGTGCACTTGACTTAATTCGTATCTTTCTTTAACTTGCAACTTGATCTTGCTCTTCTGTACTTTATCCCCCGAAGGTGAATGGTTTCTCTCACCCCTGGGTAATAGCTTACTTTTCAGGTCCGAGCTCGTACCTATACATGAGTGATGGGTTTACTTTTCCCGACCCTCACACCGGTTTATTTCCATTAAATATGGCCGAGGGCTAGCCCAAGTCTTAGACAGTACTGCTCTGGTCTACGTTAACTGGGTCTATACCATGCCTCACGTGATAGTTTAGTATGTCCCTCTTGCAAGTTTTTATTATCTTTTCCTTTCCATATCTTATCATGCATGCGGATACTTTGTGCATTCATGGATATGTCTCACACCTTACTTCTCATATCACATTCTAATTATGGTTGCATGCATGACATGCATGAATATGATAGGTAAATATAAATATATCCAAAGCATAATCACCCATAGCATAAGCTCTCATAACTTCAGAAACTCCTACCGAAAGTTCGGTAGCATAACAGATCGAGTCCGCTTGCCCATGAATAGTGCTAGACTACCAGTAGAATCATTCAAACATGCAAATCAATATGGGACAGCGGTTATACATTTACAATATCATTCATTAAATTCAATACAACCCTCAATAGGGTTTTCTGCTTACTTCATCCTATTCTACCTGAATTTTATATAATCCACCTTCAATACAATTCAACTCAGTTAAACTTGAATTTTGGATATATCATAACTCTATGTGTCTAGTTTCAAACCTTTTTGGTTCCATCCGATTTTGATTTGTATAACTCAAGTTATTAGTATTTTACCTCAGACTACCCTGTACTTAGCCAGAAATGCACCCTTATAAGTGAAAATTCACTAAAAATAGAAATTTGGGTGAAATCATACGAGATTTATGTTAATTTAAAACTAACAGAACAAGCTTTCAAATGAAATAAACTGCATATCATTTGCATGAGTATATTTTGAGATATAAGCCCCGTAACTTAACCCTACTGGACTACCCTGTTCCAACCCGATTTGAACTTAAGGTAACTTCATTGATATGCTGGGAATAATTGGCAACGAATCTGACACTGAAATTTTTATGGAATGTTTCCTTATATGTTAGCTTTCAAACAATGTTAGTTTCACTCAATTTAGAGTTGTGTTGGGTGAGTTACACCCTTCTCAACTCATACTGCCCAGATGAGAATCCAGATTTCTAAGTCAAACTTCAAAAATTCATAACTAACTGTATACTAATCCAATGACCTTATATTTTATATGTATGGAAAGCTCTGAATGTATAGTTTCATATAAAAATAGATTCATCAAATTTAAATCTCTGTAGACAAAGCCGTACACTCCACTGTGCGGACCGCTATAGGTTCTCCTAGATTTTTAGATTCTGGTTTGCTTTCTATCTTATGTTCCATGCAAGATTCAATCTCAATCCCTCCAAATACTTAATAAACTAACCATAAACCATCACACACATCAAGTATATCATCAAAAAAGTGAAGAGAGTTGAATTCTCATGCAGCTTTAATCTATGAAAACAAGAAGCAGAAAATAGAAATCCTACCTTTATTTGGATGCAAAACTAGCTAGTCTTTAGTTCTAGTGAAAGATATGGGTACAAGAGACTTGAGGGAGGCTGAAAATGGAAGAAGAAGATGAAGAAGATGAAGAGAAGGAGGAGAGAAGCATGCTGGAAGAGGGAGGACGAAAATGGGTGTAGAAAAAGAATTAAAGCAAGCAGAATTTTGGGGTAGTTGGAAGGAAAGCACCCCATTGGTCCTTAACATAAGTGGCTAAGAAGGAGCCAACTCTCTTCCACTTTCGTGGCTATCTTGCACCCCTCTTAATGGGTTAAGTGGCTGAGTTTTAAGCCATTTCATTTAGGGTTTTGAGTGTATAATTCTGTTGATTCGGTTCTGACAGTTTAAAATACCGAATCTCTACGGATTTCCTTCAAATCGGCAAAATAATTTTGAAGAATTTTGTGAGGTTTTCTATATTTCTATTCTAATTGTTTCTAATTCTAATCTCTCTAATTAATACCAAATTGGCTTTAATTAAATACTTAATTGATTTCTAATTAATCTCACTTATGCAATAAAATCAAATAAATCGATCAACATCATAATTTAAACATTTTGTAAATTTAGAACTTTTCTGTTTTCTGTTTTTCATAGCTAATTAATTCTAAGCAAGTCCAAGGGCACCCCACGTCATTTCACACGAGACTGCCTTCATAGCCTAATCGGCAGAGATTTAAACTTCTACGATTTCACCACGTGATTTTGCTCTATTTAAAATCTCATTATGCTAATTCTCCAGATGTAGGGACATGAAGGTCATTTCATGAAAAGTTTTAGGGTTATTGTAAGAATAAGTCTTTGGAGTCAAAATATAATTTCTAAAAATTCTGGGCATCACTGTAATTAACAAAAGTTTACAGGGGCACTTTTATCATTTCTTATTTTTCAACATATTACAGTACCATATTTTCAACGGCAGTGTTACACTATCTTATAATTCTAAATGTGAGGATCGTCATGGCAAAGCACTGCCTGAGAAATTCTTACACTGCCTAAGGGAAATAATTCAAAGTTTCCATTATGTTCTGTTTACAAAGTGGGGATGTTACAGCCGTTGTCCCTAACTCCAAGCTAGTTGAGGTGTACCTGTAAGGATTTCAATGCTTAAGTTAGTATGTATCAAGAGATACGATGTGAATAGCAAAGAAAGCATACCTAAATCAATGGTAGAGAGATGTGGGGATTTGAATGGAAGAGATTATCTCTTCTTTTGTGGAATTCTCTTTTAGGTAGGATTACCTTTAACTGTCCTGAGATATCTCCTCAAGTAATAAGATAGGATCTTTTGATGGATATAAGGTCATATGTAAGTCAAAACTTCTAACTTGAGCCTTAAGTGCTATCGTCCTACTTATAGCTATTGGGCCTATAGGTTAGTCCATAACAAGTACGCATTCAAACTATAAGAATTCAAACTAAACATCTCAATCTTAGCTTTTCATTTTCACTTTTTTGTTTTTCATTTTTTTAATACAAAACACGAGTTCAAACGGAAAAAATTGACATTTTAAGTAAAAAAATATAAATTTAAATTATACGAAAATAAATATTTTAAATAGCTTATATAATTTTTTGTTTACAATTAAATAAGAACTAAAACTGCAACCATTAGTACATAAAATAAAATCATAACTGAAACAAATTTGACTAAATAAAAAAGAAATCAAATTGATTGGTTTCCTTTTATTTATGTCCTTTATTCGCTCATTTATTTGTGTCATTTATATGCTCCTTTACTAAAATTGTAACTGGGCCAATTTTTTTTTTTTTTTGCAATATTTTTCTTTTTTTTAATTGCAAACACACTCAATGTATTTCCTTAATTAGTTAGGTCACCAATAATATTATCAAATGTTAGGTTTAGCTATTTTTAATACAGTGCACAAACTTAAAATTGGAAGTGCACAGCTCGTTTGTTAGAACTTTTCTAAAGAAATACTTTTTAGTTAAAAGATGTGTATGAAAAGCATTTATAAATAATTTTTAAAAAATAAAATTTAATTATTTTATTACTTTCTTACAGTTGGAATGAATAATGTAAAAAAATAAAAAATAAAATTATATCAAATTTTTTTAAAAAAATAAATAAATGGAACCGATATGTGTATCTAATAAAACAATTGGTGACACCACATGAGGTGGCACAATGAATTTGAGTTGCATCTCTGAAAAAAGGCTCCATCCTTTGTGCACCGTGCTAAAGATGGTGTATGATGCACTTTGGAGGTGTCTTGATCTAATTTGATAGATTATCTATACACTTAAATCATACCAGTACACTCTAGTAGCCCCAAAAGGCATGGAAAAAATGATCTCCACCTCCTCCTCCTCCCACCACCATTATCCGCTCTTTCTCTCCGGCAAACCTCGCTTCTCCACCGCCGGCAGTCACTCCCATTATCTTCCACCATTGAAACTCTCCCCACGCCCAGAAGCACCACCTCATGTCGCAACCCTTCCCCACCTCTCCACTGCTCCGCCCCACCCTTTTACCGACGTTACCCATAGTTGTTACAATTACTAGATCCAAGGTCTCACAGAAAAAGTTGGGGACCAAGTGGATATTTAAAGTTAACTAGGATTTTAAGAAACGTGAAGAATTTAACGTTGGAGAGGAAAATATTAGGAGCAACCGCCATTGACGAGTTTTTCAAGCTCTGCAACTTGTGTACTTCAAGACTCCGCACCATACCCACCTCATGTGTTGCGCTCAGGACTCGGCCATTGAGGTCCTCGACGCATCTTGTGGTGATGCAGTTGTCGCCAGAGCCACCCTCTCAACAGTAGAAGAGGGATCAAGATCGCAAAATGGGGAGCTGCATATCTGCAGCAGTAGAAGTCACATGTGCAGCGGCTTCTTTTTGCACATGCATTGTGGAAGAGAGACAAAGAGATTCTACCATAAACCATAAAAAATTGGTGTACAAATTCAACTGAATATCTAGTGTGTGTGATTCAAGGTGTATAATACACCATTCTTAACAGGATGCATAGTAAAATGCGCCCTAAAAAAAAAGACATAATTTCTGAACAAAACTAAGTCAGAGTAAAATCATAGAATTCTACTCTTAATGATTTTTGAAAAAATCAACATTTCACTCCTACTTTAAATCAAATTATAATTGTAGAATAGGTAACATTCAATCATTCATGTCTCACGACATAAATCTGACTTTTCAAAAAAAAATAAAAAATAGAATGTACCTAAAAAATATAAGACGGTGATAATTACACAACAAAAATAGAACACAAGAACCTCACAAATGCACATATTGTTATAAAAATAATAGTAAAAGATAATAGAGAAATAGGAGAAAAAAATTTTATTATTAATATTCTCAAGGGATGTCATATATGGAGCACCCAAAGAGATATTTATAGCCAAAAGATGAGATATATAAGATATGATCAAATAATAGATTCTATCCAATCAAATTTTAATCAAATCAGGATAAAGATATAGATATTCACATTCAAATTGAAATAATATTTCACAATACTCCTCCTTTGATGGCCATTAGGGAAATTCCTCGTTAAAACTTTACTAAGAAAAAACCCTTTGAGGAAAAAATCCTAGTGAAGAAAAAAGAGTAAAATCTCCTTGCAATAGGAATTGCCTTGTTAAAAACCTTATCAAGAGAAACTCAGTGGAACAAAAATCTTAACTAAGAAAAAAAGATTATAGTATTTCTCCCCTTCTTTAGAACATCATTTAAGGTCTCGAAATTGATGTATTATGATCTTGTGCACTAGTTTCTCAAAGGAAGAAGTAGATAGTGACTTGGTAAATAAGTTTGCAAAATTATCACTTGAATGAATTTGTTGGACATTAATCTCCTTATTTTGAAGATCATGCGTGAAGAAAATTTTCTAAAGAAATATATTCTCCTTTTAACTAAATTATGCATGTTGCATTGTCCTCGTATAAAGTTGTGAAAGTTTCTTCTTTATAAGAAAATCCATATGATACTGTAATATGTTGATTTATTGCCTTCTACATGTAAATAACTTGTTTGAGACCTATATTAATGTGGATCTAATAAATATCCTGTATTTGCATAATCAACTAATTGTAACTTGGATTCATATGAATAACCAAATATCAATCGTTTCACGGAGGTATATGTTTAATTCCATTCCAATGCTTCTCTAGCTAGTTTGGAAAGGAAATATAAATGCTAATATACTTATAGTTAATATTATATCAAGTCACGTATTATTAGCAAGATACATAAATGCTCTTATGGCACCAAGATATGGTACTTCAAAACCAAGAGCTTCATTACCTTTCTGAAGACAAAACGAGCCACTTTTCACATCCAACAATCTTATAATCATTGACGTACTTAATGGATGTAATTTATCTATATAAAATCTCTTAAAGATTTTCTCTATATAAGTTGATTGGTAAACAAATGTTTGATTTGTCAAATGCTCCTTCTAGGACTTTTTATCACAAACTCTTCTTTTAGATTTTCTATGACTATGGGAACTTCTTCAAGAGTCCCAATAATATTTAAGTTTTCAACATGCACAGCAATTATAATGAATCAAAATATAAATTTCTTTATATAAGCATAGGGGCAAATAGCTTCATTCTTAAACCTCTTCTTGATCAAATATTCATTGAGATAATTATACCACGCTTGTCTAGATTACTTTAGACCATATAAAGATCTTTGCAACTTGATTGAATAGGTTCCTTGGGAACATTCATTAGGCGTTAATATCTTTAATCCTTCAAGGATTTTCAAGTAAATATCAGTATCTAATGAGCCAGATAAATAGGCTGTGACAATATCCATTTTAGCTTATTATGTGCAGATAAGCTTATCAAATATCAAAACGTAATTGCATCCACTACTAGGGAATACGTTTCACCATAATCTATACTAGATCTTTATGATAAATCTTGCGCTACAAGTCAAGCTTTATAGCATACAATCTCATTTTTCTTATTTCATTTTCTTACAAATAGCCATTTGCATCCCATAAGTTTTACACCTTTTGGTGTATGGATTATAGGTTCAAAGACCTCACATTTTGCAGGTGAGTCTAATTTAACTTGCAGGGCTTTTGGCTAATCATTTTTATGTCGACATTTTTCAACGGTTCTTAGTTTAAGATCCTCATTTTCATGCATAATATTTAGCGCTACATTATATGAAAAAATGTTGTCAACAATAATTTCTCGTCAGTTCCATATTTTTTTTATAGAGATATAGTTTATTGAGATCTCATCATTTTGACTACTTTCAGGTACCTAAACGTCTTCTAGTGTTTCAATTATATAAAAAATTTGGACTGCAGAAGGAGTCTTTACTATGTATCTATCCTTTTCTACAAAAAGAATATCACTATTAGAATCATTTACCTTCATAAAATCACTTGCTCCATTTCTTTTTCAAGGGTTTTAATGTATGGAACCAATTGGTCTATCACGCTTCTGGCGTATGATTGTCCAACAAAGACATTAATTGAATTGGGGCATTTTTAGTTGGATCTAGTTATCCTTTTTGTATTAGGAATGCCTCTGGCAACTTATGCCATTCTTTACAAATGTACAATATTTTGAATTTCTAGTTCTCATTACCTTATTTGAGGATCTAAATAAAGTAAGAATGATACATTCCAATTTATTTCCTTTTTAGCTATTTACTCCCTCCCCCAATATTGAAAACATTATCAAATTGATATTCTACAAACTGAGCCTTAAAGATATTTTTTATTTGTATTTCAAGAAACTTGATTATAAAGAGAAAGAGTCATATTCAACATATATTCCTAGTTTTCTTTGAGGTCCCATTTGGTGCAATAAAGTGGGGCAAATATATGTCGCACATCCAAAATTTCTTAAATAGGAAATATTTGACTACTAGCCAAAAGCTAATTATAGGGAAAATAATTAATGGCAATTTGTTTGCCTTATATAAATAAATATTGCAGCATATAAAATAACATGCCCTCAAGTAAAATTTGAGAGAATGATTCTCATAAGCATTGGTCTAGCAACCAATTGGAGGCATTTCATAAATGATTATGGTAGCCCATTATGTGTATGAACATAAGCAACTAGATGTTCAACATTTATATCACTGGCCATACAATAAGTATTAAAAGCTTGAAAAATAAATTTACGAGTATCATCAAGATGAATTATTTTGATTGAATTATCTAAAAATTGTGCTCTTAATTGAATAACTTGCGTAAGTAATCTCCCAAATTCTAGGTTGTTAAATGATAATAAGCACATGTGTGACGATTTTGTAGATACATCTATTAAAATTATAAAATATTTGAAAAGTCTACATAGTGGATAAATTAGCCCACATATATCACCTTACATTCCTTCTAGGAATTTAGGGGATTCAAATCCAATTTATGCTATTGATGGTCTTATAATTAGTTTAATTTGAGACCATGCAACATAAGAAAATTTGTTAGATTGAATAATCTTCTCGTTCTTCAATAAGCACCCATATGAGTTTTCAATATTTTTTATATCATTATTGCTACCAAATATCCCGATTAATCATGCCAAATGATAAATTAAATCATTTATGATAGTAAACTTTTGGTTTACTATAAAATGTATTCAATTGTACTAAGATTAGTTAATAAATTTCTTGTTTACTATAACATATACTCAATTGTATTAATATGAGCATAATATAAATCAAAAGAAAGTATAAGTAATTTCTTTACTACAACTTTCTTTCTTGTAACACAAGTTATAATATGGAAGTACTCATTACTGCCCTCACTCTTTATCTCAATATGCTATTTATTTAAGCAAATATTTTTAAAACTCAATAAATTTTCACGAAACAACATTGTAGCTTTTTTTGGGCTTACGAATATTTTAAAACTCAACAAGTTTCTTCAGGAAACAAAATAGTAACTCTTCTGGAAGTTACAAATATATTTGAGACTAAAAAAAATTTATTTAAGAAACAAAATAATAATTCTTCTGAGACCTTTAAATATCTAATAATTGTATTAAAATATATCTTACTTTTAAGAATAGTGTGCGTATTTATACTATCCACAAGATAGATATTTATACTATTTATCTTGATTTTTTTTTTTAAAGAAGTATATCAATATAAAAATTTGTACATGATAATTATAATAAAAATAAATTAATAAATATTGAGTGTACTTATACATAAGTGTTCGTATAATATTGAATAATAACAAGATATACATATAATGGCACTATCAACATTATCAATTAACGTAAATTTAAATCTCAAGTTATATTAAAGTAAATCAATGACTTTTGTTCCTCCATATCCGAAAAGCCTTAAAATTTTAAATTTTGGATTAAAAAAAAAAACTTATCATCAACAAGAGATTATCAACAACTTAGATTTGAAAAGGAAAGTAACGATTTGAAATTCATAAAAATGTAAACTTAAATTTAAAAGCATATTAACAATTTGAAAATTCAAATATAGTAACTCCAATTGATACTTAATAAAGATCAAACAAAATTTCTCTACGTACAATAGGTACATAACTAATGTACTTTGATGCCATAGTAATAACATTTATTTTCTTCTAACTCAATCATGATTTTCATTGGAACCATAATCTTTGCCAGTGTTGGGGCTATAATTTGTTACATTTACTTCAGAGAATAGAGCAGAACCAATTGGGTGGATTTTATGTTTTTTTCATGAGCAACTCATTATTTCACTTAGGCACAATAAGACATAAAATTAATTCAAAATATTTTGTAAAGTCATTTACTCGATATTGCTACTGCAGGAGCACATTCGAGTCATGAAAAGTCGAGAATGTATTTTTCTAACATATTTCTATCAATAATATCTCCCTTTCATAATTTAAATTAGGAGATAATTTTATAATATTGTGATGTTGTATTTACAAATAGATTTAAAATTTTGCGACCCGTAAATAAATCCAATTCATATATCTGCTTCAAAAGGCTCTAAAGATCGACAAGATCTTTTAGAGTATAATATTCAAATATGAATCCTTCATGAAAATGACAATGAAGGAAAATTAATACTTTTGCGCAATCTTTCTAGAATGCAGCATTTCCTTAATGGTATCTTCAAGATTCATTGAATCAAGATAGATATTATGCAATCCTAATGAGATGGAATGACATTTTCTTATTTAATGACATTTTCAAGATCTATTAAATTAAAATAAATTTTGTGCGATCCTATTGGGATGTAATATTTTCTTCTTTAATGATGTCTTCAAGATCCATTAAATCAAAATAGATTTTACATAATCTTGCTGGGATGCGATATTTTATTGTTTAATAGTGTCTTCAGAACCCAAAGAGTCAATATAAAATTTAGCATCTATAATTCAAGATAAATAGAGAATTTTAGCATCATGAATCATAAATTCATGATTTAAAAAACTTGACATGATTAGATTATTTTACCTCAAGCCTTCACTTTGTTAAAGTATTTTACCCCAAGCTTTCATATGAATGGTAGAATCCCGTGCTGATAATGTATTATAAAAATAATAGTAAAAGATAATAAAAAAAAGAGAGAGAGAGATAATTCTATTATTGATATTCTCAAAGAATGTCATATATGGAGCACATAAAAAGTTATTTATAATTAAAAGGTGAAATATACAAAATATAATCAAATAATAGATTCTATCTAATCAAATCTTAATCAAATCAAGATAAAATTATAAAAATTCACATTCAAATTTAAATAATATTTCACAATACATATTACCTTTGACTTTTTCCTTGTATTTCCCTTCGTTCTGATCTCCATGTCTCTCTAACACAAGGCCTCCATTGAACATGCAACATTCTTGTGCTTGTTTCTTACTTTCTAATGTACAAGTAACAATTCACAAAAGATAATTGGTCTGTAAAAATTATTTATACTAGCAACTAATAATATTACACTAAAGTGCAAATTTAGGATGGATAAAACTACCCACAGTCACTTTCTTACGAAGTAATTTTTTTTTTTTTTTATCCTGTCAATACATAATTAATCTCTTTATTTAATAAGACATTTTTAATTAGATATCATGAGCAATCAATTTATCTAATAAATTAATCTCTAAAGTAATACTAAAAAACATATTTTAATTCCACTATACTTCCCATCCTATGTAAAAGGAATGCATCATCACCACCCAATTTTGGAAAGGAAAGAACAATAACCGCACGCCAGGAGTAAAACAAAAGATATTACACATTTTGTTGTCTTCAAAGGAGTAAGAAAATGTGAAGAAAACCTGGCACCAAGTAGAACTTCTCATTAGGAAATTACAACATCGTGTGATGGAATTGCGGCCATCTCTGACAGCTCTACCTCTATAAATAATCAGCGCAATCATCCCCAAGCCCCATCCTAACAATGGAACCCAATAGGTTCTCATCCCAATTTATCATTTTGTATATCAAAACCCAAAATATGGGGGCTTTTCGCTTTCATTTCTTCGTTCCTTTATTTTTTTCCTTCTCAAATTAAAAGGGTATGTAACAGGGACATCGATAGGTACACTCTGCCACCACTCCTTTTAACACCTTCAACCTGTACACAAGGTTTTATGATCATTCTTTGGGAAAGATTATGCATGTGCCATCCTTCTACCGGGATCATTTCGTGGAGAAAGTTTCTGCAATATCTGATCTACCTAACAATGTGAGAGGTGTTCAGATAAAGTGGTTCTGTTCGGCATACACAATCAGGTAAAGGATTAGAGTAAAAGGCTTCCTCTGAGCGAAACCTCTCTGTGCCCTTCGTACCAGAAATTGGCCCTTTTCTCTTCCTTGGGGAGCCAAGGCTGCGCAACACACAACAATGAAAAAAGAATCAAATAAAGGTTTGCCTTCTTATCAGCATATTATAAAAACTGAGTAAGTGCATGTTTGGATTTTCGTTTGCAGTTTTCAAACCATGGTTTGGGCAAAAGCTACAAAAGAATAGCTTTTCTGCAAGCGGAAAACCAAACATGCTATGAATACAAAAAAAGATTCTTTAACAGGTTAAATCAGGAAGATAGTATACCAAAACCTTCATGACGTGATAAAAAAACAATCAGTATCAAACAAATTATCCAGCCTATCATTCATGCAAGCCTGCTGCCAGTGGTGTTTGGCTAGTACTCTACATTTGAAGCTTCAGATCTAGTTTTCAGAAATGGATCTAGCCTAGGCTTCGAAGCTTGTTGGGTCAAATTCATTCGAAGCAAATGAAATGACCTTTTCACTAATGGTCTATGGATAGGAAATGATCCAGGGATGATGATGATGATGATGATGATGATGATGATAATCATCATAATAATGGCAAGTAGAACTCAGATATGATACAATTATGTAAAAAGGAGAGATGTAAAACAATCAATTATAAAAAGTGAAAGAACCATAAAACATGAATATATACATATTTAGCGCTGAAAAGTTACTTAATATGCACAGTAAAGGCTTTTCCAATCACATACCGTCTTCTGTGGAGATCGATAATCCTATTCGATAGTTTTTTCCCCTCAGTCATTGTTCCCTGTTCTAGTTTATCAAACAGACGAACAAGGGCTTTCCTAATTAAAAGAAGAGAAAACATTCAGAACAGCTTTGTAATGTATTAATTGGAAAGAATTTATTTGAAAATTTTATAACATAAGTAAATAGAAGTTGACCTGCTGCATAAGAAAATGACAGCAATACCTGTCTGGAGATATTGTTCTTCCACGTCCAAGAAAACGGCGATGACCTTCAACAGCCCTTGCCATGTTTCCAGAATAAGATGGAATAAATACATCACTTTCAATAGATACAATATAGTCAAGAGCAGCCATTTGAGATGCATGATTAGAAAAAGGCTCAAGCTCCACAATGGATGCCAACTTTTCCTGAAATTAATCGCAGATAGGTTAATCAGCATGATCGAATGCTTCTCAGCTTGCTGCTATTAACACAGAACACTGAGAACAGCATGAGTGAACTTTTTTTTCTTTTGGCTAGTTGAGTAGTTGAACATAATAATATGCATTGTCTTCCTCTTTAATTAACTGTTGTTGTGTGCAAATAAGAGCAGCCACCCATGGAGAAACAGAGAAAAAGAAAAGTTTTTGGTCATTAATAATGGAGGGATCATTTTACAACAATTTCTGCAATAACAGAAAAGCTATGATAATTTAGCCTTTATAATTCAGCCCAATCCCAGTAATCTTTTCTTTAGTATTATAGACTGTAGATACCATAGAAATTGTTTGCTCATAAAACTTAACAATTTAGACATCTTGCCATTCACATATAACTTTTTCCCCTTGATAAAAAAGGAACTTTGATAGAAATCATAGCAGCATCCATGTAATTTAATTGAAATATGAGCTTAACGAAACGCAAAATGTCACTAATCAAAACTCTAAATAGTTTATAGCCTTCTGTGCATTTAAATAACGTGGGCAGGAGTGATCTTCCTTGATTTTAGGATAGGTTTTCCATTTCCAAACATCTTAACCTTTAGAGACTGCATCCTTCATAATTAAAGAAGAAAATTGTAAGGGATTTCAATGAACAAGACATTATAAAACCATAAAACCTCAAAATTTATTACTCAATATCAAAATTACCATCAATTCGCATGTTGAAAATTTCATGTCAATCTTGATAAGATAGCGAAAATACTATTGCTTTATCAAACTTAGTTTACTATTTTTTTCTCCACCAAAAAATGAAAGACACTATTGAACATCACCAACTATAGCAACACACTATTGCAATGCCTTACCTTGCTCATCAACAATGGATAGCGGGACCGCAGTTCAGCCATATGGGACTCACCCCCATATATCTCTCCAGAAGCAATATATATTGGAGTCTTTGATGGGTATCCGAGGGCAGTAAGAAAAATTCCAACTTCCTTTGGAGTTAAGGGGCAAAACCCTTTCAACCTTTGTTCTATGGGATCAATGTCCTTTATTTTCCAATAGGAAGTGTTCTCTCTACAAGTTTTGCATGCAATAATAATTGTCCAATGTGTACGAGAGAAGACATGAGATTCAATCAATCAATTTGAAGAATCCATGATTACATACCTGATCACCTGGAGCTCTTCAGCCTCATCCAGAGATAAATCATGTGTGCATCCACTAAATGCAAGCACATCCTTCTCATAACGTAGATGCAATGCAATATAAGGACCAAACGACCTCATCCTTTCCACCAACAACTACAAGGACCCAAAAAGTATTACAAAATAAAAAATTTAAAACCACCAGAGTCATGTACCACGTACAAGATAGCAAACAAAGAATCTAATAAGGGGTACGAGCTTATATACTTTTCCCATTTGTTCAATGCGAGGAGAGAAATGGAGAGCTTCATAACAAGCACGGCAGCGAAGTTTCTGAATGTCTGGAGGTAAATTGTTGTTCGCTAACCGTGAATCAGATTTCGCTGCTCGAATAACCTTCAGATGTTGTCAATAATAAGATGATTGCACAATATGATAGTAAATAAGGAGAGTAAAAAAAATGACAACATAAATAACAGTATATGACAACAGATTTCCGACATACATACTTGGTAATCTTCCCACAAGCTAGCAATCTCATTCTCATAGTAGTCCATAACAGACCAGCTTATGAATTGCTTGACAATTCTGGTTGCATTAACCAGTTCTTTGGGAAGCTTCTTAATGATTTTCACATCATTAGCTAGAGAATTTATAAAATGCTCTTCATCAAAAATATCAGAGAAATTGCTGAAAATAAGAAAAAAAAAATCTTAAAATTCAGTTTAAGTAAATTCCAATACAGAGAAAGAAGCTATGACAGAAAAATACTAATCAAAACCAGGATTAAAAATTACCTAGTATCTTGCCAAAATGATCTTTTATCAAGTTCTGGAATTACAAGAGTGGCATTTATTATACGAGCTACAGCTACCATATCACATATCTGAAGCAAAGGGGACAAATTTTCAGCTTCAAACAATACAGAGGAATAGAAATCCAAAATTGACAAGTACAATATTCCAAGGTCCTCATCACAATGCTGCCATCCATCAGCATAATAATCAATTAAGCAGGACAAAAATTCAATATCAAATAACTTGACATTGATACTAGTAATATGAACATGAGAGAGAGAGAGAGAGAGAGATCAGACCCCAGCACGCATTTGGTTGAGACCACCATTTGTATGAACTAGAAGGTATCCCCGTGACTGAGCAGGAGCTGGATAAACATTTTACTTTAAGCAAGTACCAAATAATTCATACTTAGCAACTTGCAACAAAAGTTTTAAGTTTCTTACTAGTGTAATTAGAAGTAGGCTTAGTACAGGGCAGAAACCCACGATTCGACGGAGGCTTCCACAGCTTCTCGTAATCCGAAACCCCTCTCGAAGCATTCGACTGTCAAATCTAAATGAGTGAAAACATGAAAGGTGCATAACTGCTTCTTATAAATTTAAATACATCTACCTAGGTACATGACACTCCAACATCTCTCAACATGAACTAAAACTAACCAAACAACAACTTTAAAGTCACAGGATCACACATCTAGATGAGATTCACAAACATTAGGAATGAGCAGAGGCAATAGAAAAACAACAATATCAGGAAAAAAAAATCGCAACCTGGTTGATGGGAAACATGGAGGAAATAAACTAATGCATAAAACTACATGCTTGCAATCAGACTGATTTTCAAACAATAATAACTAAATAAGCTCTTTGGTTGTTACAAAGATATATTTATTAGATGTACTAGATTCTGTTTCTTTAATACATTCTCACTCAGCGAATACCAAACAGATCAGATCACCAAATCAGTCAATAGCTAGTGTTGACATGAAGCACCAAACCTTCTTCGGAGTAGGAAATGGAACTTTTGATAAATGGGGCGGAGCCAGCTCTCGCGTCCACCTTTGCAGATCTCGAGTCTGTCAAAATTTGAAATAAAGAATCAAGGAAGAACAAAAAAAGGAATGTTTCAATCATTAAGATATAATCCAAGAATATCAAAAGTCAAAACTTTCCAAAATAAATTCCGATTAAAAAATAAATAAATGCATAAACCAAAGTGAATAATAAACTCCATAGCCGGTAATGCAATCTTCTTCAAGTCAACAAAGCACTGAAAATAACAGTGACAATTGAAAAACCCTAAAATAAAACCAAATAAAAGGCACATATTTTTAAGAGTCTATTGTGCATAATTAAAAGCAGATAGAGAAGATCGCGGAATTTCCTAGAAAATGGAACAACCCCAGAAAACAATGAGAAGTGAGAACCCTAAAAAAACACATAAAAATTCAAACTTTTTGTCGTTCTTTCTGAAGAGAATTAATAAAAACAAAAACGAAAAAAAACAAAAATAAGAGAACGAGACATGCCGTGGGGATCTTTTCATTGAACTTGTGATCGTTGGAAGAAGGGACAACGTAGACATGGACAGAGAGAAGAGCCATAAATGCTATTGAGCATATTGCTGCAGTGAGCAACTTCCTCAGCAGCACCAGCGAAACCCACTTGCGCTTCTGCATTCCACTCTTCTCTCTCAGCTTCTTCTGCCTTGTGCCTCGGAGACACTAATTTAATTTCACCGCCCAAAGTTATGGACTTTTTATATTGCTTCCTTTTTTCGGTTTCCCTTCTCTACACTCAATTAAAAGAAGAACGAAAAAAAGAGCGGAAGGGAGAAAAAAATGAATTGTGTTGCGAATAATCTTAATCTCTGCGAATGAAAAGCTTTGTTGTGTCAGATGTATATGTGTGTTTTTGTTGCTTGGAATGCTGGGCGCGTTGGTCGTGGGTTGCACAGGAAGACGAGGACAACAAAAGCTGGCGTATGTTTGGTTTTCTTGCTTTGCTCAATGTGATGCAGTCCTGCCACTGTGCTGTGGTCGGGTTTTCAAAGTACTGGGATTCCAGGACTTGACACTGCTTAGTTTAAATACTACACTGACAATAATAAATTATTAACAAATTATTTTATTTTAATATTGTGACAATAGGTGATATGAAAAAATAATTATTTTATGATTATTTACGGTATATTTAATTCTATTTTTATTTCTTATTTTTAATTTTAATTATAAATTGTAACTTTATTTTTATTATAATTCTATTTTTAAAATTTTATGAAAAGGATTATAGAAATAAAAAACTTATTTTTTACTTTTATTTTTTATTTTCACTTTTTTTACAAAACTTTGACATTGAAAAATAAATAATATTTTTTATTAAAATAAAAACAAAAAAAAACAAGAAATCAATAAGACACCAAACATACCCTTAAGTTTTTTAACGTCAAGATATTGAATTTTCTTATAGTAGTATTCTGAAATTTCAGAAAATTTAAAATATAAAAAAATTTAAATACTTTAATTTAATTTAATTTATTTTTAAAATTTTTTTTTAGATAAAATAATTATATTTTTGGATGTGTATCCAAGGCGATAATTGTCATGATTAGATTATTTTACTAATATAGCGATGCGTCAAATATAGTTAATAATTGTATTTTTATTCATCATTTCATAAAGAGTTCATGATGCAAAAAGTTATTTGTTTCTATGATGCTACATCCATACGTACATAATAAATACAAGTAATAGATAGTGGGATTATTTATTCCAAAGAAACAACATAATTAAGAGGAGGCATATTTACAATTATAGGAGCTTCTTTTTTTTTTTCTCAATAAAATTATCAGTATTTGGACTCTATTATCAAGAATCTGATTAATCCAACTTGACTCGACTGAAATACTTAAAAAAGGTAGGGATCTCCTAACGAGAATTTTTTTATTTTTAAGACTCAAACTTAAAACATTTAGTCAAGGAATTGAGACACCTGTCATCTCGATCAACTCTATGTTGGTTTATGGGAGCTAATATGAATACGAAAAGATTGTATCCTAATAATAGTTTACTTTTTTGAAAAAAGAATAGTTAATAAGTTATATTGAGAACATTGATGGGTTCAGTTGCTCAATTGCATATTTTGGTCAAGCTAATTTTTGGATTTGAACTTGGACCGGTCATGAGCTAACAAATGATCATATCAATTGAGAAATATTTGATGAACTTATTATATATGAAACATCATACCGACTCACACTCTATTTACTATTAGATGGAGTGTAGACCCTAACTGAATTGGATCCATACTCCATTCAATAGTGGATAAGATGTGAGTCGGTATAGTATCCCATACATAATAAATTCACTTATCATTACTCAATTAGACTAATTCAATATTACAAATATTATATATATATATATAACATTTTTATAAATAAAATAAAAATTAAATGTTATTTTATAATATATATTTTGAAATGAAATATATTAATATATATTATCACCTTATCATGTAAGAATATTGATTTAACTCAATAAATCTTATAATTTATTAATGGTTAAATTAATTTTTAGTTTCACTAATTTTTTTATTTGATCACTATTAGTTTTTTTTTTTTTTTTTTAAATTGAACCTCACACTGAACCTCACACTTCCAAATGTTTTCAAATAAGTCTATAAGCTAGTATTTATTAACATTAGTTAATTGGATGATAGCACTAATAGTTGATGACATGTCAAAAACTTTGTCACATGACTTAAAATTTATGCTAATGTTGGATTGTTCACTTAGCCAAAGAGGTCCAAGACCACAAAACGATTTCTTCCATACAAAATGGAAATTTTTTTTGTACATTCCCCCATCAATACATATCAAATGACACCCATTATGTTTTATTATAAAAGAAACATGTGCGGCTGCTCTTTTTCTCCCATGTTGTGAGTGGGGTACCTAGAGTGAATAAAAAATTATGCATACAAATATCAACTCCATACAAAAAGCCTCCTCCTTTTTCCTCTTATTTGTTAGGGGTATAGTTTTGGTTTATTGTATAGTTGTTCTTTAAAATGTGATAGTTCATACATTTTAAATTGGTGGGGAGTTCTCTTAAAAATATTATAACTGCATTTTTCTTTACTAAAAACCAATAAACATGTAAATATTATGACACTCAAGTTAGTTTATAATACATGCTTCATTATCCATAGAGATCTATATATGGTGGCTCTAATGCTGAAACCTCACAATGAATTTTTTTCTTTTTTTGGTGACAAGAGCTAAGAAAAAAAAAAGAAAACAGGGGAAATTAATGCAAGATGATCACTCCCGTTAAGTCACCTAGGAGAGCATACTAAATTGATAAAGGAGAGAGTCCCAAATAGTCCATTAAGCAGCATAACCAGCTCCATCCTTTGCAAGATATTAGTCACATAATTTCCCTTTCTAAAAACATGTTGCAAAGCACATACCCACTTCATCCTCATGAGAAGCAGGATGTTTGCAACTACAGGCCAATATTAATGAAAAGAATTAGTAAATTGCACTATTCTAATGGCTTTAAGACAATCAGACTCACAAACCACCCTAGAATTCCATGCAAGTTGGAGACCATTGCCAATAGCAAGTAGCTTAACCAAAATTGTCTGATATCCCATGAAAGCGGGAAAAACCCAAAAGACAATTGCTATTAGTATCACGAAGGACTTCCCTAAAACCAGTAGGCCCAAAATTCTCCAAAGATCTACCATCAACATTAATCTTGATTGAGCCATAAAGAGGAGCAGACTAATGAACCGGCACAAATTTAGATATTTTATGACCATGAGAATAGACCACTCTGCATGTATCCCATAAGCTCATGATCCGAAGATGTTACACATCCTTGGAAACAACTTGGTTCTCAAAAATAAGAAGGTTCCTGCTGTTCCAAACTATCCATATGCATGTTACAAAAAGAGAACCAGAAATTGGACAAGTAGCCCATTTTAACCATTCCTGAAGCTAGTCACTAAAGAAATGGATATTGTTTGCAAAACCAATCATCTCCCAAACTTCTCTGGCAAATATACAGTCTCTCAGGCAATAAATGGCAATGAACAAAGACCCCAATGGCTCCTCAACCTATTAGTAGGAAGACAGTCATGTAATGAAAGCCAAATAAAGAAGGAGATCTTTGTTAGGCCATGAATACGTCAAACCCACATCCAAGAGTCTTGGATAGAAAGAGTCAGGTATAGGTGACTTAACCATCAATAAACTAAGGTTGAAGTAAGGTCACCATGAAGGGAACTTGTCCACATAAGCCGATCCTATTGTTGAGGAAAGAAAAGGATAGGAATAGCTTTAATCTCTACCAAAACATGTTGCGGGATACTAGTACAGAGTCTATCAAAATTCTAAGCCCCGTCCATGCAACAATCCTGGCCTTTCAGCTTTGAGTCGCCAATGTGGACATAATCAACTTGAATACCCAATAGGCTATTGTCTAATCAATCGTCAAATCAAAGAGAACTAGCACCACTCCCTAAACAAATCTTAAACCACAATTTTAGAATATGAGCAACCTTCACAATAGCTTTGCAAATTGGAGAACACTCCTAGGAACAAATGCCATAAAAAAACACACCTATCTCTTAAGAATTGTGACTCAAGACAAAAATTTAAAGCTTCTCAGACCCTTTCACCATGCTACAAACTAATTTCCTAGCAGAGATATATTGACCCAGTGAGCCTTTCGCACCCCTAGCCCACCTTTACTACATGGAAAAGTCACAACATTCCAATTTACCAAATGCAAAACTCTAGAAGAATCTCTACTAGTCTAGAGAAAATTCCTTGTGACCTAGTCAACTTCATCAAAAATTGTTGAGGGCACCCAAAAAGTCTGCATTGAATATATAGGAATTGAAGAAAAGATAGATTTAGCAAGAGTCAAGCATCCAACCTTGTTAAGAAGTTTTCTCTTCCAAGAAGCCAATCTTTGCTTAAGCCGGTCCACAATAAAGAGAAAGTCTTGCTTCTTTGGTCTATGATTTAGTAAGGCAAACCCAACATACTTGTCAATATTAGAAGCGAATCTAATGGAGGAAATAGATGTGAAGAACTCCTTCCTTTGTCTCGGCACTACCTAGGAACAGATGTAACACCCTTGGTGTATTTTCAAATTTTTTTGTGTTAAATCGTGTTTGATTGATGCGTTTAATCCGTTTATGATGATCTTGGGTGTTGGATATCTTTTGGAATCAAGGAACCATGTTTCGGGATGTTGTAATCGATTACCATGGGGCTGTTGATCGATTACGGAGCTCTCTGTATGTCCTTGGGTTAAAAATTTCCACGTCATAATCGATTACCAAATATGGTAATCGATTACCAGTTCTAGGTTCGTGGTAATCGATTACCAGCCATTTGTTCATGGTAATTGATTACCAGAATGGTAATCGATTACCAGTTCATCGTGGTAATCGATTACGATTCATCGTGTCGATTACACTCGTGTGTCGATTACACAGCCAATATATATATGGAGACGCGTCCCACACCCTCATTTTCGATTTTTCTTCTCTCTCTAAACCCCAACTCTCTCCTTTCTCTCTAGAACTTCTCTTCCCACCATCCTTTACATTTATCAATTTCATTCCATCATTTTCCCAACTAAATCAACAACAACAACACCATACTCATTCCATTAAACACAATCAACCATCTATACACATTTCCCTCCTTCTTCATTCTTGCTTGGGAGGATTTAAAGTGGGAGCTCACCTTATTCTTCTTCTTTCATTCCAATTCTAGAGGTAAGTTTTATACATTATTCTTTCCTTCTTTCAAGCAATTCCAATTCCTTTTATCTTTAGTTGAATTCTTGGAACCCTAGGATCTTAAGACTAGAGAATTTATGATATGGAGAGTGTTAATGATCCAAAATTGATGCTAGTATTATGTTGTAATGTTAGATATTTCCAAGGACTTCCCTCCAACCTTGTGGATCCGGAGGTTTAAGATTTTTCCGTGCCTGGTGATTTGTGAGTAGATAGCATGCTTTTGAGTATATTCTGTTTTAAACTTATAAATGTTCATTTACTTTATGAAACGTTACTCATGAGTCAATGACGAATAGAATTGTGATATGATATGAGATTCATGATTTATGAATATGAAAGAAAAGGAAAGTCTGTGACAGGATCTGGTTGCTAACGCCAGTAGACGTTAGCCTTGGTGTACCTTGGACTATGATATTACATGGCCACCCAAGGGGGTGGTGCGTGACGGATATTTCACGGCCATACACATAGTGTGGTGCGTGCCTGTATTTCACAGCCTCTCTAAAAAAGGGGGTGCGTGCCTGATTTCGGGATTCACACGAAGGAACGACCACCTAAGTGTGAATCCTGTCTGTTTATCCTGTTAGATATTTCCGCCGTTTTCTTCCTTTGAATGAAATTGTTTTAACCTTATATATACATATATACATTGACTCATGAGGCTCGAAAGTGTCCTATCTCTCACTGAGTTCTCAAACTCACCCTGTGGTTGTTACATTCTTTTCAGATACAGGTTCAGACTTGGGAGCCGACCATACCTTCGGCCAAAGATCAGTAGTTTCCTTTTGGGGTGAGCCCTATATAGTAAGGGCCTTGTTTTGCATTCCGTTTCGTTTGTAATCTTATTTGTAGCTCTATAGTACTACATGCAGAGTCCGACCCTTGCTAGTATGTTAAGTTATGTCTAGAGATTGTTTAAACTAAGTGGATTGACTATTGTATATTAATTTGATGAATGGATTATGTTGGATTTGATTATAAATTGGACTGGATATGTAAATGTGGTTTGGATTATTGACTCTGATTATATATATGTTGCGTGCTGAGGGGTGCATTCTGAGAATGCCTGGATCCCCGATGACAATGTGTGTGATTGTTGAATTGCAGGATAAGTACTCATATTTGGGAAATATCCTAAATATAGAGGAAACTCTGCCCAACATTTTCTGGAAATTTTGATGTGTGAGGCTTGCTAGGGAGCGTGCTCTCTAAGCGCCGGTCACAGCCTAGATTAGGTCGTGACAACAGATGACTCTTGATTTAGAAAGATTGACTTTCAGGCCAAAAACTTTGCAAAATAAATCCATACATCACTAATCAATAGCACTTAGGAGGCAGAGGCTTCAAAAAATGATAAAATATCATCTACAAAAAATAAATGTGAGATATTTGGCCCCCTTTAGATACTCAGTTAGGTTGCCAATTTCCTTTATTCACCACGTTTGATATAAGAGCTGCTAATTTTTCCATACACAATGAAGAGATAAGGACAAATTGGGTCTCCTTGTCTTAAACCTCTAGTAGAAACAAAAGAAAGAAGTTGTGAACCATTCCAAGGAATAGTCATAGAGGAAGAGGCCATACAAAACATAATCTAACTTAATAATGTCAGCATGAAAACCAAAGTCAATCAAAGTAGCATGAAGAAACCTCCAATCAAGTCTATCATAAGCTTTCTCTAGGTCAATCTTAAAATCAATAGTACATTTCTTTACCTTGGAGCACTTCATAAAATACATCACCTCCTAAGCTATAATGGCATTATCCTGCATGCCTCTACTAGGAAAAAAGTCACACTACATAGGCCCAACAAGAGACGAAATAAAAGAGCCTATTCACAAGCATCTTAGTTATTAACTTATACAAGACATTACATAAACTAACATGGCAAAACTCATGCATCCTAATAGGCTAATCCTTCTTAGGAATAAGCACAATGAGTGTCTCTACCAAACATGGTTCAAAGAAACCATTAGTGAAAGCATCTTTGACCAATCTCCAAGCCTCATCACCTATAATGTACCAATAATTCTTAAAAAGGAATAGTTGAAACCCATCATACCTAGGGGATTTAAAAGGCTATATACTCCTTAAAGCCTCAATGACCTCCTCCTTCTCAATAGGTTTAAGAAGATTTGCACAACTATTAGCATAACTCTAGGCATATCAACAGAAGTAAATAATAGAAAGGTCCACATCCTCCTTACAAAAAACAACTTTATAGAAAATCGAATGGAAAGAAAATGGAGAGAAAATAGCATTTTTCCTTTATTTGAATAAGGGAAGAAAAGTGAGAGGAGAGAAAAGTTAGGTGTAGGAACCCATATAACAAAATTTCTCCTCTCACATGAGAAGAAAATGAAGGAAGAGTGATTTGGGTTGTGTCCTTATAATCTTTTCTTTGATCATAAAACAATAACTATCATAAAAGTCATTTTCATGCATTGTTTTTTCTTTCCTCTCATCTTTTTACTCAGCCAAACAACAAGAGAGAAAATACACTTTTCTCTTCATTTTCTTTCCTCTCATTTTCTCCTTCTTCCATGTGTAGAGGCTCAATTCTCCTTTGTGCATGATTTTCTCTACACTTCTACAAAGAAAATTTTTTTGCAACCTACATGAATGTTTTTCTTTCTCTCCTACTTTTCTTGTGTACCAAACAAGAGAAAATGGTAAAATCATTGTATTTTCTCTTCTTCAATTTCTTTCCTCTCCTTCTTATCTCATCCAAGTGATGGACAAGAGTATATATAAAAATTAAACTTTACTTATTTATTATTATGATAATGAACATTTTTATTATCAAAACACAAAATCCTTAACCACTAAAAAACTTATGTTTAAACTCACTTTGCTAATAATTCTATATTAGATACACATGTCTACATAGAAAAAGAGCTTAAGATGTGGTGAATTCATATTGTGATAGAGACTACTTCTTGATTCCAAATCGCTTTACATTTTTATCCATAAGAAAAACAAGGAAAGGGAAAGGCAAAAAGTGTGTATGAGAAGGAACAATAGAAGCAGTGAACGGTGGGTTATATATGCAAAGAAGACAAAACTTAAGTGTTCATTTTGGAGAAGGCTTTTTCTTCCATACTTTCAATTAAGTTTAGAGTATTAAGAATGCAATTTTTTTTTTTTGGTCAAAGATATTTTATTAGTGAACTATGTAGAAAAGTTAGGGGAATTTACTTTAATAGTGAAGAGTGAAATGTTGTCTTTCCATTTTTCTATTTTCATGCCATCATATGATTGGGGATTTGAGTCTTAATTTTGCAAGATTTTAGTGTATTAGTGGAGATTTGAATCGCCTCTCCCTTTATCTTTGTCACATTTCGTGCACTTGTAAAATCCCCACTAACACACTAAAATCTCTAGAAAATAACACTTGAATCAATAGTGATATCATGGCTCGATAATTGAAAAAAAAAAGTGGAAAGACAGCTTTTCACTCCCTACTACTAAATTGATTTCCCTTGACTTTTCTACATAGCTCCCTAGTAAAATATCTTCGAACAAAAAAAAAATATTGCACCCATTGTGAGGATGCAATACCTAACCTCAATTGTGAGGATGAGAGAGCACTTGGTATTTGCCTACCATCCTCATTAGGCATGCAAGGAGTATTAGATTCTTTCAATTGGCACAAAAGAATTTTTTGCTGCAAAAATGTGAGTGGGGAAGATAATGTAAAATGTATTGGGATTTCAATTTGTGGCTAGGGAAAAATAACTTCTCTATACAAATTTCTTGTTTAATACTCTTCTATACAAGGATCTCTAAGTTTTAATTGTTGGGGATTTAATTGTATCGATTGGGGACAAAAGATTTTTTTTCTCTATAGGGATTTTCATCCAATGACATTATTGGGGATCTCAGTGTTAATTTCTAGAGATTTCATTATGTTTACCAAGGATCTCAAAAGTGAATGAACAACGAAAAAGGTAGAGACAGGTGATTCACTTCCCTAGTCAAATACACCAAAATCTCTAAAATTTTACGTATGGTTCCCCAATAAAATAACTATATGGGTGTTGGATGGCTGAAGCATTACTTCAACAATATATGAAACCTATTTGACTCGTTGGGACATTTGTTGAAAAATTGCTTTCATAAGAGCAATAATGAGTCATTCAAGTGCAAGATGACTTGAGTGTCAAAATGATTGATTAATTGTGAGACCATGGCTTGTCGAAATAATAGTTTGACACAAGATGAAGGATTCGTTAAAGGAAACATATTATTCAAGTTGGAAAGGAACATTGCCCAAAAGGTTTGAGCATTGATAATGAAAAATTTGATTAGTCGAAAAAAGGAATGTGTTGTAAGGAATTGGTGATGAATGTTAATACTTCGGCAAATTTGCCTGTATGACATGGAAACATTTTGACATTAACTTGGAAGCCATGATGGGTGTTGATATTTGACATAGTGATACTACAAAGGATGAACAATGATGAAGATCTTGACTGTGACTCAAGGCTTCTAGAAGGTGATGTAGAAATAACACAAATTAAAGTAACTGCCCATGTCATGAACATAACCACCTACGTTTGATAATGTAGGAAGGGTTATTGAGGATGATCAAAAGTGGCAAGAGAATGTGCAAATCATTGTCAAGTGTTGGAGCCAATTGAAGTCCGTCGACCCATGCCTATGATATAAGAAGATGCCACCTGGCAAGGCAGTTTTTAGCAGTTGCTTTAGAATTTTTCTATAGATAGGTCTAGGATCATTTAGTCAGGGCATGGTTAAATACTCACTCAAGTACCTTACATTCCTATGTCACCACAACAATGGAGCTATAGGGAAACTTTGAGTAAAACCATCACTCTAAGTTCTTATTCTTTCTTTCATTTCGTTTCATTTTCATTTTTGTTAAGTTTGTTTCCATTTATTTTTGTTGTTTTTCATTTCATTTCATTTGTTTATATTCTTCTAAATACACTCCCATTTGATTTAATCAAGTTTATCTTTCATAAATTTTGTTTTGATGTATAAGTCATATCTCCTAGTTGAATAATACACTTCACACAAACCCTACATCTTTTTAGAGGAAGTGATTCCTTTTCCCAAATTGAGATATGGAATCAAAGGTTTAGTAGTCGAATACTTTGTTTTGGTGAAAATCCCACGTAAACAAATTAACATGCCTAATAGGGCAGGGTTGAGTGTATACAAGCTTTTGTGATGCTTTATACATTTGAGAAGTGGTACCATCATATCCACAATGCCTACTATGCCCTCTAGTAAACAAAATACTCCCATAGATGGTGGGAACGGTACTAACGAACACATTCTTGCCACAAGCAATGAATTACAAACAAGCATGCAAAGAAATGTCACTGGAGTAAGTTTTGCTATAACTTCTAAGCCAATACTCATGTATGGGTTACTACCAGTGTATACCCCTTCTTTGGCCACTATCATTATAGGATAAGTTCCCACTTGGTATACAAACCCAATGCTTGTATCTATCCCTATTGAGTACACAAATAACTCCTTTTGCCATTCCACAATACTTAGTGCAACCACATTGGCTGTGAATATCGGGGCAATGAGTCAAAACCTAATAAGGATCAACATAGCCACTATAAGAAAAGTCCATACGGGCGACATGGGACCTAATTTTCCAAATATGACTCAGGTTATGCCCCAGGATACACCTCGCAACATCGTGGATGGCCACATTTCGACACAAGTCAATGAGAGCCATTATGATTTAGTAAATATGCTAACTTACTACATGACCATTGTCCTAAACCATTTGATTGAATTGACCAATCATCATTTCGATGTAATCAATAGGAAAATAAATAGGATAGTCGAAGCCGTAGATTTGAACAATAATACCAAGGCTGAAGATCCCACCATTCAACAAATGGCTAATCAACCCCATCTTTACCACCTGGGCTTGAGCAACCTAAATTGCAATATGGTAGTGTTCATAAGGTTAAAAGGAATAAAGATACTAACAATGTAGTACATGTTAGGTAAAATAACCTAAAAATCCAAATGAACCTTAACAAGGTTGTTGAGCAAGTGTTAAATAGATTTGGTTTTAATGTCAGATACACTAACCAACCATATTTTGTTTCAACTTTTCCCACTTATGTCCAACAAACTAAACTCCCTAGGGGCTAGAAAGCCCCAAAGCCTCTAACAAAATATTTGGGGACAATGGTGAGTCTACTTCAAACATGTTGCTAGGTACACAATTGAGATATGGGAAATATCATCGAATGAGTACCTTAAGATAAGGTTCTTTTGTAGCTTGTTAATCATATATATATTTACTTGATTCTTTAATGTGAGGCCAAATTATGTTCACTCATGTGCTCAATTGAAGAGGAGTTTCCATTAGCAACTCTTCTGGGTAGAAATGAAAGTGAGCTTAGCTCACTAGTCCTCTACAATGTGATGAACCGCGATTTGAATCCCAAATAGAAGAGATGTTCATATTTAGTATCTAATCATGTCTCGAAATTATCTCAAATAGAGAATATGTGTGGGAAACAAAGAAGTATTGTGATGCTAACACTAGCGTCTTAGAAATACACAAATGGCTTTCATTTTCCTTTCCCGATTGATTTTTGAGGAGAATTTATCATCACATTTATTGTGCCACTCTTGTCAAACCACACTTCGAATTTGGAATGAGCACAATCGATTATTACACGTGGCTGGAGACCCTGAAGCTCGGTAGTACGTAAGTATGTGTCGTTGGAACGTTGTTGTTTTCTCAGCATTTCGGTTGCTGTCTAGAGTCCACGTCATTGATCGATGTGCTAATCATGTATCATTTACTACTTCTACAATTCTACTTGGAAATGAGAAATACTCATTTCATTTCACAATGTCTGGAGTTTTATACTTATATTAAGATAAGATGTTAATATATTATTTTGATGATAATAAAAGATAAATTAATTTTATAAAATTGTTTTTATATTAAAATTATAATCTTATTTATATTTTATACTCACTTCATTAATAAGTGTAATTAATATAAGAATAAAACTAGAAAAATATTAATTTGAAAATACAAAAAATCTTAAATAGACAAATATTATCAAACAAAGGGAATATTAAGCTTAATTAATAAACGGAGATTAACATAAATAAAGTGTCTTACGAAAGGTTGAACAGACTTTGGATTTTGTAAATAAGTTTTTTGAGACATTTTTAGATATATTTAAAAATAAAAATATTATAACACGAAAAATAATATTTATAATTTTTTAATATATTAAATATTTTAAAACATTTTACTTTTCATGTAATAATTTTATTAATAAGTTGCTTTAGAATATTGATTAAAGATTGAAAAAAAATTATAAAAATAGGATTTTATAGAATATTTAATATATTAAAAACTAAAAGTTTCGACTTTTTATATGAGTCTTTTGTTTTTTTAATTCTTAAAAACTATTTTTATGATACTTATTAATAATTTTTTATATAATACTTTTATTTTTAAATTTTTAAAGAAATGTCATAAAACTCAAAAAACGTAAAGGTGTGGATGAAGTTTTTTTTATCAATAAACTTACGCTCAATTTTCAGAACTTTAACTACTTATTTATGTTATGTGAAGTTTTCATAAGAATCTTTATTGGGGCAGCTTCTCATTTTTCTTAGTAAATAAATGAAGAATATAATATATGACCCACCAACTAAATAAGTCCATCAATACCAATGTACCTATGGAATGACATGTGAGGCACATCAACAACATCAACTTCAATTACCTACCAACCGTCTCTGCATGCAGTCAATTAAGTCCCGCCAATAATCAGAACAAAATGGGAATTTGCATCTATTCTATCACGCTTCTACATGCTAAATGTTAATGAAAAATTGAACCCACCCTTCTTTTTGCATTCTGACTATACATTTCAGGCGCCATTCATGGGCAATATGGAACAGACATTAAGACTCTAGAAGGGTCAAAATACAGAAAGAAGGTGGGTTTACGGCGTTGGGCTAGCTCTTCTTGTGCCCAAGTGAAGCAGTAGTATATATATATGTAGCAAATTTTGGACCCAAAAAGAAATGCAGCAAATAATGGAGTTATTTGGGTCAATGGTTATCATTAATACTATCAGGTAAACAATAAGCAACGAAGTAATTGGAGGAACAAATATAAAGTAGGAGCAGAGCAAGCCACTACAATGCGACATTGATAGGCAAATGAAAATTTAACAACAATGGAAAACACTAAAACAGGGTACTTTTACAATCCCTCAAACTGGATTTGTCAAAGTCGTGATTTATAGCAAAGTACAGCAAGAAGGAAGGGGGTACATCGAATATCTTTGTCATTTATATATGGTAGGGGTAAGTAAATGACACATCAAAAGTTGTATTGAGTCTTGAAATCATTTCTATGATGAATTGACCTAGCTAAGCACCTAATAGTGGGTGTGTTGGTGATCAAGTGCATGTGTGGAGTCTCGATTATTTTGTGTGTCGTAAATGTTTGGTGAGTAACCCCCAATATGGTCCTTAACAACTTTAGTGTTGGATAAGTTGCACCCTAATAAAAGTAAATTAGTTTGTTGGTTCTTAACAATAATATTTGTCGAACACACATTAATCTTTGACATCAAACCTAACAGACCCAAGGATCAATGTGTATAAATTGATAATTATTAGGGACTAATGTGACTGAATTGTACATGTATCATATTAAAATATGGAAAGCACCATTGCTTTGAACCCCTCATAATGTTGTTCTTCTGAATTTGTCGAGATCACACATTGCTATAAGGGGGTTCATTCATTTGAGAAATAGGATGTCATTATGTCACAGAAATAAGATTCAGATAGATGGCTTCTCATTATATCATTTCATTTTACTATCAACATTTTCAACTTTTAGGTCTACGGATGCTACAGCTCATATTTGGACAATAACAAAAGGGAGATGTAAATATGGTTCACAAAATGGCCCTTCGAATGAGTTGGTGTTAAAGTATGTTAAATGTAGAACAAATGAAAAGAATAAAGATGCCACTACACTTGATTGGAATGTGAGTTCGACTACGCATTCTGATTAGAATCCAAGATGGGTATTGATAGATACTTCAATCTCCCCACTAGTTTCTAGTTTTCCATATACATTTTTATGTTTTTCAAACCCACACCAACCTCCCTTTAACAAGAAAAGTTTATGACAAAGAGAATTGCGTGATGTTTTTGGGGAAGAATTTGTACGTTTTATAATTTTCATAACAAAATAATTCTTCTGAACTTTTGACTAGAGCACATTATAGGCATGACTTTTTTCCCTTCTTTTCATATGCTTAGGCATTGTTCTTGTGATGGTAAGATATGTAAATTCATAGTTATTATTTGCAATATTTAATCATAATTATTTATATCTTATTTAAGTCTTGACCTTTGGTGATGTTGTGCAAGGGGAGGATATACTACTTGCTAGTGCTACATATGATGGGCAAACAAGAATTTGGAACACTAATGGTATGTTGTTTTTCTATACGTATAGACTCACCAATACTGCCTTTTGGGAGTTATATATGATGAGATAGGAAGAGCTCAAAGGTCGTGTATGCATGTTTGAATTTGGTCTTAGGACTTAAATCAAAATCAAAACTTAATTTGATCATGTGGTGATGTCTTTGGCTAGGTGAAGGAGTATATTAAGCAAACACAAGGGACCCACAGTTTCTTTGAAGTTGAATAAGAAAGGTGATTATATTCCTACTTGAAGTTGTGATAAAACTGCAATTGTATGGGATGTGAAAGCAGAGAAATATTTTAGAAAAATAGCAAGAACAGTGTTATAAGAGGTTTCCATGAAAATAAGTGCTTTCTACATTTTAATCTGATGTGTATATTTAGATACATTGGTCCCTAATAATTATCAATTTAGATACGTTGATCCTTAGGTTTGTTAGTTTTAACCTCAGGGAATAATGTTTGTCTAACAAATGTCATTGTTAGAGACCAACAGACTAATTTATTTTTGTTAGGGATCAATGTGGCCAACGTCAAAATTGTCGAGGATTAGGTTGGCAGTTTACTGATGTTTGATAGGTTTAGATTAGTTTATTTTAGTTTTAAATAGTTTATAGAGCCAAACCCCCAAAAGGGTTCCTATCGATTTTCACATTAGGCAAAATAATTTCTAACCAAAAAAATTAACAAATTGGTCTCTAACATTTTAAAATGTCAAATAATTTAGTCCTTCTATCAAGTATCTCTGCCAAATATTATGACATGGCCCGTTAGGTAGTTGATATGGCACCATTATCTCCAACCTTGTTATCCTAGTCACTCTTGTTTATTAAAATGGCATCATTTTTGGTAGAGAATAAATGAGAGTGACTAGGATGAGAGGGCGGGAGATAACTATAACACCCTCCAAATACATAAGCCATGCTCGAGTCATGGGTACATATCTAGAGGTTGTTACGGTTGTTGTGGAAACTTTCAAATAAGAAAACATAATATATAGCCCTTACAATATCATACTTCATTACTGAATAAAGACTTACAATCCCAAGTGTCTAATAGATATATAATTTAAAATACAATTTGAAAAAACTTAACTAATATTATATACAAAACATATCTCATTCTGCATTCTTCAGTTCATTACTACTGGCAATCCCCTTTAGACACTCAAACTGGACCTCCGGGTATTGGGCTCAAGTCCACTTTCCCTGATCCGTAGTAATCCCAAAACTTTGTTGTAGACTTGAAGTCTAGTCTATGTACTGGAATGTTTACGGGGACATACAAATAGACAGTGAGAATATAAGATTCTTAGTAGGCACACTCATTCCATTAAGTACGTAGGGTGTCATCGTAAATATTCTAGCTACTTAGTTTTATTATGAAAATGTGGACAAGTACATCTAGGTACCGGTTAAATTTTAAGTTTCGAAAACATATTTTCTGAAGCTGATTACTTTTAGCAGTCACTTAACACCTTTCAGGACATATATAAGAGTAGTAACAACATAAATCCTAAGCACAATAATAAATACTATGCAGGATAATAAGATCATGAACAATGTATATGCAGATGCATCTACTTGAACTATGCAAGTGCACTTGTCTTTCTTGTCTCTTTCTTTAACTTTCTGTACTTGACACACCTGGGCATTACATATCGCCGTCCCTAGGGTGTCTGTCTGCACTTTGAGTGTTACGTATCACCATCTTCAGAGTGCAGCATTACTTATCTTTCATTTATACTTAGTCTTCTAGAGGTGAATGACCTCTCCCATCTCTGGATAATAGCTTGAGCTCATTTCTATATGTGATCACCAGATTTACTTTTTCCAACTCTTACACCGACTTATTCCCCTTAATCTGTTCAAGAGTTGGCCCAAGTAATATGGAATCAAAATCATATTAAAAGCTCATTTATTCATGTATGAATATGCTTGATGTGCTTATGATTATGCTACATAATTTATATACTTGTGCCAACAATCCGGCAGCATGACAACTGGAGTATAAAGATTTCCAAAATAAATAATAAAAATAACAGCCAGCTAGTCACAGAAATCATGATTCTCAACATGATACCAATAAGAGTTCAAGTATGATCATCATAAATGATACGCCAATATGGCATCATTCAGGTATGTAGTGCATAAATGTTCAGTCCATTTAGTCCTCCATAATTTTGGAACCTCTAAGCCATGAAATTCACAAGTCGTCTTACTTTTCTTAAAATCTACCCAAATCTTCTAATTTCACTAAAATTTCATTTTATTGCATTTTAATCTAAAATTGTAATAGGATATAGTGTTGTCATTCTACTATTAAACCTCTTTGGTTTTACTAAATGTTGAGGTGTATAGTTTAAGTTATTAAAGTTTTACTTAAGGCTACCCTATTTCAGGGCAGACTTGTATACCAAAATTCATCTTACATTCTTTTGCTTCGAAATTCTACTAGGATATACCTATATAAACCTTTTTTCAAATCTAGCAAGTCTTACTCTATTTGAGTAAGTAGAGCTCGAGTTATAAGCTCCTTATTAGTATTGCTTTATTTCAACCCGAATAGAGTATAGTGCAACTTCAAGGATATACTAGGAACAATCCACTAAGGATCTGATTCTAAAATATAGACATTATTCTTTATGTGTTAGCTTTCTAAAAAAGGTGGTTACATTCAAATTGAAGTTATATAGGGCGAATTATGCCCATTAAATCACATACGGGTCAAGACAGAAGGTGGTAACCAATAGCCTGCTTCTAAAAACTCTTTCATCCAAAGTCTAATGGGCCTATATTTTATATAGTTAGATTCATCTTCGAGTCAGGTTTCTTCTAGAATTAGTTTCATTTCAAATTGAATTTTGTAACTTGAGATATGCCCCTCGTAGTACATACTGTCCTTGGGTTCCTCTACATCAGTTTTCTATTTTATAACTATTTTGGTTTTCTAATCTATTCTGCAACACTAATCAAATTTCTTTATCCTTAAATTACTGGAAAATGTCCTATTAACATCAAACCAATCTTAAGTGAATAGATCAAAATGATTCAACAAAAACCTTAATTTCAAGAATCCCTAAAATACAAACAAGTCCTAGGATTTGAGCTACCTATCTCAAGGTTCTTGGAGCTATGGAAGCAAATAACCCAAAAGCAACCCCTAGCTTTGTTCATCTCTAATGACTACCACCATCAAGGGGTTGAAAGAGCTCTACAAGTGACTTAAATATTTTAATTTTTTGAGGGGTTTTGAAAAAGAGGATATGAGTATTAATTTTCATAAAAAGGAGTAAAGTGTTTTGACGCTAAGAAGGCTATTATCCATGAGCTTGAAGCTCATGGCTACGATAGTGGTGAGAAAGAAGATGAAGATGATGATGGTGGTGGTGGGAGTATGGTTGGCATCTTTAAGAAGGAGAAAAGGAGAGATTAAGAGAGTTAAGATATTTTGTGGAAGGAGTGGTGGTGATAAATCCACCAATTAGAGCTAGTGTGGCTCATTCCTGGTCACATACTCTGACTACTCTCTTGATAGGTCTATCAAATCCTTGCAAGATTATTTCCTTGGATTTGTCATGCCCAAAAGTAATATGCTTTGAGGATTAATTCAAGATATCCAACTATTAATTCGAGTACTTTAAGTCACCTAAGTTATTATATACTATATGAGTAATCTCACACTTTTATTTAAAACTAAGTGTAAAAAATATCAATTATAAAATTATTATATGTATTTTAGTTGTCTACTAATATCGTGGGGCCCATATATTCCCTTTATTTATAGCTTTGCCATTGTGGTCTAACAATTATACTTTCGCCTATTCTTTTACTACGGTTTACCTATTTATGATTTTGTCCTTGCCTTAGGCCCGGGCTTTCTTTTATACTGCTCTACCCTTAAAGTTAGGGATATTACAATAATGGTGTGATGTTAATAGCTTAGACTTGATGAAGGGACTAAATTATTTTACGTTCCAAAATGTTAGGGACCAATTTATCTGATACAAAAATCAATATGGACCACTTTGGGGGGTTTACTCTTGTTTGTAATTAAAAGTTTTTAAGATATTCTTTTTACAAAATAATTATATTTTAATTTTAAAATAAGTTATTAATAATTCGGGGACATATCAAGTGAGAAGAGTGTTTAGCCATTAAATCATATATAGATGGTCAAGATTAAATTTTATTTATAGGTCACATAATTACTTAAAACATTACCTTATTTTATGGTTTATTCTTGACTATTTATATAAAATCTAATCTTGAAGATATACTCCTCTCACTCTGATAATTATCTACTTCTCTCATTTGTTATGCTCCTTTACTAAATATATCTTTTATTCTTGGAGTCGTCATTTTAAGATGGGTTTTAGTTAATCATCAATCATGATTCAAAATTGCATAAATAATTTCTAAGACAAAAAAAAAAGAATATCTTTTCTTCTTAGAGTTGTTATTTTGAAAGGATTTTATATAAGTCTCACCCTAACCTGAAATTGCATAAGTGATTACTAATACATGCTACGATTTTCATTATATTTGAGAAAAGAATTTGTTATCATCTTCAAAAAAAATTCTTCCAAAAAGTATTTAATTATATACTGCCTTAAAGTGGGTCAATTGTCATTTCTAATTCTCTATCCACACTACCTATTAATCATTATAATTTTAATATTTTTAATTAATTACCCTCACCTTAATACTATTTTACTAAAGTAAATTTTTATTTTATTTTAGAAATTATAATTTAATTTTGGGTCAAAAATGATAGTTGAGTAAATTCCTCTCTAAAGTGATAACTCTAGCAGTCAAATCTCTAATATTACGAAATAAATTCGGCTAAAATCACAGCGTACTTCCGCTACAACAACCCACTTTTGGGTATTAAAAAACTTTAATAAAATATATTAATTTTATCCACATACACTCCACATTAATAATAATTTTTTTTTACTTATGCTATAATTCAAATTATTACAATTTAAAAATACATTTTTATTAAAAATTCAAATATACAACTTTAATTGTTATGATTTGAAATTTAACTAATATAATAATGTGTTAAATTAATAATTTGTTTTTTAATAAAATATAAAATTATATTATATTAATCTTTCTAATATCTTTTATAAAATATAGTTATATGATTATATTTAAAGGATAAAAGAATGCTTCTTCAAAATCTTTTTATTTTTCCAACTTTTATAACTTTATATTGCTGCTAATTATCTGTACTGAAATTAAAATATGCTTATGTCACAATAGGATATTTCTCTAATATATTTAAAATATTTCTTCTACTCGTAATAATAAAAATTTTATCGTTAGTTATTCAATTTTTAAAATATTACAACATTAGTTGTGCCTTTTATAATGTAATGCCATACAATTGCTACATACTAAAACATGAATAAAATACGAATTACATACGAGAATAGCATACCGAAAAACATATCAAGATTAAAACTCAAATCCACAAGTCCACACAATTCTTACAATTCGGATAAAAAATTCTATTAAAGTTTAGTTCGTAGTAATTTATAACATTTATCTTATGAAAAAAATATGATGAAAAACAACAAATTTATTGAAAATGTAACTAGATAAGTTAACGTGATCTAATTAATTAACCTTAGTTTGAATAAAGTTTATTTAGGTGAGGATATATAATTTAGAGAATTATAATTATAAATTATTAGTAGGGAGTGTAGATAGACAATTGAGAGCATTAATAGTTCTAGTCCAATTTTAAAAATAAAATAATTAAATTAATTCAAACCCTTCGTTAATATGATTTTATTTTTATAGCTTGCCAACTTTTGCATACATTAAATAAGGAAAGCTTAAGTTTGCGGCTTTTAAATGGACCTGCTAAGTGCTAACCAAAGTTAACAAACGGATAGAATGGTAATAAGGAGCTACCAGCAATTATCAAAATGTAATGGAATAATAATTAATGTGTGCCTCTGTGGCGTTTTATTAATCATGAAAATAAATAATGTTATTTGTACATAAAAATTAATTTTACTATTTTGTACATTAAATCTTCAATTTGATTTTTATATATATACTTTTAAGAAGATGACATTTTCACGCTATGAAAAAAAAAACAAGACATAAAATGGTTCTTAAAGAAAATAAGATGATCAAAATCCATTTCTTTTAAGCAAATTTTAATATTTGTTGTAACAACCTCTATCATATAAGCCATGCTCGAGTCATGGAGTTACAATAAAAGGTTGTCACGGTGCTGAAAAATTCTTTAAAATATGGAAAATATAATACATGGCCCTTTAATTGTTCTCTTTATTACTAACTTCTAGTCTCTAATACATAGAGAATAAAATAATTACACTTGAAAAGAAAATTGTGACCGACATAGTATACAGCGTCTTCTTCCAACTAATCGTTAGCTAGCTTCGATAGTCTCTGGATCTGGCTAGCGCCTGATTCGTGCTCAATGAGTGGCCCTGCACTCTGCCCTGCACTTGATTTCCAACTTGGGTGCTGGAATGTTTACGGAAAAGGAAAACATACAAGCAAACAGTGAGAACCTAGGGTTCCCAATAGGTAAACTTAAACCAATCTTATAGTGTCATCATAAACATTCCAGCTGCTTCGGTTTATTGTGAAAATATGAGCACATATAGGGATGTCAACGGGGCGGGGCGGGGGATAGGCCTGTCCCCCCAGTGAGTAAATAAACTCTGCTTCCCCCGCCCCATATTCGTGCGGGTACCCATTTTTTACTTACCCGCGAGTTTACGGGTACCCGTGAATATCTATGGATACCCGTTAGAGTATTAAAAATTTTAAAAATTTAAATTAAATATAAAAATTCTAATATCATAAAATATTTAAAATAACCATAAATAATAATCTAATTTAACAATTAAAATTCTAACAATTTAATATACTTAAAATAAAAATAAACACATAAAATAAACAAAAAATAAGTACAATAATCCAATTCTACAATCTAAATTCTAACAATTTAAAATAAAAATAAATACATAATAGTAATCCAATCATTAATCTAATATATAATAAGTATAAATAAATCTAACTTATAAATTTAAACCTTAGTCTAATCAATTTAAATAACAATAATATTAGTTTAACTAAATTAATAATTTAAGGGTAAAATAGTAATTTTATAGCGGGTACCCGCGGATATGGGGATAGTGATCCCCGCCCCCGCCCCGTTTAACATGCGGGTATTGAAAATCCCCGTCCCCATTACCCGCGGGGGCAAAATCTTCCCCCCATACCCGCCCCGTTGCGGGTATTACCCGCGGGTACCCGCGGGTGCGGGTTTTTTTGACATCCCTAAGCACATATGAATAAATAGTGGTTCAATTTTAAGTTGAAAATACCTTTCTCGAAGCGGGTTATATCTTAACAATCACTTACCATATTGTATGACAGACAAAGAAATATGAATAGTATGATATGCTTCAACCAGAATCATACTAATAGTATGACTTAATGAGATAACTGAAGATGTACTTATAGATACTTATACTTGACTATATGCAAGTGCACTTGACTTAATTCATGTCTTTTTTTAACTTGCAACTTGATCTTACTTTTCTGTGCTTGGTCCCCTGGAGATGAATGGCCTCTATCACCTCTGGGCAATATCCTGCTTTCAGGTCCGAGCTCGTACCTATATATGAGTGACGGGTTTACTTTCCCCGACCCTCACACCGGTCTATTCCCACTAATCTGGTCGAGGGCTGGCCCAAGTCTTAGATAGTACTGCTCTGGTCCACGCTAGCTGAGTCTATGCCATGCCTCACGTGGTAGCTAGTACGTCCCTCTTTCACGTTCTTATCATCTTTCCTTTCCATATCTTATCATGCGTGCAAATGCTTTGTGCATACAAGAATATGCCTCATACTTTATTTCTCATATCATATTCTAATTATGTTTGCATGCATGGCATACATGTACATAACATGCGAATGTAATATATTCAAAGTATAATCTCCCATAGCATAAGCTTTCATTACTTATATCATACTTAAATTCATCTCTGTATATCTGAACCTTATGAGCATAACATATAGACATTCATAACATCCCTAGTTTCATATATTTCTGCCGTAAATTTGGCAGCATAACAGATCAGATCCGTTTCCTCATGAATAGTACCAACTCTCACAGACAAATCAGTTACAGTGGTATAATCAATCTAACATATTTCTTAATGCAAAACTTGCAATCCTCAACTCAAACTTTATATGTTCACTAACACTTGCAAAACCATCAATTTGGTCGTTTATGCCAATTCTACTCAGTTCTACCCGAATTTTGTATAATCCACCTTTACCTCTATTCAACTCATTTAAACCTAAATTTTGGATATGTCATAGCTCTACATTCTATTTTCTAACCTCTTTAGTCCCATATAATTTTGATTTATATAACTCAAGATGTTCAAATTTTGCCTTGGCCCATTCAGTTACTAGCTCGAATTACATTCCTGGAAGTATAAATTCATTAAAAATCGAAACTAAGCTCAAATCATACAAAATTGGTGTCATATTAAAGCTAACAGGACAACCTTTCATTTACAATAAGTTTCATTCCATTTTCTTTAGTATAGCTCAAGTTATAAGTCCTGAAATCTGACCTTCTTGAACTACCCTGTTTAAGCCTAGTTTGGACATAGGGTAACTTCTTCGAATCATTGGGAACAATTGGGATCATAACAAACTCAGAATTTCATATTGGGGTGTTCCCCTAGGTGTAAGCTTTCTAACGAAGTTAGTTTCACTCAATTTGGAGTTGTGTAGGGTGAGTTATACCCTTCTCAAGTCACCCTGCCCGGATGAAAGTCCTAGTTCCTAGGTCAAACTTCTAAAATTCATATTTCTCTCAATACTAATCCAATAACCTTATATGATATATGTATGGAAATCCCTGAATGTCTATTTTCATCTAAAAATGGTTTCATTAGACTTAACCTATTGTAGGCAGAGCCGTACACTCCACCATCCAAACTGCCGTGGAACGTCTTACTTAGATAGCATTCCAAACCTTCACTTCTTCTAGTTTTCTGCTCCTAACCTTAATTCCAACTCAATATTTCATATTAATCCAACTATAATCTATTCTATACATCCAAGATATCATCAAATAATTGAAGAAAAGTGGAATCTCATACAGCCACAATTCAGAGAAATCAAGAATAGAAAGTGAATCCTACCTTTTTGGAGCGTGATTTGAGCTAAGTGTCGAAGCTTGAAGTGTTAGAACCTTGCTAAGCTTGAAGGAGTGATGGAGTTGGGTGAGTGGAGAAGAGAAAAGAGAGCTGAACCAAGGAGAAGGCAACGTAAAAATGAGGCTGAAGGAGAGAAAGAGATGAGTTTATAAGCTTGAAGTGGTAGTTAACTTGGAGGGTTTTGATTGGCCTAAAAACTCAAGGTTGAATTTCAACCACCCTTCCCCTACAATTGCTCTCCACGTCGTTCTCTTTCTGTGGCCAAATTGCTCTCCACGTCGCCCTCTTTTTGTGACAAAATTGCTCTCCACGTAGCCTAAAAGTGGAACTCGTTTCCACAGTATTCTAAAATCAGAACTCATATCTTTTATGTGTAAAGTCGGAACTCGTCCCCATCTTGTTGGTGACTTGAGAAAATCTTGCCCATTTATTCGAAACTTGGAAGTAAGGTCGGACGGTGAAAAATCATATAATCTCGGTACTCCCAATTCAAACTCGGGAACGCTAGCAGAAATAGAAGGCTCCTGGGATAAGCCCGGAGATCGGAACTCGTGTATGACTTGGGAATCAACTCAAAGATTTGAACTCGTGTCCATCTCTATTGAGTTCAACTCTAAGGCTGGAACTCGTTATATTAAACTTGGAGTTCGGTACTTGTACCATTGTGTTAAACTATAACTTTTGAGGTCAGAAACCACGTACACTATTTTGAAGCACGAAGCCTGATGTTGGAACTCGGGTACCTTGGTTGAAACTGGAAGCTACATCATTAGACCGAAAATCGGGTGCATTTTCTTTGAAACATTAAGTCGGATATCGGTAATCACGTTTGTGTTGTTTGTACTTGAAGGTTAAGTCGGAGGTCGTGAAATGAGGAGTGGTTAAGGTCGGAAGTTGAAAATTATGCTGAAAGTTGAACACAAACGCGGAAATCGGGAATAATCCTCATGGGAGACCTGGACATAAGTTTGGAGATCGGAAATCATGTCACAGTATACTTTAACTTGAAGTCGGATATTGGAACTCGGAAGCCGCCCATTTAACTCGAAACTAGAACATGAAGTTGGAAATTAGGAACAATAAAAATTAGATGAAATCGGAAGTCGGACAGGACATAAAGTCGGAAATTTTACAAGACAAACTCGGAACTCGAAAATAATCCCACTTCGTGTGAAATTCGAAGATGAAGTCGGAAATCATGTAAACTAGTGAAGTAGAAACTCGGAAATTGTGGTGGAGGTAAAAAATGGAATAATTTAGTGCGAGGAAAAAAAATTGGGGATGTTACATTTGTTACATGAAATTTTTCTAAAATATAAATTATTTTTATATAAAATTAATGTCAGTAATAAATCAAGTCTTTCACTTGAAACCGCTACCCCTACTAGCCTACCTTTTTAGTTGCAAAATTTGCCTCATCTTGTGATATAAGTTGCAACTTGCGGCCGTCATACTTTTCATTTTTAACCATTGAGTTTGCTTTGTTTATTGCAATATTTTTTCGTAAGAGTTTGCCTATAAAAAGATGAAGCCATGTATCAAGTTAAGCAAGTGAAACGAATTGAATTTTGAGTGTAAATAATAGCAACATTTTTCTTCCTCTCTATTATGTGGTGGATTAGTATGTGACGAAAAGAGTTTGTAGTGAAGTTTACGAGTTTTTGATATCATATATTAGTATTAAATGTGGTTAAATTCAACATCAATTTTCTTTTAGAGAGTTTGTTAGAATTGAGGGTGTAACGTCCCAATTTCCGACTTTTTACCTAGAATTTCCAATTTCTGACTTTGTTAATGGACTGGCTAATTTTTCCGACTTCCGACCCCATCTCAGCAAGTTGGTGATATTTCCGAGTTCCGACTTCACATTTAAGTTTAATCAAATCCCATTCCCGACTCCATCCTCGGATTTCAGATAGAAGGGATTATTTCTGAGTTCCGAGTTCACTTCCGATTTTGTCTAATTTTGATTGTTCCTGATTTCCGACTTCGTATTTTAGTTTCGAGTTAAATGGCGACTTCCGAGCTCCAATATCCGACTTCGAGTTAAAGTATACTTGGACATGATTTCCGATCTCCAAACTTATGTCCAAGTCTCAATGGGATTATTCCCGATTTCCACTTATTTCCGACTTCCAATCTTAACCAGCATTTATTTTCCGACTTCCGACTTAACCCTCAAGAACAAACAACACGGACGTGATTACCGATATCTGACTTCATGTTTTCAAGAAATGTACCCGATTTCTGGTCTCATGATGTAGCCTCCAGTGTCAACCGAGGCACCCGAGTTCCGACTTCAGACCTCATGCTTCAAAATAGTGTACGTGGTTTCCGACCTCAGAAGTTATAGGTTAACACAATTATGCAAGTACCGACCTCCGAATTTAATGTAATGAGTCCCGACCTTAGAGTTGAACTCAATGGACATGAGTTCAAATCTTCGAGTTGATTTCCAGTTATACTCCAGTTCCGATATCCAAGTTGATATCCAGCATCCACATTCCCGAGTTCAAATACTGAGTTCTGAGATTATATGATTGCGAGCTGTATGACTTCCGATGTTCGACTTTACTTCCAAGTTTCGAATAAACTGATAAGATTTCCTTAAGTCACAAACAAGAGGTAACGAGTTCCGATATCCGGCTTCAGCTTCGAGCTCAAGTCCAATGACACGAGTTTTGACTTCAAGCATGTTAGAGACGAGTTCCGAGTTAAGACAGAGTGGAAGCAAGTCTCACTTTGGGGAAGACGTGGAGAGCAATTTAGCCACAAAAGTGAGAGACATGGCCGAACTTCAACCACAAAACTCCAACTAATCAACAACACAACTTTCATGTATTTAAATCAGACTCTTCTCTCCATTTTGGTCTGATTTACATTCCCCTTCTCCTTGCTCCAGCCTTCTTCTTCTTCCCTTCCTCTCTCAATCCAACTCCATTAAATCTCCAAGCTTGGTCAAAGTTCCATCAATCCCAAACTCAAATTCAGCAAGATCACACTCTAAAGAGGTAGGATTTTACTTCTATTCTTGAATTATTTGCCCTAAGGCTATATGAACTTGTATTCTTCTTCATGTATTTGATGAGTTAATAGATGCATTATGATGGATTATGATTGGATTAACATGAAATATTGAGTTGGAATTAAGGTTAGAAGAAGAAAACTAGGAGAAGTGAAAGTTTGGAATGCTGTCTAGTTGAGGAATTCCACGGCAGTCCATACGGCGGAGTGTACGGCGCTGCCTACAATCGGTTAAATCTGATGAAACTATTTTTAGATGAAAGTAGACATTCAGAGCTTTCTATAGATATATCATATAAGATTATTAGATTAGTACTGAGAGAGATATGAATTTTTTAAGTTAGACCTAGGAATCAGGGTTTTCATCCGGGCAGGGTGATTTGAGGAGGGTATATCTCACCCTATACAACTCCAAATTGAGTGAAACCAATTTTTTTAGAAAGCTTACACATAGGGAAACATCCCAATATGTAATTTCGAGTTTGTTACGGCACCAATTGATCCCAGTGGTTTGAGGAAGTTACTCTATGTCTAAACCAAGCCAAAACAGGGTAGTTCAGGAAGGTCAACTTTCAGGACTTATAACTCGAGCTACACCAAAGCAAATGAAGTGAAACTTATTGCAAATGAAAGGTTGTCCTGTTAGCTTTGATATGGCACCAATTTCGTATGATTTGAGCTTAGTTTCGATTTTTAGTGAATTTATACTTCCAGGAGTGTAATTCGAGCTAGTGACTGAATAGGCTGAGGTAAAATTTGAATATCTTGAGTTATATAGATCAAAATGATATGGGACCAAAGAGATTAGAAAGTAGACACATAGGATTATGATATATCCAAAATTCATGTTTAAATGAGTTGAATAGATATAAAGGTGGATTATATAAAATTCGGGCAAGATTGAATAAAATTAACGGAAGTGACCCAATTGATGATTTTCACAAGTGTTAGTGAAACATATAAGGTTTGAGTCGAGGATTGCTAGTTTTACCTTGATATATATGTTAAATGGATTATATTGCTATGACTGATTTGTCCGTGAGAACTGGCACTATTCATGGGTAGACGAAACTGATCCGTTATGCTGCCGAATTTACGGCAGAAGTCTAGGAGACTATGAGTGTCTAGATTACAAGGAATTTATGATATGAACAGCCACACAATTATGATTATGTATGTGGAAATTCTATATGCAAGAACGATATAAGTATGATATGAGATATATGAGAATAAACTATGAAGCATATATGCAAGAGTGACATAAGTACAACATGAGACACATAAGTATAAATTATGAAGCATATGTATGAGTACATCCCGCATGTTTATGCTAGATTATGCATGAGAATGAAAGAATGTGAATATATTGAATGTGAGTCCCTTCACTCGGAGGCAGTTATTTGAGGTCCTTCCTTGTGAAGGTAGCTAAATAAGATAAAATGTGGGTCCCTTCACTCGGAGGCAATTATTTGAAATCCTTCCCTATGAAGGCAGTTAAATGACAAAGACATGGGTCCCTTCACCTGGAGGCAGTTGCACATGAGGTCCCTCCTTATGAAGGCAGCTAAAACTTGGGTCCTTCTATGTTGGAGGCAGTTGCACATTGGGTCCCTCCAACCTAGAGGCAGTGGGTCCCCTTGCTGATGAGTCGATGTGACGACGGTCACGGGTGAAGCTAACGAGCGCACTCCAAGGCCAGGCTACCCAAGGGCAGAAAAAGCACCCTAGGGACGGCGATATGTAACGCCTAGGTGTGCCAAATAAAAGCTAAAGACTAAAGACTAAAGACTAAGGCATATGCAAGCACCCCACTCATATGAGGCATGGCATCGACCCACTAAGTGTGAGTAGGATAGAACTTACACAAGGCATGGCATGACCCAGCTAGTGTAAGTACCAAAGGAAGATCTCATATTCCTAAGGAACGTGACATGGCGATCACGCTCTGATGGGGTATGACATGGCGATCATACTCTGAAATGTGGCACGTAAAGATTTTATGATGAAAAGAGAGATAAAGAAATAAAAGCAAGTTTTATGTGCAGATGTTACGTTCTCAGCATATTGATGTTATGTAGATGTCTTAATATGCTATAGTTCCAGTAAAGTATATGTAGAAGTTATGCCTCTAGTACATTGATGCTATCGTACTTTATTGTATTTCAGTTATTAGTCCTAATATAATTCATGCCTTGATTTTTATGGGTTTTTCCCAAATGCCAAGTGTATGATTAAAATAAGCTTTGCTTCGGACATTATATCTTCAAACTATAAAATTAAACAGTTTGTAAAGCATGTTCACCTTTTTCTTAATAAACCGAAGCAAACTGGAGGTGATAACGATGACATTCTTTATGATAATTAGAGAATCCTACTGGGAATTTATCACATCTATTTCCGTGTTGTCTCCAGATAGTTCAAGAAGTTCCGAAGACGGCCGAAGTTCTTTGTCAGGATAAGGTCATTTCAGTAGCTTGATAACAACTCCAGGGTGTGTACTATGACTTAAGCATAGTACTATACTTGGGAGGATGTTATAGAGGGTGTTTTCATATAATTATTTTTTTGGAGTCATTATGATAAACAATTATAATAGTATTTGGTCTTACTCCAAATTAAATGAAAACTTGATACAATTATTGAAAACTTTTAATATTTACTCACCTAAAAGTTCACAATATTTAGATTTTTATTGAACCAAATATTTAAGCAGATGATGAAACTGCTCAAAGGAAAGATCAATTGGTGTTGTTCCAAATTCATTAGGGAGTAGATTATTTGATTTTTGGTAAAATAATTATTGGCCAAAGGTTTAGATAAGGCCAGAAAATCAAAATTGTAATCCTTATGCAAAAAGTATGAAAGCTAAGAATGTCCATCTTAAAAATGTTGAATACTTACTTCATTTCACTATGTGTCCATTTAGGGTTAAGGTACATATTAAGAAATTCATTTAATGACCTTGATAATAGTAAAAGTTAAATTAATTTTAAAAGACTATCCTTATATAGAAACAATAACCTTGTTTATATTTTCTATTAACTACACTAATAAACATAATTAATGCAAGGATAAATTTGAAAAAAATAATAATAACTTCTTGATATTTAAAATAGTTAGGTAATTTGAAATAATATAAAAACCCTAAATGGACAAATATAGTGAAACGAATGGAGTAATATTTTTTCTCATATTACTGACTTGTTAATAACAATAGAGTATATAGATAATATAAACCAGATAAAAGTGGTTGACAAAATTCTAAGCATTAAGATTTGAACATGTGGTTACTACAACAATTAAAATTGTACAATAGATAGAAACATTAATCGAAGAAGTATTTAAAAATTGGTGAATTTAAATAATATTGCTTAATCAAGCCAAATTGGATGTAAGAGGTCATGATTACAAACAACGAAGGAAAAAGGAAACTTTAGAGACAGAAGTAGGGGAAATTTCAAAAGAAGATATCGTGGTAACAGTTTTAATCAAGGAAGAAACAATGTTTTAGACCATATAATCAAGGAGGAGGTTAAAATAACTTCAGACCTGCTGGCCAAGAAATAGGAATAGATAAATATTACCATGAGAGAACAAATTTCAAATGCTTTCACTGTGGGAGTTTTGGGCATAAAGTAGCAGATTGCAAATTTAGACCTATGAATCAAAATAACAATCAAGCAAATGTTGCTAAGAATTAGCTATGGGATATTAATGAAAATTCTAATCCAGAAAATTTATTTTTGTCAATTTTTTTTTTTTTTTTGTGTGTGCATGAAAATACATGGTATTAGGATACAGGCTTAATAATATTTGTATCAAAAAAAGAATTATTTTCTTTATTAGATAAATCTGTGAACTCAATTGTGAAATTTGGCAACAACATAAATAGTCTTATCTTAGGAAAAGGTCAAATTTAAATCAAATTGAAATATGGTTCTTAAAACTTTATCTTTAATGTATTTTTATGCACATGGTCTGACTACTAGAAATCCGCAAAAAATTGATGGAATAATATCCGTCGATAGTATGGATTAATTTTCAATGGAAAATTCATTGAAAATAATATATAAAAAAGAATTAATGAAAATCGGGCAAATTTTTGACGGATTTCTATATGACAATAAATATGTCAGTAATATTTGGTAGCAATTAGTGGAGAAATATTACCGATGACATACCCATCAGTATAACTACAAGACTTATCCATTACATATATTTTAATTTCTGAGAGATTATTCCATTGGTAAAAGTAAGTTAATTTTTAGTTTTTTAAAATTTTAAATTATTCGTTGGTATTTGAAATTTTGACCCATGGAGGAAAACAAAAATTTTTGGGGTACTTACCGACCAAAAATTCCGTTGGTAAGTATGATAAGTGAAATAGTGCATTTCAACTTTATCATTATGGATGAATTTTCTACCGGTAATGTTGAAACTCAAAATTTAGGGCCCGTTTGGTAGCCTGATAGTATAAGGCCTGATAGGATAAGGATTAATAGTATAAAATTTGATTGTATAAAGCCTGATAAAAATTTAATACTATACAGTGTTTGGTATGTCACTGTATAAGATATTGTATTATATATAATATAACTAGAAAAAGAGATTATAATAAATATAATTTTTGTATATTAAATTTAAAATTTAAAATTTAATATAATTATTTAAATATTTATTATAATTATTTTAGCTATTTTTTATTATATATAAATATAATTTTATATTAAAAATTATTTATTTATTTTTAATATTTTTTCATAATATAAAAAATATGAGAGAGAGAGAGAGAGAGAGAGAAATAGAGAGGGAGTTTTTATACATTAAAATTCAAACAAGCCTGATATCATATTCTTTTATTTTGTTGTATTTTTTATTAATAGTTTGAATAGTTATTTTATATTATTATTTTTTAAAAATATTTATTTATTATTAAATAATATTATTTTTTTGTTTATATGTTTTTTATTATTTATTTAATAATTATTTTTTTTTAATAAAATATATTAAAAAATAAAATATAAAAGAACCCTTATACATCAAAAGCTAATCAGACCTAATACGGTCTCCCCAAGCTGGATTAAGTTATTCATCATTTTAACTTATAAGGGAGATTTGACGGATAAATTTATACAATACATTGACTACACTAAACAACGGATAAGGTCATAACGTATTATATTACCTTATCTTATCATGCCTAATACGGCATGCCAAACACACCCTTAAATGCGACACCTCCATTTCTTCCACCCCATTTCTTTATTCCTTCTTCCTCTTCTTCCTTACCCTTCTCTGGTCTCTCTCCTTCTCATCCCTCTATTGACATTGTTGCCATCGCTACCTTGCCACCGCGACCATCGTGTCCCCGATCTCTATCTCTCACTTTGGGTCTCTCTCTCTCTCCTCACACACACACACACACACACCCTTGGTGTCTCTCTCTCAACCACCATTATGCTATGCAGTCACCTCCGCGCAGGGTGTCTCTCTCTTAACCACCACTGCGCCATGCGGTCACCTCCACTATGTGGATAGGTTCTCACCTCCACCTGCTTCCTTCTTGTTCTATAATAAAATTTGCACAATTTATTGTCTATCTTGTTCTTTTTTTTTTTTTAAATTAGTTTTGATATGTGTTGTGCTACTGGATTTTGAAGATGGTAGCTTTCTAATTTGTATTTGGATTGTGAATGCTATTTTGGTATGTTTAACTAACCACTGGAAATGGGTTTTTATTAGGTGGGGAGGATAACAATGTATTTTGGCTTAATTTCATGTTTCAATTATGTTTATTGTGGATGTTTGTGCTTTAACTAAAATTGCTCAATGGAATTGTCTTACAGATGGTGAGTTTTTGTTATTATATAGGATGTGCTTTTTTGATTGGTGATTTTGGTATTGTTGTTTGGAAAGAAATTGGAAATGTGTTAGGAATATTGAAGGTAAATCTTAATCCAACAGAGACAGAGGCTATAATGAGAAAAGTTAGTCAAGTGGAAGATAGTCTAGTGAATAATGTGGTACAGGAAATCATAAGAAGGCTATAGGTGAAACCGCCTAAGAATAACCTTGCCCAAGTTGATTTTATTAAAATTTTGGTTTTGATAGAGCTCGATGGTGTCGATTGGTCCATATAGCAGATTGGCTTGATTGTTTGTTTGTTTACGGGCTTGAACTAGAATATTTTCTTCAAAGATCGGCATTAAGCATATTTTGGGTTTGTGAAAGAAACTTAGATTTCTCAACTACATTGCTATACCAAAGACTTCTATATTTTTGTAACGTATTCTAAATAAATAAGTTCTAATAAAAATTTTGCTCCTAATTTTTTTAACTATAAAGCTAAAAAAATGCTATGAGCAATAAAGTTTAAAGAAAAATTATAAAAATTATAAATAAAATGGGTAAGAATAAAAATCTTATTTAAAATTAGTAAAATTTTATGATCACATATAATTGATGATATATGTGCATATTAGACCTAATAATTAGTTGGTACGAATGGTTCATCATTTGTATTTTTTAGGTAAAGTCTCTTTGATGAGTTCAAAGGAACACACTAACACTAGATTGGACACAGTCTTTCCATTAACTTAAATTTTCTTGTTTGTTAAAAAATAAAAAATAAAAAATTGAACAATCTCAAATCAAATTATATGAGATAAAGTAAATTTCAAATCCTCACTGATCACTACTAGAAATGTGCTGACTACCGATAGATTTACTAACAGAAAAGTTGACTAAATTTGTCGGTAAACATTTTACCAAAGGAAAAGGATCCATCGGTAAGATATGCGTCAGTCATAATAGTATTAGAAACTGTCACTAATAGAATTAAACTGACGAATTTTTTTTATAATTACCGATAGAATATCCAACAGTAATTTTATATCATTTTTTATATATTAATAATATTATTGATGTATTATCCGTCGATAATATAAAAATAATATTTTAATATATGTTATTAATTCCATCGGTACATAAAATTTTTTTTTGGTTTATATTGTTAAAATTTGAAATTAGTATTTAAGTATTTCAAATTATTGTTTTAATTATTTACAAATCCATATAAATAAAAATATAATAAAGTATAAAAATATAAACTGTTAATTAAAAAATTGTCAATAATAAAATAAATAAAATAAAATTGTCACAATATAATTCTAAAAATAGAAAAAAAATCCTAAAAACTACAAATATTGAATGTGGAGGATGACCAAGAGGGGTGGAGATAGTAGCAGTGGTGGACACGGGCTCTCTATAGAATTTACAATAAATCTGGGCAGCATTATCTTTGTAATAGAGCATATATCCATTCAAATAACGATCAATTTTCACTTCATGCAACCCAAACTTCAAAGCTAACCTTTTGACTTGGTAAAAGTCATTTAAGATAGTTTTTAGTTATGAACTAATCTCACTTATCAATGAAGCATACTGATCAAAGGAACTTTGACTTTAGCTTGCCTCTAACTTAGTACTCAATATTCACTACCAAAGATAACTGTGAATGCGCACACCCTTCCTATAGAGGCCTATTCACTATACCTAACAAATTATAAAATCTCTGGTCATCCGGATTGGGAACTTTTTCCGAAGGTTCGGAATACATTCCAAACTCATGGCCTGTAGCATAAAAAATTACCCTCTGATAATGACTAAGGTTATCTTTCCAAGTGACATTATCACCTACCTACATGGACCCCCTAGTTGAACTACTTCCAACATAATTGACATCAAATTGATTCTTTGGTGGTACAGCTTACCCGTGTTGAGTCCAAACCCAATAATCAGGCTAAACCCATCCTTATACAGGTGATGTCTAATGGATGCTATGTTTGAAAATCTCCTACATTTACATTTATGACAAGGGTACCTAACTGTCCCTTTACGTGTAAACTACTCTGTTCGATTATAGGCCATCATGAATTCCTCAACTCCCTCATAAAATTCTGGTTTAATCCCCCTAACCTGGGTGCAATCTATCAAACATCCATGCTCAATTTGGATTGAACATTTTGTATCTCAATAATATCACACAACTACAAAACAATATAATCACACATCAATTAAAAAGATTTAGGTAGAGTCTCCCCTCAAATTAGGATCCTTCACAAAAATTAATTCATCCCCTAACACACCTAACAATTACTTATTTAATTACAATAATTATTTAATTCAAATAATATTTTAAATGATCAACAAAATTTGGGCAAAGTCTCCCCTTATTTTAAGATCCTCCACATTATCAGTCAAACATAAATAACAAACACATGTAGTCATACAAATTAATCAGTTAATCCCAAAAACCATTTTAAAGTGCATGCCCTTACTTCAGATCATGTAGGCATACAACACCATAGCACATAATTCAAATAATATGAAGGAACTCTAAGCTTTTCCCCAATTATATAATCTCATCCTCCTTCTATCCTAAAAATTTTAAGTCTCTAATATTTCAGAAATAATAAAGTTTAAAAATAGGTACAATGTACATACCTAAAGCTTCCCAACTCACTCCAGTCAGTTAATGCACTAATCACCAAGTGCTCAAAACGATATCTTTAACAATCAAGTTAGTTAATTAACTTATAAACTAAAATTTTGAGTAAAGAAATGAAATAACAAAAAATAGGCTAAATAAAAAAACTAAACGAATTAAAATACTTATTAATATACCATGAACACAATGACAATCTTTGGCGGTGAAATGGAAGCTCTGGCGGCAAGAAAATGACCTAGGGTTGTAATGGGGGATATGAGAGAGAGAAAGAGAGAGAGAGAGAGAGAGAGAGAAAGAGAGTATAGAGAGAGGCTTCAGTACAATGAGGAGGAAGAAGGAGGCATTTACGTTTTAACATTTTGTGTCATTATTACCGATGGATTTTATATTGATAATAATTTAATGAAATGATTTATTTTATTAATCACTTATTACTAATGGATTTTCCATCGGTAAAATGATAATGAAATCATTCGTTTCATTAATCATCCATTACTGACAAAAAATCTATCGGTAATATGGAAACCAAACAGCCTTTGGTGGTAATTCTGAATTTCAAATATCGACGAAAAATTCATCAATAATAAAAAAATTAATTAATATTTGTTTTATCTAAATTATTGACAGATTATTCATCAGTAATTTATTAAGTTTTTAAATTAAATTAAAAAAGAAAACATAATTACTTACGAATAGTTTTTCCATCGGTAATAGTTTGGCACCATTAGGCGTGAACATTTATCGATGAGTTTACTAATAGAAATTTAAACCATCGATAAAATTCCATGTTAATGATTTGTTTAATTTTACCAACGGATTATAGTCGTCAATAAAATGTGTCGGGTTTTAACAAATTTCTAGTAGTGGATTGGGAAAAAAAAATGTCATGTTAGAATTTCTTGACATGGTTTTCCAAATATTTTTTTTTTTTTTTGGATATCTTTGGCATTAAAGAGAGAAAGAGGACAGACTTACCTTGGACTATTTTTGTTGAGAAATAGAATTTGGCTCAGGACTTTTGAGGGTTTTTTGAATGGTTTTTTACTTTTTTTTTCTCCTTATTTTTGGTTTTTTTTAAAAATTAAAAAATCAAGTAATAGGTTTAGTGTAATAATAAAACTCTTTTCCTTGAATGATTCAGATATGGTAGGCAAAGGTAGAGGTAGAGGTCGATAGAAGAAAGATGCTTCTCGATCCACCACCTCTACATGAACGCCAGCCTCCACATCCATTACTCCGGCTGCCACCTTCACACGAACTCCAACCCTACATCCATCACTTCGACCACCACATCCACACGGACTTCGACCACCACATCCATCACATCTATCCCCACCTCCACACAGACTTTAGCCTCCGTCCCTAGTCCTCTACTAGTAGGGGGTCGTCAACACATAGGCCAGATGTCTCCACCACCGCCACCATTTCATGACTCATATACCCAGTTCATCACGGTGCCCAATCCTAGCTATGTGACTCCTTCATCTTAGCCACCCATGTCTTAGGGGTGTGTGTTTCCTCCACCACGACCACTTGAGCCCACCCATGGCATAGTCTTAGCTCGTAGCTGAGAGTGGAGCAGTTGGCTCATTGGTTGGGCAAACTTAGCCTTCGATGACGGAGTCACGTATTTAGTTGAGGGCTAATAAAAAGTCCTAATAAGTAATTTGAATTTCAATTCAATAATGTCACTGCTAATTATTGTGGTTATTTATTAATTGATATCTGACTTTTTCTCTTGTGTATTATATAGTTGGCTTGTTTTGAAGTCTCTCTGCATTATATCACAAATATCATCACAAGGCTATACAATAGGCCTGTAGGGTTCTGGCAAACTCTCGAATGACAAAAAGTTCCGATGGTATCACGAATACAAGGTAAAATGACATTTGTTTTTTATTAGTTTCAATGTTTTAATTACTTACATATATTGCAATGTATGATTTAAAAATAATATTGTGCTACATTTTATGTGTAGAACCACTTCATTATTGATCCAGCCCATGACGCTTACTTTTTCATGGCATCTAAGACTTGGGTAGCCAAGTGATTGCAGGACATGTACCTTGAGTACCGTAATGCGTAGTGTAACATCCGAAAAATTTTATCATTAGTAACCAATTTGTTCAGTTTTTATCAAATAAGTGGGTTTAATCGGAATTCGATTAAGCATTTACTTAAAGCCAATTAAGTGTGATTTAGAAGTGATTAGGCTTGATAGAATTAGATTAGGAAACCTCATAGAAATTTGCTAAAACCAGTTTGCCGATTTAAAAGAAATCGGTAAGATTTCGATAATTTAAACTGTCGGAACCAAATCAATAGAACTTACATTATGAGTGCCCTAGGATGAATGGCTAGGATTTAGCCAAAACACCCCTATATGTGGTGCCACCTTTAGCCAAGGATGGCAGCCACAAAATCAAATTGAAACCCCAAATACACATCCACCAATCATACAACTCCTTGCTCCACAAGTTTGTGTTTAATTCCCTCTTTACCCTTGTGAATTTTGGCCAAGATAAGGGGCTGACTTCCCTTCATTTCTTCTCCATTCACACTCCTCTCTACTCCATCTTCAACCTCTCTTCCAGTCTCATCAAGAGTTGTTTCCTTTTAAGACACCAAATCAACAAAATTTCGACCAAACAAGGTAGGAATCCAACTTCTCTTCTTGTTTTTCTTGATTTGGGGCTATGTAGGGATCTTGTTTTCCTCATGATATTGATGTGATTTGGAGTGATGATGATGATTCATGATTGAATTTGCATGTGTGTTGTGATTAGAGTTGGACTTGGTATAAAAGAACTTGAAGAGAAAAGAAAACTCAAGAAGCTGTTAGGGTTTTTCTTCAGCGGTCCATACAGCAGAGTGCATGGCTCCACCTACAGGCGTTTAAATTTCATGACTCTATTTTTATATGAAACTAGACATTCAGGGCTTTCCATACATATATAATATAAGGCAATTGGATCAGTATAGAGATAGTTATGAATTTTTGAAATATGACCTAGAAATTAGGACCTTCATCTGGGCAGTGTAAGTTGAGAAGGGTGTAACTCACCCTACACAAGTCCAAATTGAGTGAATCTAAAGTTGTTTGAAAGCTAACATATGAGGAAGCATCCCATAAAAATTTCAGAATCAGATTCATTGCCATCTATCCCTAGTATATCAATGAATTTATCTTAAGTTCAACCTGGGCTGGAACAAGGTAGTCCGATAGGGTCAAGTTTCAAGGCTCATATCTCGAATTATGCTCACTCAAATGATATGCAACTTCTTTCATTTGAAAGCTTGCTCTGTCAGCTTTACATTGATATAAATTTTGTATGATTTCACCCAGATTCTATTTTTGGTGAATTTTCTATTATAAGAATGCAATTCTGGCTAGAAGTAGGGCAGTCTGGGATGAAACACAAACAACTTAAGGTTAAACTTGGAACTTAGCAGATATAGAGCTAGGTCAGGTATACTTAAGGTTGAACTCGAAACTTAGCAAACAGAGATCTAGGTCAGGTATACTTAATGTTGAAGTCGAACTTATATAATCTCGGAACTCGGATCTAACTCAGTCTTGCAAGTTGACCTCGGGAACATCAATAGAAGTTAAAAGCTTGCAAGACATATTAAGTATTTTAAGACTTGTACCTAGTGATATTGTTATATTCTTGATATGATTATGATGTTCTATATTGGGTTAACTGTTTAAATTAAAATTTTCCTGGTTATTTGGCACTATTCATGGGGAAGCAGACATGATCCGTGATGCTGCCGAAATTTCGGTAAAGATTGCAATTAACATCAATTTACAAGTTATGCATGCATTGATCTAAGTATAAAATGAGCAATTGCTACCCTTATAAGAATGAGAAAGGATTTCCATATGACTTGGGTCAGCCCCTAAATAAAGTTAAGGGGAATAGATCAGTGGGGAAGTCAGGGAAAGTAAATCCGGCGACCCTGCATAGGAACGAGTTCGATCCTGAAATGCGGACTATAACCCAGGAGTTTTATGACCAATATACTCCTAGGGGACTAAGTATGGAAAAATATGAGTTAAGTTCAAGTGCATTATTTCTTAAGCATATCCACTATTTCTGTTATCATGCATTGAGTTAATTGCACCATTGGGTATTATATATGTATATCATTGTTCACTTTATGACTGTCACTTAAACTACATCAAAAGTATAGGTTTGGTTGCTTATTTCTCTGTTTAATTTCCTTTATTTCCTTAAGTAAAACTCAGCTGTGTTTCGGGCTATGATTTTTATAATTAATCTAGTAGAACATCCGGTTGAGGTAACATTTTCTTGTAATTAACCAAAATCCGAAACAACTGAGAATGACAGTAATGGTAGATATATATAAACTTAGGATCCCTACTGAGAAATCTTTATTTCTCACCCTACTATATGTTTCCGCTTCATTCTCAGATCATGGAAAACGCGGCCCACCGGCATCCTATTCATTGAGTTTCCTAAGCTCCACATCCACCTAGACCTGTTTCTAAACTGTATATATGTATTTGGCAGATGTCAGTTCCATTTTTATTTCTTCTTTCGTAGAGATTTTGCTGTTCCCCTTGCTCATCCACTCTTTGACCCCGCTGCTCCGTACATTGCTATCCCACTACGCATGGCCCATCCCTTTCCACCACCACCTGCAACAACAGCACCAGCAGCAGTACCAGCCATGGATCCTCTAACCTCACCACAACAGCAGATCCCTTCCATCTCGATGTTTGAGGAGGATCCGTCTGAGGCAGTGAGTTCATCTTCCTCGTCCTCTACCCCGAGCGTGGACTACACTCCCGCTGATGCTGGTATGGCGAATGGATTCATTTCCTCGGAATCCATCTAGAGTGCCTGTGCAGCGCAGTAGTATGATATGTATAGGATTATCCTCTTTTGGCATTTTTGGGCCATAGTCGGTAACTTAGTGGATGTTATATGTAGATAGTTGGTACATGAAATGTCCCATGGGGACCAGATAGGGTTCTGGTTATAGCGACAGGGTGATGTTATTTTGTTTTAGCAGCTCCATTGTTATACCTTGTACCAGTTATGTACTTTTGAAAAACTTGGAAAAGCGACATCCATTGTATATATATATATATATATATATATATATACACCAGAGACGCGGGGTGGTCGGAAGGGTGGAAGGGATCACAGGGGTAATGAAGAGGGGAGGAGGCGGACTCCTATTCACATGATATGCAAAAGCAAAGTAGATAAAATAAATACTGCAAATATAAATTACAGAAAATAAAAGAAAGCCAGAGCGCGGTAGTCCGTTGGGATTGGCTGAGGGAGAAAGAGATATGCAGAAATAAAAGATAAATTTTATTTCAAAAGAAAGCTTACAGAAGTATCTCAGAACTCCTACAAACTCTCGGATAGGTTGTAAAAGGATGCCTTACAATTGAGACGGGCAGTCCTTTTATAGATACAAGTTTGACTGTTACAACAGTACAAGTTACATGACCGGACTATTGACTACAGTACAGGTTACATAACTGAAACTATTACAATAGTAAAAAGTTTGTCCTGATGTCGAGAGTGACTAAAGGTGACAGGGGCACCATGCTTTGTCTGATAAAGCAGATTCCTTTTGTTGGCCATTCGGAAAAAGGAGATTCCTTCTGACTAGGCCAATTTGTCTGTTTGCTGAATCAACAATCTTCACCCAAATCAATTCCGAAACAGTCATCTTCATTTTGGTAAAACCCTGATGATGACGCTAATGAAGAGGATGATGACGGTAATTCTTGTTTGGCTAAAGACTCAGCTTCATCTGTTTGGAGGAGCTTCAGAATATCCTTCAAGTTCTGAGCAAATGACTCTTTACTTGTAGATGCTCCTAAAGCTGCCAAAATCTGGGACCTTTGATTCAAAAATTTACAGCTTTCCGGATCAAAGGCCGAGAGAAGTTTGGGATTCTTCTTGAACCAATCTCTAATCTTCTGAGGACTGATCCAGGAAGTATCAAATTCTGCCCAGCATTTGACATATGCCTGTCTTTGAAGGAAGAGTAATAAATTTTTGTTTTCATGAACTCCAAAAACATACCGCCAAGAGAAAACCCAGGCTAATGAAAATTTGGAGTAAAAATGGAGATCTACTGGGAAAGGATCTCCTGTAAGATTAAACATTTTTGAAAAAGTTTGACATCCTTCTAAGGCATTGCTAGGAAGGATTTGGTTAATTGGTCTAAAGAAATTCCACCACTGGGCAAACCAGTGAGGGAATTTATATAAAGCATTTCTTTTAAAATAAATCAGCCATGAATGGCGGAATGCTTTATTTTGGAGCCAGAATACGTTGGTCCAGGCTTGAACATAATCCCAGTAATTATATCCAATTGGATCAAAGTTTTGAGAAATTTTTTTAATATTGTTTGGATTCTTTCCAAAGTCAAATGGTGTTAAAACCTTAAGAATTTGGAAAGTCAAATAAGTAATGTTTGGAGGACTAGCTTTGTCCTTGTAATGTTTGATGGACACTGAATTAGAATCTACCAGGATAAATTCATAATATTTTTGTGTACTGTTTGGAGAAAACGGTTTGAAATGGAAATCTTTTGGAAAGATTTTTGAAGGTATTTTGTTGGGATTTTTGTCCCAAAATTCTGGTTCAATTTGGGTTACTGGCATGAATTTTTCTTTTGCCAGATATTGTATTTGGGATTTTTTGAAGGTAGTTTGAGTGGTTGTCAATTGTTTGGACGACTCTTGTTTGGTAATCTGTTTGCTCAGATTTTCAATAATGAGGGATAATGGGTAATCCTCATTATCTTCATCAGAGGCAATTTCTGCCCAAGACTTTTTTGGTAGTTTGGTTAGGCCTTGATCTTGGAAGGCCAATAGTGTTTCGATTGGGAAGGCATAGTCTTCCTTGGTTTGTTTTTGGGTTTGTGTTTGCTGGGTAGATGACCCAGATAAGTTGGGGTTTTGGGTGGATGACCCAGTTTAGGGTTTTGTTTGCCCGATTAGGACAATTTCTTTTCCTTTTCCTTTGTCTTTTTCTTTTTCTTTTTCTTTTATTTTTCCTCCTCTAGAGGAGGATGATGATTTTGGCATTCTTTTTCCTGCAAAAATTCACGGGTGAAGTAATCAGGGAGAGAGTTTGAAGTGCCTTTGAGATACTCGATTTCAAAATCAAAAACACTTAAAATAGCTTGCCATCTTGCAAAAATTTGTTTTGATGCAAGGTTTTTAACATCTTTTTGCAAAATGTCTTTTGCTGATTTACAATCCACACGAACCAAAAATTTTTGGTTTAGTAAATCAGATTGAAATTTTGAAATGCAGAGAACAATTGCTAAAACTTCTTTTTTAATTGTAGAATATTTTTGTTGAGCAGTATTCCAATGTTTTGAAGTGTATGCAATGACATGCTTTCTATCATTCAGTTTTTGTTTTAAAATGCCGCCAAAACCTAAGTCAGATGCATCTGTCTCAACAATTTTGAAGGCTTGGGGGTTTGGTAGGTAAAGACAGGGAAGGGTTTTAACCTGGCCTTTGACCTGTTTGACAATGTTTGTATGAACGTCTGTCCAAGGAGGAAGGACCTTTTTAAGACGATCATAGAGAGGTTTGATAAGATTATTAAGCTGAGGAAAGAAGTCAGAGACATAATTCAGACAGCCTAAAAATCTTTGTAATTGAGTTTTGTCAATAATTTGATTGGGAAAATTATCCGCAAAACGGATTGCCCGATCAATTGGGACGATAGTACCTTGAAAGATATTATGTCCAAGAAATCTTATTTTTGTTTAGAAGAGATCAATTTTTGTTTTAGAAATAGCAAGGCCATTTCTTTTTATTATGTTCACGAAAATGTGAATATGTTTGAAGTGTTGATCGATAGATTGAGAAAAGATTAGCACATCATCTATATAGACAATGATAAAGTTTGAATAAGAATCAAAAATATCATTCATGATTTTTTGAAACTCAGAAGGAGCATTTTTGAGTCCAAAGGGCATTACGTTCCACTCGTATTGCCCAAAGGGAACAGTGAAAGCTGTTTTATAGCGATCACTTTCTTGGATTTGGATTTGCCAAAATCCAGATTTCATGTCAAATTTTGAAAATATTTTTGCTGAATGCAAATGATTTAGAAGATCTTTTTTGTTTGGGATTGGATACCTGATCCATTGAAGTGCTTTGTTTAAAGGCTTATAATTAATTACAAGCCTTGGAGTACCACGCTCAATTTCTGCTTGTTTATTAACATAAAAAGCAGGACAAGACCATGGACTCTTACTTTTCCGGATTAGACCTTTGTGAAGAAGATCTTCAATTTCCTTCCTACAATAAATAAGGAGTTCCTCATTCATTTGTATTGGTCTAGCTTTTGTTGGAATCTGACGTTCATGAAAATCCTTTTCATAAAGGAGACTGACAACATGTTTTTTCCTTTGCCAAAAGGCAGTAGGAAGATCAGAACAGACAGTTGTTTGAATATGTTTGAGAAGATCTTGGACTTTCTTCTGAACATCTTGTTTGAAAAGTTGGGATTCAATATTCTTAAAAGAGATTTCGTCTTTTAAAAAATTGATCTGATTTTGTTTAGTTTGAATCAAATTAAGCTTCTTTGAAATCGGTTTTCTTAAAAAAGGAAAACTGATTATCTCACCTAGGTATTTAGTAAAAATACCTTTATCGATGATATTTAATGGGAAAAGGGATCTAATAAAGGGTGTTCCTAAGATCACCGCATTACTAAGATTTTTCACCAATAAAAATGAGGTTTTTATTCTAAGGTTTTGATTTTCAATCATTGCCTCAGAAAGTTTGAAATTGATTTTGAGTTTTGAACCACTAGCAGTGCTAAGTCATTCAGAGATTTTCTCAAAATATTTAGTCGAAATAAGTCCTTCCTGTATGCAATTTGAATCTGCACCAGTATCAAACAATCCAACAGTTTCAAGAACAAAATCTTTTATTCTTATTTTGATGTTGACGTAAAATTTTTGGATTTTTAACATGTTAATTAATCCAAGAAATTCGTCATCATTTGGGGGATTTTGAGAACTGCTATCATCAGAGACAGCATCAATTTTTTGATTGTTTAGTAGGGTATCAATGATTTCCTGCTGAGAGTCTTGTTGTTCTTTAAGAGCTTTAACTTCAACTTTGAGATTCTGAATTTTGTGTTGAAGATCATGAATAGTAACTGGTTTAACAGATTTTTTCTCAAGTTTTTTAAGAGTTTCATTCAGACTAAATTTATTAGTCTGAATTGAAGGTTTGACTTTAGAAGAACTAGCTTCTAAAGTAGATTTGAGTTTGTTGAGATAGATCCTTTTTTCATCAGGATTCGGTATGGCGTTTATGGCTTCAAAAAGAAGCTCTTGTTCTCTGGTGAGAACGTTTATAGATGATTCTTCAGTAGTATCTTCCGAAGATAGTACTTTATTATCATCTGGAACAATGGATTCTTCAGAGGACATTTCATGTTCCTCTTCAGAAGTTTCGGCGAGGAGTTTATTGATCTGCTCCTCGATGTTGGGCTTAAGACTAAGAGCCTTTATTTTTTCTTTAAGCCTACAATTTCTGGCTATATGGCTAGCTTTACCACATTTGAAACATGTGATAGGTTTGTCAGTGTAGTTTGGTTGTGAGTGAGTTTTGGGTTTCCTCGGTGAAGGTTTAACCTTTTTGGGTGGTTTGGGCCTAGAAGGAGGCTTATGTTTATCTTTGGGCTTGGACCTCTTTTTTGGACAGGGCAAACCGAATTGTTCGCAAAAAGTGCCTATTTCCCTTCTGTTTTGGGATTTTTCTTTAGCCAATTGATTTTGAATTTTGTCATCTTGGCAGATTTTTAAGGCAACCTTTTGAATATAAGCAATAAGTTGACCGTAACTTAAATGCTCATAATGTATGTTTCCGTCAGGAGATTGATTACGAATTTTTTCCCTAACCTTATCTCCGAGTGATTTTGGAAGACCAGTCAAAAACTTTTCTTTCTAGAAAGGCTGTTGACTATCTTCTCTAGTGAAGACTCTGGTAAGGAAAGTGTCCCTATACCAGCGGAAATTTCCAAGTGTTTTGCACTTGAGATTTGACAATAATTCAGCTGACCTATCCTTCCAAAGGGTCGGATCGCCAATAAAGTGCTGAACAATTGTAAAGATTAAGGTATTGACAGCATCAGGGATAGGTTCCCCATTGCTGGTAATTGGTGTTTCATCAGGTTGAGTTTTAATTGCATAAAGAATTTTTTATTTTTCAAAATCAGTAAGATAATTATCCCACCAACCTTTTAATTGACCAGAAAATCCAGCAACTAAAATCTCAACAATTGTTTCCTCCGAACAATTGAGGTTTGTAGAATACGCAGTTGCAACCATAGTCATATGTTGCAAAGTATTCATAATTTGATATTCAGTTTGACCATCTATATTCCACTCATAGATGTTATTTGCGCTAAAGGACTTAATACTTAAAGATTTCTCTTCAAGTAATAAATCAGGAGGAGTAGCGCGTTGATAATAAAGTTTTGAAGGTTTTTTCCAGTTTTGAGAAGAACTTGCTCAATTTTTTTACCTTCAGAATTTTCAGAAAACTCAGTTGTTTTTTCAAGAGCACCAATGATCCTTGATCTAGAAGTTTCTTGAAGTGGAGTATCAGGAACAACAGTTTCCAAAAGTTTGAGTTTTTCATTAATTTTGTTTAAAAATTCTTCTTCAGAAGAAACAGTTTTGGGATGAAGACTTAGCGCCTTACTTGCCTTAAATGGTTTGAAAAGAGGTTTAACTTCTTGTTTTTCAGAAACAGTTTTTGAAAAAGAAGATTCCTCTTTGATTTTGACGGGTTTTCCAATAAGTTTCGGACCCAAAGTTTGAAGATATTTGTTTGTGTAGTTGGACTGCTCCATGAGACTCTTGATGTCTCTTGGATTCAGAGGTTCATCATCCTTTCTGAACTTGAAAGGTGATGCTATGATGGGTTTGCCATCAGCATCCTTGATGTTAGGAAGCTGAAATTTGGTTTCAGGAGGAAGTTCAGATTGAACTGTCTCATTAGTTTTGAGATGCCAAAGGACATCTAAAGTTTTTTCACTTAATTCTGTTTTCCAAGGATAATCAACCTTATTTTTAACAGAAAAAGCATGAAACCAGTCAAAGAAAAATATATTTTGTTTGACCCTGTTAAGAAAATCATAGAAATTTTCTTGAATATCTTTTCTATTTTTTCCCTGATAATTTTGAAAAAACCAATTTCTTTGAGGGGTCAAATCCTCAAAGTAAAAGTTTTTCCTAAGGGATTCTTTATCTATGGTGAACTCAGACATCATAATGTTCATTCATAGAGGAGTAAGTTGGAGATTGGATTGATTTTTGGTCTTCTTCTTCCTTCTGATAGACTGGTCTAGGAAGGTTAGAAGACAAATCCAACCCACGGAGTCGGATATTTGGGATTTCAGTTTGTGAAGTAGTTGAAAAGGACTTTCTAGACATAACCGAATCAGCTGTCTTAAAATCCTCAGATACCTCAGGCCTGTAAGATGTTCCAAAATGGAAAGAGTTTCTTCTATCAAAGAATAACTCAACTTTTCCAGTATCATATTGCTTAATATCCTGAAAGTCAGGAGTAGGCTTGGGTTTAGCTGGGACAACTCTGTCGAGTGTCCATTTTTGGGGAAAATTTATTTCATTCCATTGGATAGCCTTTGGCACAGTGACCTTGGCTTTAGTTGTGTCAGTGAGAAACAAAGTAGTTTCACCTTTTTGTTTTGGTTTGAGAGCCCTAGAGATCATGGAGTTCATGACCTTATATTGGACTCTATAAGTTAAGTTTATGGGAACAGATCCGGTCTTCATGTCCAGTCCGGATCAGAAGGTTGAGTGTTAGTACATCAATGATATTTCTATCACTAAGACTAACAGTAAGATATGGGAAACTATTAAAGTAAATAGGGCCAGCACAGATACTAGTTTCAACAGTTCCAATAAGAGAATTATGGAACTGATTATGTCTAGCATCACGGAGGTAGATTAGAACAAAGGTGTTCAATCCTAATCTGATAGTGGGTTTGAGGGAGACTTGAACGCACCCTATGTGAAGAAAATTAAATTCTTCTTTGTGTTTTCTGATTGATTTGTTTGAAAGAAGTTGAAAAGTTTTTTCTATCTTGTCCAAAGGGACGACTTCTTCTACAGTTCTGACTATGTAGTCAGATTTGGAGAAAAAAGTTTTCTTTTCAATTTTATAAATTTGAGTTTCAGGGATCTTGGGCATTTTCCAAGTTCCTAGATCCTCTTCGTTTATATCCTCAAATCGGATTTCCTCTTTGAAAATGTTGTTTGTTTTATTTTTTGTTTGATGATCATTTTCATGATCATTGGAAGAAGAGGAGGATGAAGAACCAGTAGAAAAACAGCGAGAAAGGGAGCAAAAAAACATTAAATTTTAATTCCCCTACTAATACCAGTTCCTTTAGGTTCAGTAAAGAATCATGATAAGATTTAATAAAATATTTTATCTGCTGAACTAAGTATTGATATTCCCTTTTTGCTGATAAATTTATTTAATCCTATTTCAAAGCAACTTTCAAATAGTTCTTTTAAATCCCAGCCACTGACTTACTGCCCTTAACCTTCACGGGACTTACTGTATGCTTCCAGATTATCAAGAACTATTAAAGTTTCTTTCCCAACCAAAATAGGGAGTGGATCAGCATTAAGAATATCAGTACAGAGTTCATCCAGATAAAACTTTAATTAACTCAAATCATATATATATATATATATATATGTGAAGCAATCAGATAGTTCCGTTTATTCTGCAGATTTTCTTTATTTATTGATTTATTATTTTTGATACATAACTCACCGACAGATTAAACAATTAACGTTCTAGGGGTAACTATTATTGAATCAAAATATAATGTAAGCAGGTAACCTCATGTAACAACTTATCAGGTAATATATTAAGCATAGTATTTTATCCGATAAGGTGTTACAGGTAAGATCCCAATCTGTAGTGGCTAACTAAGGCCAACTGGAAGGTCCTGCAGGAGTACTAGCCCATGGAGAAGTTTAGTGATAAGTCAGCGAAGGCTAAGGCGAGTAGACACTTAGCTAAGGGTGGCTCACTCCATTAGGGTGGCTCTAGCACCTTGAAGTCCACTAGGTAAGTTAACAAATTAAATTGCACTTATGTTTAATTTAATCAATTTTTGTGTATTTATTTATACATTGTGATGTCAAATGCATTTAAAATGTAGAACAGGACCTTGAATAGGCCACCTACTTAGGAAGAGCTATTCTACGAGACCTACATGAGAAAGGTTAACAAGACACAATGGGTCAACCAGTGCTTTGAGCATATCCATGTAATTTCTAAACTTTATTATTTTTACTTAATTCATTCTTTATATATATATCTTGTGCAAATCTAATTTGTTTCATTTAATTGTAGGCCGAGTTCACACAGTGACTTAATAATGTCAAGTCTCAACAGACCCAATAGGTTGCGGATACAGGTGGTGCTATTGACTGTCCACTCATTGATGAGGACACAGTGTGGTAAAAAATGATTAGTGCTGCTTACAAGAATTGTATCTACGGCATGGGATCATACTACGTTGATAGTGTGTCCCCTAACTCTGTTGATGGAGCTTCGTTTGCCGGGTCTGCTGACTCTGGTGAGATCCGTCAACGTGTCCAGCTCCTAAATGAGGAACTTTAAGCTTAGGTTAAGTAGATGCAGGAGTAGGAGAGATGACTCAATGAAGCCTAGCAGAAGCAACTGGCCAAGTAGAGGAATGATTCTGCTAAGAGAAGGCTGAACTTAAGAAGAAGATCAAGACAGTTCAAAAGGAGATGAATAAGGACAAGAAGAAGATACAAAAGTATATGGTGACCACCACTAGCTTTGTCTTCTCTGTCTTCATTCGATAGAAATGATGAAGGCCACATTTCTGTTATCGACGATGAGGCTGCAGATTTTCAATGGTCTCCTTTTTCTCTGCACATTATTTGAACTTTTTGATATATTTTTAATTATTATTATATTTATAAATGTTAAAAAAATAAAAAATACAATTAAAATTAATAATTGTAATTAATTAACAAAAATAGCTTACAAGTTAAAAGATAATAAATCTAATTTTTCGACAAAAAATCCGTCGACAAATATTATAATTTGTGTAAATCCTATCAAACTACCGACTGATTATTCTATCAGTATATATAAAGAATCCGAAATTAATGGTTTTATTTTGACGAAAATTTTGAGGATAAACTACAAATATTACCATCGGTTTTGCCATTGACAAACCACCGATGAAATTTGGATCCCATCAATAATATTTACCAACGACACTATTACTGATGGACCTTCTCCGCTAGCAATTTTGTCGAAAAAGATATTTACAGACATATTTTATTAGTAATCCGTCAGTAATTCTATTGGTAAACCATGTATTTCTGGTAGTGTCTTCGTTATAATTTGTTGAGTATGAGACAAATATCAGAAAAAGGTTATCATGTGCATATCTAATCAAGCATATTAAGCAATTTTTTACAAGAGTGAGAGATTAACCAATGTAAAGATGACCCCAAATTGACCATTTCCATTAAAAATGCAACACAAAATGTTCTTACTTAAGTTCAGTGATACGTGATAATGATTTGTTCGTGCAATATGCATTTGGGCATTTTTATTTCTCTCAATTAAATTGTCTATGACGAAAAAACTTGTATCTGCGCTGCTAGTTGTTGATGTTTGCAATTGTGTATGTAAGACTCGTGAATTGGAAAAGAAGTAGAGAATCATTTCCAAATTAAAAAAATAATGAAGAAAATTGTTGGATATTGTGCATTCAAATTTGTATACTGTCGAGGTGCCATCTCATTGTGGCAGCAGATATTTCATTGCATTCATTAATGATTTAGTAGAAAGACTTGAGTATATTTCTTAAAACAGAAATAAGAAGCCTATGATAACTTTAAGCGTCTTAAGTCGTTTATTGAAAAGCAAAGTGGTCGTAGAATCTAAACTCTTAGAACAGATACATTGTCAAGATTACCTTGCTTATAGAGATTTCTTTGAATAACATGGAATTCAACATTAGATGAAACCAGATACATTCCCTGAGAAAATGGAGTACTAGAGAGGTAGAATAGAACAATCACGCACATGGTGAGATGCATGGTAAAATTCAAACAATCGCCTAAAGAATTTGGGACAGAAGTTGCTCTTATAGTGTTTATTTTGAACTGTTGACTACGAGTGCGAAAGTATCTGAAGAAGCTAGGAGTGGAATGAGGCTTTCAATTCAACATCTCCAGATTTCTGTGTATATTGCTTACGTCCATGTGACAGATCAGATAAGAAAGAAGTTGAATGAAAAATATGAGAAATGTATTTCTATTAGTTGCAGTTTAAACTCAAAGTATATAAATTGTATAATCTATAGATAAAGAAGGTGACCATTAGTTGAGATGTAACATTTGATGATGAAGAAATAGAGGAATGGTTTTCAAAAGGAGCTCTTGGTGATTTTCGAAAATTATGAAAAAGCAATAGATAGGCAAACACAACACCTCAGCCAGAATCATCTATTCGACCTCAAAAGCCTTATCAATTACTAGTCAAATTGGAGGATTATGCAGTAAATAATGGCAGTGATTCATCTACTGAAAAGATTATCAATTTTTCTTTATTTGTAGATTGTGTGCCAATGAATTTTGAAGAGGCATCTAATGAAATAAAATAGAGAAAAGACATGGATGAAGAAATTCATGTATCTGAGAAAAATAAAACATGGTTGTGGATAGATATGTGTATAAATAAAAGCCGATTGGAATAAAATAGATCTACAAGGCAAAGTATAAGTCCAATGGTGACATTAATCGATTTAATGCAAAATTGGTTGTTAAAAGGTACAAGTAAAAAAGCCAAGTATTAATTACTTTGATATATTTGCTCTTGTTACTAGATTAGATACAACTCATATGGCTATTTCACTTTATGCTTGAAATAAGTGGAATATATCAAATGTATATATTAATTTTGCTTTTTGAATGTTACTTTAGAAGAAGTATATATTGAGATTGCAAGTTATGTGATCAAAGAAAAAGAAGATAAAGTATACAAATTGAAGAAAGCATTGTATGGAATGCAATTGCAAGCACCAAGAGTGTGGTATAAGCAGATTGATTTGTATTTCGTTGAGAATAGTCTTCAAAGATTCCCTTTTGGACACGGTTTATATACTGGATTTGTTGAGTTATGGAGATATTCTTATTATTTGTCTTGTTGATGACTTGACTAGGAATAGTTTGAGGATGTTTGTAGAGTCTAGGAACAGAGTGGTGAGTTGCTTTGAAATGAATGATCTAGACTTGATGTCCTACTCCAGAGGAATTGGGGTTATTCAACAAAATGATGAAATTTTTATTTCACAAAAGAAATATGCTAGGCATTTTAAAGAAATTTCAGATAGAGAATTCAATGCCAATTGGCTCTCTAGCTCAAGAAAAGATTAAATTTCTAAGAGAAAATAAATTTTTAAGCTTGATTTAAGGGGTTATATGAATAATAAACAAAGTCTTTCACTCAAAATTTGCTATACCTAGCTTGTCTATCTTTTTAGCTGCAAATGTTAACTTCTTATGGGATATAATTTTGCAACTTGTTGCCACCATACTTTTCATTTTTAACCATTAAGTTTGCTTGATTTATTGCAATATTTTATTGTAAGATCATGCCTTGAAAAAGATAAAGCAATATTGTACCATATTATACAAGTGAAATGATCAATAAAACTTCGGGTGCAAATTGTATCAATATTTCTCTTGCTCTCTATGTCATGTCAGTGAGCTAGTGTTTGAGATTTTTTTTTTCAATGAAGTTTATGAGTTTATGATATCATTTAAAATGAAATGAAAATATTACACCAACATTTTAAATTAAAAGCTTGTTGAGTGAGATTGAAGACAGCCTTAACCCTAAATTTTTTATTACCAAAAGATTTTAACCTAAGCGGATGGTTTAAATCACCAAGTTATAGAAGAATATAGGAAAGCAAGAACGGGGGTTTGGGGTGTGGATCAGATTCCCTTTCTCCTTTGCCGTAATAGTTTGAGAATTATCATTCGCCTTTAGTGGTGTTTCATCCTGTCTAGCTTTTGGAGAATTTTGATTTTGCCGACTCAACTGTCCGTGACTATGCGTGCGAACTACCACCAAAGTGGGGAGGGACCCCTGCGCATACATGCGTATTTTTGAATTGGTTACTGTACTGGCCATTAACCCTAATGAGGTCACTCGCACTGCAGCCATAACTTTATTAAATGAAGAAGAGTGACAACCACCCAGTGCCAAGCAGTTTGTTTCATCATATATGGTATGGACACTTGTCTGGTTTGTCATCACTTAGTAGCTGTTACCCTCAGAATGAGGGACAGATCCTTCTTGATCTATCATGAGGCTTCGCGATCCTTGTTTGTTCAAACTCACCCTGGCCTCATTTCAGTTAATGCCTAATGGTATTGGTTTGCTAATTGACACGCCATATATAATCATAAGACAAAGCAAGAATATTATTTTGAAAGGAAAGAGATAGAAATATGTTACAAGATGAAAGGTAGCCACGAGCCTTTGGTTCAATTGTTTAATATTTTGCTGAACCTTGAACCTTAATTTTTTTATTCTTTTTTTTGGTCATTTAATTTTTTTATTCTTTAGGCCATTGTTTTTTAACTTTTCATTTGGGTCTCAAGACAGAGCCATGGCTCACATGTTGAATTGATAACCTAGGAAATGAGAATTGACCCAAAAAAAAAACCCTGGGAAATGACACTTCGGATCAAGTTTGGCCCATAATCAAAGCCCAAGGCAACCCGGGAGGCTTTTCTTATAATCTCCTGTTGACCAAATAAAATCTCTTGTAAGGACCTCCGACCAAAAATAAAATAAACTTTTCTTAGGACCGAGAATATGAGAAAACCAGAGGAGGATGAATATTGAGAGACTTGCTCCCTTCATGGAGCAAATCTCTTTTTTTTTTTTTTTTCTCCACATATGATATTTACAATCTATCTTTATTAATTTTATTATCTTTTTTAACTTTTAAAATTATGTAATGATACAAGATTCATATGCAGAAAGAATGTTTTTTTTCTATAGAGGATTCAAGAATTTCTCTTAATATTGAATAGTATCACTAACATATTTGAAAAGTGAATGTTTAAAAAATTGTTATTATTTGACCTTCATTTGATCAGAATTCAGTTATAAAAAATGTTTTATATCTAATTAATATTTAAATATAGGAATACTTGTATATAATTATATTATATAATTTTAGATTATAAATATTTCTTGAAGTGTCTTATGTAATACACATTTTTAATATTGATCAACAGCTCTTTTTTATTATCTTCTTTATTGATTAATTATCTATATTTTATAACAAATGCAACGAAATTTCAGCAAATCACTTTTTCTTTCTTCTATTGTTTTGATTTCACTCTCTTCATAAAACATGTATTTGTTAGAAGAGATGAAATCTTCACGCATTCATTCTGTTTATTCTAACAAAAATGTAAAGGAAGGCGAACATGATGTAACAGAAACCAGAAATAAATGCTTCTGTTTCTACCATAATTTAGGGTAAGGATACATAAATTAAACCATCCATTGTTGGACACGAGCAAGTTCTAACAATTGGAAAAGGAAATGAAAACAAGCAACTAGCAGTGTTTGGATTGTTTCTCATTTTATTTTTATCTGTTATGTTTTTTATATCAAAATGTTTTATTTTATTTGTTTTAGAAATCTGATAAACAAAATGATGAAAATGGTAAAAATAATATTTTATCATTTCGTCTATAATTTTTTTATTTGACCTTTATAAAACTTTAAAAATTGGAATAAAATAAAAATAAAATATTTTTATAATTATTTATGAAAACATCTCCACTAAAATTAAAAATAAACCAAAAAATTTCCTTTGAAATCGAGTTATGATGCAAAATGTGGTAATTTGCAAACCAAAAATGTCAAGAATGTATATAGTATAATAGATTAATTTGTATGCACTGACAGTATAAAATAACTTTACACTGGCATCCAATAGAAATATAAGAAAGTGTAAAATCATGTTAGATAATTATTCACTATGATAAGAGATTCCCTATGATTTGGCATTTTCTTACATTTCTATTAATTGATAATGTGGATTTATTTTATATTATCCATGTATACAAATTAAACTTATAATATAATGTTTAAAGAGAAAATCCATTTGTTAAATTTTGGAAAAATATATTGTCATGTGATGGTTTCAAATCACATGTGTAAGTTCAATTTCAAAAGTTAGGCGAGGATAAAATTATTATTTAAAAAAATTCTTTGTCTCATTTTAAGTCATAAGAATAATTTAAATTATTTAAAGATTTTTCAAGTAATGATCATATAAAATGGAGTTTCAGTTTAAATCACAATAAAGACAAATTAATATTATTTTGTATATCATTAGAATATTATTTTTGTAAAATAATATAAATTAATATATGAAAGAACTAAAGTTTAAATTTTCAAAAATTTAGATAATATACGTTTAATGTTAATTTTTAAATTTCAAAGCATCAAGTTTATAGATAATAAATCTCTTATATATAATTTAAAAGTTCAAAAAATATTATAAATTATAAAATTAAGAATATTATTCAAATATTCTTCTAAATCCCATAACATTATATTTGTTAATAATAAATCTATTTTTCTAAAAATTAAGTAAATAAAGGTATATTATATTATATTATAAAAATAAATTATTATACATTATTGTTATGTATATAAAATTTAATTTATTCTGTACGTCGTACATGTATTACTTTCCAGCCAGCCAAAAGTGCAATGACACAAAAGTAGATGACGATTATATCATCCACCATACATACATATACTACGTATATTACCTTACGAAAGCCCACGAGGAATGTACATAACGCAATCCCACAATCAACATGGTTCCCAAATATCTTTCTTAAGGGGTGTTTGGATCAAAGCGTGTTAGATGTCAAAAGGCTTGCAAAAATGTTTGGGCAAGATGTAGAATTAATTAGAGTGGTTCCATTAAAAAAAAAAAAAAATTATTCAAACATTAAGATGAAATATGATAAAAGGACACGTTTAAAGAAAGTGATAAGAATAAAAGAAAATATTGGAGCCACAATGATATATATTTACCTGACAACTCATAAGATCTTCATAATAGTGTCTAAAAATTAGATATAAACAACATTTTGTTTAATTATATATTTTGTTGGACATACGAGATGTTTAAATATGTGCGATATTCCTATTTAATTGCATTTAGCAATCTCAGATGTAATTTTCATTTTTGAATAATATTCATTTCTATTTTTGCATGTACAGAAAAAAAAAATTATCCGAAAGTTAATTCTACCCTGAAAGATTTTATTCTTCTAAAATGAAGAGTTTACTTAAAAAAAATTTAAGGATTTCAATTAGTGATGAAAAACACCATGAAATTAACTTCTAGAAATTACATTCTTTATTATGCTTATGTATGTGTTTTATCAGAGCTATTAATTTTCTCATTACATATTTGTCCTTCTAAAGTGAATGTTCCTTCCAGAAGAGTCAAAACCTAGCCCAAATATATCTGGCATGCATGCGCGTGTCTGTTTATATTTAACAGGAACGTAGCCTGTACATTGGTAGCAAGATCAAACAAGTAATGCTTTTTTTCAATGCAGAAAATACAAATGAAAATATGAAAAGCTCGAGCTCACAAACGCTCGAACTTTATCACAGTATGTCTTTTTTGCTTGTTTAGTTATTAAATTTTTTAAGTTGCACTATAGTTTCATAATTAGATAATTTTTTTGACCAACAAAGAAGGAATGCATATGAACGCTTGCGCGTTCTATAGCCATTTCTCGTGAAAATAAATAAAAAGGGGGCTCTCAACACATTAATTTAGAAACCTTGCACGTCTCTATCTTTTCTTCCTTGCTTGCGTCTTAAGTATTATTCTTTTTCTTTTTTTATTTCTCCGGTGAGAGTACAAGGTTTCTTCTTGTACTAGAGTTTTGTACTCTTTGAAATTGTCGCGAAGAATGGATCTTAGTCTTCTTTTTTTTCCCTTAATTATTTTAATATTTAATTGCTGCCTGTCCCAGATTTAGGAGAAGGCGTAGTTATAAATTTTCAGATTTGTCGTGCCAACTCAACAAGATAGCAACTTGAACTTTACAACGCATGCAAAAGAAACTGTGAGGAGCCAGGTCATACATACCAGCTGTCACGCAGTACGGTATTAGGGTTGCGTTTTTTTCCATATCATAATCTCCGAATGTATAAATATTAATGAAAGGGAAGAAGACGAGTTCCCTCCAAATGAAAAAGAATGCAAAGAGGAAAAAGCTTAAAAACACCTGATTTAGTACTCGAGATTTTTAGCCCTTGATCTATATTATAATGTTTTTTTTATTTTTTAATTGGTAAGAGATTTTTAGCGCTTGATCTATATTATAATATTTTTTATTTTTAATTGGTAAATTGTTACAAAAAAGGTTTCTACAATGCTACAATCCTAATTTATTTGATTTGGGATCAGTTAATCCAATACAAAAGTAAAGCTCTTTCAAAATAATTTTTTTTTTATTTATAAGATTCAAATTCAATACCTTACTTAAAAAAAATACAAATATCAAACGATTTAAATCAATTAAAGATTCATATAACTCAAATATTTATACACTCAACATAGAGCAATAAGACTGAATACAAAATAATTTCAAAGTCTCAACCCCACAAGCCATGAAATTTATAACCTTAGAAAATTTCATATTGATGTTGCAGCAGATTAGATTTGAAACCCAATTATAAGAACAGCCTTACATCTACCTATATTGCCAAGTCACGCCAGTACTATGCCCCTTGCACAAACCCAGCTGTTAATAAGATAGGAGACTCAATTGAATAATATTATTCGTCCTCTCCTCTTATTTACAACTATAACCGCCAGAGAAAAACAACAAATATATGGAAGAGTCCTCCCAAACAAAACAAGAAGAATCAAATCTAAAAGTAACAATAATCTCTGGCTTGCGGTATAAACATCGTATTATATATATATTGGATCCGTGTACAAAATTAATATACGTACTATCAGTACCTCTAGTTATATACAATATTGTAACCCTTTCATGATACAAAAAGTGTACATCAATCTATATACAGTACACACATGCGTATAGTGCAACGGAAGATCTCTATTCTCCTCTCTGTTTATGGAAAAGAAAATGGAAATAAGAACTAACAATCAAGCAGTAGAAACAACCAAAAGCCTTTATGGGGATGAAAAATTTTTTGAAAGGAACAATCATTAATTACATACGGAAGAAATTCTTATATACTCCCAAAACAAGAAAAATGATGTGATATATCATTTATAGCTTAACATCGATTTTGTGAATCATTATTATCTCACACTATAGCTATTAAGTTGTATTTGATATACAGCACAACTTTTCTTTTACTACCGGAACATATAAGAATTTCTTTAGAAATGGTCATCAGGTTTCAGCTAGTTATGGTGACCGTTTCTCTTATAGACACAGAACGAAGCAGCTTACTGTCCCTCTCATCCTTTACTATCTTTCTTTTAGGATGAAGCAACTTGAACCAAAACCCACTTTTGCTGGCACTCTTGTCACGATGACCATGATCATAGATACCACCTTCACCATCTCTTCTTCTTGGAACAACAGCCATTGACCTGCTCCTCATGATTCCATGCTTGCCACTCATCAGAAAGATCGGCACCGAAGAGCCACTCCGTGCAAAACGGTGCGTTGGAGAAGCACGAGAAGAAGAAGCGGAAGATGAAGAATCATAGGAGGACAAGGAAGAAGCAGAAGATGAGCCAGAAGAACAAAAAGAGGTTGTTGTTTTCCTACGCGAGATAGAATAAGCGGATAGCCGAGTAAGCTTTTCCCTCAAGCATAGAGAACACACACCCGGCGATTGTTGGTGTTTTGGGTGCTTCTTGCAGCGACCATTGGGCTTGACACGGCCAACAACACTAGTGTGATCCTTTTTGAAAGGTATTCTTATTAGGTTTGCCATTTTGAAGGGTTCATCATCATTTGTAATGCGGCCAAGTTGCTTCGCATATATATATAATAGAAGGGGGACGGAAAAGTGAGGTTAGGGAGTGTGTGTGTGTGTGTGTGTTTCCACTTTCCATGATGGTTCATGGGAACTTCCTTGCGTTCTTCTCAAGTTGGTCTTTTTGACCCTTTCTTAAGTCTTATGTGCAAGTTGAGAAAATGGACCTGGAATTTCATAAGGGTTAAGTGGACGTGCGTGATGGGGGCAAAGGAGGGCCCAATGGTTGAGTCGGTGGCTATGATGCTTGTGAGGATCACGATCTCGAGGGTTGTGGAAATGGCCAAAGTTTTACCTTTTAGCAGGGGCGGCGTGGAAAATCTAACGAAGTTAAAAAAGGGTTGACGAGGGCAAAATCAAAGCAACCTCGGTGCCGAAACGATGACGTTTCGTTCATGCATCGAATTCTGTGCTGTGGAAATCTAGTCATTCGGGCTTTATGCAATGAGGAAATTTTAGATCCTATTAAATTAAGAGAAAACTTTTACTTTTCTCCATTCAATGGTTTAGGGGTTTTCTAAATGCTAATCTCTAAACTCTAAGAGCACTGTCAGAAAACTAAAAGTTAAATTTTTTTTTTATTACAACCTTAAAAATCTTTTTATTTTTAGTTTCTTAACGAGTGCACAAAACCCAATATTTGATACTTCAGTATTTTCATTAAAAATGTAATAGAAATAGGAAATAGTAATAATAACCTGTAAAATTGAAATGTTAAATAATAAATAAAATAAAAGTTTTTTTTCCCCTTTAAAAGCACTTAAAATTTCTCGTTATGTAAGATAGATTGTCGCAAAAATACAAATTTGACATTTTAAGCAAACTCATAATAAAATTGTATTCTACAAACTTTATTGAAAATATACTCACTTATATTTTTAGTCTTATCAACTTTATTTTGAATGTATAAATATAAAGTGTTAGATCTGTATTTAGGTAAAAAATTTTCTTATGCAATTACCTTTGGCGACAAGTCATAGGCACAATATATTTATAATATCAGTATGTTCGTGTATACATTTTCGTATTTCATCATCTTTTGCTCCTTTATAAAAGGTTTTACAATAACTTAGATAACTTATGTCAAGATTTAATTTCTGCAAGCAACACGGTTTCGTTTGAAGATTGATATTCTCTACTTCATTCTTTTTCCCAAGAAAAAAAGGAGTAAGTTGACTGTTAATAAATGAGTGGCATGTTTAGAATCGATCGGTGACGAAAGAATTAATGATCTTTTTCAAGAGAAATGTTATTTGTGTAAATTTTTGAGACATATTTAAAGAGATATTTTAAAATATCCTTTAAATAATAGTTAAGAGTGAGTTTCAATCTTTTCTCCTGACTAATATTTAAGAGATACTTTAAAGATCTTTCAAAAAGTGATATAAATAACATTATTCATTTTATCTATACTAGAATAAAAATGAAGAGGATTTTGGGGAGAAAATTTATAAACTCGGCGATAGAAAATGATTCATTCTAAATACAGTGTGAAAAGTGCTATTCTTTCAATTTCATTCCTTCCTATTATATAAGAGTTTAATTTGTATACATTTACAGTGTAAAATTTTTTTACACTACTATCCAATCACATACTGCTATATAAATAAACATATATGACCTTTACCTCCACTACTTCAAAAGTCATGCAAATGAAAAAATGTAATTGAATGACAGTATAAAATAGTTTTACATTATCAGTGCATACAAATTAAATCTTAACAGTAAAAAATTATATTTTGTCTTTTCATTTAGGGATGATCATGATATGTATATATCATGAATTAATTATTAGTTTCAACACAAAAAACTATTAATTTATAAGGAACAAAATTATATCCTCCGTAGAAATTAATTTATATTGAAGATTTTAATGTGCCAAAGATATAAAAAATACAAGATATTTAGCGAGAAAGAATAATTTTTCTTCGGCGTGTTCTGTGTGCATCGGGTTAAATATGGTGCACCACACACCAGTTTATCCAACGTTCAAGATCGAGAGTATTTTGATACAACCAATCTCCTTTGGTGCACTCCAGCACTTACTCTTTTTCTCTCACATTTGCACCTATTCATGCTCGCCATCACTGTGTTCAACCTTCTTCGTGTAGTTGTCCCTACAAGACCCACAAACCCACCTAGCTAGTCATGGTTCAATTAATTTTATTATTAACTATGGTGGAGTCGCCAATGGGATTGGGGGGTTGGGCTGTGGTGACAATTGGAAGCGTGCGATGATGGTGGGTGGTGGAGTTCAGCCATGGTGTAAGGAAAAAGAGAGAGATGGGGATGGTGGAGCTTGGGGCAAGGCGGTGGCCATGAGTTGGGGAATGGGTGGTTGAGAGCTAGATACAGGAAGCACCGATGACAGAAGAGTGAAGAAGGCAACTTGAAGGCGAGCATGAACAGGTGCAAATGTGAGAGAAAAGGAGTAAGTACTAGAGTATACCAAAGGAGATTGGTTGTATCAAAACACTCTCGATCTTGAAAGTTGGATAAACTAATATGTGGTGCACCACAAAACGTGTCTTTTTCTTCACATAATTCTTAAGTGATGCAGAGCGATGACTTGTTTGTTAAGTATTCTTTGGACTTTGAATTTGTCCAAGGGACACAAAATCTACGGAAGAAATATAGAGTTTATGAAAATGATATGCGAATTTCCACGGGGAAAAAAGTAAAGAAAAAGCAAGGGCAAAGATTCAAAAGAAGGGAAGGAATAATCTATTGTATAGAATATGCTAAACTAATTTTGCAGCGGTGGAGTCTGAATTTTGAACTGAAAGTGCAAAATGTCAGTGGAAAAAACCCGAAATGGTTGGTAGAGACATCTGTTTGTGGTTTATAAAACTGGGGACAATGGCATTAAACGACACTGACTCTGGATCTGACCCAAAAAAAAAAACACTGACTCTGGAGAGCTATGCCAACACCACATCCCCACTTTTTCCGCGTTGTCTTTTGCTTTTGCAGTTTTGCCGTGAAAGTCACTTAATTGTACATTCAAATGTCTAATTAATTGCTTTTATGGTTAGTAACAAATTTTGCTCTGTTTTATTTATAATTTAATATTTTAGTTTTGTGAGTTATTACTAATCTTCACTTTCACTATTTTCTTAATGAAATAAATAAAATATCAATAAAAATAATATAAGGATTCTTTTTTCCCATAAAAAAATAAGGCTTCTTTTTTTTTTTTTTGGGTTCAATCTGACAGTACTAAAAAATTCCTCTACTTTCACTATCATCATTCTTCTTAGTCCGAGGCTGTTCATGTCCTCGGCATTGGTTGGCCAATTGTTGTTGTCTCTAATCTTAATCATCTTTCTTATTTATTTATTTATTTTAAATATAAAAGAATGTGGAACTTAATAACATCTACATGAATTTTCATGTGTGAATATATATATATATATATAGAGAGAGAGAGAGAGAGAGGTGCTAAGTTCAGTTGGAAGGGCAAGAGCTTTTTTTTTTTTTTTAAGTCAGAGACAGGTCTACTTTCGACGTCAACCTATGTGAATCTCATGGAAATGAAATCAGCTTATCTTCGTGTCTTAACTTTGCTGATTGTAAAAGCAACATAATGAATGCTGATATATTAACTTTGGCTTCTTAAAGATTTCAGTGACTTTTAATGTATGAATAAAAATATTGGGGTAAATCATAAACAAGCTCCCTTCAGCTATACCTGTGGTGCAATTACTGCATTTGACTATTAAAATTTACAATCTACTGCATACCCTTCAGTTGTGATGGAGGGCATACAATTTGAGCCAGTAATCCCAATCCTTTGGCTTTCTGACAACAACAGTGTTCTTTCCTTTATCAGAGGGGGAGCTCTTGGGATTACCTTGTCAAGTGGAGCTTTGTTCTGATTCACAATGGTAATTCTGCCTGTCAAAATATGATACTACTTACAAAGACTATCTAATACTTAAACAAAAATGGAGACACGAGTATATACACAAAGAATATTTACCTTTTCTCCTTCACCTATTTTGTTTTTTTATTTATTTGTAGTTGAGCTTTTAAATTTATTTAAAAAGAAAGTTTTTGATTTCAAAGGATTACAAATTTTCAATTAACCCCTCTCTTAAGTTGTGAAGCCACTTGTTAAAATTTTTTACCAAACTAATTAAAGGGCAAAGCACTGCCTTGTATGCATTTATAAATCCTCCCTATCTTTCAATATTTGATTCGTTGTCTTTTGTTTGACAATTTTAGATGTTCCTTCCTTCCCTTTACTAATAAATGAGTCCATTGTTCCCTTTTTTACAATAGCAGCTCCATCTTGAGTTTCAACCTCTTCAAACTAGCCAAGGTTAATTGTTTATTTTTTATTTCACTATGAGAAATGCATCAATTACTGATAGAAAAATAACAAAATTTGTTGGGAACAATTTTACCAACGGATTTACCAATACAAAAAATCTATCGATAAAAGACGTGTTGATAATAAAAAATATTAATATTATTGATAGAGAGGCTAATTTGTCAATATTATTGCTTATTTTATATACAGAATATATTCATCGATATTAGTAGAAAAATGTTGGTAATAATAATGTTAGAAATCGTTACTAAATATATTATACTGACGACTATTTTTATTATTATTGATAGAAAATATGTCAGTAATTTTAATTCATTTTTATAAATTTTTTATAATACCCATATTATCCGTCAGTAAAATAAAAAAAAATTAATTTTTAAATTTTATCAATTTTGTCGGTAAATAAAATTTTGAAATTATTTTTATTTTTATTGTTAAACTATGAAATTAATATTTAAATATTTCAAATTATAGTTTTAATTATTTACAAATTCATATAAACAAAAAATATAATAAAATATAAAAATATGCTCTGTTTATTGAAATAAAAAACTATCAAATACAAGAAAAAATAGAATAAAATTGTCACAATATAATTCTAAAGACAGAAAAAATCCTAAGATCTACGAGAGGGTAAACTATGATTCCTCGGTCCACCCCTACCTTATCTGGAACTAAATCCTCATCCTGTCGTATGTGATTTGTATAACATGTGTATAGATCAATAAACGTATTCAACACACATAACATTGACATATATATGCACAAAATAAAAAACGTATAAATACACAACACACTTGACACCTCGTTATATATTTAGAAACTTGAGGACTATCTTTATCACTCTTTGTTTCAATATTGTCGTTGAATTCTTCTTCCTCATCATCATCCTCATCCTCAGTATTGGCATCCCTCTTATCAGCCTAATGAATTGAATGTTGCATTGGGAGGTCTATTATGTCAACTTCCCTCGAGATGAAACATAGATGAGAGGGAATATCGGTATTAACAACAACCCTAGATGGGATTGGATTATCGGTTTGGTTAGTTTGTTCAGATACTTTTTCAAGCTCTACTCTACCCCTTGGTTTATATTTTATTACCACCTTCTAATTTGATTTGCATCTTCGAGGATATGACAAGTAATAAACTTGTTTTGCATTTTGAGCAATGATAAATGGATCAAATTTTTCATATATTTTAGTGTGGTCTCCCAATTATTTTGTAGTGATTGTATTTATGAGTTCCCTCGGAACATGTTAGATTATACCATTCACAAGCACATAACATAACCCTTTTAAGAGGTTCACTAGAGTACTCCAATTCATGTATTTCATTAGCTACTCAATGTCAATCACTTTCTCTATCTCCAGTATCTCTCCTAACATAAACCCCACATGTTCTCGATTTTCTTTCCTTTTCCTCATTCAATTGTATGAAACTTGTAACTGTTGACATAGTACATTGGCCAACTTGTAGCTCTGATTTTCAGACCCCAAGTCAAATTGTACAAATGAGGATCAATTACACCATTTCTCTAACCATACACCTATATATAAAGATTGGAATATTAATAACATAATAATATAAGAACAAAAATATTTGATCATCTGGACTAGAAAGCTTTTCCGAAGGTTCGGAATACATTCTAAATTCATGGCCAGCAGCATCAAAAATCATTCACTGATAACCATTAAGGATATCTTCCTATGTGATATTTTTACCCTCTTCGTTACCTAAATGGACCCCCTAATTGAACTACTTTCAACATAACTGACACCAAATTGATTATCCAGTGGTAGGTTTTCTTCATGTTCAGTCAAAATCCAGTAATTTGGATTAAACCTATCATTGTATAAGTGATATCTAATAGACTCTATATCTAAAAATCTCCTACATTATATTTACGGCAAGGACACTTAGATGTTCTTTCACGAGTAAACTGCTTTATTCTAACATGGGCCATTATGAATTTCTCAACTCTCTTATAAAACTCTAGTTTAATCCCTCATTGATGTGGGTGCAATCTATGATATATTCATGCTTGATTTGGAGCAAACATTTTGAATCTCAATAATATCACACACCTACAAAGCAATACAATCACGCATCAATCAAAAAGATTTAGGCAAAGTATCCCCTTAAATTAGGGTTCTCCTCAAAAGTTAATTTATCCCCTAAACATAACTAACAATTACTTATTTTATTACAATAATTATTTAATTCAAACAATATTCTAAATGATTAACAAAATTTGGGTAGAGTCTCCTTTTATTTTAGGAGCCTCCACAGAAATTATTTTATCAGGCAAACATAAAAAACAAACATATGCAGTCATACAAATTAATCAGTTAATCATAAAAATCCTTCTAGAGCATATCTTTTTACTTTACATCATGTAGGCATATAACATCATAACACACAATTCAAACAATAGAAAGGAACTCCAAGCCTTCCTCCAATCATGTAATCCCATCATTCTTCTTCCATTCTACAATTCTACCCTAGAAATTTTAAGTCTCTAATATTTTAGAAAATATAAAGAATAACAAATGGGTCTAATGTACATACCTAAAGATTCCTAACTCACTCCAGTCAGTCAATGCACCAATCACCATGTGCTCTAAACGAGATCTTTAACAATCAACACAACAAATTAAATTAGTTAATGAACTCAGAAACTAAAAATTTTAAATAGAGAAATAGAACAACAAAAATAGGCTAAACAAAAAAATTAAACCTATTAAAATACTCATTAACATACCACAAACACAATAGCAGTATCCGGCTGCGAAATGGAAGCTCCGGTGGCAAGAAAATGGCTTGCGGCCATAATGGGGGAAGAGAGAAAAACCTTGTTCAGCATAATAAGGAAGAAGGGGGCCATTCGTGTTTTAATGTTCGGTGTCAATATTACCGATGGATTTTTTATTGATAATAAATAAATGAAATGAATCATTTCATTAAAAACTTTTACAACATTCTGGTGGGAATTTTATTTTTCAAATACCGACAAAAAAGTAAAAAAAAAAGGAAAAATAATAAAATAATTAATATTTACTTTATCTAAATTATCGATGAATTAGTCGTCGGTTATGATTTACTGCCATTAGGCGCGAACATTTATTGACGGTTTGACCAACGAATACGTAAACTGTCGATAATATTCCACATCAATAAATAACTTTTAATTAGATAATCCGTCAGTAAAACCGATGGGACTAATTCATCTGGAAAATCTGTTAGTTGTGAAATAATTTTTAGTAGTGTTTGCTAATAATTTGATAAGCACCACAAGAAAATCACTAATTTATAGAGGAAAAATCCACCACAAATAGGTGAAAATTGATCGCAATTAGGGTGTTTGTGGCGGACTCGATTTCACTGAAAATCCATTGGAAAGAAATTGGTTTGTGGAGGACTTTTCCCCCGCAAAAACATTGCAACAAATTAAATAGACTTTTAAAAACACAACCCTTAATTCATACTTAATTAATAACAAATTCAAACAATTCTAAAATTCAAAAGATTCATCATGACATAAATTCATAAAATCGGTCCATACAAAGTACGATAAAATAGTTCATACAAACAACACTAAACCAACAAACCATCGCACAATATAAAGTAGTTCATACAAAATGTAACAAAAATACAAACAACCCTAAAGCAACAAGATCAATCATCTTCACCATCTCCATCACTTTTATCATATCCATCATCATCAAATTCATCATCATCTAGTAGGTTCCTACTGGAGGTATCGGGTTACCTTGCTAAATGTTATAAGACTACAGCATTTGTTGAAACATTTTACTCATTTCTTACTAGATGAGTTTTTGTTGCTATTACTGTGTATTTATTCTACAAATTGCCTTTCCCATGTTTCATTAAGTTGTAGTATTTAGCTTATCTACTGTGACAAAGCTTGGTTCTCTTGTTGTAACTGCTCCAACTACTGTTGCATTTGAGTCAACTAGGGATGTCTCTTGCAAAGGGTGGAGGAGGGGAGTGCCTCCTCGTTCCTTGTCGCTGTGACCCTAAACCCTTGCTGCCCCCGTCCGTGATCCCCACCGTGGGGAGGTTTTTGCCTCCATCCCCGTTCCTTGCCTCCCCGCAGGTTCCCACGAGGATCCCCATTTCAAGTAGAAAAATTAGTGAAAAAAAATTAAATATGAAATATGGTTAAAATCATATATCTGATCAAATATATAGACTTACAAATCAGAATAAAGGCTCGTGTTATGTTAGTCCCCAAAGGTTTGTGACTAACGTTAGTCTAAGCTTAGTAAATTAGAAAACAATTTTGCAAAAAAGGTGTCCAATTTTATTTTTTGCAAACAATGGCTTTCGCTTAGTTTGAAGTTGATCGTGTTTTCTCCCTTGTGTTTGCCAAATCTAAATCAACGTGTAGCACTGTAGTCATTACAGAGTATAATTCTAACATTTCTTCTAGTACAAAGAAACTGAGAGGACAAGTTTGAGGAAGGAACTAGTAAAGCTAAGAAGGCCTTCCACTTACAAGTAATTGGACGGTGGGTACTGCTAACTAATTATGGCCTTCTACACTAGGGAAGTTAAAACTTGAGAAATCATCGTACATCCACCACCGCCTTAGGTTATATTCCACATTCTCCAATCTCACAATCTACTCCTGCTTCTTCCCCGCCTTTCTCCTATTCCTCCTCTCCCCTATCTCCACCACCATTGTAACATCCACCACGAGTTCCGACCTCTGATTTCGAGTTTCAAAATTAATGTACATGTTTCCAACCTCCGACTTCATATCCAAGTCTCAAATGAAATGGCTATGATTTCCGATTTTCGAATAGAAAGGATACGAGTTCTGACCTCCTAGTTGATTGTTTAACCAGAATAGACACGAGTTCACTAGAAAAAATGTATCAATTAGGGGCGGTTTTTTTTTCATTTAGCGGCGGTTTTCAACCTCCATAGAATTACTTGCGGCTGTTTTAAAAACTCCCGTAGTTACGATTGCCACAATCATTTTGCGGCGGTTTTTATGCAACCTCCGCAACCTTATGCTAAATTGTAGCAGTTTTTAACTCCCGCAAATTGTGGCGGTTCTATTTTATTTGCGGTAGTTTTAAACCCCCTCAATCTTGTTTTATCTTTTAACAAATAAAATTGATTGTGGGGGTGGAAAACTGCCACAATTTAAATGTCACAATATAAATTAATTTCAAGTTGTTTATTTTGCAATAATTTTTATTTTATAATTGGCACTATAATTTTTTGTGAGATTAAAAATTGCTATATATATATATAATATAGGTTTTTTTTTTTAAATTATTCCTAATATCAATCCATTAATTAACAATATATAAAAAATAATTAAATTAAAATTATATACTAAACAATCACAAATGTAAATAATTTCTTTAAAATATCTATTTGTAATCTAAATTCAATTACCAACATTCATAAAGAGTTCATAACTTCAAATTCATAATAAAATCCACAAAGTTCACAAATTTAAATTCATAATAAAATCATCAGAGTTTATAACTTCAGATTCACAATAACACCCATAGAGTTCATAGCTTGAAATTCATAATAAAATCCACAAAGTTCATAAATTCAAATTCATAGTAAAATCCACAAAATGATCATCACTACAAATCTATAATAAGTTCTCACTAGAAGTGTTGATAAAGAAAATACAACACTAAACATTGTCTTGGTGATTTGTGTTACTGCCACCCGATGATCTTCTTGCATCCATTGGTGTAGTAGGCTCACTTCCAACATCACATGGCTAAAACAATAAAAAGAAATTAAGTATAGAAAGTAAGTACTTATCAAAAGTATAACTCAGACATCAATCATTTACAAAAAGTAACTACTTCTCAAAAGTATAACTCATCTCAAAATTGGATGAAATCCTCATTGGAAATGAGAAAATGCATCAATTCAGTGAAAACTTTGAATCTCTTAGCAGTTTAAAGGATAGATTGGATATCGTACACTTGGAGAATCATTAACTGAAGGATATGCTAATAGATAAGAAAAAGGAATTCAAGAATCTTTCTTGTCAGCTTTCTGCAGCTGTGGAGAAATTGTCACAGCAACAACTGACTGAGAAAAAATTGTTGCAAACTATTTGGAAGCTTGAGGATGATATGGGGGATGCAAATGCTGGAGTTTCGGTTATTCAAGATATATATAAATGTCTCTTTGAAGGTATTACAAGTGAATTCAGATGCATTGCTAAAGAATTACATCTAAAGAACAGTATCATGGAAGAAAGGAGAAGCTTTGGTGGATGCGCACAAAGCATTAAAATTAGAAGCTGTTGAGAAAGAGAAACTAAAACAAGAAATGCTTAAGTTGATAACATTTTTATTTAGACGTGTGCATTTCTTACTAAGTTAGAATCAATAGTTGCCTCAACTACATCATCACTTAAATGGTTTGTAGCTAACTGCATATACTCATCATCAGGGCCAAAAAATTGTTCAAGCACTTGCTCTTGGTATGGCTCATTTTCATATGTTTCCTCTTCTACTTCTTCTCCCATTTCATACAAATCTCTTGGTTTCAAATGGATAGCAACACTCCATCCTTTATCAACCACATCATCTACATAGTACACCATTTGTGCTTGAGATGCTTCGATGTAAGGTTCATCGTCTTCACGTTCTCCAGTATGAATCAGTTTATCAAAATTAACACAATCAAAATTCCACTGATCCTTTTTATATCCTCTATTTCTAGTGGAGTCAGCCCATTTACATTTGAAAAGAACAACTGTGAATCGACCATAATAATTAATCTCAATGATATCCTCCAACTTCCCGTAATATGCTAAGTCCGCTTGCCTTAAGTTTCCATCAACACTACTTGCAACACAAGAAGTGTTGGAGGTTAAGAACACTCCACTATTTTGTGTTTTCAATCCTTCTTCTCGAGTTAAAGTTCGAAACTTGAACCCATGAATATTATAAGCAGTAAATCTTCTTGCATTTGTCAAGGGACCCCGTGCTAGAAACTTTAAGTCAATAGACATTGTATCTATTGTGTCTGGATTCATAATCTAAAATAAAAAAAAAATCTTAATTAATTTTCTAAATTCAAATCAAGCACAACAAATAGTACTTAAACTAATAATTGATTACTCACCCGTTTTTCAAACCAATGAACAAATTCCTTATATACTCTCTTCTCTACATCTGTAGCTGAAGGTCTCCTTCCCCTTGAACTCTTCTTTATGTATTGTCTAAATTCACTACATGAAATAATTACATAGATTTTAAGGCATATGACTAACCTATTTTAAATTATAAAGATAAATTGGTGTAATTATATTCTATTTACTCACTTCACAAATGGCGAGACCAATGCACAATTCAGAAGCACATATCGGTGAGCTTGTACTTTCTGCATCTGACTTAAACTGAACATTGAGGAAGCACCTACTGATTTCCCTAATCGAGGAAAGATGGAAGACATTTTTGAACACTCGGTATTATGTGGGTCATCACGAACACGACTAGGTCTATTGAACCTTGTCTCTATATCCTCAATATAACGGGAACAAAAAGTAAGAGACTCTTCAGCTAAGTAACCCTCAGCTATAGAACCTTCTGGTTGTGCTTTATTTCGTACAAAGGACTTTAGATGACCTAGTTCCCTACAAAAATTGTATATAATTAAGGACAAATGATATATTAAGGGATCTAATACATATGATCTTAAATTAAAAGCAACAATATTTTACCTCTCCATAGGATACATATACCGATAATGCACTGGACCTCCGAGCTTTACTTCCTCTACTAGATGGACGGTCAAATGAATCATGACTGTAAAGAATGATGGAGGAAATAACATCTCTAGGTGGCAAAGTGTAACCACAATGCGATCTTGCAGCTTATCAAGATCAGAAACACTTAAGCTTTTACCACAAAGGATCCTAAAAAATGAACAGAACTCCACCAAGACTGCAGTGACATGGTCTGGCAACACATGACGAATTGCTAATGGTAGCAATTGTTCCATGATAATATGGCTATCATGACTTTTCAAGCCAAAGATCTTTTTTTGTGCCTCATCAACACATCTAGAAATGTTACTTGAATAGCCATCTGGTACTGTAACATGCTTCAAAGTCGAAAGAAATAGCTTTTTAGTATCACGTGTTAGTGAAAACAAAGCAAGGCGATATGTTCCATTATCATTTGGCCAAAGATCACGCCTTATGCCCATTTCTCTTAAATCTTTTCGGGCATTAAGATTGTCTTTTGATTTGGGTTTTTCATGAAGTAGAGTATACATGATATTATCACACACATTTTTTTCAATGTGCATAAAGTCTAGATTATGACGCAATAGATGAGACTCCCAATATGGAAGTTCAAAGAATATGCTCTTCTTATTCCATTGCTTAGTTTCTTGTCTAGATCTTTTCCCTTTGCCATGCAACTCTACTCCTTTCCCAAATGTTGTATTAAGATCTTTCACTTGTCTAAAAATGTCTGATCCTGATAATTTTACAGGTGGGCTCCGCTCCTCTGTACTTCCATCAAAGCGAAGACGATTCAATCTAAATCTATGACCATTTTTCAAAAAACGTCGATGACCCATAAAGCACCATTTCTTACTATGAGGAAGATGACAAGGTTCAGTGTCAAAGTTACAAGTTGAACAAGCCAAACCAGTGTGTGTATTCCAGCCAGATAGCATACCTAACCTAGGAAAGTCACTTATTGTCCACATGAGAGCTGCCCGCATCCTAAATGTTTCCTTTAATGACGAATCAAAGGTTTCCACACCATCATTCCATAGCTCATTTAATTCCTTCACAAGGGGTTGCAAGTATACATCTATATTATTGCCAGGCATTTGCTTACCAGGAATGATCATTGACAGGATAAAGGAAGTGTGCTTCATACACATCCAAGGTGGAAGATTATATGGAATTAAGAATACTGGCCAAATGCTATAAGTAGAACTCATGGTTCCAAAAGGATTGAAACCATCACTAGCAAGGCCTAAGCGAACATTTCGAGGATCCAAAGCAAATTCAGAGTATGTCATATCAAATGTCTTCCATGCCTTACCATCCCTTGGATGTCTCATCAATCCATCTTTGTTACTCTCCGAAGCATGCCATCTCATGTGCTCAGCCGTTTTACTACACATAAATAATCTTTGCAACCTTGGTTTCAGTGGAAAGTATCGCAAAACCTTTGCAGCTTGCTTCTTTTTCTTCTTAGGGTTCCATCTGGATGTACCACAGCGATTGCATGTTTCTTGTAAATTTTTTGGATCATCATCTATATATAACATACAATCATTTGGGCATGCATCTATCTTAGTGTAGTCTAGACCAAGTTTGCTAATGATTTTCTTGGCTTCATAAAAAGAAGGAGGCAACTTTGCTTCTTCAAATGTGTCTCTTAACAAATCTAGTATCATTGTCATTGCTTTGTCACTTAATCCACACAAGACCTTTATATGATACAATTTTATTATAAATTCTAGCTTTGTGCACTTGCTTCCTTCATACAATGTTTCATTTCTATCTCTAGCAAACTCATAAAAGTCACAATGATCCTCCCTAGGCATCTCATTTAACACTTCATCTGCAATGGCTTCATGCCTATAGTGCCTAAATGCATCGTTCATCATTGTATCTAGTGGATTTTCTTGGTTTGATATCTCTTGCATAACTTCCATTCTAGCAGGCTCCAAAAGTTGTTTTTCACCATGACGATTACAAATAACATAGTTTTTAGGAAATGGCTTTAAAAGCAAGTGATCTTGCGCTACATCTCTAGTTTGCCATTTTCCAAAGCCACACTTTGGACATGGACAGCGTATTCTATCCTCAACAGCTGCTTTCTCAAATGCAAAATCAAGGAATTTACTTAAGCCAGTTGCATATTCTATTGTATTTCGTGGCTTTTCAATCCAAGTCTTGTCCATTTGTAACTACTAACTTCATACACAAGATAACTAAATAGGGTTGCCACAAAGAAATGAGAAATGGACTTGAAATCAGTTGGGTTTTGAATCAATTAAAATACACCTAAGCATAAAAGAAAAAATTGAATTTTAGTTGGATAACAATTGTTAATACATTATAAAAGAAAAAATACTTGTACAAAATTAGAAGCTCATATATAGTAACAATACCAATGATATCTAATATGAAAGATAGGCAGGCATCTACTAGTTAGGAATATATCAACGATACATACAACATGTAAATTATGGCTTTCTCATAAACCAAGCAAACAAAGGAAAGGAAAAAAAAAGGAAAAAAATAAAGAGAAAGAAAAGGAAAAAAATATAATAAGACAAGAACTACTTAAAGAGAACATATACTCTCTCTGTATCACATGGAACAAACTCATCATATATATTGGATTTCTCTAGTCACCATTCAAACTTTGACCAATATCTCGTATATACTGGCTTCTTCTAGTAACCGTCTAAACTTTGATCAATTAAAATAGTTTATTGATCATGAAAAAAATTACTTTATAACATATAATAGTTTATTTTATTTCAAACTTTCAATTCTTTTAGGCCATGCTTATTACATGCTCAGTGGGAATGGGAGCTATGCCATGGATAAGGTGTTTGAGATACCATATTATGTGATTTTCTCGAAGTAATCTTGGAATAGCAAAATGAAAGAAAGTCGCTAAATAATAATCAAATAGGCATTACCATAACAAATAAAATTTTAAAATAAAGGTTAAAAAATTAACAAATTAAAAAAAAAAAGGAGAAGAGCAAAGCAACAATAGCAAGTGGAATAGCGCTCTATTAGATATATGACTTGCAATTAGCACTATTATATAAGAAATCTTGCTGGAGTTACAGTAAAATGAACATATCATATTGACAAGCAGAATCCCAAATATTGTTTCTTTTACATTAATTTGCCCAAAAAGAACCAAAATGGAAAAAAAAAGTACCACTTTTTCCATTCATCAAGTAGATAATAATTAAGAAAAAAAATAGGAAGATAATAATTAAAACTAATGAATCCCAACGGCAACTAAAAATGAGTAAGGCACAATGCAAAAAAATTGAACATTTAAAGGTGGACATATGAAAAATAGAAATAAAACAATAAAACTCAATGGGAAAAAGAGTACCTTTGAGTAAGAACTTAGAGTAGGGCCAGCCTCAGAGAGTACTTCAATATCAATTTACAATGCAAAATTTCTCCTTTACTTCGATCTTTTGCTGCCTTAAATTCGGCTAGGAGATCCCCAATATGTTTGTTATCATCTAATCCAATGTACTCCTCTGAATAACAATAAAAGGAACACAAGGTTTTAAAGCCTGCTCTGAGCGAAGAATGGAAATCTATATTTTCCTAAAGAATATGTATTCTACTACTCTTTTCTACTTTTTAAGTTTCTCAAACAAAGATAGTAGTATACGTTGAAAATATATGGTTAATTAATCAAGCTTGTATTTATTAAATATTGGGAGGATGTGATGATTTGATTAGCTCCTCAAGACTTAAAATGGTACATATTAGGGAAAAAAAAGGATGCAGAAGTTAGTTACAATAATAATAGGGAAATTTTTTTTGTCCTTCAATAAATATCCTTAATATATGCCTAATATTGAGCAACTTCATTCATAAATAACTAATTCAATGCTGGCGTGAGAAGGGAATTATTGAAATGGTTGAGGTGAGCCTAAATGTTGGCTGCATCCGCATGCCAAGTCTTGCTTGCTTGGGCTTAGTGAAAAGTGGGTTTAGTCAACTTTTCATATTAGCCATACTTGCATGAATAAGGGAAGCTTGAACAACATTCACGCCATACTTGACTATGAATCAAGTAATGCCGTTGACCAAGAAAATATTTCTTTAATGTCCTCAATTAAAATATACCTTTTAAGTTTGATTACTGCCAGCACCAGCTTTTAGTCTGGTTCCCCTTGTGCTAGCCTACCATGACATTCATGAGACCACTTTTTCTGCCTTAATACACGATACTATTTTTTTTACTCTACGTTACAATAAAAGGAGTGCTTAGCCTACTGATTTCAGCTAGAGTAATAATATCAAGAAGCAAGGAGAGGGGAAAAAAAAAAGAAGACATGTCATTACCAGAATCAGGTGATCTAGAGCCAGTAACAACTTTGTAGCATTCAAACAGGCTAAAGCCAAAGTATGTTGATAGTTTGATGATCCCTGCAACTTCCTGAAGCAAACATAAGTTAATTAATAAATAAGGTTTTAATCTTGACAGCGTAAACACAATTGCTTGAGTATATCAAGAAACTCAAACAGAAGGAAAATGACTATGTCTAAGACAGCAGAGCCATATATTGATTAAGGCAATATCATAATTAATTGGAAACTATTGTAAACAAAAATTTCTTCTTATTAGCAATACATGAAGCTAAGTTCACCAGGTGAAACCCTTCCATCAAATTAATGACTAAATCATTCTGTCAATCACATATCCATAAATGAAAACGTAACAGCTCTATGAACTACACAATCAGTTTTATTCATCTTAGTGATCATGTCACTTCCAAAAAATATGTATATGAACAATCTTTTCTCATCAAATTTATTCCCGAAATAAACTTCATACTATATACTATATGCTCAAACTCTTTTTTTACCCTATGTAAATATACTTAGTTGTTTTTATGAAAAACTTCATTAGTATGGCATCTTATGCGGTATTTCTAACATTTCATGCAAGGTTGCTGGCACTATTTACAACTGAGAAACACATTGCTCCTTTATGCAAATAGGTTAGGCAAAAATGAAGGAATTCAGAAATAACAAGGGAAATAGCAATAACTGAACAAGTATAATTCCAACGAAGTAAAATGTTCCAATTAAAGCTTTTCCCTCAACATTAACATTCTATAGATAAAAAACAAGTCCCATAAGCACACCAACGCCCAGGGATACAAAGAAACAAAAATACATATAAACAACAAGACAATTTTGAGAACAAAAGAACCAAGCCAGCAGAAAAAAGAGCCCCAGGTGCAAAACAATAAGTGCCAACTCCTAACAAAGAAATAGGTAAGGACAACAAAAACAGGGGATAAAGGGAAACTTGACATCATGCCCATGACCAAAACCCCAATCAAAGCTAATTAATTGGCAAAACTCAAGCACCAAGACTGGCTAGAAATGAACAAAGAATGCACAAAAACTATTTATTCAAACATATCATAGCACCCTATAGAAGCTAAAGCCAAAAGAAAAAAAAAACAAACAAACTTAGAGTAAAGAACCCCGTTACATGGCTCAGAGCCTCATCTAGGTCTTTTCATTTGATATTCGCACTATCCTTTTGCAAACACAATTGCCAACTTCCACAAATTACATCAAGTCTCAACACCAATCCATTTTCTAGTAGTAGAACTAACAATTTTCTTTCCCCCGTCTATCTTCAAACAGAAAATAGAAGGGTGAAGGTCCATTCTTTCCTCCAAAAGTAAGTGCTAAAATGTTCTATTTCCTAGCCATAGCTAACTTTAATCTAGTTGTAGCAAAATTTAAGAGCTCAAACCGTAAATATTCAAAAAATCAAAATTCCCCCAAACTTTTAGAACCCTAACATATATCGCGAATACAAAAACTAAGGAACAACCAACAACCAACAATGACAAGGATATCTTGGAACTGCGAAAAAAAGAAAATAGACAAAGGAAAAGAAACCTGATTCCATAAGGTAGCGAAAAACCTCCAATCCTGATGGTGGTCGTTCTTCTAGTGAGGGGATTCAATGGCCTTGGAGAACAGTTACCCCATCTTGAGTGCAAGAACCAACAAAAGCAAGAGATTGATAGAGTGAGAGCAATAATGAAGGAAAAATAAAGAGGCACTGGTGGAGAAAGAGCAACAATAGCAGAGAAGGCGTAACCCGCGGCAAAGGGGGAAAAAATGTGAAAGTATTCGCGGGAGAGTAATGAGTATTGAAACCCTTGGGAACCAATGAGTCTCTTTTATTTGAGGCGGTTTAAAACCTCCCCAAATTGTGAGAAAAAAATGCCTCTAATTGACCGATCGACAGTAAAATAAAAATTCGCCCCTTCTCATTAATTTTAGGCAGTTTTCAACAACCTCTTCAATAAAACCGCCTCTAATTAGCGCATTTTTTGTAGTGGTTCCGATCTCCGACTTTATTCCCAAGTTTCAAATAAAACGGATATGATTTTCAATCTTCGAATTTATTTTCAAGTCTCCAATAAAGTGGACTCGAGTTCCGACTTTAAGCAGAATGGGGGGAGTTCCGATTTCAAATAGAGTGGAAGCGAGTTCCACTTTTAGGCGACGTGAAAAATAACTTAGCCACAAAAGAGGGAGTCATGGCTGAACTTCATCCACAAAATTTTAACCAATCAAAACTCACAAAGCCAACTACTTCTTGAATGCTTAAATCAGATTTTTCTCTCTTATTCCCATACTGATTACGCCACTCTCTCCTCTGATTTCAGCCTTCTTCTCTTCTCCTCTCAACCAACTCCATCACTCCTTCAAGCTTAACAAGGTTCTAACAATTCAAACTTCAACACTTAGCTCAACACCTAGCAAACTCACACTCCAAAGAGGTAGAGGTTCAATTTTGTTCTTATCATTTTGATTGTAGGTGACTGATTTTGGCTTTGTCTTCTCACTTCTTAATGTGATTAGTGAATGAACATGATGAATCTTTGGCTGTTTTTATGTTTAAATTTTATTAAGGAGTAGGAAAGGGTGAGAATAGGAAGATGTGAGGGGCTGGAAGACTAAACTACCTCGGCAGTCTGTACGGCGGAGTGTACGATTCTGCTTACAGTCAATTAAATCCAATGAGACTATTTTTGTATGAAACTAGACATTTAGGGCTTTCCATACATATATAATATAAGGCCATTGGATTAATATTGAGAGAGATATGAATTTTTGAAGTTTGACCTAGGAATCAGAACTTTCATCCGGGTAGTATGAGTTGAGAAGGGTGTAACTCACCCTACACAACTCCAAATTGAGTGAAACCAACTTTGTTAGAAAGCTTACACATAGGAGAACCACAAGAAAATTTCGAGTTTGTTACGGTCCCATTTACTCTCAGTGTTTTGAAGAAGTTGCCCTACGTCCAAACTAGGCCAAAACAGGGCAGTCTAGGAAGGTCAAATTTCAGGGCTTATAACTCAAGCTCTACTAAAGCAAATGAAATGAAATTTGTTGCAAATGAAAACTTGACCTGTTAGGTTTAAAATGACACCAATTTCGTATGATTTGGACTGGTTTTCGATTTTTAGTGAATTTTTACTTTTAGGTGTGTAGTTACCAGCCATAGGGCATGTCGGGATAAAACTTAAATAACTTGAGCTACATTTATCAAAATTAGATGGGACCAAAGTGTAACACCCTACCAATTTAATGTTGTGCTTAAGTCATAACATGAAATTAAGTAGATAGTATTACCGTGTTAGTACTCCATCTATAATTGTATTCATTATATTATATTTTCTTTTTCTTTGACGTATATATATATATTTGACGAATATAACTACGAAACGATGCGCTGCATATAATAAATGTGATCAGTATTGTAGAACGTAATAAAATTTAACAAAAAGCACTACAGAAAGGAATAAAGACAGGTAGTATATCATCAGTCATATACATACATATGTAAGTTGGAAGCCAACGCTTTAGTTTATATATAGGTTCAAAAGCGGGAAAAATAAAGGAACAGCAAAACTCCTATTGCTGAAAAGGTAGAGACGAAAATGGCAAGAGCCAGCTATATACAACGAGTCCACTATTGGATCATCGTGGAGCTGCAGGTCCGGAATCTCAAAAAACAGAGTGGTTGTCGAGCTCATCATCAGGGTCTGAGAATGATGCGGAAATACAAAGCGAGGTGAGAATTTAAGAAAATTCTCAGTAGAGTTCGCATATGGCATTCAACTGACATCGTATTCATTCTCAGTTGCCTTGGTTTTTATTTAGTTATAAAAACATGGAAACGAAGTGAATTATCCTCATTTAATAAGTTTAAGAAAACATCTGGTCCGAGGCAAGGTTTAATTTTACTTAAGACAGCATAAGAAACAGAATAAACTACTAAATAGAGATACATGGAATAATGAGCAGAATAGATGAACATACAGCAGTAAGTGAACATCATAGTTAAACTGTAAATAACTTATAATGACTATTCAATGCAACCATGCCAAATATCATCATTCTTAAACTTCTCTTCACAAACTTTTTCCATTACTTGGTCCCATGGGAGTTCTTGGCCATTTAGACTCCTATCGAGCTCGTTCCTATACAGGAATGCCGGGTTTACTTTCCTCGATCTTTCCACCGATCTATTTCCCTTAACCTTAATCCGGGGCTAGCCCAAGTATCATGGAACTTTCATCATAACATGATCTTTAGATTCATCATAACATAACTTTCATGACTTTTTTAAAAATGCACATGTATCTACATGTATATCATAACTCATGCATAGACTTTACCAAAATTTCGGTGGCATAACGGAACGTGTCCACTTCCCCATGAATAGTGCCAACACGCAAAACACCAATTTCTCATTGAAGTCATAATATCTTATTCATAATTCAACATTAAATTTATAGGAACATTAGTTACATTAAGACAGGGTTATTGCCTCAATACAATCACTTGACCCAGTTTTTGTAAATCAAGTCAAAATTTCAATTTAACTCATCTAAACCTGAATTTTGAATATGTTAAAGTGTTATGTGTCTATTTTCTAACCTCTTTGGTCCCATCTAATTTTGATAAATATAGCTCAAGTTATTTAAGTTTTATCCCGACCTATCCTGTGGCTGGTCAGAATTACACACTTAAAAGTAAAAATCCACTAAAAATAAAAAACTATTCAAATCATATGAAATTGGTATCATATTAAAGTTAACAGGACAACCTTTCATTTACAAAAATTTTCATTTCATTTACCTTAGTAGGGCTCGAGTTATAAGCCCCGAAATCTAACCTTCCTGAACTACCCTGTTTTGGCCCGATTTGGACATAAAGAAATTTTCTCGAACTACTGGGAGCAAACGGGACCTTATCTAACTCTGAAATTTTTATGAGATATTCTCCTATGTGTAAGATTTCTAACAAAGTTAGTTTCATTTAATTCCAAGTAGTATAGGGCGAGTTTTGCCTTGAACAACGTAGTCTACCCAAAATCAAACTCAAAAACCTAGGTCGAACTTCCAAAATTCATATCTCTCTCAATACTAATCCAATGGCCATATATGATTATGTCTGGAAAGCCCTGAATGTATAGTTTCATATAAAAATGGTTTTATGAAATTCAATCAACTGTAGGCAGAGCTGTACACTCCGCTGTACGGACTGCCGAGGCATTTTGAATTTCCAACTTCTCACATCTTCCTACTTTCATCTCTTCTTACTTCCTAATCGATTTTAACTTCAACAACAGCTAACAAACCAGCCAAATATCATCATATTCATTCAATTATCATATCAAGAATTGAGAAAATAAAGCCACTACTAGCCACCCACAATCAGAATAGCAAGGCAAAAATTAAACCTCTACCTTTATCTTGAACCAACAACTAGCTAGTCTTGAGTTTTAGTGAAGGACATGGATGCAAGAGGTTTGATGGAGGCTGAAAAGGGAGGAAGAAGATGAAGAGGATGAAGAAAAGAAGGCGGGAAGGTTGTTGGAAAGGGTCGAAGTCAGCAAGAAATGAAGGAGGAAAAATCTGATTCAAATAAAAAAGGGTAGTTGAAATTGTGAGTTGTGATTGGCTGGAATTTTTGTGGTCATATTTCAACCATGCCTCCTTCTTATTGTGGCCTTTCTTGCGCCACTTTCATAGCTTAAGTAGGGTTAATGAGTTGAAAATCCTATTGGTTCGGTTCTGACAGTTTAAAATACCGTAATCTTACCAATTTCCTTTAAATTGGTAAATTGGTTTAAGAAAAATCTTTATGAAATCTTCTATGCTTCTAATCTAATTCCCTCATATCTAAACTCAATTAATTGCTAATTAATTGATCCTAAATAAATATTTAGTCAAATTTTAATTAATCTTAATTATTCGATAAAAACCGAACAATTAAGCGAAAAATGATAAGAAAATTTCGGTGATTGTTACGCAAAGAGGTTAGAAAATAGATATATAACACTCTAACATATCCAAAATTGAGGTCCAGATGAGTTAAATAGAAATTTTAACTTGATTTACAAAAATCGGGTTGAATGAATGTGCTGGGACAGCAACTATGTGTTAAATGCAAAAATTGTTCTTATGAGATTGATGATTGAAATATGAATAAAGTGTTATGATTTCTTTGATAAATTGATATTCTGAATATTGGCACTATTCATGGGGAAGCGGACTCATTCCGTTATACTGCCAAATTTTCGGTAGACTTGTAAGGAGGTTATGAACATTTATATGTTATGAATATTCATGATATGAACATGAAATTCTATATACAAGGATATATGAAAGTAAATGATGAAGTATATGTATAAGTGCATTTAGCATATCTATGCATGATTATGTATGAGAATGAAAGGATATGAACATATTAAGTGTGAATCCCTTCACCTAGAGGCAGTTATGAGATCCCTCCTTGTGAAGGCAGTTAAATAAGATAAGATGTAGGTCCCTTCACTTGGAGGCGGTTGCACATTGAATCCCTCTCTGTGAAAGTAGTATAAAACTATGAGATCCCTCTACCTTGGAGGCACGTGGTCAGATGAGATCCTTCTACATTGAAGACAAGTGGTCAGTTGAGATCCCTCTATTCTTGAGGCACGTGACCAAGAGAGATCCCTTCGATTTAGAGGCACGTGGCCAAAATGAGATCCCTCCAAGATTAGAGGCACGTGAATCCCCTTGTAGGTCAGTTCTGTGTGACGACGGTCACGAGTTGAGCTCACTCCTAAATCAGACTACCCAAGGGCAATAAAGATTAAAGATCAAAACATATGCAAGCACCCTAGGGACGGCGATACGTAATGCCTAGGTGTGCTAAGAAAAGAAAGCAAAGCAAGTTAAAGAAAAACACCAGTGTATTTGCATGAAATTAAGTATGAGTATTTGCATATTCCCTGTTTTATTAAAGCTAAGGCTATTCTATTTACTTATGCTATGAATATTATTCCAAATATGAAATATTGCCAATGTAACTCAAGTGCATGAATAAAATGAACTCTGCTTCGGACAATATATTTTCAAACTATAAAATTGAATAGTCTAATTAACATGCTCATATATTTTCATAATAAACCGAAGTAGCTGGAGATAATAACGATGACACAGCATATGATAGTTTAATGAATCCTACTGAGAATTTATAATTCACACTCCTACGTTTATTCGGTTTTATCTCTAGATAGTTCAGAAGTTCTGAAGAAGGTCCTCCGAGGCGAAGTTGACTAGTAAGATTGAAGGTAGCTGAAGGTTGCTGTCAGACAAGGTCCGATTAAGTGACAGTAACAACTCATAGGTGAGATTTTATAACTTAAGCATAGTACTATACTTGGGAGGGTGTTACATTAATGGTATCAGAGCAGTTTGTCCTACCGAACCTGGGATGGACTGATTATGCTTCCAAGGAGGCATGCTCTTAAAATTTAGAAAGGTCGTGCTTTAGGTCCTTACATGAAAAAGGCATAGATGTTTGTGCATGGCAGCCTTGTTGTGTGTTATAGTTTCTCTATCGCACCTAACTGCATATTGAGCTTGATCACCTCAATATGAAGTTCGGTGTATGCAGAGATCTACGGCATTCAGCTGGTTTACTAGGGATAAGGAAATTTTGAGGGCAAATTTTTTTTTTTAAGGAAGGTGGTAATGTAACATCCACCACGAGTTCCGACCTCTGATTTCGAGTTTCAAAATTAATGTACATGTTTCCAACCTCCGACTTCATCTCCAAGTCTCAAATGAAATGGCTATGATTTCCAATTTTCGAATAGAAAGGATACAAGTTCCGACCTCCTGGTTGATTGTTCAACCAGAATAGACACAAGTTCTGATCTCCGACTTTATTCCCAAGTTTCAAATAAAACGGATATGATTTTCGATCTTCGAATTTATTTTCAAGTCTCCAATAAGGTGGACTCGAGTTTCGACTTTAAGCAGAATGGGACGAGTTCCAATTTCAGATAGAGTGGAAGTAAGTTCCACTTTTAGGCGACGTGGAAAATAACTTAGCCACAAAAAAGCGAGATATGGCTGAACTTCACCCACAAAATTTCAACCAATCAAAACTCACAAAGCCAACTACCTCTTTAATGCTTAAATCAGATTTTTCTCTCTTATTCCCATACTGATTACGCCACTCTCTCCTCTGATTTCAGCCTTCTTCTTCTCTTTTCCTCTCAACCAACTCCATCAATCCTTCAAGCTTAACAAGGTTCTAACAATTCAAACTTCAACACTTAGCTCAACACCTAGCAAACTCACACTCCGAAGAGGTAGAGGTTCAATTTTGTTCTTGTCATTTTGATTGTAGGTGACTGATTTTGGTTTTGTCTTCTTACTTCTTGATGTGATTAGTGAATGAACATAATGAATCTTTGGCTGTTTTTATGTTTAAATTTTATTAAGGAGTAGGAAAGGGTGAGAATAGGAAGATGTAAGGGGTTGGAAGACTAAACTACCTCAGCAGTCCGTACGGCAGAGTGTACGGCTCTGTCTACACACAATTAAATCCAATGAGACTATTTTTATATGAAACTAGACATTTAGGGCTTTCCATACATGTATAATATAAGGCCATTGGATTAATATTGAGAGAGATATGAATTTTTGAAATTTGACCTAGGAATCAGAACTTTCATCCAGGCAGTATGAGTTGAGAAGGGTGTAACTCACCCTACACAACTCCGAATTGAGTGAAACCAACTTTGTTAGAAAGCTTACACAAAGGAGAACATCCCATAAGAAAATTCCGAGTTTGTTACGGTTCCATTTACTCTCAGTGTTTTGAAGAAATTGCCCTATGTCCAAACTAGGCCAAAATAGGGCAGTTCGGGAAGGTTGAATTTCGGGGCTTATAAATCGAGCTCTACTAAAGCAAATGAAATGGAATTTATTTCAAATGAAAGCTTGACTTGTTAACTTTAAAATGACACCAATTTCATATGATTTGAACTGGTTTTCAATTTTTAGTGGATTTTTACTTTTAGGTGTGTAGTTTTGGCCAGCCATAGGGCATGTCGGGATAAAACTTAAATAACTTGAGCTACATTTATCAAAATTAGATAGGACTAAAGAGGTTAGAAAATAGACATATAACACTCTAACATATCCAAAATTGAGGTCCAGATGAGTTAAATAGAAATTTGAGCTTGATTTACAAAAATCACATTGAATGAATGTGCTGGGATAGCAACTATGTGTTAAATGCAAAAATTGTTCTTATGAGATTGATGATTGAAATATGAATAAAGTGTTATGATTTCTTTGATAAATTGATGTTCTGAGTACTGGCACTATTCATGGGGAAGCGGATTCGTTCCGTTATGCTGCCAAATTTTTGGTAGAATTGTAAGGAGGTTATGAACACTTATATGTTATGAATATTCATGATATGAACATGAAATTCTATATGCAAGGATATATGAAAGTAAATGATGAAGGATATGTATAAGTGCATTCAGTATGTCTATGCATGATTATATATGAGAATGAAAGAATATGAACATATTAAATGTGAATCCCTTCACCTGGAGATAGTTATGAGATCCCTCCTTGTAAAGGCAGTTAAATAAGATAAGATGTGGGTCCCTTCACTTGGAGATAGTTGCACATTAAATTCCTCCCTGTGAAGGTAGTATAAAACTATGAAATCCCTCTACCTTGGAGGCACGTGGTCAGATGAGATCCCTCTACATTGAAGTTAAGTGGTCAGCTGAGATCTATCTATTCTTGAGGCACGTGACCAAGAGAGATCCCTTCGATTTAGAGGCACGTGGCCAAAATGAGATCTCTCCAAGACTAGAGGCACGTGAATCCCCTTGTAGGTCAGTTCTGTGTGACGACGGTCACGAGTTGAGCTCACTCTTAAATCAGACTACCCAAGGGCAATAAAGACTAAAGATCAAAACATATGCAAGCACCCTAGGGACGGCGATATGTAACACTTAGATGTGCCAAGAAAAGAAAGCAAAGCAAGTCAAAGAAAAACACCAGTGCATTTGCATGAAATTAAGTATGAGTATTTGCATAATTATATTCCCTGTTTTATTGATACTGAGGCTGTTCCATTTACTTATGCTGTGAATATTATTCCAAATATGAAATATTGCTAATGTAACTCAAGTGCATAAATAAAATGAACTCTGCTTTGGATAATATATTTTCAAACTATAAAACTGAATAGTCTAGTTAACATGCTCACATATTTTCATAATAAACCGAAGCAGCTGGAGATAATAACGATGACACAGCATATAGTAGTTTAATGAATCCTACTGAGAATTTATAATTCTCACTCCTACGTTTATTCCGTGTTATCTCCAGATAGTTCAGAAGTTCCGAAGAAGGTCCTTCGCGTCGGAGTTGACTAGTAAGATTGAAGGTGGCCGAAGGTTGCTATCAGACAAGGTCTGATTAAGTGACAGTAACAACTCCTAGGTGAGGTATTATAACTTAAGCATAGTATCATACTTGGGAGGGTGTTACAACTGCCACCGCCACCACCACCACCTATCGTTGTGCCCTCGCTAGTAACTCATTCTCCTTTACTTCCTGAGGCTATCCCGATTGGGAGAAGCATGTGAGCAGCTTTGCTCCTCGGAGCTCCCCCTCCAGCTTCACCATCCTCATCACCGACGCCACCGGCTTCATCAATGTCTACATCTCCTTTGCCCTAAAGCGTTGTGGGAACGACAACCTCATCCTTGACAACTTTAATTGCTACTACAACCCCAACCTAAGGCGTGCCCGGCAGCACCTTCTCGAATGTGCCGGAGCCTTTGTCATTGACTACAACATCAACAACACTGTATTCCTCTACAAGCTCTTCGATGTCGTGTCATTTACACATGAGGTGTACATCACCGCCCAATCCAGCGTTCGCTACGCCATGCAGAACCTTTCCTCCGACATCCATAACAATGTTACCCAGGCCATAATTAAAAGTAATTAGAAAATTGCCAGCATAGGCATCCTCTCTCCTTTGTTTGAGAAACAAAAAAGACTAATTTGCTAATTTTAAAACTTCAAATATTTAATATTATTTTTATTACTTAGGCACATGTCATTTTCAGTGTTGCCCGATTTAAAATGAAAATAATCCAACAGTTGTGACTATTTAATGTGTGTGCCAAAATGGCCAAGACTAACTTTAGTCCCAAACCTTTGGGGACCAATTTAACATGAGCTTTGGCAAGAAATATAAATGAAAAGGAAGAACTTTCACACCCAGAATAAATACAAACAAATGGCAAGAATAACAATCACTTGTTAGTATTCATTTTTGAACTTTTAGACCCAGAGTTGCAGTTAAAATAGAAAACAAAAAGGAGGGGCAAAGGCTAACGCTTCCTAGGAGTTGTTATGAGAATGGCTAGCGAGTAGAGGTGCACACGATACTCGAACAGGATCTAACTATGGTGGCGCAAAAGGTTCCTGTGGTGGTGGTGCGAGGTGATCTCACAGTGATGGTGCGATGTAATCTTGCAGCAGTGGTGGCACGACAAGATCTACTGTAAAGGTGGGGCGATGAGATCTGTTGTAGTGGTGGCAAGGCAGAGACTAAAGATAGGGCTAGGGACGAAGAAAGGGAATGGCATAGCTGTGTGCTTCTCTATCAGTTTCACAATCTAAATTAGAAAAGAAAAAAAATGAACTAGGTTTAAGTTAAGGAGGGTTATCTCCTCCCTTATACCTGAACCTACCATGGAAGGACTTTTACTGTTGTACCTATCCCCGAGGGGGAAAAGTCCATGAATCGGGGCCCTGAATAGGGCAGTTCCTGTGGGGATCCCTACTATATGGGGATTTTTGACATCCCTAGAGTTAACTGTTGCTACATTTGTTGATGCATCTGCTTCCTTATTTTGTTAATCAAGTGTACTCCACTTTGTTGACATGATGCAAGTACACGTGATGATGAGCTATGTTCATAGACAAAGGATTGAGAACCAAATCCATATGCACGACCTTTCCTCATCCTACCAACTGTCTGAAGCCAATGCTTTTGGGCATTGACTTTTGGAGAAGATATCCCATATTCATTTGAGCATTAAGAAAATAATTCTTTCTCCCAGGCTTTGAAAGGTTCTTGAAGAAGGTTTATACAATAAGTCAAGTGTAAAATTTTAAAATTCATAAGACATATGTACATATGTTCTTTGAGCTCTTTCTGAAACTTGATAAGAGTGATCTGCTTTCTTATCATGCATGTGACAAAAGAGCTCATCAACTATAGGCGATCTACTCAATTCCTTAACCTAAAAAAGGTAAGAATATAAGTGAATAACAAAATAATAATATATTATAAAAGACCAATACTTTTTGTTACCAATCTTTATGAAGGGGTTCCTATAGAGATGGAACCACCTGTGTGCATGCATTCGCAATATTTTATTGCACGATTTCTCTTTGCTTATGCACATTTCTATGTATATGGAATGGAACTCCATTATCTATACAATTCTTCTCATACTACTTCTCCTATCCACATGAGTCTTTTGTTTACTTCATATGCCCTCCCTAATAAATCGGATAATCTTTTTAAACTCTACTGGTTGTATGCTTTTCATATATGTCGAGTATGCTCAAGCAACCACTGAACATGGTTCTAAAAAAATATTACATAAATAGTGTTAAAGTTAAAGAAAAAAATTACATTTTGTAAAACAAGTAAACATCAAGAAATAATTAGAAAAACGAGAGGCACATTCCTGGAATAAATCAAACCAACGCTTTCTGGTGGTAGTAGAGGGATATCTTTCCAATAAGGCCAAGGTGCATTATACTTGGACTGAATAACCTTGGTTATGGTTATTGCAACAGGTTTAGATGGTAGAAACCTACAAGAGAAGATATCAAAAATTGAGAAATATGAACAAGAAATTTTAAAAACAAATATTAGATAAAAAGTGTTATATGTACCCGCGATCACCATCTAGCTCAATGAGTACCTTATCTCATAAATTTACTTTTTCCTCATTATCAGTTGGTGAGTCATAGGTGTAATATCCCGAAGAATAGTGCATCCGATTAATGTTGTTAACTGATTAATATCGAAATGCATCTATTAGAGTTACAGAATTTGAGTTTCCTTGCAGAGAAATTCTATGTAGACAATTAGCAATGTTTTTCTAGTTTAAGAGAAATCGAGTGAATTGCGGTGTTTTATAGCACAAGAACGGAATTGGTAGGAATCTGTATTATAGGAAGACATGAGTGCCAGTTAAAACTCTAGAATATGTGGCTAGAACTAGCCACTTACCCTACTCATGTTGGCTAAATGGTGGCCACATAATTAGAAGACTTAACAAAAATCAAAATTCTAATAGAATCCCCCAATCACACTCTTTTTCTATTTTTTCAACTTAGTCCACATCACAAATTTCCCTCCTTGCCCATGGAAAAATTTGACTAGAACAATTAGGCTAACACCCTCCACTTCTTTCTTCCATTTCATTTCTTCCTCCATCCCCTCCATCTCCACCTAAGCTTCTAAGTGGACTTTGCCTTCTTTTCTTCCAATTTTCACTCTTTCTTTATATTCCCTCAAGAAAACCTCAACACACTTCATAATCCTCTTGGCATTGAGTCATATAGCTTCAACCTCAGGAACAAAAAAGAGAAACTATCACCATCTTGGAGCCTTACTTAAGAGAAACTACCAAGAAACTTCAAAGTTGCAAGCTACAAGTGGTGTTTAGGTAGGATTTCTTGGATTTGGTTAATACTTAAGACTTGTGACTGATTAGGTTTTTATTCAAATCATTCTTCATTTGATGATGTTTGATGATAATATGACTTATTTGTAGTGAATTAAGATAAGAATCATTGGTTTGGATTAAAGATTTGATTAAAAGACTAGAAAGGAACACAAACAGAAATATTGTGATAAAACTCTAAAGTGAATGGTACGGTTCCGTTTGTAGGTATCAAAATTAAGTGAAACAATTTTATATGAAATTAGTCTTCCAGAGATTTCCAACTATACAAATTATAGGTTCATTGGATTTAAAATGAGAGAGGTATGATTTTTAGAAGCATGATGTTAAATTCCACTCACTATCCCAACCAGTATATGTTGTGAAAAGAATAATTCGCCCTCTGCAACTTCAAATTAAGTGAAACTAATTTATTTAAAAAGATAATACATAGAGATTATGGTATAAAAATGTCAGAGTTAGCCAACAAGTAGATTTCCCCTAATAATTCATCAAAGTTACCTTATGTCCTATTTAGGTTAAAACAAGGTAATCTAGTTGGGGAGCTCATAACTTGAGCTCTACTTACCCAATGAAGATTAAACTTATTGGGATTGAAAGATGATTCAATTAGCTATAGTTTGGTATAAATTTTGTATAAAAATGAAAAAATATGGAATTTTAGTGATTTTCTAAAATGTGGTGCTCGAGCCTATCATAAAATAAGGCAACCTTGAATAAAATATTAGTAACTCAAATTATATATCTCAAAACTTAATGGGACTAAAGAGATTTAAAAGTAGACTAATAAAGCTCTAACATACTAAATTTTCATATTAATATGAGCAAAAGTGAAATTTTACTGCAATTAATAATAGAGGGAAAATTTGGGACAATTAAAATATCTTGACAATTTCAATGAATATAAGCCCCATAAGCCACAAGAAAGCCAATGGCTAAATTATTGATGCACTTCCTTGTCATATTAATGTGATATTGATGCATAAATATAATGATTCTATTATTTGTAATTGGCTAGCTGCAATTGTATTGTTTGTATATTAGAAAGTTTCTTATTTTTAGTCATTATGATGCCGAAAATCTGGCAGAATTATGAGTCATGCATCATGAATATGATTTCCTCTAGTACATGCATTCATGATTCTATGATTAAAGATATAATGATAACTCCATATTACTTGGGCTAGGCCCAGAATTAATTAAGGGGAATAGATCAGTAGGAGAGTCGGGGAAAGTAAATCCAGCGATCATGTATAGGAACGAGCTTGATCCTGAAAAGTAGACTATTGCTTAGGAGTTATATAACCAAAATACTCCCAGGGGACCAAATATGGAAAAAGATTATGAAAGTTAAGAAATGACAAGTCAAGTGCACCCACATCAAGAGTCTAGTTGCATTCATATATGCATATTCTTTAGTTTACTATATTTATGATCATATTCTTTCTCTATTTACTAAATGTTTGAATTAAATAAACCCTGCTTCGGATAATATGATTTCAACTATAAAATTGGAAATTTCACTCTATTCTTTATATTGTTCACATCTTTCTAGAATAAACCAAAGCAGCTGGGAATGATTGCAATGTCATTGCATAATAGTCTAGGAAATCCTACTGAGAATTTTTGATTTCTCACTTTTCCGTGTCATTCTCAGACAGTAGAGATGGCAGCAATAGCACTTCTTGTTGAGGTTCCTCAACGACAGGGGTACTATGACCCTATCTTTGACTCTTTACTTCTGTCAGTGACGTCTCGTGTGCATTTGTACACATTTTTTTAGCATGTTTTTACTGTTTCTGTCTTGAGTCCACTTCAACCCTTAGGCTCTATCTGATGGGACCCCACTATACGAGACTTTTCCACTTAATGTATCACTTCAGCCCTCTCCTCCAGCTTCTTTAGAGTTTGATGCCTCAAAGATGGACATTTCAGCCTCCCCCTTTCTCCATGCTCCTAGAAGCGGTGATGGTCCGTATGGTGGTTCCAGGTCTGTAGATTCTATGGAGAGTGGGTTCCTTTCTATGATATCTATCTAGGGGAGATTAATGGACCTTCAAAACCACGATGTTAGATGTGCAGAGTGGTCTTCTTTTGAGTATCTCTTTATAACAGTATGGATCACAGACTTAGTTTTTAGTTCTTGGGTCTTTATGTATGTACACTAACTCCTTATGGTTGTTACTAAAGGAACATGTACTCAGACATATGTATGTTTAATGAATACTTTGTAAATATTTACTGCCAATTTTACTTTTGTGCTTTTATTTTCTTACTTTCTGATATATCACGTGATATCTTATGAATTTAATAGTGCATGTTTATTTCCACGGAGAAGTAAACACACGAATTTGTAATTTTAGTGATCCGCTATACGACTTATTCTAAATAAACTGATAAAGAGAAATTAGAGTAAGTAGTAGGCTCCTAATTATAATATTATAACTTAAGCATAGTATTATATATGGGATGATATTACAATAGACAGTAGATGAATCAAGGGTTATAGGTAAGTCATGGGAAATTGGTGATTGAGATATAGGGGATGCACCATGCATTGAGTGGGAAGATAATGCATGTGGCAAGCCATTGGTCGATGGTGATATCTGAGCTGATGGTGGAGATGATCCTGGTGATCGCCTCGTAGGTGGCCTTGCTAAACTTATTCTAACACATAGACTTCGTTGATTCTGTTTGTCCTTCCTCTTCTTGTTCCCTTTATCTTCTCACAATGATGACTTCTACACAAATTATAAAACACTTAGAATTTTGGTCAGTGCATAATTCACAATACATTGATATTGATGCGTGACACAGTAATGACATGAGTAGATAGTACATAATAATCAAATTGTAAACTCACATTAATAAAAAAAAAAAAATTGTCTTCATCCCTATTTTGGTTATGGTGAACAAAACCACTACTATATTAGGTCCCTTATGGTGGCAGATATTACTATTGCTTCATTTCTCTTTTTTTTATATATAATTTTTTTCCTATGATTTGCAGTAGAATTTGTTCATTGCAAATTGTGACAAATTTGAATCTACCACAAAATTTTTGTCGTTAAATCACATAGTGAAGTATTTTCCTAACCTCTTTTGTAACAATTCTATAAGCACTCAAATTCTTTTTTTTTCCAACAAGAAAATGTTTCATCCTTGCAACACTATCCCACTGACAAGATCGTAAATAATTCTTACATTTAAGCAAAGGTGTATGTGGAGAAACACTTTTGCTATGATTCCATGTAATATCAGCTTCCTTCTTTTTTTTATTATGATCCCTTTACAAAACACAATGGAGATGACAACAGCAAAGGCAACAAATAGAAACATCAACAATGGAAGATGGGGACTAGGAGGTGCAATGTATTGTTGGATGGTGGACCAATCAAATCTTCAACAGCAAAGCAATATCTAACAAGAGACAAGGGAACAAGCAACTTGAGTGATGTTTAAAGAGGAGGAGCTAGAGATAGGGGATAATTAGAATAGAGTTTCACTTAAATATTATGAGTGAGAATCATTTTGAGTGAGACTTTTAGCTCTTAAATATCTAGAGATAGAGGACAGTTACAATAGACTTTTATTTTGCAAAAAAGGAAAATAAAATTTTGGGGTAATTTTTTTTTAAACTGAGTTGTGCATGGGATGATCAAGTTGCTATATGCCTAACCTGATTGTATGAGAATTACACAAAGCATATTCAAATTGTAATTTGAGTATTTCAAGGGAAATACACACGATTCATTATACAATTCTAGGTCAAAATGGTTCTGAGCACGATATCTTAGAATCGTTTTAAATTGCTAGATCATATCACAATCAATGTGAAGCTAATAACCATGACTATAAGCCACATATTAATGCAAACCTCTAGCGTAAGACTAATAAAGCAAAATAGTTCCAATTTGACCCTAACTTGTTAAGATGGAGATTGAATTGCTAAGTGATGTCTTTATTTCAACTTCAAATGTACATCGTTTGTTACTTTGAAAAAAATCAAAATCAATGACCCGATGTGCTAAAATGTTAGAATACAAAATTAATTTGTCAACCAAAAATAATTACTTCCTTTGGTTTGTTTTATCTGCTACTTTAGAGAAATGTATTTAGTTTATATTATGTCATTCTCACATATCAATGAAGTATTTATATCTATCTTTTCAATTTTACCCTTCACTATATTCTAAATATATCAATAATGAAAAAAATATAGTGAGACATTAATAGAATGAATTAATTAGATTTTGAAAATTGAGTAATGATAACTCCCTATAATGAGTTATATTTTCAATTAGTTTTAATTAATTTGAGGATGTAGTTGTTTAATTTTAGTTAATATTCTATTTTATTTTAGTTAAATAGTTGAGATTAGATTAGGCTCTAATTAGTTGTAATTTTCCTATATTTTTGTTACTTATTTTGTATTCATTTGATTGTAGTTAGGTGCAAGCGGGCCAGGTGGAAAGCGAAAATGGCCAAAGGAAGAATTCACACAAAACCCCTTGTACTATAGTGCAACACAGTATGTTATAGGGCGTTACCACAAAAGAGGAGTCAAAGCTATTTTAAGTTACACTATACCGCGGTATCGTTTATGCTTCAAGACATTTTACTTGTGCTGAAGCGCAATTCTTATGCTATAGCTCATCCCCGACTGCAGAAAATGATGGGCTCGTGCCTAACTTTGAGAATACGGACTCATGGATTATAAAAGGCAACACTTAAAGTCCCAAAAGACATCTCTACATATTCCAAGATAAAAGGTGGCTACCATAGAGAGTGAAAATGAAGACTCAAGGATTCTAGGGCTCACTTCAACATGGAGAGATCCAAATTCACCTGAATTCCTCTTCTCTAGCTCATTTCTTTATGGCGCTTAGTTCTTTTGTTTCCTCATCTTCATACTCTTTTATTATTTACTTTTCTTTAATCATGAACTAGTTTTATTTTGCTAGGGAATTAATGGACACTTTTTGTATGACAATTTTACTTGTGAATTGATGTTAGTCATGTTTTCATCCTAATTGCTTAGTGTTTATGTTTGTACTTAATGTCTTTAGTTGCTTGATTACCAATTGATTGACTTGGGGATTTACAATAACTCGATAGAGGTTTTGTGAATATAGCCTCCTAATAAAAACACCATGAACTGATCGAAAACTAAAGATAGGCAAATGCAATTCATGCAGTCAACATAAGAAACTCACAGAGCTTCAACCTTTACCTAGATTAGTTTGCGCTAAGAGATTAGGCAATCAGTCTAGAATAAAGAGTATTGTTTGACCTAGAGAAAGGCTAAGAATAGTTTAAGGAGATCTAACCCTGAATTAATTAGGATAAGAACTAATTAACTGAATTTCATGGTAAATGCATCTACAATAAGTGAAATTAATTAGCCCTAGCATTCATCCCATTGCATTTATTCACATCATTAGCATCTATCTGCACTATGGCTTTCTTGTTTATTTTGGTTTCTTTAATTTTCAATTTTCAATTTTCAATTTTATATTTGTGAATTCATTCTGTCTAAATAATTATTCGCTTAGGCTATTCGGTACTTAATCTATCCTTGTGGGAATAATATTTTTCTTATCACTTTATTACTTTTATGACCCAGTATGCTTGTTAGAGCCGCATCAAGTTTTTGGCGCCGTTACCAATGATAGTATCAATATCATTCTTAGTTGACGAAATACTAGATTGGACTTTTATTTTTATTTTTCTTTTTATTTTATTTTACTCCTACCTTCATTTGTTCTCTATGCTCTATTTTGTAGTTCATGTTAAGGAGTTATTCAATAGATGAGCTAGTCTTTGATCTAGAAATAGAACGCACCTTGAGACAATTGAGAAGAGAAAGAAGAGAATAGGCAAGTATACATCAGCACTATAATGATTGCCAAATGCAATAGCAGAGTGAATAGAAGGGGCAATAGGCAACAATGAACTGCCTACAATATCAATCTCAACATACAGTTTGAATACCGTTAAAGGAGATCATTGCTCAAAGGTGTTGATCATGCAGTCAACATCATCATCATCAATTATCTCAAGAGCAATATATGTACTGCTATCTCAAGCAATTGAAAATTTGTGAGTGAGACTTGAAATTGTTTGATGAGATTGAAACTTCAATTTGGCATCAATCTTCTTCTTTAGTGCGTTATAACTGAGAGCTCTTTCTATTTTAATTGATTTCTTATCACCTTCAAAAGTACTTCATTGTGGCCCATCAAATTTTCTACCATTCCAGTATACAAATACAATAAAACTACTCTTTTTTTTTTTTTGAAGTATTAAAAAGCAAAGAAGAATGTAAAGAGAATTTGACAAAAAAATAGAAACTGAAAAATTCTAAGATTGCAAAACTTCAAACTGGAGTTTTGTGGGGACTTAGAAAATGAGAGAGCAAGGTAAAGTGCATAGAAATTGAACGATGGAGATTGCAAAGAGTGTCATAAGTTATTTGCAGGAATGACTAGTATGAATATACGTGATGATGGCAGAGGTTGGATTGGCGCCAAGGGTGGCGCACTATCAACTAGCGCCGTCTGATAGGGGTGGCCACATGGCAGACTCCCGTAGGTGGTGCATCTTCACTATGCACCATCTTCTGCATCCCGTCTTGAGCTGTCATGTCCTTTGGATGGCGCATCTACATTCCGCACCATCTGCTTGAGCTGGTTTCTCATTTTGTGGGTGGCATTGCTTTAATCTGCGCCAACCTGTTGGCCCGTGCTTCACCCATCTTGTTCCGCAGGGAATCGTTGACATAGTGCTTGATTAAAGTAAAGTTTACTTCCATTATAAGGTCTTTTAGTGATAGTAGAATGATTTTATATAATATTATATGGTATTTGGTTTTATTTTTTATTTTTTAGAAGATTTTTTAAAATTTTAAAAGATTTTTTAGGAGAAGTATCTTTAAAATTATTTTTTATTCTATAAAAAGACCTTTTAAAAAAGAATTTTACTATTACTCTCACATAAATAATCAAAAATAATTTTACTTTATTATATCCAAATAATAATTATTCTCCTAAACTCATTTTTGATATTTTTAAATTAAATAAAAATTATTCTTTTAAAAATAATTTTTTAAAAATATTTTTTTAAAATATTTTCTCCCAAAAATTAAATCAAATCAACACATACGCGGTGGCATTGGTTCACTTTGCGCCATTTGACTCAGACAAAAACATAAAAAAAATCTATCGCAGCAACAACCACAATAGACGCGGTAATAATTTCAAAAGTACTATATCCGAGTAAATTGTTTCCAAAATTACTGCAGTGGGGTGAAAAAGCCTATAAATGGCGCGAATAATAGGCATATGCTAGCTGTCAATTACAACACCGTATAATCTAAGCAACTAATGGCTCAAATAACTTTTCATAATGTGTCATAAATAACAATTTTTTTGTTTCCAAACTTTCCCCATAAATCTGACCATACCACCCTAGACACTGAACGAGATTTCTAACTTCGGATGAAATCATGAAACACCCCTTTCCAAGCCTTCTTCTTCTTCACCCTGACCAGCGCTGAACTGGACCCAATTCTTTGCCTTGCAGAGCTTTATGAAGAAGAAAAAACCAATCCCAGCCACAGTCATCACACCACTGACCAAATAAACAATCTTGGTAGCTATAACCATTATCAACAGCAAAAACGCAGACGGCACCAAGCACATCAAAACCAGGAATGGCAACTTCATTGGAACCCTGTAAGGCCTCTTTATATTTGGCTTCTTCCACCTCAACCAAAGAAACGAAGCAAACTCCAACAACATCCCCAAACTGTACAACAAATTCGCAGAAGAAATTATATCCGTGAAGTTCATGTAAGAAACCGCAAGCGCTATCAAAGTAGACAACAAGATCCCCAACCATGGAGTGTTGAACCTCTTAGACCTAACATCGAAGAACTTTGGCAAAATCCCAATCTCAGCCATGCCCAAAACCTGGTAAGCGCTGCTGCTCAATTGGGCCTCGAAAAGCCCAATTGCCGACAACACTGCACCGACCTCGATCCAAATCTTCAGCCACTTCCCAGCAATGATTTCGGCAGCCTGAGCATGGAACCCGGTCTCCCACTGACTCTGGTCAACGTCAACGGCGCCAGTGACAGCAAACAACGGAACCAAATACGACACGCAAGTGAAAATCACTGAAAGGAGAAGAGCCAAAGGGAACGTCTTCTGAGGCTTATCTACTTCCCCTGCTAAGGTGCTAACATTGTCCCAGAAATTCAAGTTCCAAAACAGCGTGTTGAAGAACAAATTCCAGTCCTTGGATACACCCTTCTGTCCCAAACTAAGCCACCTATGAGGACGAATCTTGGGAATGGCGATAAGGGACATTAACACGAAGGGGAAAAGCGAAATGAGGGCGAGCAAAACGGCGGCGTATCCGACTATAGTTAAACCGGTGTAGTTGAGGAAGGAAAGAGCTAGGGTTGAGGCGATGATTGCCACGTGGCGGGGCCAGCCGGAGGAGAAGATGGGGATGAGTTTCTTGAGGTAGTCGATGCCGAGGACGGGGAAGGAGGCGATGTTGATGACGCCGCTGAGGAACTTCCAGGTGCCCATGAGGGAGCCCAGGAAGGGCCCAAAGGCCCGTTCGGCCCATAACACGAAACCGCCGTTTCCGGGAAACGCGGTGGTCAGTTCGGCGGTTATGAGGGCCTCCGGGACGCTCCAGATGAAAGGGAAGAGGAGGAAGCCCAGGAGGGCCAGGAGTGGGCCCGCGGCTTGGACCGCGGGCTCCTCGCCGTAGGGACCGCCGGCGACCTCGAAGTAGATGAGGAATATTAGAGGGACGAGGGTGAGCTTCTTTGGGATTTTTGTGGTGGTTGAAGAAGAAGACGGGTGTTGTTCTTGTTGTTGTGATTGTGGTTGTGGTGGTTGTTGCGCTTGGGGCATTGTGAAGGGTTGTTCTGTTGGAGCGTGCATGGCCAGTTTTGGTTTGAAAAACTGGGAAGAGAAACAGAAAGAGGAAGAGAGGGGGCAGAGAGAGAGAGAGACGTAACTGACTCTTTTGAGCGTGGTGACAGGTGAGGACTTCGTGAGCTTGGAGTTTGGAGATTGGAGTTTGGAGGCTAAGATTGATGACAGGCGGCAATTTACACGTGGGTGGGACTGGTTCGGCACTAGAGGACGGACGAATAATATCTCGATTAGATTAGATTGAATCTGCATCGTTTTTGTCATGGGAGTGAATGAGACAGTGACACAGATAACATATTATTTTATTATTTTATATTAAAATGCAAAAGTTTCATGAACTTCTGTGTTAGTAATTTACTTTAAAGTAACGAAGTGAACTATTTTAAGAGGTTTTATCTAGGCTTACTCAGCACAAGTTGGAAGGCTACGTTTAACAGCATATAATAAAGTTTCCTCGTTCACAGAAGGCTGGTGAAGAATCAGAGCTTTTTTATGTACACACACATATTAAATGGAATTGGATTCGTGAGAGATTCGCACCACTTGTTTTATAACTATTTACGAGAATATGAATTTCTTGACACAATCCGCCACACTTAAAGCAGGATTTTGGTTGAAATGACATCAATTGCAAACCACCAATTTGCTCTTCAAAGATTTAAAATATTGATAATTTAACCTTTAAAAGATATTTTTTTTATGACACCTCAATAATAAATATACTAATAAATTAACCCCTAATATATTAATATAATGATAAATTAATCCTAAAAAAATTAATTTGTTAATAAATTAGTCCATAAAATTTCTTTTATTAATATTAACAAATATATTAATAATAATAAAATTTATTATTAGAATATCACATACTAATAAAATATCTTTTAAAAATTAAATTATCAATATTTTGACTTTTTAGGGGTCAAATTAGTGATTTTTTCTTAAAATTAAAAAAAAAAAGAGGTTACACAACCCACCACATTATGGATAGGATTTTGGTTGATAGAAGGGAAAACAAAATATAGTGTGGCGGGTTTTGACCTAAGGCCTAAACAAACACACAGTGTGGCAAGTTTTGACACAGGATAGAAAAACTCTTATTTGCCCACCCATCGGGGCACAACTCCAACTATACATAAATCCTGTTGTTCCTCCTTCAAACACGCCAAGAGAGATGACTCAGAATTATCAATGAGAGAGTTATCCTTTTTAAAAAAAATTAAGAGAAAAAATGGATAACAATATAAATATTACTATTATTGTTTATTTTAATGATTCTGTTATTACAAATACAAATCATGGTGCATTATCTATCTGTGATAAACTAGCATATTATTTGATTTCCTAAACCATTTCGTTTGAGAAACTAAAAGTTGAGATATGTCAAGGCATAAATGTCAGCACTTTGGAAAAAGTAGTGAGAATAAAATAAAAGTGTCCAATCTCAAATGCTAACAACAAACTACAACATTGAGCAATCCAAATAAGCAGGGATAAGGATATATGAGTAATGTTTAGGATGTATTAGCTGTATCATCTACTCATTTCTGCCATTGAGTTGTACATCGATTTCAAAGAAGTTGTCGTTGCTCAACCTACTCCTAATTCATATCTGGCTAGCCATCATCACAATAAAACTGCTTTCAGTTCTTATCTGGCTAGCCAGCATCATAAGGAAATTGTTCACAGTTTATATTTAGTGAGTCATATAATATTTTTATTTCAAATTTATCTATTTAACCAGGACTTTAAAATTTTATTATTATTATTATGACCAAGTTTAGTATGTTGTAAAATTCTAAACCATTTCAATATTGTCGAATACTCCATAGTGAGCTTTATACCACTATCATGGTTTTTTTATCATCTAGTGAATGCAAAAAACAATTACTTTATTTATTTATTTTAAATCTATAATTTTTTTGTTCTTAGGATTAATAATTTTTATTATTTGAATTATTTTTTTTTTTTACAATTAACATAATATTTGTGTTATTTTAATTAATACTTTCCAATAATCCAGCATTTTTATGAGGTTGAGTCGAGCCCATTTCTAATAAGAGGTGCGGAATATGAAATTAGCAACGGTGAAAGTGACAACGATTACTTAGGAGGAGAGCATAAAAGCAGTGACAATGATGCAGATGATGATATACCAAATATAGTTGCTATTATTTAGTGTAACATCCTTATATAACGTAATAGGAAATAATAAGAACAAACTTTTGTTATTCACAACCTTACCCCTAAACTTTTTAGAAAATGACACTTTGCCCCTGTGATCAATGTAATTAAGATAATAAAGTTTTTAAACAAAATGTAATCACGAAATAAAACGTAGAAACCTAAATCTCGGCCGATTGAACCACGGAGGTATCCATATGTGAAATGACATGGGATGCCCCTAGAAGTACACATAATTACGAAAATGCCATTAACCATGAAAAACAGAAAATAGAAAGGCCATCAATTTGTAAAATGATTAATTTACATCCTTAATTGATTAATTTGATTTTAATGGATAAGTAAAGCTAATTAGAAATTAATTAGAGATTAATTAGGAGCTAATTAAGTGTTAATTAGAGATATTAGGATTAGAAATAATTAGAATAGAAACATATAAAACTTCACAAATTTCTTCAAAACCGATTTACCAATTTAAAAGAAATTGGTAAGATTACGGTATTTTAAACTGTCGGAACCGAACCAATAGAATTTCAACTCATTAACCCTACTTTAAGTGGCTGAGAACTTGGCCACTTAACCCCTAAAAGTGGCACAAATAAGGCCACAAGAAAGGAGGAAGCTTGGCTGAATTTCAGCCTCTTGTGCTCCAACCAATCACATTGCAAAAAGCCAACTACTATCATCATTAAATCAGATTTTTTCTTCCTTCTCCACCCAATTTTCGAGCTCCCTCTTCCAGCAGCCTTCCTTTCCTCTTTTCTTCATCCTCTTCATCTCATTCTTCCACTTTAAGCCTCCCTCAAGCTTCTTGCATCCAAATCCTTCACTAAAACTCAAGACTAGATAGTTGTTCCATCAAAATAAAGGTAGGATTCCAATTCTTGTCTTGATTTTCTGATTTGGGTGGCTGGTGGTGGTTTGTTTTCTCAATTTTTGATATATTGATTGAATGACTATGATGATATATGGCTGGTTTATTGGCTGTTTGTGAGGTTAAATTCGAATTGGAAGCAAGAAAGGATGAAACTAGGAATAGCTGAAGGGTTGGAGAACCAAAAACCCTCGGCAGTCCATACGGCGGAGTGTACGGCTCCGCCTACAGCTGATTAAATTTGATGAAACCATTTTTACATGAAACTAGACATCCAGGGCTTTCCATACATATATCATATAAGGCCATTTGATTAGTATTGAGTGAGATATGAATTTTGGAAGTTCGACCTAGGTTTTTGACTTTGATTCTGGGCAGACTGGGTTGTTCAGGGTAGAACTCGACCTATACCACTTGGAATTGAGTGCAACTAACTTTTTTAGAAAGCTAATACATAGGAGAATGTCCCATAAAAATTTAAGAGTTAGATAAGATCCCGTTTGCTCCCAGTGTTCTAAGAAAGTTGCCCTATGTCCAAATCGGACCAAAATAGGGCAGTCCAGGGAGGTCAGATTTCGGGGCTTATAACTCGAGCCCTACTAAGTCAAATGAAATGGAACTTTTTTCAAATGAAATATTGTCCTGTTACCTTTAATATGAGACTAATTTCGTATGATTTGAATAGTTTTCGATTTTTAGTGGATTTTTACTTTTAAGTGTGTAATTCTAGCCAGCTACAGGGCAGGCCGGGATAAAACCTAAATAACTTGAGCTACATTTATCAAAATTAGATGGGACCAAAGAGGTTAGAAAATAGACACATAACACTTCAACATATCCAAAATTCAGGTCTAAATAAGCTAAAATGAATTTAGGGCTTCATTTCTAAAAACCGGGTAGAATTGATATAATGAGCGGAATTGAATATAAAGGTCTAATCCCTACATGATTGATATTAATATGATATATAAGGGTTCAATCCCTACATGATTGACATATTATGATATGTTTGCTGCTCTGTGTTGAACTTTTGCCTGATTGGTTTTACTGGTAGCCTAGCACTATTCATGAGGAAGCGGACACGTTCCATTATGCTGCCGAATTTTCGGCAAAATTATATGAAGTTATAATAGCTTGTGTGATGAAATTTTAAGTTATGAATATGAAATATATATGCAAGGATATATGAAAATAAATGACGAAGCATATGTATGATTGTATTCAGAATGTCTATACTTGATTATGCATGAGAACGAAAAGACATAAGTATACTAAATATGAATCCCTTCACTTGGAGGCAGTTGCACTTTGAATCCCTCCTTGTGAAGGTAGCTACCCTCTACCTTGGAGGCACATGATCAGATAAGATCCCCCTATATTGAAGGCACGTGGTCAGATGAGATCCCTCAATTTGAGGCATGTGACCAGAAAAGATCCCTTCAATTGGAGGCACGTGGCCAAAATGAGATCCCTCCATGACTAGAGGCATGTGAATCCCCTTGTGGGTGAGTCGATGTGACGACAGTCACGAGTCGAGCTGACAAGCTCACTCCAAGGCCAGGCTACCCAAGGGCAGTAAAGGCTAAAGACTAAAGATTAAATCATATGAAAGCACCCCACTCACATGAGGCATGGCATCGACCCAGCTAGTGTGAGTATAAGGGATAGAACTTACATAAGACATGGCATGATCCAGCTAGGGTAAATACCGAATAAAGATCCCATATTCCCAAGAAACGTGACATGGCGATCACGCTATGACGGGGTGTGACATGGCGATCATACTCTGGAATGTGGCACGTAAAGATTCTATGATAAAAAGGAAGATAAAGAAAGAAAAGTGAATCTTATGTTTTTACATAAGTTCAAATACAAGTAGAGGCAGGTGCAGATGTTATGTATCCAGTTTATTGATGTGTATTTTAATATGTGCAGTTATTATTCATAGTATAGTTCATAAATTGGTGTTGTATGGGCTCTCCCAAAGGTCAAGTATATGAGTAAAATAAACTTTGCTTCGAACATTATATTTTCGAACTTTAAAATTGAACAGTTGGTATAGCATGTTCATCTATTTCACAATAAACCGAAGCAAACTGGAGATGACAACGATGACGTTATGTATGATAATTATAGAATCCTACTGAGAAATTATAATTCTCACTCCTATTTCCGTGTTATCTCCAGATAGTTCAAGAAGTTTCGAAGACGGCAGAAGTTCTTTGTCGGATAAGGTCAGATTCAGTGATAATAACTCCAGGGTGTGGTACTATGACTTAAGCATAGTACTGTACTTGGGAGGGTGTTACATTTAGCATCTAGAGTATTCTACACCTCCTTTCATGCGTGCTTTAGATCTGAAGCTATGCATGGTCCTAAGTTCCAAAATATACAAATATGGCTACTGTTTATGTTGTTAATGGTGAATTATGTGTTAAAATGCAATTCAGAGATAATGAGGCTATAATATGAGCAATGAAAAACTATAGCATATTTAGATCAGTGATTACAAAGTGCACGAGGCAGAACTAACGACCTTTTAATGGAAATGCAAATACTTTAGCTCGGGTGCCAATGGCTTGTCTGGGTTCGTTTCAATGAATCTAATCATTACCGTGAGTGGATGCACCAACATGGAGAGGTATATACAAATTGACTTGACGAAATTCCATGAGAAAAGTGTATAAAAGCATTACCGTCCAATGCAATGGAATTATTAATTATTTCAAGTAATAATTAAAAAAAAAAGGAAAAAAGTACTACTACTATTGCAATGTAGTTGAACTACATTGTAGCACCTATCCTGTCCAATTTGAGCATAGGTTCTTTTTTCTTTTTAATATTTTTTGACTTTTTTCTATTACTTTTATATTATTTGTCATTTCTTGCAAAAAAGAAAAATAATAGTAAAAAAGAAATTAAAGGGAAAAAAGTAAAAAAAATAATTTAAGAAAAAAATATCACTAATCTATTAAATTGAAAATCTATTCATTAAATTAGAATAACTATATTAGTTGGGTTCTTGTTAATGGGATTCGGATACTGATAGTTTCATCGAGACCAAAGAAAATATTAGAACAGCTATGACCATTAGCTACAAATAAATAAATAATCATTCTATAATATATAAATAATATTGTAATAATAATATCATAATATTATATAATAAAACAAGGCCGGAGTGGTGGGTGAGAGAAGAGAGATTAAATAAAATTTGATATTATTAAAAGAAAGAAAGCTTATATATTAATATTCTATAGTAAACTTTGAAACCATGGTAATTAATTTAAACAAGAAAATAACACAAGTGAAAAATTTAAAATAAAGCCAAAATAGCCATAGTCTACACGAAATATTATAATATAGTAAATAAGCCAATGTTAATTTATCATTATAAGATTTCACAAACAAAATAACAAATATAATCTCTGAAAAAAATACATTACATTAACACTGTGAATTCACTTAGAAATATGACAACTTGGATACATTGTTGCATCATGTCAATTGTGTTGTGGCACTGTTGCAAGCCCTTTTAATTTGTATTTTCTTTCTTCCCCCTAACTATTATACTAAACCCCTTTTTTCTTTTCTTTCAAACTCTAAACTAACCTTATCTTTACCTTAAACCCTAACTATCACTTTAATCTACGACATACCCAACCTCACATCCTCTTGAAACCCCTCAACCTACTACACCCCAAGAAAAAGACTCACATTTATAGCCCCAAAAACCCTATTCTCCTTAATCAAACAATGCCACATACTGCACAAGGGAGGGGCTCTCTTACTCAAATCTTGCCATGGTTCGGGTAGGTATTCGCAAAGAATTTTGCAACTTTTGCACTATTGTAGAGATTTTGGTAAAGATCCCAAATGGTCTCAAAACCCGCCATGCAATAGGTGGAGACTCGTACTTTTGCAGAACCTGGCAACGACAGTGGTAGTGTTGCAACATGCAAAGATTTCTTGTATTGTTGTATTCCAAACCCCGCCACCCTACAGGTAGAGATGCGGTCAAACTAGGCAACTTTTGCAAGTGTTTGCAGGTGGAGTTTATGTAGAAGTATCCAGCTTTTGCATGTGTTTCAAAACCCGCCACACACTAGGTAGGGAAATGAGAGACAATCCCATATTTTGGTAATTCTTCAAAGAAACCCATATTGTGATAATTATGTTACAATAATCCCATAAAAGAATTGATAAACCTTGTTATGTTTCGGTAGAAAGAAGCAAATGGATTATAATCAAAAATTATAATTTTAAGCTAAAAAACATCTTGTAATCATAAACAACTTCTTGAAACTTTTGATTATAAACAGAACACACTACCTTAAAATTACTTTTAAGTAAACACATCCAAACATAAATTGCTTTTAAGTCAATCAATTCAAATATAAATTTATTTTCACATAATTGATTATAAAAAAAGCGATTATACTAATAATCGATTATTGAAATGATTTTAATCTCACAACTTTTCCAAATACACATGCATATTTGCACACATTCAATTAAAAAAAATACAACACAATAAAGTGGATCATATTAAATGTTGTTTTTGTTATTTCATTTTGAACACAACACGAGCTCCTAATAAAACTTCATTTCTATATCTTTATCCTCATTCTTTTGTTACTCTTCACTTATAATAAGGATCAAAAGGTCATTTAATATGATTTCATTTTCTTTATTCTTATTTTTTCTCCAACTAAGCAAGAGAAAGAAATTTTTTGCATTTTCTTTCTCTTCATCGAAGTAATAGGAGAGAAAATAAAGTTTTCGTCTCTTTATTTTCTTTTCTCCCCATGTTTTTCTTCCATTTTCATTCTCTTTATTTTCTCTCCTAATCCAAGCAAAGGGTAATAGAACTTGATGCCTCATCGACATTGCCAACCTTCGTTGCTACTCCTGCATTCATAGTCTCTAGCCCCTTCCCAGCTTGGTGTGGTTCATGGAATTTGTCATGCGTGGTTGACTTTGCATCATCATCGTTGTCATTGTCAAGTACTTGCTCCACCTTGACCCTTACAGAATTTAGCTTCTTGGTGGCTACAAACTTTCTTAGGCTAGGGATTATTAAGGCATACGAGTTTCTAGGTATTCAAAGCTGCAAGAACCATAATATTTGGTAAATTGGGAAGTTCAACCAACAAAACCCGTTTCCTTTTGAGGGGTTGATTCTTGGCAAGATTGGCAGCCATTGACCTCTTCTTTGTGGCACAAGTCTCTATCTCCGTTACTTATGGTTGTGTTTGTAATCATTAGTCTCTCTTTCCATTAGAGAAGAGGAGAAGGTGAAGCATAGTAGAGGAAAAAGAGTGCGAAGATTTGGCAGTTGGGAAATGGTATGAGATATTGGGGTTTATCAAAAAGGATATACTCGTCATTTCACCTACGGTGTTAATAGAGGTTAACTTTGTCAGGGATCAAGGGAGTTAGGTATTATTTTAAAAAACTTGAAGGGTCTAAGTATAATATTAATAGATTTGAAGAGAAGTAAATGTTTTAGAGGCATAGTCTAGGCTTAGTCAACACAACTTGGATGGACTACATTTATAACATTCCTTTTTTTTATTAACAACATTTATAAAAGTTTCCTTGTTCACAAGAGGCATATTCCAATACAAGAATAGGTTGTACAACAATAATATGATTCACAATAATAAGGAAGCGGTATGGACAATTACAAAGCTAGTGACAACTCATAACCATGAGTTTGCACCACTAGACCAAAGGCACTTATTGCATTCTATGAGAAATGTATTAGTAGCAAAAGCGAGTCTTGTAAGCTCAATAGTGAATGCCAATATTAGTGTATATAATATTTGGGGTTATCTAGTTAAATAAGTTGGTGGATTTGATAAACTTGGCATTAAAATGAAAGATATTTACAATTATATTTGTATTAAAAAGTTGAAATTGATTGAAGCAAAAGATGCATAATCATTAGTAAACCATTACAAAGTAGACAAGCATAAGAATTGATAATGTGCTATTAGACAAAGAGTCACACTTAATGTATTTTGGAGATACGAATAATCTAAATCTATCTATGAGTGCTTTGGAGATGTAGTGATTTTTGACACCACTTACAGGACCAACAATAACTTGATATTTGCCACATTTATGGTGTAAATAATTATTGGAAAATATCACATTTGGTTGCATTCTTTGTAAGATAAATCTATAGTCTCTTTTGAAAGTACAAGTAATGTTTTGTGATATTGAACATAAAACAACTAGTCTCACACAACTAGTTTCTTCTGTAAATACAAATCTAGCACATTACATTTGCACACATCCCATTGAAAAATACAACATAATAAAGTAGGTCATACTACAAACTACTATTGTTATTTCACTTTAAACACATCATGGGCTCCTAATATTTGTTGTTTGAATAAAATAATTTAGTTAGCCAACAAGCCTCTATAATTTACTTATTTAGATTAAAGAGAACTCTCTCTTTATTTATTTATTTATTTTGAATATTGAAGAAAGTTTGCCTACAACCCTCCAAAGAGCAATTGAGGCAAAAGGGACAAATTCAAGCATATCACTCATTGCTTATTAAGGTGTAGACATAGATCTATTGTGTTTCAAATTTCTCGTGCCATTTACCTAAGTTAAGTTTCCAAATTTGTCTAAAAGTTTATTTTTAACATAAATGCCTTTCAAAATACATGGGTAAAAAAAGTTAGGTGCATTTAATTTAAATATATATAATATTTTTAGCCAAGAGGATTTGTAAAATATCATTTAACACGAGAAATTCTTTGTTTTATAGGATATCCCTTTTCTATATATTTTTTAACTTTTATGCGTTTCTAAGTTTTGAATTAAAAAAATAACAAAAAAAAGTGTTCCTTATTATTGTCTTTTTGTATCAGTAGTTGAGCCTTTCAAATTTAATTGTGTGTATAGGAATATATATAACACTTTACCATTTGTAGTTAATGAAACTCAAAATATTTACCTTGGTCAAGTAGTGTATAGCAAAGAAGAAGCTTATAATATATACCAAACTCATGCTTACCAAATGGATTTTACTGTCAAAAAAGGGAAAGAGTTATTTCATGGTAATGAGGAAAAAAAAAAAAAGATATGCATGAGGGAGTTTTCTTGTAGTAAAAAAGCATATAAAAATAATAAACTTTGTGGTAAGGCAACTTATACTAGATCATATTCAATAACAGGTTATGGAATGATGCTAGAATTCATGGTCAGTAAGGAAAGTGGTATGGACATTTACAAAGCTAGCAAAAAATCATAATCATGCACACCACCAAATCAAAGGCACTTATTATGTGCCACAAGAGATGTATCAACAGCAAAAGGAGGTCTTATAGCTCAATGATGAATGCCATTATTAGTGTACAAAATATTTGAGGTTATCCAGGTGGATTTGATAAAAGATGTAATTATAATGAAATATATATACAAATTATGTGTGTACTGAAATTTGAAATTGATTAAAGTAGGAGATTGACATGACCCACCCTAGAGCCACGACTGGCGCTTAGAGGTAACAGACCTCTAGCAAGTCTATATTAACTAATTTTTCCAGAAAGTTGATAGAGTTTTCCCTATTTTTCTAGCTTCCCTGAATCAGCCAAACATATTCCAGATAACCAATCAACAAATACAAGTTTGAGACTCTTAGAGCACTTTCCAGGAATTCACATTTATAAATATAACACCCATTTACATGTTCCCCAATTATACTCTTTATTTACATCCTATTCACTAAGAAGGCAAATTCCAAAAACTGTAAGGCCTATGTATAAATATCCTATAAAAAAAATTAATCATCAGGTTGCAAAATTCTGCTTGTGGATCGTGAAGCAACTCTAAGAGGCTGAAGAAACTAGATGCCACACTGGGATTTGAATTGTGAAAGTGAAGAGGGTAAGTCTAACTAACTTAGTAAAAGGCAATAAAACTATAACATATGAGGACAAGGTTCAAGAGGAAAGTAAACTACGCAAATATAGGGAACGAACATTATAAATTATGCATATAAAAGTGTCAATATAATTTCATAAAAGTCGAAACATATTTCTCAAACACAAATATTAAAGCAAAAAGGCTTCACATTCAAAGTTATTTCAAAACAAAGATTCATCCATTCAGATGGCACTAAGTTGGTCGTGTGTGTGGCCTCACGCACTCACCAAGCTAGCATATCCCTTTCTAGCCGGGTTCGACCCAAGGTGCGCCAAGGCTAGCATCAGTGGCCACTAGCTACCGAATGATCGAGAATCCTCCCACAAAATCTCAATAAAGTTTTGAAAATACAAATATTAAATAGAGTTTTCAAAAATAAAAGTACCAAAGAAGGTTTCCATAATAAAAAAATTTCTCAACAATTCAATTTTATAAACGAAGCAATTGTTTAAGAGCTTGCCCTACCATTTATAAAATCCATAATTCATTTCTAGAAATCTTTCAGATCTTTAATAAGTTCATACTAGTTTATTTTCAAAACCGAATTAAGACAATTATTCATAAAAGGTTCAGTGTACTAAATTATATAGCAATTACACCAACTCAGCAAATTATTCGTAATTGATCAAATATATATATAAACAAATTTCACTATATATATTATCAAACTAAACTAGTACTAATTGTAACGCTCTAATAAGACCACACTACGCTTAAGTTGTATTGTAGTATTTATTAGCCGTTACAGCTAAACTAGCGGAATATTTGTATATATAAAATATGTTAATTATGAAAATAGCATAACTTTTTTTTTTCAAAATAATATTCTTTTAAAAAGTGAGCCTTATAGCGCATAGAATCGATATTATTGTTATAATGTATGATACTAGAGTCTGTGGTTTTAATTTGTATCATAATACTGTATGATAAAGAAACTATGGAATTGACATGTATAACTATGCACTCATATATTTATAGAAATAAATACTAGGTGTACATATTTACCCAACTGTATCTCAAAAATATCTAAGCAAGTCAACTTAGCAAGGTTCTATGCTAAGCTAAACAAAATATGTACAGTCATCCTCAAGGAAGTACAAATTAGCATAAAAGTTTCTATCATAATCACATGACCACTACCAAGCATGCCTAAAATGCTGTGGCACCCAAAATATATAGTTTTTAAGCCACAGTTCGAGCATTCCAACACAAACATGCACTCACTATCTCATAGCTCAGGATCCATATATATATATATATATATATATATATATATATATATATAAAACAAAAAGACCAACCCACACTAAAACCCAACCCATGGAGTGTGGAAACCGTTCTCTAACACGGGTTCCTCAGGATCCTCCCCTAACTACATCTCTGACAGAACCTTAGTACCCGTAGAAAAGGAACTGGACTCAGCAACATGCACAACCGGATGAGGTAAACTCCCCTCAGAGGGGTCAGTCTCCATCGAAGAGGCGGAGGGAACAGGCTCCGAAAAATGCAATGGATGAGCAAGACGAAGGGGGAAATCAACATGCGGACGGCAAGGATCAAAGTGCCATCTAACTAATGGGACACTGAACGAGCGATGGAAGAAAATGTACAACCTAAAGCTACTGTGAGCTACTAGAACCAGCGAGTCTAGGGCAGGGTCATAGTGCCATGACCACTCAGGCACCTACATGAAGATCATCGCGGTCGCCATTTGCTTCGTCTGAGGACAACATGGGAACACATAGGGATGAGAAATAAATTATTTCTCAGTAAGGACTCCTAACTGAACACTAGACCGACATCACCATCGCCTCAGCCACTTCGGTTTATTTAATAAAACCAGTAAACAAGTATAGATAGAATAAAGGTTCCTTTTAATAGCTTTTGAAAACTTAATTCCGAAGTGGATCAATTTTTATTCATTCACTTGGATTGAGACTCTAAGACATAGTAATATCACTAGCACATGGAAACATAACCCAAATGCCAACATGCGAAGAATGCTATGCAAGACTTATGATGCATGCTTATGCTCATTATTCATTTGGTCCTTATGACTACTTTTTATTTCTTTGGCCCTTGTGGCCATCTTTATTTCTTTAGCCTTGGGGCTATCTTTAACCCATGCTCTTACTTATTACTGCCCTAGGATGTGAGCTCACTTCGTGACTGTCGTCACACAGTACTATCTAAATCAGACTCTAACTAACAAGGGGGTCTACCTTTACAATTAGAGGAGTGTTCGGCTGCTACCTCCAAAGTAGAGGGGTATCTTAGGGGTCACCTTCCCTTACCAAAGGATCATGCCCGATTATCTTGTCTGTGCGGATCACCTTCCCTTACTGAAAGATCATTTCCTAGTCTTAATTAGAGAATTTGTGTGTTACTTTAACACATAGTATTCTTTAAATAAAGTTCATGATTCTTGGCACAATTTTCTCTAATTCTCATGTGCTTATGCATTAAGGTGCAACACATAAAAAGAAACTTTTCTGGTGAAAATCTGGCAGCATAACAACTGTGCCGGGAGAAATCCAAAAATTTAGAAACACTAATAAATAACCAGAATTTCCCAGTCATAGTCATAACATCAATAATAATTCATCATCTCATAGTTCCAACACATCCATCATCATAAATATAACAATCATCATCATAAGGCATAAATGAAGTACTCAAGGCAAGAATCATCAAAATTCCAAGAGTCAAAAATAGAAAGGCATACCTTGGTTTTCATTCTTTGGCCCAATTGACCACAACAATCATTCAATAATTTCCATCCCAAATAGCTTACCACCATCACAATCATTTCACATTAAAATAGATATATAACATAACACTTTTCTCAAGAGCTCTTAGCTTCAAGATTTAAGTTTTTGTTTAAAGGAGCCTATGCCAACATGCTAATACTTTAGTCATAATTAAAATTTAGATATCAAGTCTTTTAGCCCATGCAAGGGAATAGTCTACTACCCTCATTGGCCTAATCTTGGTAATATGCCTTTTTCTCATCATTCACTCCTCCAAACCAACTCTAAACCTTATCAAACTTACCTCACTTGATTATATATGGTTCAAGGCACTTAAATTCATCATAATGACTTAGAATACTCCACTAAAACATGGGTTTTGTTGACCGTCAAACACATGGCCGAAAATAACTCATTAAGCTAGAGATCTTAACTAGTTGATTCCCAAACCTTCCATAATTCACCTCCAACCAATTTTAAACAGTCAAGGATGTTTCTAAGGTCTATATAAATATTCAAGCCTAAAAATAGCTTTGATATCTATTGGGGGATGAGAACTGAAACTCACACTTCTAGCGGCTTACCGTAACTAGTTTGAGTCCAAAATTGTTTCTACTTATTCTTACACCAAACCAACTACAAAAGGACACTCTTGGCTTCCATATATCATGTATTCCAAGTGGTAAAATCAGTTTGGTATGATTCTATTAGTGAGATAATTAAATTCCCACTTTTCTAAGTTGCTAGTGTTAAGTTTTAACTATCCCTTTTGTGACAAAATCCAAGATAAGCATTCTAACATATTTGTCTCCATATTCACACTTATATTTAAGTACAACTAAGTCATTTAAACTCATAGGAATCTTAATCCTTCATTGAATCATAGGGGTTTAAGCCTTAACCTCACTATTCTTATTTTAGCTAGTTTAGGCCATAGTTGATTAATAACCTTCCTAAGGGTTTTAACTCACAAAAACTATATTAGAATACTCCTCTAGACTAACCTAAGCCAAATCTAAACCTCAAACATACCACTATGTTGAGCACTTAGAACCCTAGAATAGTGAATCTTACTCTTGGAGCACAAATTTCTCAAGAATCTCAACAAGAAAAGACTAGAAATCCCTACCTCAATATCCTAGCTTGAAGGCCCTCCAAGGTTCAAACTTCAAATCTTCAAGAACCTTCCAACCAAGTGGAGAAACTCCTTGCTTCTCCCTTTCACAGCAACTCGCGACTTGAGGGGAGAAAAGGAGCAGATTTTTGCACCAACAATGGAGGGGAAAGAGAGGAAATGAGGAGAGGAAGAAGGGAGCTTTGGGTTTTGAGTGAAATTTGCAAGCTTTGGCAAGTTGAAGAAGAAGAAATGGTGAGGGTTTGAGAGGGAGAAAGTGATGTGAATGAGAGAGTGAGGAATAATGTTGTGAATGAAAGGATGAGAGAGAAAAAGAGTTATGTTTTAATGGATGTTTGGGTGTTTTAAATGGTAGTGGGTGTTTGAAATCTAGTCTTTGGATCAAGGATAAGATTGTAACTTGATCCAAGCCTTTGATAAAAGATTTGAAGTGATAGTTATTACTTTATGTCACTTATGGGTACTTTGTGACATAATACAGGTACTCGGTTGTACCCGGAATCCTTAAATTAAATATTTATAAGAGCTTTAAGGAGTTTCGGAAGGATTTTTAAACTGTTTCGGAAATATTCTTACCCAGAAAATAATTTGCTAAATTTACATCCCTAACAGGATATTTAATTGTGCAATTTAATCTATTATTTTCTCATTTTATTTCTTCATTTTAATTTTTATTTGTTGCGTTTTGGAGAATAATTCTTTTCTATTAAACATTATTTAAAATCCATGGTTTCAAAATAATGTTGATCTTATTTTAAATATATGTTGTTTTCTAAATAATTTTACACGGCATTATTTATTTAATTTGTAACAGAGAGTTGCAAATGCGGCAAAATAATCGGGGATGTTACATAGATGGCATAAATCGCATATGCCATAAAAGCACTATCTACTCACCGACAATAGAGAATGTCCTCGAGTCATTGCCCTCGAAGGTTGACCTCCCTCGAGATTTGAAACCATATATGACCAATTATCTTCAATTTAAACAGAGAAGCTGTAAGCTAGAATCTAAAACTCAATCCTCATTTCCTTTCTTAATTCTTAATGAGCACATTGACATAATCATTAAAACTTCTAAAGACTGAAATAAGCTATAGCTTCCTCATATTTACAAAGAACACAAGCATGGCTAGCAAATAGCGTAAAGCTATTCAAAGTGCATTATAAGAAACAAAGCACACAAAAATTGGACTCCTTTTTTTTGCCCTTGTACAGTTAAGTTCCTATCAATCCCTTATATTAAATTATGATGCAAGTTTGAAAACATTGCCTTTAAAACACACCATTCCATAATTGCACAAAAACCCAAAACTAATTCAAGTTCTATGATTCTATCCATAACTCCAAATCACTACATAGTCAATTGAAAAAAAAAATCAAAATCAAAGGTGACCAAATGTAATGCATTAACCAAATCAAAGGACTATTACTATAAACCCTAAAAGATGTACAAATAAACATAATCAATATCAAACATTCAAATACCCAATTTCATCAAAGTGAAGAGAAATTCACTTAGTTAATTTCCACTCTTCTCATCCCTTCCATCTGTATTTTTGTCATGCTAATTTTATTATGAACAATTTAGTGCTTCACCATAGTTATAGCAATTTAAAAAGATTGTTAAAGATGTTATGATTTTTGATAGGTAAAACCAAAATAAGGAAAGAGGGAAAAACAAGAATCATAACACTTACCAATGGTGCTAAGGGCTTGATTTAGGAGAGGCAAAATGGCCCCCTTGGCCACGAAGAGGAGGCACATGGCAGAGAGCTTCCTAGTGGAGAAAGGTAGCGCGATGGTGAGGGCAAAGCAAAGACAAAGAGTTGTGGTCATGAGTGAAAGAAAGTAAGCGCATGGTGGTGGCGAAAAGAGAGAGTAAAACCAAGAGGAAGAAAGGGTGGGATGGTGGGTGAGAAGGAGAACTAAGAGAGACGGATAGAGAGAGAGAGAGAGAGAGAGAGAGAGAGAAATGAGATGACACTGAGAAGGAGAGAAGAATATAGAAGACAAGAAAAGGGGGTTGAGGGTGGTTCACACCACTTAAGGTGTAAGTGATCCAAGCTCTTTGTTTATTTCTTTCTTCTTTTTTTATTTTTCTGCACATACCCTTCTTTGTTAAAAATTTAATCCCCTCTAATTAATTGTAATTCCTTTATTACCATAAAACTTAATGTGACATTTTAAAATTTCCCATTATCAATGTTTTATTTTAGCCAGACATTTTATTTTAAATAAGATACTACAGAGATGTCCAATCATTGGCAAACTACTTGCAAAGTAGACAAGTGCAAGATCCTATGTTCTATTATAGTGTATAGTTGGACAAAGAGTCACACTTAACTAATGTGTTTTAGAGAGATGAAATATGTAAACTTGACTATGAGTACTTTGGAGATGTAGTGGTTTTTGACACGACTTACTATACCAACAAATATAACTTCATATGAGCCTTGTTTGTTAATCATATCATTGAAAAAATGTCATGCTTAGTGGTGCTTTTTGTTGGATGCTAGTCTCTTTTGAAAGTACAAACAATACGTTGAGTGATATTGCATGTGATGAATTTTACCTTAAGCCTCTTGAGTTAGGATCTATCTAGAACTTGGACACAAGAAATTTGATCAAATCAAAAACAAATTTACACAAAAATAAGGCTCCAAACGTCTTGTTAGAAAGGATTCGTATCTCACGCTACAGACCTTGGAATTGAGTGATTACAAAACGAGGTAATAGTACACTTTCTGAAACTCAATTTAGACTCAAGAATCATTGAAAAATAGTACTTATAACTCGAGATATGAGCAAGAGTTAATTGAGACAAATTCTGGAAAATGATACGAAATTGATGAAAAAAGAAACAAGATAAGAATGGCACCACAAACCTAGTTTGATAAGCTAAGAAGGATTGACACAAGAATTGGAGGATTCTTGATAAGATCAAAAAATGCAAGGAAGAACCCTAGCAGAGTAAACTCATAATTTGTGCAACATACGTATTTTGCTCTCTATATTGATCTCCAAATGTTTTAATACAAATCAGTTTAAGAGTTTGTCATTGAGGCTTAACAAAACTAAAAAGCAAAACCCCTTAGCATAAGCATTACTAATATGTTCCAGTGGCTAAGGAGACATATTCAGCCTCAAGTGCTTGGGCTCTAATCCTGCTACAGATAATTATATCTTTTTTTTTTTATCAAAGAAAAATAATAATAGAAAAATAAAATAAAAACAATCCCAAAAACAAAACAACTAAAGTCTTGCAAATTTAGATTGACTCTTTGGGCTATTTTTTTCTCATTCCAAGTAGGCTATGCATGTTAAAACCCTAAGATTCATGTGTTGGGCTTCATTTGGATATTGGGCTTCAAATTGTGGCTGGGCTTCAAATAGAGATAATCACGTGTTTGACAGCTTCTTGGGCCTTCCTTGCTCTAGCTCTTGTCATGGGTCCTTCTAGGCCTTGTATTGGATCTTGGGCTTCTTTTTGGGCTTGGGCTTGGGCTTGGGCCTTGGTGTCCTCATCATTCCCTTCTTCTTAAGAAGCATTTGTCCTCAAATCTTGTAAGTCATCACCTGCATCATAAAAGGACAAGTCAGCCACGTTAAATGTAGCACTCACACCATACTCACCTGGCAAATCAATCTTATATGCATTATCATTGATCTTGGCCAATACTTGGAAAGGTCCATCTCCCCTTGGCATCAGCTTAGACTTCCGTTAAGATAGAAATCTTTCCTTCCTTAAGTGTACCCATATCCAGTCACCTGGTTCAAATGTTACCTTTCTCCTTCCTTTGTTTGCATGTTTAGCATACCCTTCCATTTTCTTCTCAATTTGGGCCTTGATCTTCTCATGCAACTTCTTGACATAATCAGTTTTTTCTTACCCAGACTTATCTTTCAATTGAGAAATGTTAGGTAAGGCAAATAAATTCAAAGGAGTCAAAGGATTAAAACCATAAACAATTTCAAAAGGTAAAAGCTGAGTAGTACTATGTACTACCCTATTATAAGCAAACTCAACATGTGGCAAACACTTTTCCCAAGTTCTAAGATTTCTCTTAATAATAGCTCTAAGAAGAGTAGAAAGTGTTCTATTTGCTACCTCTGTTTGCCCATCAGTTTAGGGATGGCATGTAGTTGAAAACAAAAGTTTAGTGCCAATCTTTTCCCACAAGGTCCTCCAAAAATGACTAAGAAATTTAGAGTCTCGATCACTCACAATACTCCTAGGCAAACCATGCAATCTTACCACCTCTTTGAAGAATAAGTCAACTACATGACATGCATCATCCGCCTTCTTGCAGGGTATAAAGTGAGCCATTTTAGAAAACCTATCAACCACCACAAAAATTGAGTCCTTTCCTCTCTTGGACCGAGGCAAACCTAAAACAAAATCCATACAAATATCAATCCAAGGGTGTTCAGGAATAGGCAATCGAGTATACAAACCATATGGCATGACCTTAGACTTAGCCTTTTTACAAACAAGACACTTATCACATAACTTATGTACATCATGCTTCATGTGAAGCTAATAGAAATGGTCATGTAAGATGTCATATGTCTTTTTCAACCCAAAGTGTCCCATTAAACCCCCTTCATGTGCCTCTTGAATAAGCATTTCCCTAATTGAACTCTTAGGCACACAAAGTCTCTTATCCTTTATTAAATAACCATCATGCTTAAAATACCCATCAAATGCAGTATGAGAACATGTTTGATAAATATGAGAAAAATCAGCATCATGCTCATATAATTCATTAATGCACTCAAAACCAAGAAACTTAGCTTCAAGGGTAGACAGTAAAGCATACCTGCGTGACAAAGCATCAGCTACCACATTGGACTTACCTTTCTTGTACTTGATCATATATGGGAATTGTTCGAGGAATTCCACCCACTTGGCATGCCTCTTGTTCAACTTTCCCTGCCCTTTCAAATGCTTCAAGGAATCATGATCATTATGAATGATAAATTCTTTAGGCAGAAGATAATGTTGCCAAGTTTGCAAAGCCCTAACTAAAGCATACAATTCCTTATCATATGTAGGGTAGTTAAAGGCAGCGCCATTCAATTTTTCACTTAAATATGCAATGGGATGTCCTTCTTGCATTAAAACAGCTCCTATGCCTACCCCAGATACATCACACTCCAATTCAAAGGATTTTGCAAAGTTAGGCAAAGCAAGTATAGGTGCATGTGCTAATTTCTCTTTTAGGGTAGCAAATGCTTTCGCTTATTTCTCTCCCCATTTAAATTCCACATGCTTCTTAACTAGTTCATTTTGAGGTGCAATAATGGTACTAAAATCCTTAACAAACCTCCTGTAGAAACTAGCAAGCCCATGGAAACTTCTTACCTCACTCACACTTTTAGGAGTTGGCCATTCTTGGATTGCTTTTATTTTCTCTTTATCTACATACACTCCACTAGAATTAACCACAAATCCTAAGAACATAACCTGGTCCTTACAAAATGTGCACTTTTCCAAATTAGCATGCAATCTTTCTTTTCTAAGCACATGCAAAATAGATTTCAAATGATGCAAATGCTCATCCAAATTTTTACTATATACAAGAATATCATCAAAGTAAACAACCACAAATTTCCCTAAAAACTCTCTCAAAACATGGTTCATCAACTCGTAAAAGTACTAGGGCATTTTTCAAACCAAATGGCATTACTTTCCACTCGTACAAGCCATACTTGGTTTTAAAAGCTGCTTTCCATTCATCACCTTCTCTAGTCCTAATATGATTATATCTATTTTTCAAATCAATCTTAGAGAAATAATAAGAACCATACAGCTCATCAAGAAGATCATCTAACCTGGGAATGGGTTGTCTGTACTTGATGGTGATATTGTTGATGGTTTTGCAATTAGAACACATCCTGCAGCTTTCATCCTTTTTGGGCACCAATATAACAGGTACAGCATAAGGGCTCAAGCTTTCCTCAACCCAACCTTTGCTAATCCAGTCAGCAACTTGCCTAGTGACTAGCTCTAATTACCAAATGATGAATTTTACCTTAAGCCTCTTGAATTAGGATCTATCTAGAACATGGACACAAGAAATTTGATCAAATCAAAAACAAATTTACGCAGAAATAAGGCTCCAAACATCTTGTTAGAAAGGATTCATATCTCACGCTACAAACCTTGGAATTGAGTGATTCCAAAACGAGGTGAAAGTACACTTTCTGAAACTCAATTTAGACTTAAGAATCACCGAAAAACAATACTTATAACTCGAGATATAAGCAAGAGTTAATTGAGGCAAATTTTGGGAAATGATATGAAATTGATGAAAAAAGAAACAAGATAAGAATGGTGCCACAAACCTAGTTTGATAAGCCAAGAAGGATCGCGATAAGAATTAGAGGACTCTTGATAAGATCAAAAGATGCAAGGAAGAACCCTAGCAGAGTAAACTCAAAATTTGTGCAACATACATATTCTGCTCTCTGTATTGATTTCCAAATGTTTTAATACAAATTAGTTAAAGAGTTTGCCGTTGAGGCTTAACAAAACTAAAAAGCAAAACCCCTTAGCATAACCATTACTAATATGTTCCAGTGGTTAAGGAAACATATTCAGCCTCAAGTGCTTGGGTTCTAATCCTGCTACAGATAATTATATCTTTTTTTTATCAAAAAAAATAACAATAGAAAAATAAAATAAAAGCAATCCCAAACACAAAACAACTAAAGTCTTGCAAATTCAGATTGACTCTTTGGGCTCTTTTCCTCTTATTCCAAGTGGGCTATGCATGTGTAAACTCTAAGATTAATGTGTTGGGCTTCATTTGGATATTGGACTTCAAATTGTCGTTGGGCTTCAAACAGAGAGATAATCACGTGTTTAACAGCTTCTTGGGCCTTCCTTACTCTAGCTCTTGTCATGGGTCCTCCTAGGCTTTGTATTGGATCTTAAGCTTCTTTTTGGGCTTGAGTCTAGGCTTAGACTTGGGCCTTAGTGTCCTCATCAGCATGTATAACACACAATTCATATAGCATTTGAGAAGATAGTTGCAAAATGGCATCATAAAGAAGTTGAAGATGAGCTCAAGAATAGCAAAAGTACCCTTCCTCTTGTAATAAACTTTAGCGGCACCTGACATCATGCATGTGCTTTGTATACTTACAAGATCTTTAAATTATTTTTGAAAAAATATCTTGAACGTACAGGGAAAGCACATCTAGAGCAATTAGGGGCTGTGATAATGTGTCATATCATGAGGTTGCCTTGAATATAACCATATGTGTCATAAAAATTACATGGTAACATTTGATCTTCTAATAATTAGATAGCTTGTAGTTATAGAAAGTTTGATTCAATAAACATTCTTTGTGGTCTTTCTTTGAGAATCTATAATATTAAGGGTATTCGATGAATACCTAACCATCATTTCTTAAAAAGATTAAAACAAATTTAATACAGTACTCTAATACTTTAATTGTATGAAAATGATAACTATATTTAAATTTATAACATTACTCCTCCATCACACAAAATAATTGAATAACCCTACAATAAATATTTCTTACCATAAAAAAAAATTCAACAACATTTTAAATTCCGTTAGCGAGTCGTCCCGAGTCGCTATACTACATTCAATGAGCCCGAACTCGCTTATAAAATTTCAGCACAACAAACTTAATTTATCCATTCAATTTTTGACTCATTCGACAGTGAACTCATGAATTACGAATTGTACAGATAATTTTTAAAATGTTATTAATACACAGCAAGAGATAACTGTGGCAAATGTTATCATACGTTCATATCTTAAAGTAGTACTACAAAAAATCTTGACTTTTCATATTTTGAAAATGAAAGGTCTTAATTAATTACTCCTACATGCACTCACCAATAAAAATTCTAATAATGCTAATATTATCCATTTCCATTTATTATTGACGTCAACTCTGTAACATCCATCGAATTTTTTTTTTATCGTTTTCGCCTAGTTGTTCAGTTTTTATTGAATAATTGAGGTTAATTAAAATTCGACTAAATATTTATTTAGGATCAATTAATTGGCAATTGATTGAGTTTAGATGTAAGGGAATTAGGTTAGAAGCATAGAAGATTTCATAGAAATTCTCTTAAAATCGATTTACCGATTTAAAAGAAATCGGTAAGATTTCGGTATTTTAAACTGTCGGAATCGAATCAATAGAATTATATACCCAAAACCCTATGAATCAAAGGTTGAATACTTAGCCATCCATTCAGCTATTGGTGGCACAAGGAAAGCCACAAAATAGGGAGATATGGCTGAAATTGAACCACAAAATTTCAGTCAATCAAAACCTATGAAGCCAACTATCCTTTTTATACTTGAATCAGATTTTTCCCTTATTCCCTGCTGACTTGCACCCTCTCCCTTCATGTTCCAGCCTTTTTCTTCTCTTCTCCCTTCAATCTACTCCAACAACCTTCAAGGCTTGACAAGATTCCACCCACCAAACTCCAAAATCTAACAAGATCACATACAAGGAGGTAGAGATTCAACTTTATTCTTGTCTTCTTGGGTACGGGTGACTGATTTAGGGCTTTTGTTTTTTACTTCTTGATGTGATGATTGACTGAATATGATGATCTTTGGCTGGTTGTTGGTTGTTTTTGTGTTTAAAAAATGGATTAAGAAGTAGAAAAGGATGAGAATAGAAAGATGTGAGAGGCTAGAAGACCAAAATCTCTCGGCAGTCTGTACGGCAAAGTATATAGCTCCGCCTATAGACATTTAAATTTGATGAAACTATCTTTATGTAAAACTAGACATTCGAGGCTTTCCATACATATATAATATAACGCCATTGGATTAGTATTGAGAGAGATATGAATTTTTGAAGTTTGACCTAAGTTTTTGAGTTTGATTCTGGGCAGACTAGGTTGTTTAGAGCAAAACTTGCCCTATACAACTTGGAATTGAATGAAACCAACTTTGTTAGAAAGCTTACATATAGTAGAATAGCTCATAAAAATTTCAGAGTTAGATACAGTCCCGTTTGCTCCCAGTGGTTTGAGGAAGTTGCCCTATGTCCAAACCAGGCCAAAATAGGGCAATTCAAAAAGGTCAAATTCTGGGGCTTATAACTCAAGCTCTACTTATGCAAATGAAATGGAATTTCCAGAAAATGAAATATTGTCCTGTTAGCTTTAATATGACACCAATTTCATATGATTTGAACTAGTTTTCGATTTTTAGTGGATTTTTACTTTTAAGTGTGTAATTCTAGCTAGCTACAAGGCAGGCTGAGATAAAACTTAAATAACTTGAGCTACATTTATCAAAATTAGATGGGACCAAAGAGGTTAGAAAATAGACACATAACACTTCAACATATCCAAAATTCAAGTCTACAGGAGTTAAAATGAATTTAAGGCTTAATTTCTAAAATGGGCAGAGTTGAAAAATATGAGCAGGATTTTCAAAATTAAAGGATTTGGCACCTTAATGGATATATGAGTTTAATTAAAGTCTAAGTGTTGCAATTCTATGTTGGTGCTTGAAAGATTAATGCATTATATTTGATCTCTTACTGTGATTGACTGTCCGCTGAAATTGGCACTATTCATGGGAAAACGAATTTGATCCGTTATGCTACCGAATTTTCGGTAGAATTGTAAAGAGGTTATGAGCATTTATATGTTATAAATATGTATGTGGAAATCATATATGTAAGGATATATGAAAGTAAGCGATGAAGCATATGAATGAGTGTATTCAGCATATCTATGCATGATTATGTATGAGAATGAAAGGATATGAACATATTAAATATGGATCCCTTCACCTGGAGGCAGCTATGAGATCCCTCCTTGTGAAGGCAGTTAAATAAGATAAGATTGGATCTCATCACTTGGAGGCAGTTATTTGGGTCCTTCCAGGTCAAGGTAGTTAAAAGACAAAGATGTGGGTCCCTTCACTTGAAGGCAGTTGCACATTGGGTCCCTCCTTGTGAAGGCAGCTAAAACTTTTGGGTCCCTCTATGTTGGAGGCAAATGGCCAACCGAGTCCCTCCGACCTAGAGGCACGTGGGTCCCCTTGCCGGTCAGTACTGTGTGATGACGGTCACGAGTTGAGTTCACTCCTAGATTAGGCTACCTAAGTGCAGCAAAAATTAAAGGCAATGATATATGTATGCAGACACTTTAGGGACGGCGATACGTAACGCCTAGGTGTGCCGAAAAAAGAAAGTAAAGAAAGTTAAAGAAAAATACCAGTGCATTTGTATGAATTCAAATATGAATATTTGCATAACTATATCCCATGTTTTATTGATGCTGAGACTGTTCTATCTACTTATGTGGTGATTATTATTCTCATTATGAAATATTGCCAATGTGACCCAAGTGTATGAAATAAAATGAACTCTACTTCGAATCATATATTTTCAAACTATAAAACTGAATGGTTCGTATAATATGTTCATTTTTTTTATATAATAAACCAAAGCAGCTGGAGATAATAATGATAACACAATATGAAATTTCTTAATTGAATCCTACTGAGAATTTATAATTCTCACTATATTTCCATATTATCTCCAGATAGTTCAAGAAATATTGCAGACAACCAAAGGTTGCTATCAAACAAGATCCGTTCAAGTAACAATAACAACTTCTGAGTGTGGTGCTATGACTTAAGTATAGTACTGTATTTTGGGAGGATGTTACAAACTCCTTTTAGATATTATCTTACTAATGTCTCTTTATTTTCGTATTATTTACTTTTTAGCAGCTATCTATTATACATTTTAACGTGAAATATTTTACTTAAATATTAATTGAAAATTAAAATGGTTCATGCTTCTTTTAATTTCTGAATAGTTAAAAAAGATAAACAAAACAAAACTAAATGTGATCTCAATTCTTTTTAGATATCATCTTGCTAATATTATCATTTGCTTTTTTATAGCTATCCATTATTTATTGTGAAATATTTTACTTAAATATTTAATGAAAGTTAAAATAATTTTTACATTTAATTTCTGAACAAATTATACACAAAATGAAACTAAAGGTGATGTCAATTCTTTATAGATAATATCTTGCCAATATTTTTTATTTTCGTATCATTTACTTCATTATAGCTATTTATTATATTTTTTAACATGAAATATATTACTTAAATATTCATTGAAAATAATCATTTTATAGGTGACGTCAATTATAAGATAAAACCTTTTCTTATTACTACAATACAAAAAAATTTGACTTGCCACATTCTAGCCCCAAATACCACTCTTTTATCTATTTCCACCTTTATCTATTCTAACCTCTATCGTCAAACTCCACCAATCAATAAGCAATGCTCACATAATGCTTTCACCGTTTTACTTGTGCAACTCACTTCATGCCTCTAATCTCCTGCACTACTCTTTTTCGATTTATCCACTGCACCCGGCCCCCCTCTATCGTCATCAATTTTTCCAATTTCCCAATAAATCATGCCTTCCAATCGTGTGTTTCAATGTTCAAAATCATCATGCTTCATGCTTCATGCTTCATTCTAATATTAACCCTGGTTCTTCTTTCCCAATACGTGATTTTTTCGTTTCCCCATCAGTTCATTCACTTCCTGTTCATGAACTTGCAAGTAGACTTCATGCCTCACCCCAAAATTTTTTCTATCAATATGAGAGGAAGTGGCGATCTAGTTATGTAAGTTATTGTACAACTTAGTCACCTTTTTCCAGTCTTGAAATTTTTCACAAGTATGAAATTATTTTCTTATTTTTTTCGATTTTGTGTTGTGTTCAAAATATAATGAAATCATTTGTCTCATTTTTTTAGATCGTTGTATATATTCTAGCCCTTCTCTTCATTGACTTAGGCTCACTATTGGCTTTATGGCTACCACATTTGACTCTGTTCTTGACATTTCTCCTCTTAAATAGATATGGAGAATTGTTGTACGTGTCATTAGGTTATGGACTACTCCAGGATTCAACTATCATGGTGAAGTTAATAGTATGGAACTGGTATTGGAGGACAAAGAAGTAAAGTCAGTTCCTAATTCATGCAGGTTCTTGATTTTTTGTTTTTACCCCAGTTGGGTTATTACTTCTTGATTGCTTTCTGATCCTTTAAAATTTTTGTTATTTTCTTTTAAGGGTGGTAGGATTCATAGTCATGTTAAGCGACTTTTTATCAAAAACTTCATTAAGACTTTGCATGAAGGAAAAGAGTATGAAATTTCCCAGTTTGATGTCCAACCAAACAATGGTTCATTTCAAAGTGCAAGGCATGCATTCAAGATTCATTTCCAGTATTCTACTAGAGTTAGATAGAGGGTTGATGATCAAAGTATTTCAAAGTATGGTCTTATGAATTTGATGAGATACTTAGCTGAGTTGCTGACTCAAATTATTTAGTTGGTAACGTTTTATATACAAGCATAGATTTATTTAGTTTATTTATTTTATTATAAATATGATAAAATTTATATTTACATTTAGATGTCCTTGGCAATATATGTATCGTCCGAAAAATCTTATCGTTTTTAACCAAGTTGGTCGATTTTTATCAAATAATTGGGATTAAATAGAATTCGATTAAATAATTAGAATTTGATTAAGTATTTACCCAAAGCCAATTAAGTAACATTTATAAGGATTAAATTTGAGGGAATTAGATTAGAAACATTGGAGACCTCATAGGATTTTTTTAAAACTGATTTACTGATTTAAAAGAAATCGATAAGATTTCGGTATTTTAAACTGTCAGAACTGAGTCAATAGAAATTATACTATGAAAACCCTAGGATGGATGGCCAAGATTTAGCCAAGACACCCTTACAAGTGGCGCCACAATCAGCCCTAAAGAGGGCAGCCAAGTCAAGTTTGAATAAGGAAGGAAATCCACTAATCATATGCTAGCTTCCTTCAAAAGTTTTGAAATATTTCCTTCCTTCTCCCTTAGAATTTTGACCACTATAACCTGCTGAACCCTCATCATTTTTCTTCTATTCTAACTCATCTTCACTCCATCTCCATCAACTCTTCAAGCTTCACCAAGGTTTCTTCAATCCAAGACACAAATTCAACAAGATTTCACCTAGGAGAGTTAGGAATTTCAACTCCTCTTCTTATTTTCTTTGAATTGGGACTGATTGGGGCTCCACTTTCTTTCATGATTCTAATATTATTTTGAGTAGAGATGATGAGTTAGGGTTGATTTTGTATGCATGATATGATTAGAATTGAAGTTGGAATGGAAGAACTTGAAAATAGAAAGAAGCAAGGTGCTGTTGGGTGAAAACCCTATGGCATCCGTACGTTCATCTTATACGAACCAAAATCCAGCCATCAAAACTTGATGGATTTATTTTTACATGAAACTAGACACCTAGTTATTTCCAATCATATAAAATATAAGTCATTAGATTAGTATAGAGTTAGTTATGAATTTTTGAAGTTTAGCCTAAAATTCTAGGTACTCTCCTGGGCAGTATAAGTTGAGAAAGATATAAATCACCCTATATAACTCTAAATTGAGTGCAACTAACTCTATTTGAAAGCTAACATATAGGAAAACATCCCATAAAAATTTCAGAGTTAGATTCATTCCTATTTTTTCCTAGTAATTTGATAAAATTGCTCTAAGTCCAAACTGGACTAGAATAGGATAGTCTAGGAAGGTCAACTTTTGGGGTTTATAACTCATGCAATACTTATACAAATGAGGTGCAACTTATTTTGTTAAAAATCTTGTCTTGTTATTTTTAATTTGATATAAGTTTTGTATGATTTCACCTAGGTTTCTATTTTTGATGATTTTCTATTTTTAAGGGTGCAATTCTGGCTAAGAGTAGGACAGACTGAGGTAAAATTCAAATAACTTGAGTTACACAAGTCAAAATGAAATGAGATCAAAAGGATTGGAAACTAGACACATAGAAATATAACATATCCAAAATCTAGGTCTAAATGAGTTGAATATAAATAATGGTGAATTTTACAAAACTCAGGTAGAAGAGAGAAGAGCAAGTAGAAAACTCTGTTGATATTTCTGTTGATTTTGGCACACCACATGATTGATATTGCTGCTATAAGCTTGTTGTTCTATCTTGATTTGAATGCTTGATTGATTATACTGGTAGCTTGGCACTATTCACGGGAAAGCGGAGCTGATCCGTTATGCTGCCGAAATTTCGGCAAGAAATTCACATGCTATGTGAGATATTTATATGAACATATGATGCTTAAGTAAGATAATGTTAATTATGCATGCAATTTATGAAGATTACAAAGGATTCCATATCATTTGGGCTAGTCCTGAATAAGTTTAAGGGAAATAGATCAGTAGGAAAGTTGGGAAAAGTAAACTCGGCAATTCTATATAGGAACGAGCTCGATCCTGAAAAATAGACTATTACCCAGAAGTATATGGCCAAAAACTCCTAGGGGACCAAGAGTGAAAAAAATATAAGTTATATGAGTTGAATAGCTTCCAAAGACTACATGCATTTTCCATTTTATATACATGCTTTGTTTGTTAATCCCTAAACTCATTTTGTAGTTACCTATATGTTACTCATGTTATATTACTATTTATCTATGGTTACTGCCTTAGTTATATTAGCATGCTTGTTTAGATATATTTTTATTACTCCAACTTAAAAATCAAGTCTTGTTTCGGGTTATATTTCCACAATCTGAGTTAAGTTGAATATTGCTGTTATATTGTACTATTTAAAATTAAGAAAAATCAAAACAACTAGGAATGACGGCGATGACAGATGTGTATAGAATTAGGATTTCTACTGAGAATTTCTTTAAATTCTCATCCTACTGTGTATTTCCGCATCATTCTCAGATCATGGAGAACGCAGCAATAGGCATCCTTTACATTGAGTTCCTTGACCTGCACATCCACCACGATCCATTTCTAGACTCTATATACATATTTGGTAGCTGTCGGTTCCGCTTTTATTTCTTTTTCAGTAGAGATTTTGTTGTCCTACTTACTCATCCACTATTCGACCCTTCCGCTCTCTATATCACCATCCCGCTCTACATGGCACACCCATTCCCACCTCCAGCAGTAGCAGCAAGCGCAGCCCCCGCGGCACCACTGGCAGCATCACCTCCGCAGGCTCCCTTCATTTCATTTTCTGAGGAGGAGGACCCATCTAAGGTAGCGAGCTTATCCTTGTCATCTTCTGCACCCAGCGGTGGCTATGCTCCAGCCGATGCCAGCATGGCAAATGGATTCCTTTTCTCAGAATCCATCTAGGAAGCTCATGTAGTGCCGTAAAAGGAGATGTATAGAGTGGCCCTCTTTTGGTAGTCTAGGCCACAGGTAGAGGTTTAGTGGATATGGGTAGCATATAAAATGTCCCGTGGGGACCATATAAGGTTTGTTTTATAGAGACAGGCCAGATTATTTTGTTTTAGCGGCCTCATTTTCTATACCTTGTACTGTTTATGGTTTCTTTTATTGTAAATTCTGAAAACTGACATCTATGTATATATATATATATATATGATGTAGTGCAGTAGTTCTGTTCTGTTTATTCCGCCAATTTCATTTCTGTTATGACGTTAACCCGTTTATTTTACATTACGGCCAAAAATAAATATACAAATCAACAGTTAACTTCGTTATGAGCATATAACGTTGGATTTATGTGAAACTTTAAATAGATAACGACAAGTAATAACTTATCAGGTAATATATTATGACTTAAGCATAGTATTTTGTCTGGTAAAGTGTTACAAGATAGCTACTTACCATCCTATAGAAAAGTTCAAAAATGATGCCAAAAAAGGAAAGATGACCAAAAAAATGATTTTAGACCTTGAGGATCTAAACTATGTTTCGTTTTCAACTTATTGTTGTTATTTACTGTGATTTGGTAATGGAAAAGTTTGTGATTAAGTGTTTCATTTGTTCTTTATTTATTTATTTATTTTTGGTGGTAGAAATTGCAAGCTTTCAATTTTTTTTTAGACTTTTAATCATTTTTCAATTGTCTCTTTTAGTTCTTTGCACTTTACTTATTTAGTAATTTTTATATGTCATTCCTTTTCCTTTTTAAATTACTTTTGCAAGGTTTTCAAAGCCTTGAAGCTGTCTAACTCCCTTTATGCAACTAGATTATTCATCAACTCTAACATTCTTGAATCTATTGAATTTAGAAAAAAGTAAATATGTTTCCTTCTATTAAATCACATTATTGAAACTGTTATGATAATTTTTAATTCTTTATATACCTAATTTGAATGCAGATTACTTGATCAAAGTGCTCCCATTCTACATGGTAGTACTGGTAGCAAGCTGTCTTTGAATGATGAGTTTCTTCATCTAACTGAGAGGAAGAGCCTTAATCAGTTAAAGCAAATTGTAGAGGTTGTTTCTTTAAGTGATGTAGTTTTTTTATTTAACTAACGATACTTACTAACTTTTTTTTTATCTATTTAAAGGGATGGGACTATGTGAGTCTTTGTTTAGTCCAACATTTGGACACTAAGCAGCCATGTATTATAAATCGTGCAAGTGATGCACAACAAAGGTTACAAAAGATGGTGATGGTTATTATTGTAAGAAGTGTGATAAGATATTGTCTTTGGGACTATGCTTAGGCACTGACATTTATATATCAAATGAAACTTCATTTGATTGTTTACTTAAACGCATTTAATTTTCCTTATTTGGTGAAACAGCTACATGGTTCATCTGAAAGTAGTTGATGATGAGGGGGGAGATGCTACTTTTGTTGTATTTAACAACATTGTTCAAAAATTCATGGCCAAGAATGCTTCTGATCTTTATGATGATGTTGTTGTGAGATTCTTATAATTTTATGATGATGACTTGTCTTCATATTTTTAATTCTGATCTTTTGCAATTATGTTTACAGTCTGGTGATAAACAAAAAACACCTGATGCATTGAAAGAGTTTGTTGGGAAGAAGTATCTTTTCAAGCTACAACTAAAGAAGAATGAATATAAAAGGACTGAACACATGTATGAGGGCAGTGCAATTGTTGAGCCAATCTATTAGACTATCTGATAGTTCTAAGAAGGCATTCATAAATTCTAATGTGATTCTTATAATCCTAACTTTGTTATTTGATTTGAAATTGAATTCTGTATAACTTGCATTCTGATGATGGTTTGACGCTTGCTGAACAAAGATTGGGCAATGGAATAATTGGACTTGATGAATACTTTTGTGATAGCTCACAAGTTGCAGCCAAGATGTCCATCACCAAGCTTCATAAGCATTTTAAAGTTGAAAAAGTTGACGTGCTTAGTTTGTGTTGCACTAGTTTAGTGAGTGCATTGATGTGTAAGTGCTACCTTTCGTTTTAGATTTTATCATGTTTTGCAAGTTAAGTTGTTCCTTATGTACCTGATTCCCATTTTGTCATCTTTTTTGGGTTATAAACAATGATATTCAAAAGTTTATCATTGAATGACAGTCTCTTTTAATAGAAGGTTAATTTGTCAAATACTTGCTTCAAAAAAGTTCACTTTTAAATTGAAGACCAACTCATAATTAATGCCAAAAAGAGACTAACTCAAATAGAGAAAAATTTCAAATTTTACTATTTTTTTTTTAAAAAAATATGGAATAACTCTACCCACAATAAGGATGGTGGGGAGCAACAGTTACAACAACCATAAAACGAGGGAAATAAAAGATAGTCAGAAGCAAAATTGACCAAGGCATATACAATTCAAATAAAAGCATAAAATCTTCCTAATCTGAAATGTTGTAGGCCATAACCAACTCCTTGATTTGCTCTTTCTATCACCAGTTTTTGCTAGAATTAATCTTTATTGTGTATGCCTAAATCTTTTTGCATAATTTGTTGACTCCAAATTACCAAAAAACATGCTAAACCATGATATAGCTATTTGTTTTGTTTCATGAACATTGATCTCCTTCTACTATGATGGATAACCCGTTATCTTATTGACACCAACAAAAAGAGTAGCCATTTATTAGTTACATAAACTGTTTTTAGATATTATCTTGCTAATATTTCTTTATTTTTATATCATTTACTTTTCTATAGCTATCTATTTTCTATTATATATTTTAATGTGAAATATTTTACTTAAATATTTGTTGAAAATTAAAATATCTTTTACATTTAATATCTGAAGAAATACTTATAAAAGAAAACAAAACGAAACTATATGTGATATCAATTCTTTTTAGATATTATCTTGCTAATATTATCATTTACTTTTTTATAGCTATCTACTATTATATATTTCATTGTGAAATATTTTCCTTAAATATTTGTTGATAGTAGGGGTGTTCAAAAAACCAATAAAACTAAACCAAACTTAAAACTGAACTGAACTTATTAAAAAAAAAAAACCAATTGTTTTCTAAATGGTTCAAAACTTAAACCAAATAGCATATTAAAGTGCAGTTTAGTTATTGAACCCAAGTTTGGTTCGGTGCACTGCAAGTAAACCTCTCAGTTCAATTGGTGTGTAATTTTCATGGTCTCCAAGCAACTGAGCCTTTCGGGGATGCACAACAACAGTGAAGAAACTCAGTTGCCGAAGGGACCTCGTCACCAACGATCAAGGTCATGCCTGCGGCGATGTTCCTCAACAACCTCCCTGCAACCACCACCATTAGGAGCTCTTTGAGATCACGTTGGAGATCGAAGATGATGACAACGTGATATAGAACGTGGCCCCTCCCGCTTTTACTTCTAACACCTCGCCATCAACGATTTATACCACCAGCCCCGTTTCCATTGTTATCCTATGTCGGAGACGAAGCTGATGTCCTGAGAAGTTTGTCATAGCGTCACAGATTTAGAGGAAGTTCTCGTGGTTGTGTCAAATATAAGATAAAATCTTTTCTTATTGCTACTCTACACATATTAATATTAATAATATAGGTGAAATCATTTCCTTTTTATGCATGGATTAAATTCCAGAGTTATCACTATAATAAATAAAATTAAAAAAAAAAAGAAAGATAACATTAAGACCTGTTGTAAATCAATAAATAACATAGTACAAATTGCCTTCCATCAATAAAAGTCAAGGTTAGAGACTCAAATGTTGGTTTCTTTCTCCATAAGCCAGTTTTTAGACATAGACAATTTTATGTTGCTATTTCTCGAGTCAAGGAAAAGAGAGGTCTAAAAATTCTGTTTCTTGATAAGAAAGGGCAAAATTACTTCTTTAGCCAATAACGTTGTTTTCAAGAAAGTGTTTCGAAACTTAACATAGGTAATAGTGACTTTAAGCTAGATCATTTCATTTTTACTTCAATTTTTAATAATTGATATAACTTATTCTTCAAATTCTATGTCGAAATAATACCATTGGTTTACGTATTTCATGTTGAAGCATCAACATTCTTACAATGCAGAATTGGAAGTACATTGAGCTATGCGTTTGTTGAGTGTATTTTCATCCCTTTGTTTCCTTTTTTATGACTTTGATTAAATCGCATTTTAATTGTTGCAACAATAGTAAGGCTATGTCAGTTGAAATTTCAATTATTATAGTTGTCATTCAAGATGATCTATAACTATCAAAATGTTAATTTATGTCTTCAAATGACATGTATTAGTTGTCACAATTTATTTATTTTTTAATAAATAGTTAATCAAATTGTAAAATATTTTACCTTTATTTTCTTAATTTAACATTATTAACAAAATTAATTTGATAACCATATTTGGGAGTGTCTTATAACTTCATGAATTAGTTCTTCAAAAAAATAATTTCATGAATTGAGTGATCAACTAATAACAATAGTAATTTGATCAAACAAAATCATGTATTTATTTATATTTTTTTATTCTACATTAACTTATATATATATATATATATATATATATATATATATATATATATATATATATATATATATATATATATAAAAGTAACATATTTTAAAATATAAATTTATAAAAATTAATTAAATATCTTATAAGGCAAAATATTAAACAAGTTTAAATAATATTAAATTAATAATAATTTCAAAATTGTTTTTCAGTGCAACACACGGCTACCGTCTAGTAATTCTAAACTTACACCCATTTAATTTTTTAAAAAAACTGCACCCATTTATAACACAATATTAACATGCAAGGTTGATTGATGACATTTGACATTTGACATTTTGCCATGCTACTTGGACAATTTAAATATTTCCATCAATTTCCACATTAGTATTGCTTTATGTTTTGTCTATATCAAATGGTGTGACTTGTTGGTCACGTGCGCGGTCTCCATGAACAATCCGTGGTAGCCTCGTTGTGACCTGTCGACCCCGGCTAATACTTTCATTCTTATCCCATGCATGCCATAACTTACTAAAAGAAGAGATTGTTTTGACTTTTTCTTTGAGCTGGGGAACAAGCAACCTACCGCTACATGATGGTATTCAGTTTATTTTGGTAACTCATTACTAACGCCTTTGTTCACTATATTTGGCGTTTAAATGTCATATCTCCTTTTCTACTGTAATGTGACATATTAAAGCACCATGGTTTTGTCTTATATCACAGTAATATTATATATAAAATAAATAAACAAATAATGCAAGAACGGGGTGTGGTCATTGTTGGATCCCTGCCGGTTTGCCTATAAAAACTGCGCCCCCCCCCCCCCCAAAAACAAAATACAAAAACAAAAAAAAAAAAAAATGGGGCCCATAAACGCACCCATTTCTCACTTAAATTTCCGTATCATTTGCCTTATTGCATTATAGGCTATTTTGATTTGGCTGCTCTTTACTCAAATTAATTTTTTCAAATTTTTCGTATTTTTGTTTTTTTTCCTTTTGAGTCGGACGCATTGGACTCAGCGAATCCTAGCCACAGTGGCAACGAGCTAGATCTCCTGCCACCGGTCACCAGAAAACACCTCCAGTAGATAAAACATGGGGACTGATAGCCAAAATTATATAATTCTGTTGCTTACCATTGTTTCCAAGAATAAAGCAACCAGGCGGATCTTGAGTCGTCCGATTTTAATGAAGCTCGATCTAACGATTCAAAGGTGCAGATCATGACAAGGTCCCAAACACAAGCGAGACCAATCAATCTACCGCCTTTAGTCCATTGTTCCTCACTTGGGCCTGCACAAGGAGCCCTTTGCTTAAATCTTAGATATAACAATTTAAAATGTTCCGCTTAGACCCGAAGCTGGGAGATGGGTCTGTTTGGATTCGTGAGTTGACCAATTCTACTTCTAAGCCACATGATCAAATATCTAGCAAGTTCATTTAAATACAAAGTTTATATGTCTAGTTCATTTTAACTTAAGTGTGTTAGAATTCACTAATTTGGAAACCCTCAAGCATTTTTCATTTTTTATTTTGTAAATTTGTTTAAACTAGTCTATTTTCTATCGGCTGATTGAGTGTGAGGTATAGCTCTGGGGTCTTGATGCTCAACCTGCTTTACTCACCTCAGAAGTGACTAATATTTTCGAAAGAAAAAAAAAAACTGAAATAATTAACTGGAAACAACGCAGGGTAATATTCATTTTAAAATTTTTCGTTTTGCAACTTCTAGCTATGTCTCATTATTTAATCTCACGTTTAAGATATCAAATGGAACACTTACTCCTAAAATAAGTATAAAATTTGATGATATGGGAGTTGATTAAAATAATTTATGTCAAAAAATCCTTTGACTCTCACTTATTATTCCTTTTTATTTAAAAAAATATTTATCTTTTTAATTGCTCAAGAAAGTACGGTAACTACTTATTCCTCTTCGTACATATTAATTTATCAAAATTAAACAGAAAAGGTGTTGGAGGATTAAAAATTAATTCTAGAATGTGTTTAGAATGGGGTGAAAAAAGTGGTGAAATTTTTATATATTAGATTTATGAGTAAAATTATTTATAAATTCAATTTATGAAATTTTTACCTCCATTTTTACTCCCATATCAAACATACCCTTTTTCTATAACTTTTGATAGATGATACCTTAATTTAATATTAAGGGTGCTTTTGTTTTAGTATTTTTTGACAAAAAAGGTTACTTTTCATATATATAAAAAAACCGCTTTTTATATAAGTTGCTGATCTCAATTTTTACTCAAAAGTTGAAAAAAAAAATCTATTTTTAATTTTTGAGTAGATGTTGAGACGAGTAATTTACGTAAAAAGTGATTTTTTTAATTTAAAAAAATACTTTTTTGAAAAAAAAAATTGAAATAAATGTACCCTAAAAATATTATGAAAAAGAGAAAAAATAATCATTTGAATAAAAGTGTCACACATTAGAAAATACATAACTTTTTTTTTTAATAAAATACACCCAAAATTTTGCAATTTAAAAAAGTACAAGGTTTGGCTGTAACTAATGCTACAAGAAACATCGATTAGGAAAGACAATCACATCAAAATCTGAATTGGATCCAAGGAGAAAACAGAGTAAAATTGAGGGAAAAAAAAGGAAGAAATGGTAGCACTGCCTCTTTCCTGACCATATCTCTAGGCAAACTCATGCCATACGCAACAACACATGGTAGGAGATCCAAGCAACAATCAACATAGCAACAATTGGTGAGCGACTAGGAGCCAATGAACTAACTGGTTTTGATTTATTGGATTTAGTTGGGGTGGTGGTGGTGCTTGTAGTTGGAGCCGTGGCAGTACCAGTGATTGGAGTGGTGGCACCTTTGGTGTCATCATCAGAAGGTGACCCTTTCTTGGATGATGGTGCTGGAGCAGGAGCTGGAGCAGTGGCTTTTTTAGCCTTCACGGTAATAGCAAGCTTCATGCCACCCGTACAATGCCCTGGAGCAGCACATATGAAGTAATGAGTGCCAGCAGTCTTGAGGGCAATTGAGGTGGCACCACTACTGTCTGTGCTCAGTGAATTGCCTGTGGTGCAGCTTTTGTAGTCTTTTTCTTTAACTTCATCGACGGTGTGACCAGCTCCATAGTTGAAAACTGTGGCACATAAAGGTGTATGAGGTGCTTCCCAATGTGAACTTTGGAGATCAATAATTTAAGAAAAGAAACTAAAGAGCCGGCGAAATCTGCCAAACTCAAGTTATGGGAATGATGTCCCATCTTATTAACTTTTAGATAAATGAGTAAATCTTACTATTTTATTTTATTTAATAATTTATATGATTTCCGTTAAAGATTTCAACAAAAATTTGCTGGCTTTGTGTAGCATCTCTCATACTTTAATAGCAATACAACAAAAAAGTGATAAATTTTTTATAGAAAATAAGATGGTCATTAAATAAGATAATAATATGAACGGCATATCATTGTGCCAAACAAATTTTGACTAAAATCTTAACCGTCTAGTATTTATTTTTCATAATTTAATGTGGCATTTTGCACGAAACCAAAGGATCTTACCAAGACTATCACCAACTACAAAGGTCTTGTCATTTGCCCATGTGCTGTAATCTGCACCGATTGCCCAGCCTGAGGTTTCTCCAACGGTGTGGACTTTTCCCAGTGTAGGGAGGGCCACGTTGATTGTGAGAAATAGACACAAAACAACCGCAATTGAGGATGCCATTTGATAAGATAGTGTGAGGAAACAAGGGAAACAAAGTTATAAACTACAGAGGAAGCTCTGGGGAGTATGTTGTAGAGTGAGTTTGGTTTATATAATATTCATGATTGCATGGAGGGGATGGAGTTTTTGGAGTTAATCACAGTTGGACTCAGTTTGCATGAAGGTGATTTGGGATAAACTCAGCACCTAATGGCTAGAAAAGTGGGGTCTTCTGTTCTTACCAATTCCCATGATATGAAAGAGTGGTTGAATGAGATTATTCCTTTGCAATTACAATGTCGTTGATAAAACCTGCCAAAAATCTTCACTATATGTTGCTTGGCCTGCATATATTTTATTGACAACTCAATCGTCTTTTTGTTTTCTGGGATGTGTAGTTTTAATTTTGTAGCTATTATTTTGTGTTTGTGGTTGGGAAAGTTACCTGTTGGTGCCTTAATACTTGTCAGTTTCATTGGATGCGCGTTTCTCAACTCCGCACATAATTACATGAGCAATGAGTGTTTGCTTAATGCCTACGCATTGTGGGACACAAACTAATGAACTGCTAAAACACATATAGAATATCTCGGGCCCTTTACCATGTAGTATTTACTAACAACTCCTCAAAATGCCAAAAGGAGATAATCATGTCATTTCAAGATGCAAGATCTCTGTTACCATCCTTGAGTTTGAAAAAATACATTTAAATTGTATTAGTTTAGTTTGACTTTCTTCAAGCAAAAAAATCAGTTGAACTTTAAAAACAGGTGAAGTATCTACTTTTCATGTCATTTGAGCCAATTTTGAAGGCGTGTACTGTGCTGCACCAAGCTAAATATGATACACCACACACCAGGTGAATATGACGATGAAGATCCGTGGTGTATGTATACAATCTTTCACTAACAATATATCCTAACATTGCTCATAAACTCTTTTCTCTGCTGAAGCTTCTGAGACCGTCACAGTTATTCTCGTCATCAATGATATCTTTCACCATCGCTGCCACAATTTTCATTTTTCGTTTCATTAATCATTCTGATAAAAAAAAAAATTTCATTTTTCTGTTATAGAGAGTATCTTGGCAATCCCTTCTCTCTCTTTCTCTCTCTAATCCCTTTGTGTGTATCATGTACAGAACAAACTATAGAGAGCACATAGATTCATGTACTTGTATATTTGGATTTATTCATGTGTGAAATAAAGAAGATGGGAAATTGAAGTAAATGGGTATTAGATCTCCATCTGAAATGACCAACCCATTATTGTTTGAGCTTCCAGGTGTTGTTTCCTTTTCTTTTTGAATTCTGGGTTTCTTGGATTTGGTTGATCAAAGTGGCGTAGGCAGTAGTCAACTGTCAGCAAAGAAGAAAGAGTGTATGAGAAATGTTATATGTATATAGAGAATGAGTATTGTGGTGGCAGCAGTGAAAGGTACGTTAATGATGAAAATGGCGGTGACAGTCTCAGAAGCTTCAACAGAGAATAGAGTTTATGAGCCATGTTAGGATAGATTGGTAGTGAAAGATTGTATGTATACACCACCGAGCCTCACCATCATATTCGCCTGATGTATGATGCACTATATTTAGTTCGGTGCCCCATAGCACACCCCAATTTTGAATAGATAAAATTAGTGATCACATTGATTAGTATTATGATAATATTATGGCATCATTTCATCCATACAACTGACCCCTTTTAGTGGGATAAGATTTAGTTGTTATTCTTATTGTTGATTGATGACTAATGAGTATTACGAGAATGAAGATTAGATTCTAGAAGGGAAGCAAAAGAACAAGTCAGAAGAGAAACGTGGCTATGGAGAGAATAAATTCTTTGTGATGCCATCAAAAAGGGGATTTGGGGAAGATTGGGACGTCCGAAATCTTGATCCTAACTGCTTACCACACCAAGACGACCGAGACGTGCCTCATGTAAACTGAAAAAAAAAATCACCAAATGCATCTTTTTCCATAGTACAGAATAGTTGGAATGGCATAGGAGCGTTTTAACCGAAAAAGGTTGGAATAGTGGAAGGAGCTGTTGGGTCCCTTTCCTTTTGGCCAGTGGCAACTACTATTTTGCTTTTAGTCAGTTGCATGGGACATGGAGAAAAGTATCACTCAAGCTACATAGTTTACCTACCTCTATCAGTAAAGGAAACAAGAATGACTATTATGTAGAGGAAAGGACCCCATTAAAATTTGATATCACAAAACCAATTTAATTTATCAATTCTTAGAAGTAATCAGCATGGATTTGGCGTTGATCTTGCTAGTTTCCTCATTATATGTAGAAGCGAATGAGATATGTGCTGATAAACCCGTAAAAATGGGAAGGGCGAGAATATCTCCTTGTTATAGGCATAATAGCTGCTATTACAAGGAAGAAGGTATCTAATTAGGAAAAGCAATGTTACATGGTTCAACAAAAATTATCCGATTTTTTTTTTTTTCAGAAAACGAGAATAGTCATTAAATTTAATGAAATAGTAAAGATGACTTATTCATTTAAGGATCAATAAAGATGTAGTAACATTACTTTAGTAAACAAATCATAATAAAAATTCTGACTCTAATATATTTTCTATTAAAAAGGACAAACCAGTACAAATGATAAGTGTTCAGCTTGACAGGAAGATGTCTATAATTATCCTAGCTTCATAATAACATGCTTAATATTTTCAATCAGATTATGGGGTTGGGAATGCTACATAGACAAACACAAGTTCTGATCACATCCTTACGTCAAGCACTTAACTCTCATTTTTTTTGAAAAAAGCCTTAGGATTGACTTGACTCAAAAGGTCCAATTTATTCACACCCCTCACTTTGGAGAAATTCTTGTGAGACAATGTCTATTCAAGTTGTGTAGATTAAACAAATCAACAACTAATACATCATCTAATTAAATCCAAACTAATTGGAATACAAGGATTTGTATAAGGTGGTGCTACAGAACGCTCCAGCATCTGTTGATACCACTGTTGATTAATCTCAGACATGCTAGTGTTTATGTCAACCTTTAAATGTTAAAACTCATTTAGAAAAAAATTGCAACACAGTAAAACTCGATCGTTTGAGCAGTCGAGTGATGAGTAGCATTTTGTCTTTATATAATTATTTATCTTCACGTTGCAATAATATTGCTCAAATGTACACAAGTGAATATCAAGCTTTCTTAGAAAGTCATTTTGGAATATTGATGGCTTTCGGTTTCTAGTTTAATCATCAATCATCGTCCGTAAACAGAAATAAATTGATATTACTAAGCATGTCGTTTAGGGACATGAGAATCAAACTGCATAAGTTCCCGCCCCTTTAGCACCTCATGAAAATCACACTACATAAACCAGTCATTTAATTGCGTTCATTTAGAACTCAAACCCAATTTAATATGCAGCCATGGGATTGTTATTAATAGATGGATGATTTTACTTGGTTGTAACCTAATCCAGATTCCTATAGACAACTAAAGAAGTTGATAGATAGCAGATGATTTCTGCATTATCTTTTTGCCTAATTGATATTTGATAGTGTAGGGACTTACATGCAGGCACTAAACATTTAGGACCCGTTTGATATGTCTGATAGTATAATGTTTGATAGGATAAGGGATGATACTATAAAACTTGATTGTATAAGACCTAATAAAAATTTAATACTATATAGTGTTTAGTATATCATTGTATGAGATATTATATTATATAAAATATAACTAAAAGAAGAGATTATAATAAATATAATTTTTAAATAGTTATTATAATTATTTTAGCTATTTTTTTATTATATATAAAAATAATTTTATATTAAAATTTATTTATTTATTTATTTTTAATTTTTTTCATAAATATAAAAAATATGAGAGAGAGAGAAAGAATGAAATAGAGATGAAGTTTTTATACATCAAAATTTAAGCAAACTTAGTATCATATTCCTATATTTGATTGTATTTTTTATTATATATAATTAAATTTATATTAAATATTATTATTTATATATTTTAATAATAAATTTTTATTTTTATTTTTTATTTTAGTTTGAATAATTATTTTATAATTATTTTTTAAAAAATATTTATTTATTATTAAATAATATTATTTTTATTTTTATTATTTATTTAATAATTAATTTTATTTTAATAAAATATATTAAAAAATAAAAAAATGAAAAGAACCCTTATACATTAAAAGTTAATCAGGCATAATACGGTCTCCCTAAGCTGAATTAAGTTATCCATCATTATAATATATAAGGGAGATTTGATGAATAAACTTATATAATACGTTGACTATACCAAACAACGGATAAGGTCATAATATATTTTATTATCTTATTCTATCATGTCTCATATGGTATGCCAAACACTTTGTTAAAGTAACTAAATTACACTACATATAATATGAGGCCTAATAATTAATGGCACATCGAAGAGTAGACATTCCATTATGGGCCTTAAAAATTGTCAGAAAAAGAGATATTTTCTTTCTTGAAGGCCCAAAACTGTCACTGCTCGATGCTGCTGTGTCAGTATAACCGTAAGAAACCTAGTTGAGACTAAACTTTGGTATGCAAGATTTTGACTTGGAGCAGTAAAGAAAGTGTTCAAATTAAAATCTCCATGCAGAAGGGAATGCATTTAGGCCAAGATTCAAGCCACAATCATAGATTAATACATAACTACAGTGAATGCCATAAGACGTTGGCCCTTATTTATACTATCTTAAAGCTACATTGAAAGAGAAATCCATAAACAAGCGGGACCAAATAGTAGTAGAAATGGCTTGATGTTGCAATTTCATACCAAGCTATTGGCACTGAATAGCACTACTGATTTGGGATAGAGAAATACCATTTGGTCTGTTTTCTTGTTTTGGGTAGCAAAACTTGATTTTTATTAGTAAAAACTCTTTTTGTGCAATTTTGTACCAAAGCCATTCATATTAAATAGCACTGCTACTTGGGTTAAAACAATGGGCCAATATTGAGGAAAGGACATGAGTGTGCTTTTTAAGATTTCTTAGAGAAAGAGAATTGATGCAGTTGAGATATTGGCTTAATGATAAATCTGTCTATCTTTCACTAACTGTACCCGAGTTCGATTCTATCTAGTTTGTGGTATATGAATCCTCCCATTGTCCACGAAGGCATGCGTGCGTTGATCCAAAAAAAAAAAATGAAAGAAAGAGAATTGGCTGGAAAATACTCCAATATCTAAAAACAGAATAAATAATTTAAAAACATTTTATCTTCAAGCTTTTGTCTTTCCCCCTCTTTGAATGATTTTGTTTTGCTTCACCAACCCAATTCTTCATGTCCCCTATATTTATCAGAAGGGACATTCTTGAACAATTGACAATGAACACATCAACAGAATCTTATATGTTTCTCACTTTCTTATCATATTGCGTTCAGAGAACTGTTACATTAAGCAGTAAAGATATATTGATTCCATGGAGATGTGATCACTCCTTTTCAATGACTATTCTGGAATCACATGATTGCTCATGCTTACACCCATTAATTTCTTTCAGGTTTCAACTCTTGAGCATCTGGTTGCATGAAGGTGCAAACCACCTGTAAAAAAGTATCATTAAAATCAATCAGAGGCTTTGCATTAACCCAAAGCACGAGCAAACAGCCAATTGCATATGAAGAAAGAGCATACAACACAATGATATCGATTTCCAGCAGGGAAACAATGGTATCAATCAGCGTTATCTGCTTCTGCTCCACTCAAGCTCAACTCGGAAGATGTCTGTTCAGAACTTGCAACCTCCGCTACTGCTTGTTTAACGAATCGCCTGCCTCGTGCTACCCTGAGAGGTCGTCCCATAAAAATCTGCAGAAGAAAAGGTTTCCTAACATGACTATAATAATAACAACAACCAAGCATTTCTTTTACTAGTAGAAATTGGTTACATGGATAAAGTGATGTATTATACCTATCATAAATTATGTCTATAAACAAACTACTTAAATCTAAATTCCTTTTAGTGATTTGGTCTATAATTATTTTTTGGTCCAACTCTTCTCTAATTTGGTCCCGTCATTCTCTAATTTTGGGCTACCCTTCATTTGATCTACGCTCCTTACTCAAGCTTCTATCTTGCTTCTTCCCATATGACAAACCACTTAAGGAGAGATTACACCATCTATTCTATAATAACGTTCACTCACATACATTCATTCCTAATACTATCATATCTAGTGTATCAACTCATCTAACTTAACATACCCATTGATGCAAAATTCTCATGTTAATAGTGTTCCATATTAAGAAATCAAAAAGAAAAATCACGAGACCTTCGATACCATTCAAATAAATGAACTGAAGTATTCAACCCACAGCTTACCTTCCCTTGGAACTCAGAAAGAGCTGCCTCAGCTTCTTGCTTGGACTCGAAGGACACAAATCCATAACCAGCAGATTTTCTTGGATTATCATAGAATATAATCTCTGCAGAAACAACACTACCACTTACTGAATTAAAAAACTCCCTGAGATCCTTAGCCCTCGCTTCATAGGACAAATTTGCAACAAACAAGTTATATGTTACTGCTGGCTTTGGCTGCACAGGAGGAGGAGTTTTCTTCTTCTTTGGCCGAGCATAATCAAGGTTTAGCGTGCGACCCTCAAACTGCTATAAAGTATTCAAATCATGGCATGTTTAAATATGGTTGAGAAAAGCTTTTGTACCCAAAATACTTCTTGCTAATAATAAAATCATTGAAAGCATATACCAAACCAAATTAGATGCTATTGGAGTTAGAGTGAACAAGTACGAGAACGATGAAATGAAAGAACTCAATTCATTATTCCGTAGATGAGGGTATTTATACAACGTATATAAGCTCATAACAAACTAACCAGTACACCATCTGAAGAAACTAACTAACTCATACAGCTGGCAACAATTAATTGATGATAACAGAAATAACAGAAAACTAATTCAAGTGATTAAGTTAATTCATAACAGACACTGTTAAAAAAAAAAACAAAAAAAACAATAGAGTTCTAGTGTTAATGAAAAGAACTTATAACCAAACCACATAACTGACAAGTGAAACATTGTAACTGCTGCAGCTTACATACGATTCGAGATTATTTAGAGCCGCACGAGCCTCTTCCGGGGAACCCATTTCCACAAACGCCAAACCCCTGTTTCTGGTCTTGTTATGCATCGAAAGCTTGACCAAAAAAATAAATAGATAGATAAATTAACAAAACAAAACAAGAGCTGAATAATGAGACAAGCTAAGATCTAAATAATAAAGAATAGAAAGAACAAAACCTCAACTTCGAGGACTTTTCCATGCCTCTCAAACAAAGCACGAATATCTTGGGGGGTACTGGTCCAAGGGACGTTTTGAGCAATCAGCCTTGTTTGAGAAAACTCCTCCTCAGCCTTGGTTTCTTCGCCATCAGGGGAAACATTCGAGGGAGAAGAATCAAAGGCTTGTTCTTGTGACGTAAAGGAAAATTTGAGAGCGAAGTTAGTGCTTACTTTTGTTCTAAAGTTTGGTGTGTGCACGAGGGACAAGCGTAGGAAATGAAAGGAATGGGGTGGATGACAAGAAGAGAGGCTGTTGATGGCATTGAAGGTGTGGTTATGGGAATTCTGAAGAGACGAGAGAGGTGTTAGAAGAAGTAGATGTGCTGTGGAGGGGTTTGCTGTTGAAGGAAAGCAGAGAAGACTAGCTAGCGCCATTGGCATTGCAACGCAGAGTTTGTGATTGTGGATAAGGGTGGAGACGTTAATGGCAATCGTAGAGGTTAAAAAATGAAAAATGGACTGTAGACTGTAGAATAATTGCATAAAAATTCAGGATAATTATTTTTTTTTTTGTGAGATTTTTGTGAAAAAATTTGGTAAATATGATATTTTTAATAAAATTAAAATAATATGATATTTTTATTTTTTTTATTTTATTTTTCTCCTCTTTCTTCTTTTTTTCTTTTTTTCTTTTTTTTATTCCTTCTCTCTCCTCTCTCCTCTCTCCTCTCTCTTTCTTCCCCCTCTCCCTTCTTCTTCTCTCTCTGTCCCACGCGCTCTCTCTCTCTCTCTCTCTCTCACACACACACACACACGCACACATACAATACACACAACACAACACAACACAAAAAAAATGAAGTCTAACTTTTACTCAGATTTTAAATTTTTTTTATTAAAATAATAAGATCCAGCTTATAGCAAGTTGGATCTCTTTTTTTATTTTCTTATTTTTTATTAAAATAATGAGATCCAACTGACAATAAATTAGATATCATTTTTCTCTCTTCTTATTTATATTAAAATAATAAAATTCGATTAAAAATATACCAAATTACAATTTTTTTATTAAAAATAATGGGATACTTCTGATAACAAATAAAATTCCTTCCAAAATCTCATATTTTTCAAATTTTACCAAAAATTCCATATATCCCCAATAAATCACTCTAAATACCATATAAAAAAAATCACCCTAAAATTCACTCTTTTAAGGTCCATTCAGTGTTTAAAAAGAGAAATGCCTTTTGAAACTTAAAATATCGACACACTCTTCTACAAGCCTTTGGATTTGTTGAAAAAGACGAAATAACAAAATTTGAAATAAAAACTCAAGTGATTTTAACCGTTGATATGATAAAATATAGATGTGTTTACAACTTGTTTTAGTTTGATTTTGAGACAAATTTTCAATTGATTCAAATAATAAATTTTATTTTAATTTGATTATATTTGAAAAATTAAATAAATCAATTTGAATTCGTTTAATTTTTAATTTTTTATTAAATATTTTATGAATTATCTACGTATATAATTACATATGAAACATACCCTTATAATTATACAATCAAATAAACAAGAGAAAAAGAAAACACTAAACAAATGAGAAATTAATAGTGTTACATTAAAAGTGGATTTATAACTTTATACAATTTCAATTATACTTTATCTATTGCTAATAATTTCTCAAAAGTGAGAAGGATTTAAAACTTTAAATAGTGGTGATTTGTTGTTTACTTTCTCAAAATTCAAAGAGTTAAAAAGTTGGAAAAAAATATGTATATACCAAAAAATAGAATAATTATCTTTTAAATATAAGTAAAAATATAATATATGATAATTTTTCTTTTATTAAGAGGGGCCACTAAATTAATACTTTATTTGTATATAAGGAAAAGTTACAAACTTGCGGATCTAAATTGGCCCACCTATGTCCCCCTGTTTCCGTTCCTACAAACAAATAATACAACTCTTTTAATATGTTTTTATTTTTTGTTTCTAATATTAACTAGTGAGTTTATTTCAATAGGTTAAATTATAATTTTTAATCAAAATAAAAAATATTATTCATACAAAAGATAAAAATATACATTAACAAAAATTATTAATTAAATATAGTTAATAAAAATATAAAATAATTTAGAGACAAAATCCCTCGCATTGATCCCTCTTAAATTTCAAGTCAAACAAATTTGGTCCTTCTTGAGAAAAAAAAAAAGTGCGCCCCATGGTCCCTCACAATTAAAAATGTCAGATCAGTTAGTTTCTCCATCAAGTTTCTCAGTTAAAAATGTTGACATGACCCGTTAAAATGTTGATGTGGTCCATTTTATGCCACGTTGACAAATAATATGAAAAATTAGTCTTTTAAGAATTATGAAGATTTCAAATTAATCAATATCATCATCTTCCTTTTTCCTACTGTATTTAGATATTCTTTCATTAATGGAACAGACCGAAATTAGTAGGAAGGAATTGGAAAGGGAAGGAAAAGCAAGGAACAAAGTTACGTTCCTACTTGTTTGGAAGATTAATAAAGGAACAAACCAGAAATTTATTAATCATGTTTGAAAGTTATATTATAAAGGAATGAAATAGAATATTTATAACTATTAACTTCCCAAATTTTCAGTTCCCATAATTCCACCCTAATTTCTGAGGGAAAAGAGAATGAGCTTTGGAAGGGGAACTATTCCCCATGAGTTTCCTTCCCTTCCTATCTATTGTTAAACTCCCAAATAAAGGGGCAAGTTCCCTTTCCCATTATTCCCCTTCCCTTCCCCCTATTACCTATCATCCAAACACACTATAAAACCCAAATCTCATCTTCCTCTTCCTCTTTCCCTTACTCTATTTGGTTCACCTTACTTTCTATTCTTCACTTCTTCCTTCTTCTTCTTCTTTATCATTTACTTTGGCAACTCATCCATTATCTCATATTCTCCTCCCTTACACTTGCATTGCTTCTATTATACACCTTTTTGGCCCAAACACCCTTTTTCCTCTACTAAAAACCAACTCGACAAATTGCCACCACAGACTACTACCATGAGCGTCACAAAAACTTACAACAAATTCATAAAGTAGCACCATAAATTTGACAAAGCAACTTGAAATTTGATAGTATAAAGACCCATATGTGACTTGTATTTGCAAATAGAAGAAAGGAGATTTCAAAATGGAAGTTTTTTCTACTCTTGTGCAAGATAAAGTACAAAAGATGAATTTTAGTGCTAAAAATTGGAACCTTATCAAAGATGGGACCCAAATTAGAGCAAAATGGAGCACGACTTAAAAGAAACGCAAGAGCCTTGATAATGGCGTTCCAATGAAAGAAGAATAAAAGGGACAAAGCAAATTCTCAACAACACAAGCCTTGAGGCTTGAACATGCAAGCACTAATGATGGCTTAAAAGCTAGCTTGCCATTTTTTAGTCAAAGAAATTGTGCAAGAAAGATATGAATAAATCAAACACAATAAAAAAAAAGGGGTAAGAGCTCAGATTCAAAACATGGCAATTCCAACTTAGATGCACCAAATCTCATGACCCCAGATGGAAGTTTTCTTCCTTCTCTCTCTCTCTCTCTCTCTCTCTCTCTCTCTCTCTCTTATATCATCATCCACCTAACTTAGCTAAAAAGGACAAGGCTAAAGAGAAAAAAGAGGGACTAGAAGAACACTAAGAAATGAATAACAAATTTATTACAACACAATTGTTAAGTTGATAGTGGGTTACAAAAGGACATAAATTTGAAGAGTCTAAGTCTTTGAAAGTGTGAGAGAAAATAGGGTGGCTTGACTTTGTGGGTGGGTTGAGCTTGCTAGGTTTAAATTTGGAGCAGAAAAGGAATGGAAATTGGTATGAGTGGGCGAGAATGAAAGCAGAGGGGAAAAGGGTGTTTGAGAAAATGGGGTGAAGAATAGAAGCAATGCGAGTATAAGAGGGAGAAAAATCCGAGATAATTGGTAAATAGCTAAAGTAAATAATGATGATGAAGAATAAGAAGAAAAAGAAGAACAAGACAAAGAAGGAAAAAGTGAAGTACAGAAAGCAAAGTGAACCAAGAATGTCACTACCCACCCTAGAATCTAGGGGTGTTCATGACCTGACCTGGCCCACTAACTCGTCCCAGCCCGAGGCTTGTTGGTTCGGGTTTGGGTTATGAAAATTGGCCCAGTGTATTTTTCAGATTGGATTTGGGTTATGCTTCGAGTTGGTCCAACTCAGTCTGAAGATAAATAGTTCTTTAAAAGTTTTATTTTTTAAAAAAAATTAGTAAAAATTATAATATTTTTATATTGTAATCAATATATCTTACATAACATGATGTTATTTTTATCTTGATATAATTTGTTTTGAAATATATATTGTAAAATATTTTTTGAATTTGTTTTTTACTTCTAGAATTTTATGATTTCACTATATATAATATCTAAATCTTTATATGTTATATAAATGTCGGGTTGACCCGGTTTGACCCGATTATTAATCGGGTTGTTATCGAGTCGAGCTCGGATCCAAAGAAATTACCCGGTCTCAAAATAGGGTCGATTTTAGGTCTGGCCCAACCCATCCTTTATACACCCCTACCGGAATCGTGACTGGCGCTAGAGGTAATGGACCTCCAACAAGCCTATGACATCGAGTTTTTATGACAATCAGATGGAGTTTCTTTTTGTTTTCTTACCTTTCCATAGTGATCAAACCTATAGCAATCAACAAATATCCAACACTTAGGCTCTCAGAGCACTCTCAAGTAGTTTCATGCATTCTAAAATTAATTCTCATAATATTAAAATATTTACACATATCCATTCACTTCCTTATATCTAAATATACATATATGCATATCTTTTACATAGCACATGTTCAAGGGAATATAGTTTCAAAACAGAAGGTTCGTAGACAAATGTCCCATCCAAAACAAATCATCAAGTCACAGGAAGCCTGTCTGTGGATTGTGGGCCAATTCTTAAGCAGCATATGAGTCCAAATTACCAAAGTAAGGGGTTACAAAAGGCCCTCACGTGTAAAGGGTCTATCCGATGTGTATGTACTCTACCAAGCTAGAGGAATAGAATCAAGTACGGTGCTAGAGTCTGAAACAGGAAGGGAAAGTGGTAACCGACTTAGTGAAGAACAATGAAACTATAATATATGAGAATAAGCTCTAAAAGCAAAATAAACTATACTTAAATAAAGAGTAAGCAACATGATTTAAGCATTAATAGGAAATTCTCATTTTAAACAACATGTATATAAAAAATCAACATTAAAGCATACTGGTACGTGATGAATTAACATTTCGTTATATAATTATGAAACATATTTCTTAAATATAGTTATCAAAGTGGAGAGGCTTCCAATTCTAATATATTTTCAAATAAAGGTTAGCCCCTTTGGATCTAACTGAGTCGATGGTGTGTGTAGGCCTCACACACACACACACACCGAGCTGACAACACTTCTACTAATTAAGTTTGAACCAAGGTGCACCAAAGCTAGCGTCAACAACCACTAGTTGCTGTTGAACTAAGAATCCTCCTACAGTACATATAAATTATTATTATTATTATTATTATTATTATTATATTATTATTATTATTATTATTATTACAAGTTCAAGTAATGAATCTCGATTCCAAATTCTAAAAACGAAAGCACTCATCAACTAATTTAGTTTGGTAATCCAATTAATTGTTCAAAGAGCTTGTCCTACATTGGTAAAATCCATAATTCATTTCTGAAGATCTTTCGAAAGATTCAAAATTCATACCACAATATAGGGTAGTTTGGCCAAAACTAACAAAGCATTTAGAATTGACTACATATATCAAATAGGATTTTTTCTAATCCATTTAAAATTAAACCAAATACTAGTTGCATAGCCACATATGCCATAGAAACATTGTACACTCACAGAATTTTCAGGGAGTGTCCAAACTACGTCCTGGAGCTACTGAACTTGTAGGTTGATCTCCTCAAAAATTTGAAATTATACATAAACAATTATTTTCAACTTGAGCACAATTTAATTTAGATTCTACCTCACCTTCTTTATCTAACCTTACGAGTAATCCCTAAATACTTACTATTCTACTCATGACTATTAACTTCCTAAAGATGGTAAACAGAGTGTAGAGAGAGAAAATGGCTCACCAATGCAGTGGTGATTGGTTTAGGGAGAAAAATCGAAGTCCCTTATCACTAGGAGGTTGAACCACGACTGAATGAGACATCACAGTTGAGAAGAACCATAGAAAGGGAAAGTAACCTAGAGGAAGTCCTTAGTAGAAGGGCTAGAAATATGGCTAATGAAAAGTAGGTAAGGATAAACAGTGGTAGAAGATGGTAAGAATATCGTATGTGGGTGATTTTAAGGAGGGAAGGGAGAAGGAGCTCAAGCGAGAGAAGAGAAAAAAGTTTCTCTCTGTTTTGGGGCATTGCCCTTGTTTAATTTTTTCCTCCATCGACTTTGTTGTACTCGGGCATAGTTTTCTATGCTCAAGTGTAGGCCGTTGTGCTCGAGCATGGTCCAATTCTAGAGACTTCCCCCGCTTCTGGTTAATGGCATGCTCGAGCATAAGATGCCGTGCTCAAGCGTGCCCCCTACTATTCAAAGTGTCCTAATGAGTTCATTAAAGTGTTCCTACCTCTAATACTACCTAAGCTAGGCTTTATACACTTGTTTACATTACTAGATTTCAATTTAATGCCCACCAACTATACTCTCCAAAGTGGCATAGGGGTATTACAAAGAAGAGGAAAAGGAGGATGAGATTTGGGTTTTAGGGTTTGAGAAGGAGGAAGATGATGATAGGGATCCATTTGAACTCTTCATTAATTCTTGAGGAACTAATTTATCTAGTTATTTGTCAATAAGGCACAAAACAAACCACATCAGAGTTGTAACGAGCAATGTCAACGTCTTAATGGGCCATGTCAGCATTGAGTTCTAATGGGCAATGTCAGCGTCTTAATAGGTCAACATTTTTAACAAAAAGACTTGATAAAGAGACTAATTTATTCGATATTTTTAATTGTGAGAGACCACATTTTTTTTAAGGTGGAAATAAGTCAAGCGGCTTGGCAGAAGCTTATGGTCTGGCATGGCCTACCTTGTTAAAAAATGAAACCAAACTCAATTCCATTTAAAAGCTTATTTATCTTAACAGGTCAAGTCAGGCTTAGGCTCACTATAGAGCCTATCAAGCTTGTTAGGCAGACCTCTTATAGGGATCCATTTGAACTCTTCATTAATTCTTGAGGAACTAATTTGTTCAGTTATTTGTCAATGAGGCACAAAACAGGCCACATCAGAGTTGTAACGAGCAATGTCAACGCCTTAATGGGCCATGTCAGCATTGAGTTCTAATGGGCAATGTCAGTGTCTTAATAGGTCAACATTTTTAACAAAAAGACTTGATAAAGAGACTAATTTATTTGATATTTTTAATTGTGAGAGACCATATTTTTTTTTAAGGTGGAAATAAATCAAGCAGCTTGGCAGGAGCCTGTGGCCTGGCATGGCCTACCTTGTTAAAAAATGAAACCAAACTCAATTCCATTTAAAAGCTTATTTATCTTAACAGGTCAAGTCAGGCTTAGGCTCACTGTAGAGCCTATCAAGCTTGTTAGACAGACCTCTTATAGTTTATATATATAGCATAAATTAGTAAAATTTTAAGAATGGGATTCAAATTTGAGACCTCCAACATAAGTAACTTACCACTTCACCACTAATTCACTGCACTCTCTTATTACTTCTATGTATAACTTTTAAATTTAAATCTTGATGTTATTACATTTAAAATTAAATTTAAAACCCTAATCTTTCTTTTCGTTCATCAGCCGCCTCTCATTCTTTCCTTCCCCCATCTCTCCCTTGATGTGCCATCTATGTGTGCAATTGTGCATGTGAAAAGTTGTCAAAAATCAACATATTTTGAACCTTTGATGATGTTTTGTTTATTAGGATTTTGTTTTATTTTGCGTTTTGCATGTTTAATAATTTATTTTGGGTTTATTTCAATTTTAATTTGAGTTTTAATTATATTTACATGTTATTAGATAGCTTAGATAAATAAAAAATTTGTATTTATCACCCTGCAGAGAGCACCTGAGCGCTCAAAATCCATAGCCCAGGCACTCAACGTGAAAATAGAATTGCTGCTGGAGGGCCACCACCTAAGCGCTCAAAATCCACCGCCTAGGTGGTGGCAGAAAATCTGCATGCGCAAATGTGTTTTTAATCAGAATGAAACGGGACTTTTGGGCATCTTTTGGACTGTGAAAAACACAAAAAAACAGGGGGCTCTGGAGAAAAAATGGAAAACAATAGAGGAGGGGAGAATGAAGACTCTTTCACTCCAATTCTTGGGTTCTTGACATGGATTCTCTTCTTATCTTCTCAATTATTCTCTGTTTTGTTATGAGTTGCTAAACTCCATAGCTAGGGATTAGTCTGAAATGGTTGTAATTGTTTTGAATTCTGAATTCTTGATGTTGGAATTGTTGAACTAATGGTTTATCTCTTGTTTTCTTAAGCAATTTTATGAAGTGTTGTTCATGGATTGATTTAGGGTTCTTGCATAATTTGGGAGAATTGTGTATGAGCTAGCTTAAGAGATGAATCTCATAATATTCAAGGTTTAGGAATTTATCTTGAATTTTATATGAATTGTGGATTGAATTTTATGCCTAATCCCTTTTTATTGTTGAGCATAGTTAAGGAATTATCATGTTTAATAGGAAGAGGAGAGTTGATTAACTAAGGAATTAGCATCAACTACTTAAAATCTCTTCATTAGTCTAATAATCTCCCACTCAAGTGATATAAGAGTTAATAAAAATTTAAGAAAAATCATACTACCCCAATCCTCTAGCATTTTAGAACTTTGAAATTTTCTCCATTTAAGTTGTTACGTATAACATTAGTTTATATTATTTGCTCGTTCATAGTCTATTTTTATTATCTCTTTCTTTGTTGAGAGCTGTATTCAACCCAAAATTAATTTGCTATAATCTAACTAGAAATTTTGTTAGTGAAGTGTTGTTTGATAGCTTCAATCTTTGTGGGACGATATCCACTTCCCATGGTTACTACGTAAACAATTTGGTGCACTTGCCAAAGAGTTATCATCCCTCGTAAGCCCTATGACCATTACCATTCCCATAGGCTACTTATTCTCTCTTTGCACGGCTACAAAGGCAACATTTAAATCAATGACAAATTTAATTATAATCATCTTTGTGGTTTTGCTTTTGCGTTGTAAATTGAAAAGTATTTATAACTTTATTTTAGGCGCATTCTATGGTGCACCATGCTCCTACCTTTCCCTGCCTCTCCTACTCGATCAAAGGTTGAATGGAAACAATGAAAGACCACCACCGGCAATTGAGGAAATGGAAAGGACAATCCCATTGTCGGAGCCGCCCTTGAAATTATTTAGCACAGATCTAAGGAATTCTTCCTCAACACAACTTGATCAAGTATTGCAGATCAACTTGATCTCAGCACAAGGACTGCACCCACCTTCGTAGTCACTATTTCGAAGGCTCCAAACCTACACCCTCACATGGGTCCACCCCTCAACCAAGCTCCGAACAAGAGTCGACAGGCTCGAAGGCCACAACCCTAGATGGAACGATGAGTTCCTCTTCCGCGTCATGCTAGAGTTCCTCACCTGTGACACGTATGCCATCTCCGTCGCCATCTACATCCTTGGCACCTTCTGCGACCACCTCAGCACCACCATCCGGTTCCTTATCAGCAACATCCTCTCTGACACCAATAGAAGAACCCCTTAATTCAACATTGTCCAGATTCGCCAACTGTCCGGGAGCTTCCATGGTGTCAGTGGTGCAGGCGTTGCTGACGGTGGTGCAGCTACTGCCGCTGAGGTGCTCCATCACAGGCCATGAAGGTGGTTGTTGAATGTGTTGCGGGCGGAAAGGAAGATGAAGATGTAGGTGCAGTGGTCCTTCAATATGGATTTAGCCACATCCCCTCTTGCGTTTGCCCACATTTATTGAATGTGGTTAAAATCTGGTGTATGGCGCACCATAGTTAGTTTGGTGTATCACAGAATGCGCCAATATATATTTCGTTATCTTTCTATAATTCGTATTTGGAAAAGATGCTCTTTCGTACAAATCACAATTTGCGAAACTGCACATGAATGGAAAATGTAATGTCATTCAATGCTTTTACCTACCCGTGAATCTTGATGTAATGCCCAAACTACTTTTTCTTTTTATTTATTATTGAGTAATACTTCACAGGTAAAAAAATATAACCAGAATTTTTGATAGAAATTATTGTAATGGTTGAATCTTATGAAGTGATAGACCCTATTTATTTATCTAAAAACAAGTAATAATATCATATCATTCTGATAATAAAACTTTGACAAAAATTATGATTGTGTAATATTTTCCTTTATTATTAGGTCAGATCATTCAGGCTATTACTTTGTTGCATTGTCTCTTACCAAATAGCAAGGTTGTTTGTATTTTGTGAGCCACTTGGGAGAATTACATATAAAGTCTTGGCTATCTCCAAGAAAGTAATTTTATTCTTTTTAGTTCTTAGAGCAAACTGAAAGAATCAACAGGTGTTTAGCAACCTAAAAAAATTGGCTAATTAGGTATAATAGAGCTTAATTTTTAATAAATATTATTTGGTAATTATCTAAATATTTTAAAACTAACTTTTATTTGAACTAATTTGGATCTAAAATCAGTTCTTAAAAAAATTAATTTAAAATTGATTTTATTTCATCCCAATTTTTTCTTTTTTCTATTTTATATTTTTTCACTACTATTCTTCTTACTTCACACCAATTAATTCTTTTTCCATTGACCTTGTCAATCGTCCACCACCGTTTGCTACCACAGGCCACCACCATCTACCGCCGCCGTCCACCATCTTTTGCTGCAGACTCCCACCGCGATCGCCATTACCTACCACTGACTACCATCATGGTCACCACCGCCTGTCGCCGGCCGCTACTAATTGCCACCGTCGGCCGCCACTAACTATCATCATCAACCACCATTTGTCGTCACTAGCCACCACTATTTGCCACCACCCATTGCCGCCAACTGCCACTGTCCACACTGTCGGTTGCCGCAGTTTGCTAGATCAATTTTTTAATGATATAATCAAATAGAAACAGATATAGAATAATAATAATAATAATAATAATAATAAGACAACGTATATTAAAACTAATTTTAAAATTGTCATACAAAACAAAATTTAATAAAAAACTAGTTTATTTTTATAGTGATTAACATAACTAATTTTACTTTATACTATATTAACTTAATTTTTGAAATTGTCAAACACCTCTAGCTCAATTCACGCGCTTAAATCATCAAGAGATTTCTTCAATTTAATTAGTTACAACCTTCACTATACATGAAGATGAAATTACAAACATAATAAAATAATCTAGTGACCTCTCACTCTCTCCTCTCTCCCCATCAAAAACCAATAAATATTACATGTTCGTATATTATACATTGATCATCTGGTCTGTAACGTTGTTCCCTCTACTTTTGATCTTTCGATTCTGTAGTCGTGACAACACTTTTTTCTTGATGAACGGTTGATTCAAAGAAGGTTTCCATGTCTTTTTCCATGTCTTCCACCTGCATTTTCATCTAAATTCATCATCACCTCTTATCCAAATCAGAGACCGAAATTCCTCCACATTTATTGAAGTATAAATTTTCTCAGTTAGCCCTTCAAAAGATAATTCCAACTGATGTTTCAGAAAGAAGTAAATCATAACAATGCTATCTAAATCATCATCGTATATTATTGAAAACATAAACTAAATTCCTGCATGCAACATTTATTAAAGGATAAAGTTTTTCAATTAGCCCTTCAATTTAGAAGATACTCCCTCCATTTCAATAAATATGTTAATTAAATAATTTAATATATTTTTAAATCAATATATCTTTGATATAATTATATCAAAGATATATTAATTTAAAAATATATTAAATTATTTAAATTGACAGATATATTATAACAGATGGAGTAGTTTTAACTGAAGTGATAAGCAAGAAATAAAGTTAATATTCTTATTGGCTTGAAGGAAGGAAACCTGAACAAGGCATCTTCATTGAAATATGAGTTTTTGCCAACTAGCATGTTGAAGAATAAGCAAGTGGTTCCAAATTCTAGTATATATATTGAATAATGTCAAAGTTTAAATTCTAATACTGTGAATATAAGACTGAGTCAAAACATAGAGTAGAAAGCAATCAGATAATCTATCCCAGATCAATCTAACCGTCCATAATTTGACTTTCAAAGCTAATTAATAAGAAATAGCCGATTATCATTTTTTATTTTCTTTTTCATTTTTTGTCCATCATACCGATTATCTAGAGAAATTTTACGATATTGTTAGACTAACGTTTTGAATAGGTGTATAATGATTTATAGTTAACAATATTTTATATTTAAACTGATAATATGTATAGTTATGTGTGGTGTCATGCATGGAGAAGTTCAATGTAGCTAACATGGATCATTAGTTAACACTTTTTCTATTTCAATTTATTTATTTATTTATTTGGATAATTTAATATATTTTTAAATTAATATATTTAAATATAATTTGAATAATTTAATATTTAAATATATTAATTTAAAAATATATTAAATTATTTAAATTAATAAATAAATTGAAATAAAAAATATAAATAATATTATTTATATATTAAAAATAAGCGACAATAAATATGGAGAGCGACACGCGCAAAATATTTAGAGGGCCAAAGTTTTTAAAAGTCTGTATGGGGTTGATGCTTATACAACTGTTTGATCATGACGCTTTATAGTTTTAGGTAGAACATAAAATAAGGAATTAGGTTGCGCCCAGAAAAGTAAATAAAAGTAAAAGGCATAGGTAAAAATGTGGCAAAGAAGACAACAGAGTTGTCCAAATAAAGATTAAAACCTTTTCTAACGCATCTTCTGCATTTTGGGCACGCTTGTCTATATCTTCAGCTACTTTTTCAACAAATTCAGCAGCATCATGAAGTTTTCCCTCGGGAAGATGCTCGGCAACCTCTTCGGCCACCTTCTCCACACCCTCGGCCACTTCTTCTACAATGTCTGCTATCCGTTCTGCTTCATCTATTGTCGTTTCAATTTTCTCTACACATCAGGAGCGCGAAAAAAGCTCACACACGAGTTCAGGTTTGGGACTAATAACAACGATGATTAAGCTTTATCCCCTTAAGTGGAATCAGCTACATATATCATATGTGTTTTGTTATAAATCATATTTATATTTAAAATATTAAAATTTAAATTTTTTATAGAAGTTTGGGACTATTAATTAATATAAAAATAATGCATTCTTCCTTCGTGGTCAACATGGAACTTCTAAGATCTTACCTTTGAGTTGTAGCAAAGGTCCCCATTTGCCCCTCGTAAAGGACATAAGTATCGTGAATATCGTTCCAATGATCCAGACCTTCCTGCTAGAAAGAATGTCTTTTTCAAACTCTTCATAAATTGAAAATCTAGATTAAACTAAAAGGGGACAGAAAAAAAAGTTAATATAAGAGATTGATGGAGGAATGAGTTACCAATGACCAGGTGAAGGATCAGCAGGAAGTGGTGGTCCTGGTTGTGTGCTGGCGTACACAGCCATGTTCCTGCATAGTGGGTGCAAGACGGCAATATTAACAACTCAGAAATAGCTTTCGAAGAGAAGTAAAACTTGGCAAGATTGTACGTACGTCTTTCTTGTGGTGTCATTTTGAAATCTCAAGCCCAGGTTCTGTTCTGGAAAAGAGCAGCGATTACATTTGATTTTGGAGTTGATTCGAAGATGATGAGTGGTTGGATGGTCAACCTTTGAAGCTTGAGATTTGCCGAATGTGCCTGCGGCAAAGCAAGTAGATTTTTGGGTATAGATTGTGTTTGCCATTGGTATGCGAAACTGGTTATTTGCAAATCGCAACGCTGCTGAGATTTTATATAAGAGTATTGATAGAATCTAGAAAGGTGGAAAGTGGACCGAGACAACGTTGATCGGAAGACTTATACATGAACAGGATATTTTCAATTGATAGTTACACGCAATATTTTAAGAGTAATTAATGCTGGAGTCTCATAGCCTGCTTATTAGACATGAGAGAGAGGGTACTTGTACACTCAATTTTATATATTGATAATTTCTATGAAAATAATTAGTGTTTAATATGTACTATAATGTAAATAATTGTTGACTAATATGTAGTACGCTATGATTAAAAATTATAAATATTCTAATCCTCCCTCATGAGCCTAATCGTGGTTGAAGCAGCCACTCAATTCTAAGATTGGAACTCATCCTGATTATCATATTCGCCACTCGCAGATCCTGCAAATTTCACGCTCCAGATGTCCTAATCCCTGACGCGAGAGAGGTGCTTAGTCCCACATCGCTAAGCGATAATGGCGATAAATAAATTTTTATGACTGAAAGAACCCTCTATAGTCAATAACATATATGATCCACAAAAAAAAATAATTAACATATATATTATGTAATAACTAAAAATAATAACCAAAAGAGAGTGGATCCCTCCTCGTGATGAGGGTCCAACGAAACGGGACAAGCCATTTACCAGAGTACTTTTTCCATTTTCTTGGAGGAAGAAATTTTTTTTACCCCAGTCATAGATTATTTTAGCCTCTTACTTTTATAAGGGCGAAAAGAAAAGAAAAAGGGAGTAAGAGAAAAACTGATAGTGGTTATCTTTTGAAGTAATTTACTCTACGTGGACCTAAATTTTTCTTGTTTAACAATTTAGCATCCAAGCAACATCCTGGCTTCAATTTTTTGGGGATTATTTAATTTTTTTTCCTTAATTTTTTTTGTTCCAAAATTTTTCCTTAATGTTATGAGCAAAAAGGACAGAACCGAGACATTATTGGTGTGAAAATTAATTCTTAGAAAATTAATGAAAAATTTCAATCTAAGAATAATTTTTCTGGGAGAATGGGAAGGTGAAGGTTTTGGTAGTCACAAGCAATAAACATGCTATATTTGCGCATTACAAATTTAGAGGACAAGTAAACATGCAGTTTACTTATTTATTTATTTATTTGCCAACAACATGCAATTTATTTATACATTACAAATAAACACGCAATATGAATGGGCTATCTCCAATTGGTGGTCACACGCAATATTTTAGGAGTAAATAGTCTTGGAGTTTCATAGCCACGCTTATCAACGATGGTTGCGAAAAAAAAAAAGGAAACTTTGACCCCAAATTTTATATATTATATTCGGCTTCAAGTAACGGTCCACCAAGGTTGAACACGCCCTTGTTAGCTTCCAGGCAACATCCCGGCTTCAGTAATTCTTCTGGGTGGTGGTGTTTTTTCCTTACTGTTTTGAGAAAAAGGGAGAGGGGAAGATTAAGGGTAGCTGGTCACAGGCAATAAACGCGCAATATTTTATAGATCACAAATTTAGACGTCACGTATTATCAATGTCAATATTGAATACTTTTCAATAGTTGAATTTCAATGAAATTCATCTTGCTTGTCATGAATAAGCTTTTAACTAAATTCTAATTACTTTGCCGTGTTTGGTTGAAATCTTATCTAATTTGTACTTATCTTCGTCAATACTCGGCATCTTCATTCTGAAACGTCAGTTTGCTGATGTCGCTTCTGCTTATCTAGAGAATATCCTAAAGGTTTGTTACATCCCATTATTACAACATCTTTTATATTTTTATTGAAAAAAGAACAGATAGGAAGAGAGAATGTTAACATGTGGTTTTTATTTATTATTCAAAAAAAAAGTAGTGAAAAAAAATATAATAAAAATGATGTACAGATATTATTATTGATCACAACAATGTTTCTCAAACACAAAAAGTAAAAGAAGAAAAACTTTTTTTTTTCCGATGCCTTGATGAATTATTGAATTAGATAATTATATATGGTTCTGTATGTTTGCAACCGGAAGTGTTACGGGATATGAGCACGTGACCAAATTGGTTGCCAACATATTGCTAGTGATTCTATTAGAAAATAGTTAGTTTGTTATCATCTGATTGAACTAGATTACCACTGGTAAATAATGCAGTAGAGTAGAGACCACTTGTATGTAATATACATTGTACAACTTTACTCTCTTGAGAATGAGAATTCATTTCTTCAACTCCTCTATTCACTCAATACTCTTTTTTCTCTGTTCTCTCATCTCCATCTCTCTATTGTGTCTCTGGATCTAAGACTTTCTACATGGTATCAGATGACAAATCCATGTATATCTCTTTGAATAAATCCCTATTCAAGAATGCATTGTTGATGTCTAACTGTAAGAAATGTCGCTGCCAAATCATAGCAATGGAAAGTAGGAGTCTTATTATGGTGATTTTTGCCACTAGAGAGAAGGTATCAAGGAATCCACCCTTGCTTGTTGTGTGTAGCCCTTCGCCACTAAATAGGCCTTGCAACGATCAACTTGGCCATCACATTTATACTTCATTTTATATATCCAACGACAACCAATTGTATGTTTTCCTAGAGGAAGAAAGACAACAATCCAGGTATGGTTATCTTCCTTGGCTTTGAGCTCTTCATGGCTTTACACCACTCAAGGTATTTGACGGCTTGGGGGTAAAAGGTTGGTTCAAAAACAAAGGACACTTGGAGAATAAAGGTCTTAGACTGGTTGGATAATCGATTGTAAGAAATGTGGGAAGAAATGGGATAAGGATTGGATGTGTGATAGCACTCATAGTTACTGAGGTTGGCAAGTGGTCTAGAAATGTAAGTAGATTTTCTCACATGTGGATTGGGGATAGCAACAGCTAGTTGCAAGTCTTGCGGGGTTGCTCAAGTGCTTATAAAAGTTATCTAAACTATATTCTTAAATAATATGGGACTTTAACACATCGCCCTCATGCATAGAATTGGACATCTGGAGTATAAAGTTTGCAGAATTGGACATTTGTGAATGGCCCAATAACAGCTGTGGGATACGCTCTAATACTATATTACTATGGTAAAAATCAATCATCAAACTCATTGCATTCATTGAAAAGACTAGTATTTATACATCAGTAAGAAGCTTGAAAGTAGTTACAAGAGACTAACTAACAAAGTTAATCTAACAGCTTCTATAACAAACTTACTTACACATGAGAATTAAATTAACTAATCCTGATAATGCAGAACAATTAAGTGAACTATATTTTCCTGTGAAATTATATTAAAATTAGGAAACTATGCCTAAATGAATTTAAAAGATATTTCTTATTTTCTATTTTGTATAATTAAAAACATTTTCTTAATTATATGTATTTTTCTTATTTTTAACAATTCAGATAACATGAATTACCTTGAAGTTTTGATATAAACATAAATTAGATCTTTATTTAATGTGTCTATAAGAGATTCATATCCTTTGAATAATATATAAAACACACAAGTCTAACATATCATTTTCATATAACTTTATTATCCTTTAATTAGTTTTCGTATGATAGATAGATAGAGCGAATTTACTAGAGAAAAAAAAAGATAGATAGGGC